>CM016614.1:127908165-128508165 GCA_005393395.2 Gossypium australe | reverse complement strand
TTGAGATTTATACACTGAGTCTTTGTGACTCAGGCTTTCCTTTTCTCTACACTTCCAGATGAACAGTAGATCGTGGACATGGGAGTCGAGAGGGACTCGAGGGGCCATCAAGTTCTATTTCTACAAGTTATTTTCTTTTGGGATTTCTTTAAGTTTACTTTATTTCATTGTTATTTCGAGAATATTTATGTAATAAGGCCCCTAGTTTTCATTCAACTAAGTCGTTTTCAATGTTAAGCAACTTATGAATTTATGATAAGGTTTGTTTACACTTTTAATAATAATAATACAAAGGATTCCATATTTTTAAAATGCCACCTATCTATCCAAATAATGTTCAATTGACTTATGATTTCCATAACATACAAAGCAAAAGTTTTCAAAGTACAAGCCGTGACATGCCAGATCCGGTTGAAACGTATGGGCTGGGTTTAGGGTGTTACAATTTGGTATCAGAGCCGAGTTCAAAACTCGGGCTATGAAATGGGTCTAGAAGTGTTTTAAGGAAAAAAAACTGAATTTAAGAAAAAGATTTTGGTTTGAAGACATGGCCTCCGAGTTTACCAGCACCCAATCCACCCAGGTAAGTATTCTGAACTCCTGATTGTGATATAAATGTGGGCTTAATGGGCTTTATGGGACGTAGACTATCTAGATTAGAACTTGATGGACTTTAGGCTTAGACAAACAACTCTTCAATTCCATAAGACTTAATTTTTACTAAACAAAACCTGTAAACGGGTCGCAAGACTAAGGTGTGGTAACAGGCATATGCATGTCTAGGAGTAGATCTGGAAGAGCTTGGTATTTAAGCAGTCCAAGTGACTCACCTCCTCTTCGCTGGAATCTTACCTGGTGCATAGTGACTGTTCACTTTAGCCATGACAGGGTGTGGCAATAGGCATACGCATGTCTAGGAGTGGATTCAGGGAGAGCTTGGTATTTAAGCAGTCCTAGTGACTCACCTCCTCTTCGCTGGAATCTTACTTGGTGCGTAGTGTCTGTTCACTCTAGCTATAAGGACTTGTTCATGGGCTGAACCCATAATTAAAACCCGAAAGGGACCAACCACCCTATTTTGCAAACAAAAACACCTAAGGTTTGTACACTTCAAAAAAAAATGTTCACAGCTATGAAGAAAATTACCAAATTACCTTGTTTTGCAAAATGACCAAAATAACCCTAGTTTGTAGAGTTACCAAATTACCCTTGTTAGGTAAAATTACCGAAATACCCCTGAATTCCAAAATTACCGAAATACCCCTGAATTTTAAAATTTCTGAAATACCCCCGAATTCCAAAATTACCGAAATACCCCCGAATTTCAAAATTATCAAAATACCCTCAGATTTTAAAATTACCGAAATGCCCCCAGATTTCAAAATTACCCAAATGCCCTCGAATTTCAAAAGTACTGAAATACCCCCGAATTTCAAAATTACCGAAATGCCCCAGATTCCAAAATTACCGAAATACCCCCAGTTTTCAAAATTACCAAAATACCCCCGGGAATGCAAAATTACCAAAATACCCTTATTTGACAAAATCACCAAGGAACCTTATTTTGAAAAATTACAAAAATACCCTTGTAGGATAAAATTACGAAAATAGCCCTGGATAGTGAAAACACCAACAACAACAACAACAACAACAACAACAACAACAACAACAACAACAACAACAACACTTTTCTGTAATGAACGTGAGTTCATGATTGAATGTATGTGTTTCCTAAAGGATATGAACTTGAGACTGTATGGTGAATGCGAATTCGGAAAAAAAAATTACTCTTAAAGCTATTATTCATAAGACTGTTCGTGGTTAAAACAGTGGAAGAAAATTAATAGTTCATAAAATTTCTAATCAGATAAACGCGAATCGGTAGAATGAGTACAAGGGGTCGAGGACGTCCGCCACGTGGTCGTGGTAGGGGTAGGATGACGGTGTCGGAACCAGTAGGATCTGGTCATGGTTCTGGAAATGAGATGCCAGCCGCGGAGGAGGAATTTCAGGATCTGACTGCCGGAGATGACGCGGTATCTCAGGCAATGCTAAGGGTTTTAGAGAGGGTTGCTGGGGCTGGTATGGGCACAGGAGCCCGGAAATCTGTGCCACAACGGCTTAGAGCCAATGGGGTAGAAGTGTTTAGGGGAATTTCTAATGTAGCCCCAAGTTCGGCTGAGTATTGGTTGGAGGCGGTAGAACGCATAATGGATGATTTGGATTTCACGGAGGAGGAAAAGTTGAAGGGAGTTGTATCCCTCTTGAGGGATGAAGCCTATCAATGGTGGCTTACGGTAAAGGATGGTGCTGTGGCTGACTGTATCACCTGGGATTTCTTTAAAACGGCATTTCAGAATAAGTACATTGGATCAAGTTATGTGGATGCGCAGCGCAGAGCATTTCTGAATCTGGTGTAAGGGAGTAGGTTAGTTGCTACGTATGAAGCTGAGTTCTTACGTCTTAGCCGATATGCTCGTGGGATGGTAGCCACGAAGCATGAACGTTGTGTTAGGTTTGAAGATGGCCTGAGGGATGACTTGCGTGTTTTGATAGCCCCACATCGAGAAAGGGAATTTGCTGTCCTAGTGGAAAAGGCTAAGATAGCCGAGGAGGTAAAGCGGACTGAGAAATTAAATCGAGATAGAGATAGAGGTGGAAATAAGAGGAATCTTGGATCGTCAAGCGGGCGTACTCAAAAAAGGTCCAGGCTTGATGGACCAAAACGAGAAGAGAAACCTGCTGCTACCAACCAGACACCCAAGTGTGCTCGATGTGGCAAATTTCATGCCGGTGAGTGTTGGGCAGGCAGTGGAAAGTGTTTTAAGTGTGGATCTATGGACCACCAAGTTAGGAACTCTCCGCAGCAAAAAGACGGTGAAGGGACCATGGGTCGAGGGAATGCTCAGCCTGGCAGAGGAGGTCAGCAACCACAAAGAGGTCGTGGTGTAGGCCGAGGTGGTAATGGTATTGGTCGGGGTCGTGGAGCACCAGGCCAAGGGGCAGGAAACACTGAGGCGAGGCAGCCAGGGTTGGTCTATGCTGTCAGACGTCGAGAGGAGGCTGATGCACCGGATGTCATAATCGGTACGTTCTTAATCTTTGGTTTGCCTTACACTGCATTGATTGACATTGGGTCGACGCATTCGTACGTAGCTAGTAGCGTATCTGGAACTTTAAGGCTAGAATCTGAAATTACCCCTAAGGCAATGACTGTAGTTAGCCCGTTAGGACAATCGGTAGTAGTGGATACACTTTATCGGGAAGTACCTCTAGAAGTTCAGGGGACAGTTTTTCGAACGGATTTGATGGAATTACCGTTCGGAGAGTTTGATTTAATTCTAGGCATGGATTGGCTTGTGAAGTATCAAGCTAATCTAGATTGTGCAGCCAAGCATATGGTATTAAAAACCCCCGACGGTGATGAAGTGTTGGTGATAGGAGAAAGGGGGAACTACTTGTCGAATGTGGTGACTGCCCTAAGAGCAGAAAGGATGGCGAGGAAAGGGTGCGAGGCAGTTTTATTGTTTGTTCAGGCTCTAGAATCCAAGGATCTGACTGTTGGGGACGTTAGGACAGTAAAGGAATTTCCTGATGTTTTCCCTGAAGAGCTTCCGGGATTACCCCCAGATCGTGAAGTGGAGTTTGGTATTGATCTTCTTCTGAGAACAGCACCGGTATCTATCGCTCCATATAGGATGGTGCCGAAGGAGTTGGTAGAGCTGAAAGCACAGATACAGGAGTTGTTGGATAGAGGATTTATTCGACCGAGTGTGTCGCCGTGGGGAGTGCCAGTGTTATTTGTTAAGAAGAAGGATGGATCAATGCGTATGTACATTGATTATCGCCAGTTGAATAAGCTAACAATCAAGAACAAGTACCCGTTGCCAAGGATCGATGACTTGTTCGATCAGTTGAAGGGAGCCTCAATCTTTTCTAAGATAGATCTGAGGTCAGGGTACCATCAGCTTAGGGTCAAGGAGGTGGATATACATAAGATAGCTTTTAGGACTCGCTACGGTCACTATGAGTTTATGGTGATGCCGTTTGGATTAACCAACGCGCCAGCAGCGTTCATGGACATGATGAACCGAGTATTCCAGCCTTACTTAGATCGGTGTGTCGTGGTGTTTATCGATGATATCTTAGTTTATTCAAAGTCAGAGGAGGAGCATGATGCTCATCTGCGAATAGTTTTGCAGATCCTAAGGGAGAAGCAGTTGTATGCCAAATTCAGTAAATGTGAATTTTGGCTGAGGGAAGTAACGTTTCTAGGGCACGTTGTGTCGGCAGAAAGGATTAGGTTGACCCTCGAAAGATTGAAGCAGTGTTGGATTGGAAGCCACCTAGGTCTGTGGTTGAGATTAGAAGTTTTCTTGGTCTAGCAGGGTATTACTGAAGGTTTGTTGAAGGATTTTCTTCGGTCGCGGCACTGTTGACCAAGTTACTATGGAAAGGAGTTCCGTTTGTTTGGTCTGATAAGCAGCAGGAGAGTTTTGAAAAGTTAAAAAGGTTTCTGACAGAGGCTCCGATGTTGATTCAGCCGGAGGCGGGGAAGGAGTTCCTAATTTACTGTGATGCGTCACACGCGGGATTAGGGTGTGTGTTGATGCAAGATGGAAAGGTGGTTGTATATGCATCTCAGCAGTTAAGACCGCATTAATTGAATTACCCCACCCGTGATTTGGAATTGGCGGCAGTGGTGTTTGCCTTAAAAATTTGGAGGCATTATCTATACAGGGAGAAATCTATCATTTACACAGATCATAAGAGCTTGAAGTATCTTTTGACTCAGAAGGAGTTGAACCTAAGGCAGAGAAGGTGGATCGAGTTACTAAAGGATTACGATTGCTCGATCGAATATCATCTGGGTAAGGCTAATGTAGTAGCGGAAGCTCTAAGTCGTAAAGTAGTCTCTGGCCTAAGGGCAATGTTTGCTCACCTTAGTTTGTATGAGGATGGAAGCTTATTAGCCGAGCTTCAAGTGAAACCCACTTGGATTAGTCAAGTGAAGTAGAAGCAACAGACTGATGAGTTGCTAAAAGGGAAATTGCAGCTAATCTCAAAGGATGGGCCAGCAGAATTCAGTGTGAATGAGGAAGGATTGTTATGCTTTCGAGGGAAGGTCTGCATGCCGAAAGATCCGGAGTTAAGGCGGAGAATTTTGAATGAGGCGCATGGTAGTGCATACGCTATACACCCTGGAGGAAGTAAGATGTTTTGGGATTTGAGAGATCAGTTTTGGTGGCCGGGTTTGAAGCAAGAGGTAACTGAATTGGTGGGTAAGTGTTTGACCTGTCAGCAGGTCAAGGCGGAACATCAGTTACCATCAGGATTATTATAGCCAGTGAAGATTCCACAATGGAAGTGGAAAAGAATCACCATGGTTTTTGTTAGTGGGCTTCCCCTCACACCCACTAAGAAAGATGCGATTTGGGTAGTTGTTGATCGCTTGACGAAGTCTGCACACTTCATACCAGTGCGTGTTGACTACTCCTTGCAGAAGCTAGCTAAGTTATACATAGCAGAGGTGGTAAGGTTGCATGGAGTACCAGTTTCCATCATATCGGATAGGGACCCTAGGTTTACCTCACGATTTTGGAAGGCGTTGCATCAAGCGTTGGGTACGAAGTTGGATTTTAGTACAGCGTTTCATCCTCAGAACGATGGACAGTCTGAGCGGGTGATTCAGATATTGGAGGACATGTTGAGAGGATGTGTCATTGATTTCAGAAGTAGTTGGGAAGAGTTCTTACCGTTAGCAGAATTTACTTACAACAATAGCTACCAGTCAAGTATACAGATGGCGCCTTATGAAGCTTTGTACGGGTGGAAGTGTCGTACTCCTACATGCTGGACAGAACTAGGAGAACGCCAGATTTTGGGTCTGGAGTTGGTAACCGAGACCGAAGAGAAGGTTGAATTGATTCGGGTTTGACTGAAGGAGGCATCGAACAGGCAGAAGTCTTATGCTGATTTAAAGCGTAAGGACATAGAGTTTGCAGTGGGTGATAAAGTATTTTTAAAGGTGTCACCGTGGAAGAAGGTACTAAGGTTTGGTCGAAAGGGTAAATTAAGTCCTAGATTTATCGGACCATATCGGGTGTTGAAGCGAGTAGGACCAGTAGCCTATTAACTAGAGTTACCTCCGGAACTAAGTCAAATTCACGATGTATTTCACGTGTCTATGTTAAGACGATACCGTTCGGATCCGTCCCATATTGTGCCTGTGGAGGAAATCGAGGTAAGACCTGATCTATCCTTCGAAGAGGAACCAGTAGAAATTTTGGATCGTGATGTCAATGTGTTGAGAAGAAAAACGGTTCCATTGGTTAAAGTGCTGTGGCGGAATCATGGTTCCGAGGAGGCTACGTGGGAACCCGAGGAAGCAATAAGGCAGCAATACCCTCATCTTTTCTGATCAGGTAATTTCGAGGACGAAATTTCTTTAAGGGGGTAGAATTGTAACATCCTAAATTTATGGGCCTATGCATTTAGTGTAGGGATAACTTTAATAGGTTAATTTAAGTGATAGGGGTCCAAATTGGGCTCAGGATTAGGCTAAGGCCTTGATTAAATTATTAGCTTGGGCATTAAGGAATTAAAAAGGTGGTAATTATGTTTAAAATGCCAAACATGGGCTTGTGGCCCAACAATAAGTGGCACTATAAGGGAATTAGAAGTGACGCCACACACAAGGGATTTAGGGGCCCAAAATTTAAGTTTAATAAGGCCCAGATCTTTTAATTTAAGTGAGTTAAACTTGGCATTAGGGTTAGTAAGAGGTGGACGACTACAAGGCTATAAAATAGGAAAAATTATGTGGATTTTTAAGTGATAATATCATAGATAAAAAGGAGAAAAGTTAGGAGCTTATCTTCAAAGGAAGTGTTGGCCGAAAATCCACCACCTAGAGGAGTGTAAAATTCGGCTACTGCATGGCATAGAGGGTGCTGAAATTCTCCTCTCTTAAGGGCGTTTTCGGTATTTAGCAGCAGGTGTCAAAAATCTATAAATAGGGGGGCTAGCTCCTTGTTTCTGACATTGAAAACCCTAAAATCCTCTCCCTTAGTGCCGAAATTCCTTAGCCTCTCCCTCTCCAAATTTCTTTCTTCAATTACTTCAAAAAGCCGAAACTTTTCCCCACTTTCTTTTCCCTTGTGCCGATTTCTCTAAAAAGTCGAAGCAACCATCGCTTTTTCTTTTATTCATCCTATTTGAGAAATTGTTCTATACTTCCGGCATTTAAATCTTCCATTGGCATTGCCGAATCCTCTCTCTAGTATTAGCCGAAACTCCTAAGCTAAGGTAAGAGCCGATTTTTGATTAGTTATCATAATCTATTTTAGAAAGGCAAAAGCCGAAAGCTAATAGTTTAATGGTTTTATGATGGGCAGCAATTCGGGATTTGAAGGAAGCTTAGTCGACTAGATCCAAAAGCCGAAAATCATAAGTCTCCAATTTCAAGATTTTTAAGGTAAGAAGATTATCCCTAGATTTTTATTAGATTCGTTCAATATATATATATATGATTTTAACTCTATAAGGAGAATTAACGATTAAATATTGTTATAGTAGCTCTGATAAGGATTTGATGGAATTAAATATGGATCAGGCAAAGGAAAGAATCCCTAAGTTTAAGAAACGAGCAGTATCTGCTGTTCGAGATTGGCCAATTGGTTGTGGACCGGCTTCTGAACAACACCTTAGGCAGATAGCAGTAGTGTCGACTAAGGATAGCGTCGACATAGAAAGCATCGTTTTATTGGTAACCAGGTGTGTAGATCTCTAACACACTACTTATAAACCTGTATGTATATCTATTTATGTATGTTATGGGCTAAAAAGCCGGAATAAGGCTGTATAGACAGTCGAATGGAACCCTAAAAAGGGTTAGGCAAGGATGCCAGGTACGTAAACATAGAACTCCCTATGTGTATCGAAGAATACATAAGTCTGCTTGGTGTTTTCTTTATGTATGTATGCATGGGGTGGGAATGATGATAATTGAAGGGGAAGTGCATTGATAGGTCACTTGGTGATCGGTGGTAGAAATCCCACATAATTTAAATATAAGGTCACATAGTGATCGGTGGCTATGCCACGTTTAATGATTCCTACTTAATAGGAATAGGCAGTACGACTGTCATTTTGGTGTGTAGCAGTTGGAGGGTTGATTGTAGAAATCCGCAAGGTGTGATGGTTGGTACGGGTTGGTGTGTAGAGGATGGAAACCTAGGATGGGTTGGGTCATTCATTCTTTATTGTTTATTATGTGATTATGATTGATGCATTCCTGTATGGGCCAGGGCCCATAATGTGTTTGTGGGCTCAGGTCGATGTGTGTTTTGAGATTTATACACTGAGTCTTTATGACTCACGCTTTCCTTTTCTCTACTCTTCCAGATGAACAGTAGATCGTGGACATGGGAGCCGAGAGGGACTCGAGGGGCCATCAAGTTCTATTTCTACAAGTTATTTTCTTTTGGGATTTCTTTAAGGCCCCTAGTTTTCATTCAACTAAGTCGTTTTCAATGTTAAGCAACTTATGAATTTATGATAAGGTTTGTTTACACTTTTAATAATAATAATACAAAGGATTCCATATTTTTAAAATGCCACCTATCTATCCAAATAATGTTCAATTACTTATGATTTCCATAACATACAAAGCAAAGGTTTTCAAAGTACAAGCCGTGACATGCCAGATCCGATCGAAACACTTGGGCCGGGTTTGGGGTGTTACAATAACTTCCTAGGGTTGTCAAGCCTAATGTTTTAAGCACACGTAATTCATACTAACTAATATCTCTCGTGAACCTTAAATCTTCCATTAATCACATCCTCATTCATTCGTTAATCACCTCTAAGGGATTGATCCACTTATGTTATTCATAATCTCAATATCAATTGAATAAATCATGTGAAGAACACAACTGATTCGAAAGAGAAAAGAGAATTGAATAATCGTGGAAGTAATATTGAAAAGGGAATAGAGTAGCAAATCTCTCAATTGGAATAAAGAAATAAATCGAATGAGAAAGAAAATATAAATTGAAACACTTTAATTAAATAAACAAGCTCTTGAATCAAAACTGATTTTAAGAGGAAAACAAGAGAGTATTGCAAAGTCAAAAAGAAAATAATCTAAATCTACTCTAAGCTACTAGGGTTTTTGAAGGTGTCTATGACGACTTTCTTGCATCAATCCCCTAATGTCTTATTTATAAAGGTGTTGGCAGTCCAAATTTGGTCTTTGACACGTCATAGTCTTCGTATAAAGTTGATCGCGCAGAAAAAAATAACCTTGATAAACTTGGGCAAGACATCGACGTGTGGCATGCCACACTCCTTGTGTCGTTGGTTTTGTGTTTTGACGTCCCAAGAAGCTTGTGCATCATTCGTCCTTTGCTTCCGTCAATTGGGCCTTTATATCTTCATCCTACACACTCAATTAAGCCAATTAGCACAACCTAAGGCCCGTGTCGACCTATTGGGTCGCAACACCTACAAAATGTGTTAAAAACACTTATTTTTATTAACTTGTAATCCTAAGAACGAAATACTAAAAATGTAAATTAAAATAATAAATTGCTTAGAAAACAATCTTATTAAGTGTGGAATTGACTTGAATTGAATACTATATTTGACAACATGTCATGTGCCCAAAGGATACTTACTATTATCTTCTATTGACAGGTTGTTCAGCATGTAACAGCTCATTTTTTAGTGGTACTGAAACATCAGTTTTGGAACCCCGTATTCCGATGATCAAGTCAGTAAATATTATTTAATAATATTTACGAGTTTATTATAGTGTTATATTGGATTTTGATATGATAAATTTGTTAATTAGACAGTTAGTTAAAGTACAAATGGTTTGACCTCAAAGTCAGTGGTTTTGGAAAATGAGGTATCAGGACATTGTTTCCGCAAATTGAGATCGTAAATATTTTTATTAAATATTTACGAAGTTATTATATAAGTGAATTGAATTTTGGATGGGTAATTTTGTCGAATTAGTGACCAATTAAGGTATAAAGACTAAATCGTAAAAGTAGTAAAAGATAATCACTATAAATTTTTAATTGCTAAGGGATTAAAATAGTAAATAGACCAAGGTTTAAATTGAGAATTAAACCTCTTTTTATAAAGATAGTGGACGGTAGGTGCATTTTGTTAATTAAATAATGTTAATATTATAGTAGAATTATTATTATATGTATAATGGATAACATAAAAGAAAAATAAAAGGCATTAAGTTCATCCATCAACCTTCATCACTGAAACCTCAAAGGAGAAAATCCAAACAACCAGTATTAAGCTTCAAGCTCTTCGGTCCACGCATGGTAAATAATTTTAAACCTGTCTTTCGTAAATTTTATATTTTTGAGACTGTTGTACCTTAATTTAGCTAGCTCGGGTATTAAATCATAAAATTTTTAAAGTTTTAAAATGTTGTCATTGATGGTTTTTTAATGTTTTTTTTCTTGTTAAATGGGTTGATTTGAAGCTTACAAATGAAATATGATTAATTTGTATAGTGAAATTTATTAATTTTGAGTATAAGGACTAAAATATGAATATGTCAAAACTGATATGAAATTTTAATAAGTATTTTATTTAGAGGGTTGTACAGGGATGGAATTGAAATCGTATTGAAAAATGAAGCTTAGAATTTAAAGATATAACCATTTCGGTTTTAGAGACTAAATTGAATAAAATGCAAAACTTTAGGGAAGTTGTGTAAAATGAAATTAATTTGTCATATGCCTTGAATAGGATGTTATAATGTAATTGAAACTGATAATTGGTAATGAATTATTATAGATTAGGACTTAAATCAATCGGAAATTAACCAAAAATAGGAGAAATTACAGATTAGTCCCTGATACTTTGTAGTTGTTATTTTATAGGTAAGTTCATATGGAACTTACTGTATTTTCTTATTATGCTTGAATATTGTGGTTGGATTTATTAATTATATATATACAAATTTAATTTTAGTGACTTATGACGTAAAAATGAATACATGGTAAAATGTGAGATTTGTGATATCTAATATATATGCATTAATGAATGAATGTAAAATTTGTTATACGAGAGTATGATATATGTACATGGTGATTTTATTTTGTTTAAAGGTATATAAATATATTGTTTTGACATATATTGGATTAAATTGATGATATGTGATTATGTTTTGAATTGTGGTTGGAATTATACAAAATGTGAGGAATAGAGTGAATTGTGTTAAATGATACTGATGTGTGATTTGTCATAATTTGTTGTAGTAGATTAAACTACTTTCTATACTTAATGAGCTCATAGGAAAGAAATTTTGTTATGTTTTCGTTTATTTTTCACTTTTAGTCCTTATGCAAAAAAATGAGCAATTTAGGTGATTTATATGACCTTATAGGCTAAGGTAGGCCTAAAGGTAGACTAATATGTTTGGTAAGTGTGTAGGACATTATTTGAAGGCACAAAGACAGCGGATTGCCTACAATGTTGCAACACGTAGCTTGAATATTGCAACACAGCAAGCAAAATACATAAGGATCAATTTGCCATCAGTGTCGCGACACAACCCTGAAGTTACGCCCTAACTAGTAAACTGCCATCAGTGTCGTGACATATGCCAGAGGGTGTCGTGAAACTGACGTGGCGTTGTCACTTATTGAACCAAGGGTGTTTCTGTTTGCAAAATGAAATTTAATGAGAAATAGTCAGTCGTTTTGTTAAGGACCAGCTGCCAAACCTCATCCTATAATAGAATTGCTCTGAACAGTTTAAGGGACAACTTTTACTTAGTTTTAATTTTACTTTCAATTGTAATTTAGATTTCTCTCAGTTGTAAATTTATTTTAGTTTATTTCATTCTTTGCAAGATTTGGATTGTAGATCAAGAAACTCTTCACAGATTACTGTTTGCGCTGTTATATTTACATAAGGATTCTTCACATCTTTATTCTTGATATGTTCTTAATGTTTATATTTCAAATAAATTATATTGCATGTGTTAGATCCATGGGGAACTAATCCAGTAAGCGAGGTTGACGAGTCAATGCAGGATTAATTAACACATATGTAAGGTTTCTTAGCAGATCAATTGGTTGGGAAAGGAAGAATCTAAAACTCTAGGCTTGACGACCCAATGAAGTAATGTAGGTAGGAATGAACCCGAAATCGATATTGCTTGCCGTGAAAACCTTACCCCTATCTAGTATGACCTGTGACATCGGGAGATAAGTAGCTCTTGTTGACTCATTATGTTAGTGGAAGGTCGAGAGGCCCTGCTAGGTTAATGTGTAACATCCCGAGAAAGGGCCTAGAAGTTTTGGCCTTGCTAGTGAGAGTTCGACAGTGCTTCAGCGAATAGGGAGTTTGCCAAGTAAATATCAGCAATGAGTTTGCTAGTGTTTTTGTGAATCGATAGCCGTCAGAAGGATCAACAAGAAGTTCTCCAAAAGAGTTTCAGCAAAGAGTTCACCCAAAATTTGGCGAAGTAGTATATGCCAAAAGATACGGTAAATGGGTTCACTAGAATCATTGAAATTGTGTTCGCCAATTTGTTTGGTGAGCTGGGGCTCGCCAGTTAAGTTGCGAACTGGGGTTAACCAGGTAAGTTACGAACTGGGAATTCTCTAGTCAAATTTAAAGTCAGACTTAAATTAGGAAATAAAGATATGGTGTATTTAGGAACACTTTACGTGCAAATAACACATTTCCTAAGTCAAGTAGGGTATCCTAAGATTTCCAAGACACTTATGCCTGTAAATACTACCCTTATTCCATGAGAGGTCTCTCATCGATATTCTGTTTTCATGTCTCTGTTCTGAATCAAGTTCGTAGTAACCAAGGTAAGCCTCTGTCCTGTTAGGGTTGATTGTCTAGAAAGCTAAGTTCACTTGCATGTGTGAATCTGTAAGCTTTATCTGTTTAGTAATTTGTGTGTTTATGGATGTTGCGAACCAAGTGGACCATCAACCATCAAAGATAAAGTTAAAGCTAACTCGTTTAAATTCTCAAGCTTTTCCGGTGAGTGGTGAAAAATTGCCTAAGTGTGGTAACTACCATGTTTTTCAGTACGAATGTTCAGGGTTCGTAACTTGTGTGCGAACCTCTATGTTTTCAAAGAACCTTGTTTTAAAACTAAGTTCTCTTCAAACCTCTATTTTCAAGTTCTGAAACTCTATCTTGAAGTAATATTTTTCAAAGATAAGTTTTAAGCGTGCTCTTATGTGAGCCTATGTTTCAAGATATGGTTTTATAAACTGTGTTTTTACGCACTTTTGTGCGAGCTCTCTGAACAAGTTTTTTTCAAGCAAGCTCCCTATGCAAGCACTATGTGATAAGTTTCTATGTGAGCTCATTTGTGAGCTTATACGTTGGTTATAATGGCATGCCATAGGATTGTGAGTACTCACCATAAGTTTTTTTGTGATTTTGTGTATTGAGGCCTTGGGACATGTGGAGAGATAAGGGAATGTCGAGCTGTGCTTCATTCAATGGGACATGCTGGTGTACAAGAGAGTGCATTGCTTTGTGTTGCACTTGTGGGACTTGTTAAGGACTCTTTGAGTCATTCTGAGGTGTTATAAGGATATCCACATATCCAACAGATTCTGATAAGATAAGTGTGGGCGAGAACATATTTTATGTTCCTTATCCATTATGATAAGACAAGCACGTGAGCATGTCTCATGCTATTTATAAGATATATTTTCAAACAAGAACAAGCTAAGTTTTTAAAGTATGATTTTTAGTAAGTACATGCAGAATTATTTTCAAACTTATGTTTTCTGACAAGCAGAATCTGCGAATTGGGCTCGCGACATGATTTTCAGACTAAGCCTTCTTTTTGTTTTAAACTCTGAGTTTTAAGCATACTCTACTGATTCCTAAGTATTCATTAAGTTCTTAATGAACTCACCCACTCTTCTCTTACTTTGCAGGTAAGTAGGTCATGGATGGCAAGATACGAAGCAAATGGTCTAAGCAAGGCTAAGTCCTGAGTGGATATCAGCGAACCTGGGGAAGAAGTGATGGGATTTTATTTATGTAGACTTTTCTTGTTTGTTTATCGCTACAGTTATTAGATTCATTTTCTTTAAGTTTATTTTTCTTTTGTGAACCATGTCTTGAAATATTTAATTATCTTTATTATTATGAATAAAGTGGATGCTTTTCATGCATAAGTGTTACGTTGTATTACCTTAACTTTTATCAAAATATGCGAGTTATATTTATTGCTAAGTACTGTTTTCTGTGACCATTGTATGTTTGTGACCCTGAAAAATTACATACGTACCCCTGTTAGCGATAGCCTTACTACTTAGTGAACCCCGGTAAATTTAGTGAACCCATATATGTATGCGAACTCGTGTGTTTATGCGAACCCTATTATATTGCTTAGTGAACCTATATTAAATGTTAGCATGCACACCTATATTACTATATGCAAACTTAGGTTGATGTGCAAATTCATATGTGATGTGAACTGACGTTGATTGCTGCTATGCAAACCTATGTTGAGTGATGTTTGCGAACCCTTAATTTGTTGTAGATTGATATGCGAACACTTCCTCTATTTGTTTTATAAGCTCACATTTTTTATATTATATGTATGATGTTATGACATTCTGCTACAATGTGTGAAACTTAGCACAACTTCCATGTTTTGAATTTGTGGTGTGTTAGAGGTTTGGTTGGGAGTTAACGGAGAGTCACTTTGATGGCTAATGTGACATGCCAGATTCGGTTCAAACTTACTCGATCGGGTTTGGGGTGTTACATAATGACTAGCTAATCCCAAAGTAGAAGTTAATTTTGAACACTTAAGCGAGTTAGTCTTCTGTCATTTAATATGATAAATTCTACAATTTGTTTTAGTAATTATTTCTTATTACTTTTATGGAATATCTTTTATCACCACCTTAGGAATAATCGTAATATAATTTAATTAAAGTACTAATTAGACCCGTTAGCATAGAAGTTAATATTAGTTTAGTCTAGCCTCCCTTAGATACGATCCCCAATGTACTTTTAGTACTTCGCTGTACAAATCTATATTACAACCTAGCCTGTATACTTGAGGAAACTACCTTAATTCCTATCTTTAGTTGCAGTATTCTCACTCTCGACGTTGGTACGTTGAGAGAAGGTCAAGTTGTTTGCGCAGTTGCTGGGGAAGCTTCACCATTAGATTGATTTTAATTTTTACGTTTAATAGGATAGCTAGAAAATTTTTAAATTATAGACACAATTTATTTTTATTCTTATATTTATTAATTTAGTTTACTAACTTCTTTATTTTCTTTGTGGATTTCAACGTATAACTCAGAATAGGGGAATACCTATAGAGCCAGTCAGTCATTCAGAAAGAATTATATGCCATAATCGACGCCAGCAGCAACAATAGCAGATGCAAAATAACTTGTATGCTATAATTTATCCACCACGCAACAATCCACTATTTGATGATCCACACTTACAAGACTTACCATCACCATCACCACAATTGTCAATAAAGCCAACAATGGCTCGGGAGGAACACACGCTTAGGGATTATGCGCTACGGAATCTGAATGCGTGTAACAGCCCAAATTGGTGGCTAGTCGAAACAGTGGTCTCGGGACCACTATTTCGAGGTTGAAGAAAAATATTTTGATACTATTTTATGTGTTATAATATGTTTATAAAGAGGCATGAGAATTTTGGTGCTTTAATTTTAGCAATTGAGGGCTTAATTGCGAAAAAGGACTAAATCGCATAAAGTGTGAAAGTTCAATTTTAATTACTAGAGGTGCCAATTAGCTAAGGAATATTAATTGGAGGTCCTTAAAGTGCAAATAGGCCATTGGGGGAGTGATGGTCGGCCATAGGGGACAAGATGATTAAATTAATCAATGTTTTGGTGTGTTAGGTGATGAATGAATAAAATAAGAGAAGAATAAAGAAAAGAAAAGTATCATCTTTTCTTCTCTTCATCACCACTAAAAATTGGCACCAAACAAGGGTTGGAGAGCTCAAAAATTCCAGCAAACATTTCTCCTCACAAGTAAGTGATTTTGGTGACCTTTCTTGATAAAAATTATACTTTTGGAATCCCTAAAGCTTAAGCTAGCTACTAACGGGACTTATTTGCAATATGGTTGAAAGTCTAGGGGCTTGCCATGAGAGAGTTTAGGTTGTTTGCTGAGTTTTTATGGAAGAAAATGAATGTTAGGAAGATGAGAAACAACTTTTGTGAAAGGTGTTGCCATGAAAACACCTAAATGGTACTAAGTTGTAAATGTTGTAATTTGGTAATAAAGGCATGAAATAGTTGGATTTGTGAGTGGCTATAAAAGGATTAAATGTTCAGCTAGGCTTGTTTAACAAGAAAATGTAATGAAAACTGATTTACGAGTCTAGGAAAAAAATCATAATTTTGCCAAGGTGTAAGGGCAAAATAGTCATTTTTGCCTAAGTATAGATTATGAAGTATTATGATTTATAAAGTGATTGAATGAGTGAATTTCACTATTTTAGATCAAGAAGAGCGCGGAAACAACCTTGACCTAGGAAAAAGGCAAGGTTACGGAATAGACTGCCAATTAGTGCATTTTGCATCGAGGTAAGTTCGTGTGCTAATAATGCCACTATAAGTGAAGTATTTATTATTTCGATGTTGTATGAATTGTATATTGACTCTATGAAAATATTAAATACGGTTTGATGGGATGTCAAGAATTGTAAGTCTTCAATTGAATCTAAGGATAGAGGGAATGCAAACATCATGATACTCTGATAATTAAGGTCCCGTGTAAGACCATGTTAGGAATATGGCCTCGGTGTGAGATTTCATATAAGACCATGTTAGGGACATGGCATCGATATGATATTTCTTGTAAGACCCTATCGGGGTATGACGTTGATACGATATTATGTGTATGAGACTCAAGAGTGTTATTTAGCATTTTGAGTTATTCAACATGTATGTTGAAAATGAGAAAGTATGTGGTTGTACCATGAGAGGCATAGGTATGTGTCAGAACTCAATTGAGATGAGTTCGGTATATGATGAACCCATGGTAAGTTTATGTATAAACAATTCATTACGAGTATACATGTTGTTAATTAATGGTGCATTGAATGAATGAGATTATTCATGGCTGAGATAAATTGAATTCAATATATGTTGGATAATTCCAGTATGAATCTAATTATAGATAAATGGTGGGCTGTGTGCGTTACCACCTTATTGTTCATATACGATGGGCTGTGTGCAATACCATCATTCATATTATCATTTGATGGGCTATGTGCGATACCACCTTGTTACTCAATTACGATGGCCTGTGTGCGATACCATCGTGCTTAGTATTAAATGGTGGGGTATGTGCGTTACCACCTTATAAATTATTAAATGGTGGGCTATGTGCGTTACCACCTTATACATTATTAAATGGTGGGCTGTGTGCAGAACCACCGAGAGTTTGGTATTATTTTGAATAGAGCACTGGGAAATTGTATAAATATATGCTTCATGATTGTTGTAATGATGAATGCAGGGGTTGCATGCTAATAAATGAGAGTACTATAATTGTCACATGGTTAGAATGTGGTAAGAAATGGAATGAGTAAGCTTTATGAATGATTGAATGGGTAACCATGAGCTTAAGAGTAAACCTCATTATAATACCTATGTGGTTGAGTATAATCATTGAATGTCAATAGTTGATTATTATTTGCATGTGAACTTAGGAAGCCTTATTGCTTACTCCTCTTTCTGTCCTATCTCTTATAGGTTAACTTAACTAGCTCAGGTTGGAGGCCGCAGGAGATGTTTTCACAGTTTCGAGCAGTCATTTGGATATGAGGTTTCAAGTCTTCTTGAGATATTGGATGTATAGAGATCTTATTTTGGTTTAATTAAGTCATAGTTTTTACAGCCAAATGTGTTGGCCTAAATGGGTTATGGGTTGGTTGTGTATAGCCATGGATGATGGCTCATGTCGTTTGTAAATGGTGCTATTAGTAGCTATCCCTCGTTTATGGGAAGATAGTTGATTTTCATGTTTCAAATATGATCATCCAAGAGCTATAATTGATGATTTGAGAATGTTATGTGATGATGTGTGTATGTGTGCAAGTAAGGGTGGCTAAATGGCTTGGAAAATAGCCTTGAATTGGTCCACAAGGGTAAACACACGGGCGTGTGTCTAGGCCGTGTGTGACACACGGTCAACCCCCATGGGTGTGTTGATAGGCCGTGTGTCCCCTGCATTTAGTTTTGAGAATTTGAATCGTCACACGGGCTAGCACACGGGCGCGTGCCTAGGCCGTGTGACCCTTATGAGGTTGCTGACGTCACAAACAGAATACCCATGTTTTTACACACGGGCGAGGACACGGGCGTGTCTAGGCCGTGTGGAGCACACGGGCCAAGCACACGGGCGTGTGTTTGTCCGTGTGAAAACCCCTGTAGGTTCGATAAGAAAAATAATTCTACACGGGTATGGAACACGGGTGTGTGATATTTCACACAGACGTGTCCCACTCTTCACACGGGCGTGTGGCCCTGTTTTATGTCAAAATTTTCTAAGTGTTTAACAGTTCCAGTTTGATCCCGAAGCATCTCGAGTATATGTATAAGGTCTCGTAGACCTATAATGTAGACGTTACGTTTATAAAGGAAAAAGTTTTAAATTGGAATAAATTTTATATCCCAAAGTTGAATGTTCAAGCAAGTTAAGTTCGATAATACTTTGTACCTTATTCCGGCGTCAAATACGAGTAAGGGGTGTTACATTTAGTGGTATAAGAGCTATGGTTCAGTTAGTTCTCGGACTAACCTAGCATACAAGAGTTTAACTATACATGCCATATTACTACTCATAATAGTGTGATATCTCCCAGTTCTAACGAGATTGTTTTGTTAAGACAGAGATGATTCCCAACTGAGCTATTCTCGATAATGTTGTAAGTGATAATGAGGTAATTGAAATGTGATTATGATGTGATGAAATTCAGAAAGGTAAGAATAGAAGTTCATGACATGTGTGTGATAAGGTATGGAATGAGATAATCCTAAGTTGAAGAATGAAATAAAAGTTATAAGGTGATAAGCTTATCCATGTTGGTTCGATGTGCATATAGTGTTATATACTCAACCTATTTGGTTAAGTGAATATGGTGAGTAAACTTACCCAGTGAACGGGATATGTGTGTATACACAACTGTTTGAATGATGTATAATCAATATGTCCACATAGTTGAATCTCATGTGCGACTGTTAAAGTAGATGATTTATAATGTTTTGTTTTATGACTCTATTATGAAGCCATAATTGTTATAATAGTATGGAAGTTGAACCGGAGTAGTTAAATTAAGTAGAATGTAGGAGATGAGTATGGTAGTTAATGATAAATTGATGAATAAAACCATGGTTGGACCATGGCAGTACATGTGATCCCATATAAGACCATGTCTGGGACATGACATTGGCAACAATACATGATCCCGTGTATGACCATATCTGGGTTATGGCGTCGGCAACGAATAGTGATTCCGTGTAAGACCATATCTAGGATATGGCAACAGCATCGACATGAGTATCCATGTAAGAATGTATCTGGGATATGGCATTGGTATTGATATGAGATTTCGTGTAAAACCACAGCGAGGTTATGACATCGTGACATCATGTAAGATTATAACAGAGCTATGATATTGTGATACGAGTAACACCATAGTTGGACTATGGCAGTCAAGTAAACAACGTACTCAAACCCGTAGGACGTTCTCTAATTTGATAAGTGATGGTAAGAGAAATTGGAGTTAAATGTTGAGTACTTGAATAGATATTACTATGGAGCTTGAATAAGTGAAATCACCGTTCGAAATTACGGGTGATAGAAACAATTGTAACATGAGTCAGTGTGAAAACTCGCTTGGAGCGAGTTGTATAATTACGATGATATTTCATTAATGATGAATGTTAAATCATATGTATGTAGTCATGAGAGTCAAGTTAGAGGCTTTACGACCTCACCCCCTTTACTACTGTTGATTTATAATGAGATTCTTACGAGAGTCAAGTTGAATAAGCTCATGAGTACGAAATGAAAGAGTTTAGTGGCAAAACGAGTAGTAATGTATATAGAGATAAAGGTAGTTTAGAAGGTGAGAACAGTTTTGAGAAGAATATCTGAATGTTTTAAAGATTGTAATGATTATGCAATGTTACGAGAAAAGAGAAAGTTGGCCTCGGCTAATTGACTCAATTGAGTAGGAAGTATGAGGTGTGTACTTACCGAGATCTTCCCGAAATGATGTTTATTAGTGAAAGGAATATTAGAGGAGGTTATGATGATGGAAATGGTTAGAGAATCAATATTCGAACTGTGGAAGTGTTTGATTATGACAACCATAGTTGAATGGATCATAATAACCTCTTTGGGTATTTTGTATGAATATCCATTTCCCTTCAGGGGTTATGTGGTTGTTCTTTTTATGAAATTACGATTGCGTGAGAATGTTAGCTGACTGTAAAATCATATGAAATGATTGTCGATTTGGGTGATTGCAATCGACATTCCTTTATCTCTTCGTAATTCTATTTTGGTACTTTGGGGATGAAGTCAGTAATGAAAATTTTTGTGAGAATATTCTTATGTTTCTGCCGATCATGGTTATCTTTAAAGTGTGTTCTTCGAGTTGTGATAGTTATATCTACCATGATTGTGCTTTTAATTTGATTATAGAAAAGTGATAATTCTAGTATAAGAAGTGAAATCACAAGTTCCAAATTGTGCGATGGATTTTTGGGTAAGCTGAAATGAGCTAATGCATTCGATTGAGATATGATTCGAGTTATGTGTATACTTACACATGCTTCAACAGGAGAATAAATTCTGTGTGTTCATGAGTAGGGAGATGGATAGTCTGAATGAGGAAATTTAATTCCAGGAAGCATAATACAGAGATATGCTTATTGAAAAGTTATCACATTTATGAAAGTTTAAATGGTTTGTTGTAGAATGGTAAAGTCGAAAGCTATTGAAGGTACTATTAACTGAAAGTTCTAGTACTAAGTTCAGCATGAATTGAGAAAAAGAATTTATGGTATTTAGTGACGCGCTAATGAATAAATGGAAATATGTTTCAATACTAGAACGTAAAGAGATAGTTTACATCTTTAGATGGTTAGAGTTGCATCAAAAAGAATTGTTGGACTGGCGCCTTAGAGACAATCACTTTTATGTCTGTGTCGTGAACTCGATGATATAGTATGATTTATGGAAAAATGATATGTGCTTTCTGAATCCTGATGAATTTAAGTATCGAATGTTGCAGAAAAATATGAATGTGAAACAGTGAAAATGGCTTGAACTATTATAAGAGTATATATAGTTATTGAAATACTTCTCGGATAGTGGACATAGTACAAATAGCTAGATGGAAAATCCCTGTTTAATCAATGCGAGTTAGTTACTCGATTGACCTTAGTTGGCAATATCCTAGTTTCCGCGATGTTAATGGTTAAAGCGTGTTTTTCTTTTGAAACAAAGGATTTCAGAAGTGAGATAGTTAATGGTATTTTAAATAAGCTCCGAATGAGTTTGTTTTAGATGTTAAAATTCAGGTCGAATAAGATTTCTATCATTATTGTTGCCTTGAGATAGAATGTGCATGTTGATGAATCCAGAACTTATGTAGAAGTTTTGGTATGAAGCTCAGTAGTAGCATGTCTACATATTCAAGGATAAGAGAAGGTGCAGTTATATGCGTAGATGTTTTGATAATTGAGTACACATCATGATATGAGTGAGTTTATGTTCGGAAGTAGTTGACCGGTAAAAGCTGAATTTTCATAGTGTTCAAAGTTAGGACTATTACAGTCAGTGAGGATCCTAGTGAGAAAGTGTGATAAAATACTATAGATTTTGAATTTGGATTGACATGATTTCCCAGGGAGGGGGATGTCACCCGAATTGTAGTGGATTATTCAATAAGATCTGAAGGATCATTTTAGCTTGTACAGAGTTCACATTTGTCAGATTTCTGAGTATGTGTACCCTGGAGAAAGAGTAAGCTAGGTTTTAAAGTTATGCTTCAACCTTGTGTATTACAGCTTAAAGGTTTTTGACGAGAGACACTTAAGGATAAATCGATTTGTGATTTTGAAAAGTTGGTGTAATCGTTTCATGAATGTTGAAAGCAACTTCTCCTGGTAAGATTTTCGGGGACAAAAATTCCTAAGGGGGAGAATTGTAATTGCCCGAATTAGGGGCTAGTCAGAATAGTGGTCTCAGGACCACTAATTCGAGGTTGAAGAAAAATATTTTGATATTATTTTATGTGTTATAATATGTTTATAAAGAGGCATGAGAATTTTGGTGCTTTAATTTTAGCAATTGAGGGCTTAATTGCGAAAAAGGACTAAATCGCATAAAGTGCAAAAGTTCTATTTTAATTGCTAGAGGTGCCAATTAGCTAAGGAATATTAATTGGAGGTCCTTAAAGTACAAATAGGCCATTGGGGGAGTGATGGCCGGCCATAGCGGACAAGATGATTAAATTAGTCAATGTTTTGGTGTGTTAGGTGATGAATGAATAAAATAAGAGAAGAATAAAGAAAAGAAAAGTATCATCTTTTCTTCTCTTCATCACTACCGAAAATTGGCACCAAACAAGGGTTGGAGAGCTCAAAAATTTCAGCAAACATTTCTCCTTACAAGTAAGTGATTTTGCTGACCTCTCTTGATAAAAAATGTACATTTGGAATCCCAAAGCTTAAGCTAGCTAATGAGGGGACTTATTTGCAATATGGTTGTGTAACACCCCAAACTCGGTCAATACGCCACGACCGAATCTGGTGTGTCAATGAGGAAAACATTTTGAAAAGAATCGAATTAACAATTAAATATTAGTGAAAAACTCTTTGAAAATTTTATATTTGTAGAAATCAGGTGTATATTAAGTTTTAACTGATAATTTACTTTGAAATAAAACTTTAAAACTTAGTTGATAAATCATGGGTTAGAAAAACATTTATATCATTTTAAGAAAACTCGAATTTTTACTTTGAAAACCATTTGCATTTGTGTGTAGAAACTAAATATTTGGAAATCATTTAAATTGTAGAAAACACTTAATTTATATTTTACTATCAAACGATTTATATTACCCGATGATAAGATTTTAAAACCATTGCGTTTTTATTATTTTAGAAAACTTTGGGCTCAATTATTAAATTAATCAAATAATTTATAAGCCATATTTAGCATATCCAAAGCATATGAATAATCCAAAACATAATTAAAGAGGCCTTATTACAAACCCAAAATAAAACAAAAACCAAATAAAAAAATAAATTAAAGTACCCCAATTCGAAGTTCATGTAAAATCAAATTTTATTGCATGGCCTCCTCGAGTTCATCCGGCTCCTCAATCCGCGATCTCACGAATCACCTGAAATGATAAGGGAGAAGGTGAGTCACCAAGACTCAGTGCATAATCCCTCTCCCGGTTAATGCAACATTCTTACACAATTTATAATCAAGCAACATAAATATAATGCACCCAACCTAGCCATCCATAACTCCTTTCCTACCCCGTGTGGTACCAAACCACTGGTGGTGCCAAACCACTGGTGACCCAAAGTCACGATATCCAAAATGTGATACCAAATCACTGGTGACCAAAGTCACGAATAATCAAGTTGTGGGGCCAACCCACGTCTGATACCAAATCACTGGCGACGATCCCATATCTCAAAAGTGGGGCCAACCCACGGTGGTGTTAAACCACAGGGACGAGTCGCTATGAGGTGCCAAACCTCTGGTGTCCCAAAGACACAAATGTGATACCAAATCACTGGTGACCAAAGTCACGAATAATCAAGTTGTGGGGCCAACCCACGTGTGATACCAAATCACTGGCGACGATCCCATATCTCAAAAGTGGGGCCAACCCACGGTGGTGCTAGACCACAGGGACGAGTCGCTATGAGGTGCCAAACCTCTGGTGCCCCAAAGACACAAATGTGATACCAAATCACTGGAGGTGCCAAACCTCTAATGTCCAAAGACACGGATATCAAATCCTTCCCCCTCCACTCACATTCCCAAACCAATGTATTAAGAGTATCAATCATGCCATCATACTTTGATATGATAATATAACATATTTAAATAATAGATCATGATATCAATCAACATATATTAACATCATATTGAAACGGACTTACCCGAATCCTTGCACATACCCTTCAAGGTATCAAATCAATATCTCATAGTTTTTCACTTTAATAAAACGATTAGTATATATATAAATACATATCACCGAATTATAAAGTGTGTAAGATACACACCTGATAATAGTGATAACTAAACTTTCCCGCTCGCCGATACCCTCGGAATCTCGAATAACAACTATATGCGATTTCTCTCCGATTGATGGTTCATAACCCGATGAAGAACCACGAACGAACAATGGCTCGGGGGTACGTACGACTTCAAATAACCGATTATCGCCAGCAGAGGGTCCACATCCCGGTGGAAAGTCTCGGACTCCCGACACAGCCCTTCGTTTGAAATTTGAGGGTATAGCAGAACCACCCCTCTTCCAAACACTATTAACTGCTCTCTTCGAACCCATACTTGATTCTCCAAAATCTAACATTCACGGAAAGAAGATAATAATCGAGCAAACAAAATCGATTAGTAGCCCATCTAAAACGATATAACAAATATAAAAATCCATACGTTAACACTTCGATTCAATTCCGAAAATCGTCACTTGCCTATGGAGTTTATCAAAATCCTTGAATGATGAAATCCTTTTTCCACACGATCTTTGTATGACTATGGTCGACTATCAATAAAGAAATGATCAATACTCCACTATACCACTACCAAAATAAAAGGTTTGTTGAAAGAGAAGAGATAATGAATTCGGTCAAAAAGATCCTCTCAAGGCAAAACAATTTCGGCAATGTGGTTGAGTGAGACACAATTAGGATTCGACTAGAGTGGAGAAAAAGAAAGGAAAATAAAGTGAAAATAAAATAGGAGAAGGAGATTTCGAAAATAAAAGAAAGAAGAAAATGGAAGAAGAAAATAGAATGAAAATGGTTGTTTTCGGTTTTGAACAAAAGTGGAAGAAAAGAAAAAGAGGAATGGGGAGAAAGAAGATTCGGCCAAGAAAAGCAAAAAGAAAAGTGGTTTTGAACAATATCAAAAGAAAGAAAAGAGCAAAATGGGAGTAAGAGGTTCGGCCAACACCTAATTTACCAAAGATGAAAAGTGCACAAAAATGCAAAATGTGGTTTCAGTTTCAAAAGGGAAAAGAGAGAAAGAAAATTAGAATTTGGTTCAAACACAAATGAGAGCTAAATCAAAAGCAAAATTGCACAAAAATGCCTAAAGTACATTCGGCCAAAGAGGGAGTTTTTGGAGAGGAAGAGAAAAATACCAAATGATGCACAAAATGCTAAAGTTTACCAACTATTCCCCCCCTTAACTTCCTATCAACATTCGGCCACCCCCCTAGCCATACATGCCATCCACATACATGCACTAATGGCCATAGGAGAGTTTCCAAAACAACTCCCTTAAGCCAAGCCTTATGTTCCCCCATCCTTCCATAAACCTTAAGATTCCTTTCCCAAAGTACAAACTTTCCTAAACCAATATTTAATTAACCATAAAGAAAAATTTGAAAGTCCAACCTATCATAATTAAAGTTTGACCAACACTTAATACTAGGAAGCATAAAAACAAAGTCTTCAAAATGTTAAACATGCTACTCGAACCTCTAACATCAAGCTACTCTTCATGCATCCTAACCACCTTGCCACTAACTCCACATGTGTTTAATTTAACACTTAAATTAACTTAAGTGTCAAGATCACCTAATCCACTTCACTAATTTCTTCAAACTAAAAATTATTCTAGCTTAGCTAATAATTCCAAGCCTTCACAAAACTATACTAAGCACCCAAATATACCTGAGAATTCATAGAAACCTCGTAACCTTCCAAATCCATTTAACTAATAAATCCAATTTTCAAAAACATCATTTTCAGATTCTTAAAGGTTTTAATCTCTCCTAAACCCAAAGCCCAATCGGCCCAATCCTACTAGGCCCAATTTCGGGATGTTACAATTCTACCCTCCTAAAAAAAATTTCTTCCTCGAAATTTCCAACCAACTACTAACACACTGCTCAAATCACACCACTAAGCTTTCGCTGCACACTCTGTCCTTAAAAGCCACAATGTAGTTTTTAACATAATCTTGAATCCTTTTTTTCTTACGCAGCCAAACATCTAACTACAATAGCGAACCGTTATCTACCACTTATACCAAAAATTTTCCTACATACTATCATCACTTCCAACCAGAACATACCTGGCTTGAGAGTGAGGAAACAATCCCGAGCCTTATGCTCCTTAGACCCGCATCTCAAGCATACTCCTAACTTCCTCCAATATTCTCCCGGATGACACCTTCCACAGTAATCGCAAGCCAAAAAGTTCGATCATGCCTTGACATGTTTTACAGAACGAGATTGTGACCCTAGAGAATCGTGATCTCTATTCTTCTTACAGTCTACAGACCCAACTCGAAGTGCTTCACCGATTCCTTTAACCTCCTCCAAAACTTCCTTAACTATCTGAGTCAGCTCATCAATCCCAACTCGATCATGAGACCCTATCTCAGCCACTAGCACATCGGCCTTTACCACGTCCATGATGACCACGATCTCGAGTGCTTATGTCTAACGTCTCGACTTATCTAATTTAAAAGTTTTATGCCTAGTCATCATTCCACTATCTTTAAAACACGATTTTATGCATAATTCTTATTAAAGGGTTTTGTTTTCGTGAGTTCATCCAACCTAGAGTTTTGGGTCTCTAGAGTAGTTCCTACTACTATTTAGTCATTCAAAGTTTATAACATCCAAAAATCACAACCAAAGGCTAGGGGTACTTACCTGGGCGGATTGATGCCGGAGACTCGGTGCCATGCCTTTCAAACCATATAATTTCAAACAAAAACATTTTAAGACCGTATTTTAAAACATTTTGGGCTTCAGGCCCACAGCCGAGCTTTTGAACTTGGCTCTGATACCAATTTGTAACACCCCAAACCCAGTCAATATGCCACGACCAAATCTGGTGTGTCACTGAGGAAAACATTTTGAAAAGAATCGAATTAACAATTAAATATTAGTGAAAAACTCTTTGAAAATTTTATATTTGTAGAAATCAGGTGTATATTAAGTTTTAACTGATAATTTACTTTGAAATAAAACTTTAAAACTTAGTTGATAAATCATGGGTTAGAAAAACATTTATATCATTTTAAGAAAACTCGAATTATTACTTTGAAAACCATTTGCATTTGTGTGTAGAAACTAAATATTTGGAAATCATTTAAATTGTAGAAAACACTTAATTTATATTTTACTATCAAACGATTTTTATTACCCGATGGTAAGATTTTAAAACCATTGCGTTTTTATTATTTTAGAAAACTTTGGGCTCAATTATTAAATTAATCAAATAATTTATAAGCCATATTTAGCATATCCAAAGCATATGAATAATCCAAAACATAATTAAAGAGGCCTTATTACAAACCCAAAATAAAACAAAAACCAAATAAAAAAAATAAATTAAAGTACCCCAATTCGAAGTTCATGTAAAATCAAATTTTATTGCATGGCCTCCTCGAGTTCATCCGGCTCCTCAATCCGCGATCTCACGAATCACCTGAAATGATAAGGGAGAAGGTGAGTCACCAAGACTCAGTGCATAATCCCTCTCCCGGTTAATGCAACATTCTTACACAATTTATAATCAAGCAACATACATATAATGCACCCAACCTAGCCATCCATAACTCCTTTCCTACCCCGTGTGGTACCAAACCACTGGTGGTGCCAAACCATTGGTGACCCAAAGTCACGATATCCAAAATGTGATACCAAATCACTGGTGACCAAAGTCACGAATAATCAAGTTGTGGGGCCAACCCACGTGTGATACCAAATCACTGGCGACGATCCCATATCTCAAAAGTGGGGCCAACCCACGGTGGTGCTAGACCACAGGGACGAGTCGCTATGAGGTGCCAAACCTCTGGTGTCCCAAAGACACAAATGTGATACCAAATCACTGGAGGTGCCAAACCTCTAATGTCCAAAGACACGGATATCAAATCCTTCCCCCTCCACTCACATTCCCAAACCAATGTATTAAGAGTATCAATCATGCCATCATACTTTGATATGATAATATAACATATTTAAATAATAGATCATGATATCAATCAACATATATTAACATCATATTGAAACGGACTTACCCGAATCCTAGCACATACCCTTCAAGGTATCAAATCAATATCTCATAGTTTTTCACTTTAATAAAACGATTAGTATATATATAAATACATATCACCGAATTAGAAAGTGTGTAAGATACACACCTGATAATAGTGATAACTAAACTTTCCCGCTCGCCGATACCCTCGGAATCTCGAATAACAACTATATGCGATTTCTCTCCGATTGATGGTTCATAACCCGATGAAGAACCACGAACGAACAATGGCTCGGGGGTACGTACGACTTCAAATAACCGATTATCGCCAGCAGAGGGTCCACATCCCGGTGGAAAGTCTCGGACTCCCGACACAGCCCTTCGTTTGAAATTTGAGGGTATAGCAGAACCACCCCTCTTCCAAACACTATTAACTGCTCTCTTCGAACCCATACTTGATTCTCCAAAATCTAACGTTCACGGAAAGAAGATAATAATCGAGCGAACAAAATCGATTAGTAGCCCATCTAAAACGATATAACAAGTATAAAAATCCATACCTTAACATTTCGATTCAATTCCGAAAATCGTCACTTGCCTATGGAGTTTGTCAAAATCCTTGAATGATGAAATCCTTTTTCTACACGATCTTTGTATGACTATGGTCGACTATCAATAAAGAAATGATCAATACTCCACTATACCACTACCAAAATAAAAGGTTTGTTGAAAGAGAAGAGATAATGAATTCGGTCAGAAAGATCCTCTCAAGGCAAAACAATTTCGGCAATGTGGTTGAGTGAGACACAATTAGGATTCGACTAGAGTGGAGAAAAAGAAAGGAAAATAAAGTGAAAATAAAATAGGAGAAGGAGATTTCGAAAATAAAAGAAAGAAGAAAATGGAAGAAGAAAATAGAATGAAAATGGTTGTTTTCGGTTTTGAACAAAAGTGGAAGAAAAGAAAAGAGGAATGGGGAGAAGGAAGATTCGGCCAAGAAAAGCAAAAAGAAAAGTGGTTTTGAACAATATCAAAAGAAAGAAAAGAGCAAAATGGGAGTAAGAGGTTTGGCCAACACCTAATTTACCAAAGATGAAAAGTGCACAAAAATGCAAAATGTAGTTTCGGTTTCAAAAGGGAAAAGAGAGAAAGAAAATTAGAATTTGGTTCAAACACAAATGAGAGCTAAATCAAAAGCAAAATTGCACAAAAATGCTTAAAGTACATTCGGCCAAAGAGGGAGTTTTTGGAGAGGAAGAGAAAAATACCAAATGATGCACAAAATGCTAAAGTTTACCAACTATTCCCCCCTTAACTTCCTATCAACATTCGGCCACCCCCCTAGCCACACATGCCGTCCACATACATGCACTAATGGCCATAGGAGAGTTTCCAAAACAACTCCCTTAAGCCAAGCCTTATGTCCCCCCATCCTTCCATAAACCTTAAGATTCCTTTGCTTAAGTACAAACTTTCCTAAACCAATATTCAATTAACCATAAAGAAAAATTTGAAAGTCCAACCTATCATAATTAAAGTTTGACCAACACTTAATACTAGGAAGCATAAAAACAAAGTCTTCAAAATGTTAAACATGCTACTCGAACCTCTAACCTCAAGCTACTCTTCATGCATCCTAACCACCTTGCCACTAACTCCACATGTGTTTAATTTAACACTTAAATTAACTTAAGTGTCAAGATCACCTAATCCACTTCACTAATTTCTTCAAACTAAAAATTATTCTAGCTTAGCTAATAATTCCAAGCCTTCAGAAAACTATACTAAGCACCCAAATATACCCGAGAATTCATAAAAACCTCGTAACCTTCCAAATCCATTTAACTAATAAATCCAATTTGCAAAAACATCATTCTCAGATTCTTAAAGGTTTTAATCTCTCCTAAACCCAAAGCCCAATCGGCCCAATCCTACTAGGCCCAATTTCGGGATTGAAAGTCTAGGGACTTGCCATGAGAGAATTTAGGTTGTTTTCTGAGTTTTTATGGAAGAAAATGAATGTTAGGAAGATGAGAAACAACTTTTGTGAAAGGTGTTGTCATGGAAACACATAAATGGGACTAAGTTGTAAATGTTGTAATTTGGTATTAAAGGCATGAAATAGTTGGATCTGTGAGTGGCTATTCGAGGATTAAATGTTCAGCTAGGCTTGTTTAACAAGAAAATGTGATGAAAAATGATTTACGAGCCTAGGAAAAAAATCGTAATTTTGCCAAGGTGTAAGGGCAAAATAGTCATTTTTGCCTAAGTATAGATTATGAAGTTTTATGATTTTAAAAGTGATTGAATGGGTGAATTTCACTATTTTAAATCAAGAAGAGCGCGGAAACAACCTTGACCGAGGAAAAAGGCAAGGTTACGGAATAGACCGCCAATTTGTGTATTTTGCATCGAGGTAAATTCGTGTGCTAATAATGCAACTATAAGTGAAGTTTTTATTATTTCGATGTTGTATGAATCGTATATTGACTCTATGAAAATATTAAATACGGTTTGACGGGATGTCAAGAATTGTAAGTCTTCAATTGAATCTAAGGTTAGAGGGAATGCAAACATCATGATGCTATGATAATTAAGGTCCCATGTAAGACCATTTTAGGAATATGGCCTCGGTGTGAGGTTTTGTATAAGACCATGTCAGGGACATGGCATCGATATGATATTTCTTGTAAGACCCTATCGGGGTATGACGTTGATACGATATTATGTTTATGAGACTGGAGAGTGTTATTTAGCATTTTGAGTGATTCAACAGGTATGTTGAAAATGAGAAAGTATGTGGTTGTACCATGCGAGGCACAGGTATGTGTCAGGACTCAATTGAGATGAGTTTGGTATATGATGAACCCATGGTAAGTTTATGTATAAACAATTCATTACGAGTATATATGTTGTTAATTAATGGTGCATTGTATGAATGAGATTATTCATGGCTGAGATGAATTGAATTCAATATATGTTGGATAATTCCAGTATGAATCTAATTATAGATAAATGGTGGGATATGTGCGTTACCACTTTATTGTTCATATACGATGGGCTGTATGCAATACCACGTTGTTACTCAATTACGATGGGCTGTGTGCGATACCATCGTGCTTGGTATTAAATGGTGGGGTATGTGCGTTACCACCTTATAAATTATTAAATGGTGGGCTATGTGCGCTACCACCGTATACATTATTAAATGGTAGGCTGTGTGCGAAACCACCAAGAGTTTGGTATTATTCTGAATAGAGCATTGAGAAATTGTATAAATATATGCTTCATGATTGTTGTAATGATGAATGAAGGGATTGCATGCTAATAAATGAGAGTACTATAATTGTCACATGGTTAGAATGTGGTAAGAGACGGAATGAGTAAGCTTTATTAATGATTGAATGGGTAGCTATGTGCTTAAGAGTAAACCTCATTATAACACCTATGTGGTTGAGTATAAGCATTGAATGTCAGTAGTTGATTATTATTTGCATGTGAACTGTGGAAGCCTTATTGCTTACTCCTATTTCTGTCTTATCTCTTATAGGTTAACTTAACTAGCTCGGGTTGGAGGCCGCCGGAGATGTTTTCACACTATCGAGCTGTTATTTGGATATGAGGTTTCAAGTCTTCTTGAGTAATGGCATGTATATGGATCTTATTTTGGTTTAACTAAGTCATAGTTAAAGTAGCCAAATGTGTTGGCCTAAATGGGTTATGGGCTGGTTGTGTATAGCCATGGATGACGGCTCATGTCGTTTGTAATGGTGCTATTAGTAGCTATCCCTCGTATATGGGAAGATAGTTGATTTTCATGTTTCAAATATGATCATCCAAGAGCTATAATTGATGATTTGAGAATTTTATGTGATGATGCGTGTATGTGTGCTAGTAAGGGTGGCTAAATGGCCTGGAAAATAGCCTTGAATTGGTCCACACGGGTCAACACACGGGCGTGTTCTAGGCCATGTGCGACACACGGTCAACCCCCATGGGTGTGTTGATAGGCCGTGTGTCCCCTGCATTTAGTTTCGAGAATTTGAATCGTCACACGGGCCAACACACGGGCGCGTGCCTAGGCCGTGTGACCCTTATGAGGTTGCTGATGTCACAAACAGAATACCCCTATTTTTACACACGGGCGAGGACACGGGCGTGTCTAGGCCGTGTGGAGCACACGGGCCAAGCACACGGGTGATCGTGTGTCAGAGTCTTAAAAATTTATAAAAAGAATGATCGAGCCTAGAAACTAACTATGACAACAATGGAGGCAAGTGTACCTATCTAACAGTAGTATAGTTTAGTGGCAAGACCGGATTGTCGAACCCAAAGGAACCAAAAGTACTAATACTAACTTTCTTTTTATTATTTAGCCTAGAAATTAAAATATTTATTAATTAATCTTAAATTAACTAACTATTAAGCTAAAGATACTAAGACAGAGAATGAATTGGGAAAATACTTGTGGGAAAACCAATTGATTAAGACAATACCCGTAGAAGAATCCACCTAGACTTCACTTTTTATTTAACTCTGAACTAGACGATTGATTCACTTTACTTGATCCGTAGGATTCCCTAATTTATATTAATATCTTTTTCGAGGCTACTAACGTCTAACCCTAGGTTGATTAATTGAAATCTCTTTCTAATTAAAACCCCTAAATTGCATTAACTCGATATATGGACTCCCATATTAGGTTTGACCCTAATCCGGTAGATTTTTGTCATCCTATTTCTAGGGTTGCGATCAACTCCGCTTAATTATGCTAGATCTACTCTTAAGCAGGGACTTTTGCTCCACTGCCTAAGCACATCAATACTTGAATCAATATCCTGAAATAGCAAAGCAAGAATTAAGAACACATAATTAAGAATAAATCAAGTATTTATCATATGGTTTAGAAAACAATAACAAGATTCGTCTTAGGTTTCATCCCCCTCAAGTATTTGAGAGGTTTAGTTCATAATGATAAAAGAATACATCTCAGAAGAAAATATAAAACAAAACATAAGAAAAACCCTAAAACCCCTGAAGGAATTGAAGAGAAGATCCTCTGTCTTGAGTATAACTCCGGCTTCTTGAGATGAATCAACTGGCTTTCTTCGAGTAAATCCCACAATTCGGGCCTCTCTGCTCGGCTCTTCGGCCTAACTGGACCCCTAACTAGACTCCCAACTGGACTCCCCTTGAAGGTTGGCCTCTAGGGTGTTTATATAGGCTTTTAGAATGGCTTTCTTCGCCACTAAGTACCCTAATCCGAGTGAAACTCTTCTTTGTCACGTCAGGGACACGTCCATGGAACACGCCCATGTGAATCGTGGCCAGGCCATGTTCGAGACTATTAAGGAGGCACGGCCGTGTGGTCTTGGGCCCAGGCCGTGTGGATTTCGTGATATGACCCATTTATTCCATTTTAGGCCCGTTTCTCGTTCTTTTCATCATTCGGTGCTTTCCTGAGTATAAAACATGAAAACAAAAGATTAAGAGCACCAAATTCCTCAATTCAAGGCTTAAATTATCCAAAAGTATGCTAAATGTGGGATTAAAATATGTTCAAATTACGGTTTATCAAATACCCCCACACTTAAACATTTGCTTGTCCTCAAGCAAAATTCTCAACTCAATTAAAATGAACTTTGATTCATAATATTCATCAATAATGTTTCATCATAATTCAAAGATAATTCATACATTGATAATTTAAGTAAAAGGGTCCTAAAGATTCAAACAATCAAAGTCATGGTTTTTGTAGCCCGAAAACATAGGTGTTTTCCCTTTACCTAAATAATTACCCTTAATTCAAAATCGACAAGAGTTGACATCCTCAGTAAAGATTCACTCAAATCACTCAAAGTGTTTAAGGTTCAAGATTAAGCACTCAAAAGTCGAACATGAAAAGTTAATCCATAGGCTTGCCTGAAAATCAAATCTCCACCACTATAAAATGAGTTGATACACAAATCAAAAGGTCTTTAAAAAAGGTTGAAATGGGGCTTGGGTTAAAGGTGTGGATAAAGGCTGAATTAGAGGGTTAGAATCGAGATTGAATTGACAATTTACCTAACTAGAAAAATGAACTAATCCTGAATAATTACATCAATCGAAAACATGAAATACTAATAACATGAGCTTCTCCTCAAGTGTGGAATTTAAACGTATAAGCTCAATAACATAGAGCTAATATTGAATATACTTCGTTTTTTTTAAAAAAAATCATAACAATAATAAGGAAGAACCTTAACAACTAAAATATAGAACATAGTTAGGAAACTGTTCAAAATCAAATCTCGACAAAAAGGGAGTCAAGGAATGGTGATAACAAATACAGAATGGGTTTTAGGTTAATATTAGTGGGTGAGTAAAAAAAAAGGGTTGTTAAGATCAAAGGGGTTCACTAGGGGTTAATTGTGAGGGTAGGCTTTTAGTGGAGTGAGTGGGTTAAATCCTAAGTGCCTTTATCATCTCAGTATATCAAATCAATTAATGTGGTCTCGACATGTATAATCGAAGCAAGTTCTAGAATAATAGCTCAATGTTGACACACTCATAAAAAGTGAGCACGAAAGAATGTATGCTCTAAAAGGATCAAAATCTCACAAAAATTATGGGTTTTTGATATCAACTTTGTAAATTTCAAACTTCAAGGTAATAATTAGATTCAGGTAGAAAACCTAAGAAAATTTTAATTTTTGAAAATAGATTCATCATGCTTGATTCTCTAGTCTCCTAAAGTTTAAATCATCACTGCACAATTATCAATGACTTAATCCCAAAACATATCAATAAAAATCATAAATCAAAAGAAATTCCATTCTAATCGTAATATAAGAAAATTACTTAATAACAAGATATAATTCAGGGATTTTCAAATAATACTATAGTTAACCCCCCACACTTAAGATGTATATTGCCCTCAATGTACAAAGATATATACATCTCTAAAGATTAATAGCATGATATCATAAGAGATAGGGAGAAATGAAACTTCCTGAATTTTGGATGAAACCCTTGGAGGATGATCAACGATGAACATGATGACTAGGAATAGGTGAAGGTGGTGGAGAATACTTCGATGGTGTGTTCGCCCCTTGAGTGGCACCTTAAACCTTTTTAGACTGCGAAGTCATCAGTAAAGTTTTTAGGGAGTTCTTATTTAATGGACATTTGTTATAGTTACTCGAGAGTTAAACAGCCAAAGATAAAAGAAATTGAATTATACTTAAAAATTTAAAGAGTTTAATAATAAAAGAAAATGAACTAAAATAAAAATAAAAAATGAAAATAAGAATAAAATAAAAAAAAGAAAAATAAAGAAAAGAAAAATCCTCAAAAGTCCTCATCATCGGAGTGATCTCGAGGTGGTGGTGGCGGCAATATGTGAAAAAGCTGAAAATGTCGACCACAACCGCCTCGCACGGCCGTGTGGATTTATCTCAGCCAGTGTTCTTTAGGCAGTTTCGACCACGGTTGCATCGCACGGCCGTGGCATTTAGTTGGAGCCCGTTCTTGGGAAAAATTTTCATCCTGTTTCTGTACGATCTTCGCCACACCCATGTACCTATTCGTGGTGTCCACACGGCCACGACCACGCCCGTGTGTAAGGTTGTGTGGTAGGGAAACCTGCGCCTAAAAATTTTGGTTAGTTTTTAGTTAGATGCTAAAATTCGAAAATATGGAAGTTAGTGGGGTTAGTGCTCGGGTTGCCTCCCGAGAAGCGCTCGTTTAAAGTCTTGAGCTAGGCTTACCTGTTATTCGTATGACTATGGTGGTTCACAAGTCGAAACTCCTTTTTCTTACTATCAATTCTATCAACATATGGTTTGAGTTGGGTAATATTTACCTCTAAAGTGCCGAAATTAGAGTGTGTTACCTCGACCGTTCCGTATGGAAAAACCTTACGTGCTGAAAAAGGAGTCGCACCATTTGTATTAATCTTTGAAGTGGCTATTCGAGGGTTGGTTGCATCTGACAGTACACGAAATGTGAGCTCACGTGGTAGTTTATTTCGTAGAATTGCTGGGCACATTGCGTTTAGCTCCAGTTCCGACGTATCGTCTAACTTCCGTTTATTTGTCAAAAACTCTTTTAAAAATTTCCTTGAATCTGGCATCTGCGAAAGAGCTTCAAGAAACGGTAAGTTAATATGTAATTTCTTTGGAAGTTTAAGAAATTTACCGAGTTGTTCCTTTGTGTGGTCTTTCTTTATCACATTTGGGTACGGCACACGTGGTTGGTACTCTGTAATTACCAGGTTTGGTTTATCATGGCTTACCTCAACCTTACCTTCCTGTACCACATTCTCTTGCTTCAATTTTGGTTCATCTATTCCTTCACTATCATGAGCACTTATTGCTTGAGGTTGCTCTCTTGGGTTAGTTTCGGTGTTGCTAGGCAAGGTATCTTGTGGTCTTTCTGAGATCAGCTTAGCAAGCTGACCTAATTGATTCTCGAGCTCTTGAATCGACGCTTGCTGATTTTTAAGCACTATTTCGGTGTTTTGGAAGCGTGTTTCTGACACCGAGATAAATTTCATTAGCATCTTCTTAAGGTTCGGCTTCTTTTCTTGCTGGTGAGGTGGTTGTTGAAAGCCTGGAGGAAGTTGCAGTCTTTGATTACCTTGACCACCCCACGAGAAATTGTGATGGTACCTCCAACCTGGATTGTAAGTGTTACTGTAGAGATTATGTTGAGGTCTAGGATAGTTACCCATATAGTTGACTTGTTCGTTCCCTGTGCTAGGTTTGTAGGATAGATATTCTGTGTTGTTCACCCCTCTTCCATCTGTATCATATTGTATTACCGGATGTACCTGTGTAGAACCATACCGACCATCAATTTTTCTATTTAAAAGCTCTACCTGGTTAGATAACATGGTGACCACGTCGAGGTTGAAAACATCGGCTGCTTTAGTAGGCTTTGTCCTCATGACTTGCCACTGATAATTATTCAGTGACATCTCTTCTGTTTCTGTGAGCGGTATGTTCTATTTCACTGTCAAAAATCAAGGGTCCTGACAGGTTCCTCCTAGTCATAAACTAGAATTACCTACCAGAAGCAAATAAAAGAAGAAAAATTACTAAAGTTAAAAGCAAAATAAAAATAAAAGTAAATTCCAAAAATAAAAATGGCTAAAGTAATAAAAATTGAGCGTTCTTAATATTTTAGCTCCCCGGCAATGGCGCTAAAAACTTGATCGTGTGTCAGAGTCTTAAAAATTTATAAAAAGAATGATCGAGCCTAGAAACTAATTATGACAACGATGGAGGCAAGTGCACCTATCGAAAAGTAGTATAGCTTAGTGGCAAGACCGGATTGTCGAACCCAACGGAACCAAAAGTACTAATACTAACTTTCTTTTTATTATTTAGCCTAGAAATTAAAAGATTTATAATTAATCTAAAATTAACTAACTATTAAGCTAAAGATACTAAGACAGAGAATGAATTGGGAAAATACTTGTGGGAAAAGCCAATTGATTAAGACAATACTCCAGAAAGAATCCACCTAGACTTCACTTATTATTTAACTCTGAACTAGACGATTGATTCACTTGAATTGATCCGTAGGATTCCCTAATTTATATTAATACCTCTTTCGAGGCTACTAACGTCTAACCCTAGGTTGATTAATTGAAATCTCTTTCTAATTAAAACCCCTAGAATTGCATTAACTCGATCTATGGACTCGCATATTAGGTTTGGCCCTAATCCAATAGATTTTCGTCATCCTATTTCTAGGGTTGCGATCAACTCCGCTTAATTATGCTAGATCTACTATTAAGCAGGGACTTTTGCTCCACTACCTAAGCACATGAATACTTGAATCAATATCCTGAAATAGCAAAGCAAGAATTAAGAACACATAATTAAGAACAAATCAAGTATTTATCATATGGTTCAGAAAACAATAACAAGATCCGTCTTAGGTTTCATCCCCCTCAGGTATTTGAGAGGTTTAGTTCATAATGATAAAAGAATACATCTCAGAAGAAAATATAAAACAAAACATAAGAAAAACCCTAAAACCCTCTGAAGGAATTGAAGAGAAGATCCCCTGTCTTGAGTATAACTCCGACTTCTTAAGATGAATCAACTAGCTTTCTTCGAGTAAATCCCACAATTCTGGCCTCTCTAGCTCGACTCTTCGGCCTAACTGGACCCCTAACTGGACTCCCAACCGGACTCCCCTTGAAGGTTAGCCTCTAGGGTGTTTATATAGGCTTTTGGAATAGCTTTCTTCGCCTCTAAGTACCCTAGTCTGAGTGAAACTCTTCATTGTCACGTCAGGGACACACCCATGGCACACGCCCGTGTGAATCGTGGCCAGGCCGTGTTCAAGACTATTAAGGAGGTGATAAACCGTAATTATAACATATTTTAGACCGACATTTAATATGTTTTTCATGTCTTATACCCAAGAAAGCACCCGAGGATGAAAAGAACGTAAAACGGGCCCCAAATGGAGTAAATGGGCCATATCACGAAATCCACACGGCCTGGCCCAAAGAGTACATGGCCGTACCTTGTCATGCATCTAGAACATGGCCTCACCCTGAAACACCCTAGACTCGGCCCACGAGCCTCGACCAGATCTAGTATGTTCCTCGGTTAGATACGATTCAAATTCGTTGGTTCTTTGAAAATCTTTAAGTGATTTTGGAAAACGTTTTGGGTTGGGCTCAAGTTGGAAACCGGTTTATTTTTGAAATATAAGTTTTTATAACATTTCATTCTTAGTTTCAAAACTTTAAGTTAAAAGACATGCCGAATTTGTCTTAAGTTTCATTAAAAATCATTTATTTTCAGGTGTCAAAACGCTTAGGGTTTATTTTTAAATAATATGCTTAAACTTTAATTTGATAAAATTTCGTAACATAATAAAGTAATTTAACGTGCATGCATAAAATAAAGTTCATACTAAGGCCTTATTACATCAAAACAAACCCGAAATAAATTAAAGTGCTTAAATAAAAATAAAACGTCTAAATAAATAATTTCCTTGCTGAGCATGGACACCACTAAGCTCCTGCCAACCCGGTCCATCACTGGTCATCACTTGAAAAATGTTCCCACAACGGGGTGAGTCAAACAGACTCAATGTGTACATAAATACTAAGTCCAAATAGATTCAGGCATATCAAGTCATACACATTTATATCAAAATATACAGTTAATGATGCATTCCCAAGCCCAAGCCTAGTTACCAACCGCTACACATCACCCGTACCAACCTGCACACCGTGAGGACTACTAAGTCAACCCTCCATCCGCTACACACCATCGAAGGCAGTCGCTGCAGTCGACGTGCTCATCGCCCTTATAATTTCGTGGCATAGCCACCAGATAATATTCTGTGTCATGTGACACCACATTCAGATAATGTGACCGAAGTTACCACATTCAGATAATGTGACCGAAGTCACCACATTCTTATATTGTGACAATAGTCACCACATTCACTTCCCCTTTCATATTCACGCAAATGCCCATGTCATACAAAATCATGCATTATCATGCCATATTCTCAATTCACATTCTTATAGATTAACATACGTGTTTTAACAGATCTTATCATAATCCCAGTAGGAATAGGAAAACGTACCTGAGTACTTTGTACCACTGTATGGTACCTTAGCCATACTTTTCACATTCTTAATAACACATTTATATTAACATTGCCATAAATCATATTTAAGAAATAGTGTGGGGTACGCACCTGATTCGCTTAATGCTTTCACTCAAATCCCGAAAATCCAATCTACTGCTTTAGGTCTTTAATGCCTATATTCGACCAACCCCACTCAAATTAGTAAAAAGCCATTCAGCTATAAAACCAAATCCCAATAGGATTATGGTAACCCAAAACTTACCTTGGTGCCGATTTCACTACTAATCAAATCCCGAAATCTTTGCTATGCTCCTCCTTGTATTCGGCCAAGCACTAGATCTCATCACAGGTTAGTTTTTGGCTTTTAAGATAATAAGAAACAAGTCTAAATACTAAAATAGGCCTTGACCGAATGTCTTAAGCACTTACCATGTAATTCTCAAATCCCGAAATTAATTCCTTGGCTATGAAGATGTCGAAATACCTATAGGGTATATGTTAGATCCAATTTCCAATCATTAAATCACAATAGAATGGCCTATGGCCGAATATCATCTTACCTTGAATCTTAAATATCCCGAAAGATCCTTTCTTGAAGTCAACAACACCTAAATCCCAAAACTTCCTTCATAGTTTCGGCCAAAGAACAATATGAGGGATTAGTTCCTGAATTTCGACAGGCCTAAAAGAAAAAGAATGGAAACCGAATTTGGATCTTACCCTTACTTGAAGAAATTGACAGCACTGCCAGACACCACAAGAATTCAGTTTTGAGACTTGGAGAGTAGTCGACTATAGCCTAGAGAGAACTTGCTTTCGGCTTTTGAAAGATTATGAAAAGAAGAAGGGAAAGGTTTATAGAAGATATTCGGTTTCAACAAAGATGAAAAAGAAAAGCTTGAGGGTTTCGGCAATGGTGGAATATAGATTCGGCTAGCACAGGCAATATTTCGGCTTAACAAAATAAAAGAGAGAGGAGAAAGTTTGCTAGAGAATTTCGGCAGATGAACAAGAAAAGAAAGAATGAAGATTGGCCTCACACTTCTCCTTTTGGCCGAAAATACACCAAGAGAGTCCCTTGGCCGGCCATCACATGCTCCCTCATCAAATCCCTCATTTTTCTCCTCTTATCACCTCATCTAACAATAAATAAAATACAAAGAAATAATCCTTTATTTATCCCTTATCTTAACTATTTTATCACCCCTTTTATCTCTTAAAAATAAAAGGATTAAAGCTCCTAAAATCTAGCCTTGGTGCCGTCCCCCTATTCCCCTCTTATTGACGTCACAAGCAAAATAAAAACATCAACATTTTGCTTCCCACGCGACTCGAACACAAGTCCTTCCCCCTAGCTTTTGGCGTCATTTCCAAAGCCCTTAGTGGCACCTCCAAGCCACTTTTCCAAGCCCAATTGTGTGTCATATTTCCCCTATAAATTTTCTTAAGGCCACCTTTCTTCAGTTCCCTCTTTTAAACTTTAAACTTAATATTTTCTAAGGCATTTCCTTACATTTCCAAGGTTCCAAAAATGCACACAACACATTCATAACACATAAGACATGCTATTCCATATAATTAAGCATAAATGCATAAGCCCATTTTCAGGATATTACAGTTCTACCCCCTTAAAATAATTTCGTCCTCGAAATTACCTGACTGAAATAAGTGAGGGTATTACTGTCGCATTGCTTCTTCTGGCTCCCACGAAGCTTCTTCCGCACCATGATTTCTCCATAACACTTTGACTAGAGGAACTGACTTCCTCCGTAACACTTTCACATCTCGTTCTAGAATCTGAATCGGCTCTTCCTCGTAGGATAAATCTGGCCTTAGCTCCACCTCTTCAACTGGTACTACATGAGATGGATCCGATCGATATCAACGTAGCATGGACACATGGAATACATCGTGCATCTGCTTCAACTCCGGTGGCAACTCCAACTGATATGCCACTGGTCCAACCCGCTTCAAAACCTTATAAGGTCCTATAAACCTTGGGCTTAACTTCCCTTTGCGACCAAATCTCATTACCTTCTTCCAAGGCGACAGTTTAAGGAACACTTGATCTCCCACATCAAATTCTATTTCCTTCCGTTTGAGATCTACATACGACTTTTGTCTATCAGATGCTTCCTTCAACCGTGCCCGAATTATCTCAACCTTTTCCTCGGATTCTGCCACTAACTCTGGACCCAAAACTCGACGTTCTCCTAATTCTGTCCAACACGTAGGAGTGCGACACTTCTGTCCATACAGTGCTTCATATGGTGCCATCCGAATACTGGCTTGATAGCTGTTGTTGTAGGCAAACTCAACTAAAGGCAAATACTCTTCCCAACTTCCTCTGAAGTCTATCACACAGCCTCTTAACATATCCTCTAACACTTGAATTACTCGTTCAGATTGCCCGTCGGATTGTGGATGAAAAGCCGTAGTGAAATCCAATTTAGTACCTAAAGCCTGATGTAGAGCTTTCCAAAACCGCGAAGTAAACCTTGGGTCTCTATCCGAAATAATCGATACCGGAACTCCATGCAACCTTACAATCTCTGCCACATATAACTTCGCCAACTTCTGCAAAGGATAATCCACTCGCACTGGAATGAAATGTACGGACTTAGTCAACCGATATACTATCACCTATACCGAGTCCTTCTTAGTAGGCGTAAGGGGAAACTCACTAACGAAGTCCATGGTGATTCGCTCCCACTTCCACTGCGGAATCATTATCGGTTGCAGTAATCCTGACGGAACTTGGTGTTCAGCCTTAACTTGCTGACACGTTAAGCACTTGCCTACAAATTCAGTTACTTCTTTCTTAAGACCAGGCCACCAAAACTGTTCTCTTAAGTCTCTGTACAACTTACTTCCTCCAGGATGCATAGCATAAGGGCTACTATGCGATTCCTGAAGAATCCTCCGCCTTAACTCCTGATCCTGAGGCATACAGACCTTACCCTTGAAGCACAACATTCCCTCGTCATTCACGCCATAATCCTCCAACTCCTCATTCTGTACTTGCTGTAGCTTAACACTTAATTCATCATCAACCAACTGTCCCTCTTTTACTTCATTCAACCACGTCGGCTTAACTTGCAGTTCTGCCAGCAGACTTCCATCATCATACAAGCTCAGATGTGCAAACATTGCCCTCAGATCCGATACAACCTTCCGACTGAGGGCATCTGCGACCACATTCGCTTTGCCCGGGTGATACTCTATCGAACAGTCATAGTCCTTCAGTAATTCCACCCATCTTCGCTGTCTCAGGTTCAACTCCTTCTGAGTCAACAAATACTTAAGACTCTTGTGGTCCGTGTAGATCACTGACTTTTCTCCATAGAGATAGTGCCTCCACACCTTAAGAACAAAGACCACTGCCGCAAATTCCAAATCATGAGTTGGGTAGTTAACCTCATGTGGCCTTAGTTGCCGAGACGCATAAGCGACCACTTTCCCGTCTTGCATCAAAACACATCCCAAACCTGTATGGGACGCGTCACAATACACCATAAAATTCTTCCCTGCCTCTGGCTGAATCAAAACCGAAGCTTCAGTCAAGACCCTCTTGAGCTTCTCAAAGCTCTCTTGTTGCTTTTCTGTCCATACAAAAGGCACTTCCTTCCTTAATAACTTTGTCAAAGGCGCGGCTATTGATGAAAACCTTTCTACGAACCTTCTGTAGTAGCCTGCCAATCCCAAGAAACTATGAACCTCAGCCACAGACTTAGGTGGTTTCCAATCCAACACTGCCTCAATCTTCCTAGGATCCACCCTTATTCCTTCTGCAGACACCACATGTCCTAAAAATGCAACCTCCTTAAGCCAAAATTCACACTTGCTGAATTTGGCATAGAGCTTCTTCTCCCTTAACACTTCCAACACTATCCGGAGATGCTCATCATGCTCCTCTTCAGACTTGGAATACACCAAGATATCGTCGATAAACACCACGACGAACCTATCCAAGTATGGTTGAAAAACTCGGTTCATCATATCCATGAATGCAGCTGGAGCGTTCGTCAATCCAAACGGCATTACAACGAAGTCAAAATGCCCATACATTGTCCGAAAAGCTGTCTTATGGATATCCACTTCCTTCACCTTAAGCTGATGATATCCAGACCTTAGATCTATCTTCAAGAAAACCGCTGCTCCCTTAAGCTGATCGAACAAGTCGTCTATCCTTGGCAAGGGGTACTTGTTCTTGATGGTAAGCTTATTCAATTGACGATAGTCTATGCACATACGCATAGTTCCGTCCTTCTTCTTTACGAACAAGACCGGTGCTCCCCATGGAGACACACTGGGTCGGATAAACCCACGATCAAGCAACTCTTGAATTTGAGCCTTAAGCTCAACCAACTCCTTGGGCGCCATTCTGTACGGAGCGATTGACATAGGAGCTGTTCCAGGCAGCAGATCAATTCCAAACTACACTTCTCTATCCGGGGGTATTCCAGGTAATTTCTTCGGAAAAACATCTTCAAAGTCCCTTACAATTCGAACTCCACTAACACCTTCTTCCTTCTTATCCAACGCACTAACAAAGGCCAGAAATGCCTTGCACCCTTTCCGGACCATCTTATCAGCCTTTAAAGCAGAAACTACGTTAGACAAGTAATTTCTTCTTTCTCCGATCATAACAACTTCCTTATCCTCTGGAGTCCTCAACTCCATTCGCTTAGCCACACAATCCAGTATGGCTCGATGCTCTACCAGCCAGTCCATTCCAAGTATGAGATCGAACTCTCCGAAAGGAAGTTCCATCAAGTCGGCAGAAAATACTGCACCCTGGATTTCTAGAGGCACTTTCCGAAACATCTTATTCACCACTACAGTTTGACCTAGAGGGCTTACTACAGTCATCTCCCTATCAGAAAGTTCAGAAGCTATGTCTAGAGTTTTCACTACTCTACATGCAACATACGAATGGGTCGAACCCACATCAATCAGAGCAAAATAAGGCTTGCCACAAACAAGGAACGTACCGGTTATGACGTCCGGCGCGTCTCCATCTTCCCTACGGCGAACTGCATATACCAAGCCCGGTTGCCTTGCCTCAGTATTATTAGCACCTCTGCCAGGTGTTCCACGTCCTCTTCCAGCGCCATTACCTCGGCCATTCTGACCACGACCTCGGTGAGGCTGCTGTCCACCTCTACCAGCCTGATTAACATTCTGAGCTACTGATCTATTCCCATCCGGCCTCATTGGATAGTCCTTAATCATATGGTCCTTGGACCCACACTTAAAACATCCTCCAGTCTTTTTCCAACACTCTCCTAAGTGTTTCTTCCCACACTGATCACAAGTACGATATTGCCCTCCAGTACCGGCTTGCTAACCTCGCGGCCCATCAACTCTAGGCCTCTTCTGAACATTCCCAGCTGACCCTGACGGCCCAAATCCTCTTTTCTGCTTATTCCGATTAGAGTGCTGCCTTACAGAGTCCTTAATTCCTTCCGCTATCTTAGCTTTCTCTACTAACGCAGAAAACTCCTGCTCTTGATGTGGAGCGACTAACAACCTCAGGTCATCCCTTAGTCCATCCTCAAACCGGACACATCGCTCATGCTCCGAAGCCACTACTCCTCGAGCATACCGGCTCAACCTCAGAAATTTAGCTTCATATTCCGCTACGGACTTGTTCCCTTGAACCAGCCCCAGAAAAGCCTTCCTCTGCGCATCAGTATATCTGGTTCCAACATACTTCTTCTTATATGCCGCCTTAACATATTCCCACGTCAAATCCTCAGCTGTGGCACCATCCCGAACTGTGAGCCACCATTGATACGCTTCATCACGTAGTAGTGCCACCATTCCTTTCACTTTCTCCGTAGGGGTCAGATCCAACTCATCCATAATTCGCTCCGTCGCTTCCAACCAGTATTTAGCTATACTGGGTGCCACCCCAGATACTCCATGAAACATTTCAGCCCCATTGGCTCGGAGTCGCTCGGGTACAGATTTCCGAGCTCCCATATTCCCACCTGCGCCAACCACCATCTCCAAAACTCGCAGCACAGCATGCGACACAGTATCATCCCCTATCTGATCTTGCCGTTCAGCACCAACAGCTGGTGGTGGTGGTGGCGGTGGTACCTCATTGTCAGACCCTTGACCCGACCTAACGGGTTCTGACACAGTCATTCTTCCTCGACCACGTCCACGACGACCACGTCCTCTAGAACTCATTTCTACGATCGTGCTTTAATCTGATTAAGAAATTTTATGAATTAGCTTTTATTCCACTGATTATTCGCGAAGAGTTTTATGAAAGGAGCTTAATAGGGGTTCTTTTGATCATTCAAAATTTCAAGTTTTCTATCCTAATTCATAGAAAAGCACATCCATTTCATAATACCTCCCATACACATTCACTCTTCGGACATTTCTGTCCGTTCCTATCCCAGGGGTATTTTCGTCATTTGTCCTACAGGGGTATTTTGGTAATTAAATCGGGGTCAATTTGAAAATTACAAAAGTAATTTCAAAATTTTCCAAACTCATGGGTATTTTGGAAGAAAGATTTTCCAAATCAAAGGTATGGTCAAAATTTTATAAAGCAGGGTCATTTTGGTAATTTCATAAACCAGGGGTAATTTCGTAAATTTCCAAATCAGGGTACCTCGAATTTTGTAACGCTAAAGTTTTTGAATATTTTGGCAAAATCAGAGAATGTTATTGAAATCGGGGGTAATATGGTCATTTTGGAAACCAAGGGCATTTTAGTAATTTTACCACTAGGGGTATTTTGGTAATTTTGTAAATCAGGAATATTTCAGAAAAATTTTGTAAAACAGTTTTTTTTTTACAAACTAAAAGGGTAATTTAAGAGTTTTAAAACTAAGGTTTTTATATAAATACGGCTAGTCCCTTTCGGGTTTTAGTTATTGGGTTTAGCCCATGAATAAGTCCTCTTGGTTAGGGTGAACCGAAGCTACGCACCAGGTAGGATTCGAGTGGAGAGGCGGTGAGTCACGCGGACTGCTTAAGTACCAAGCTCCCACCGAATACCAATCCTAGACATGCGCACAATGGTTACCACACCCTAACTCGGCTACTTAGTCACAAGTTTGTTTAATTAGGCATTTAAAATTTTATGTAACTGTTGGGGTAAACTAGTCTTAGAGTTCAAGTACCTATCATGCTAATCTACGTTCCATTCCACTTCTACCCTTCTACCAATCACAATATAAATCACACAAAAGATAGGGGTACTTACCTGGTGGACTTCGGGTCGGAGACTTAGGTGCCATGCCAGAAAAACCTGCTTAAAAATTTCACCAATTCTTTTGGGCTTTACTTTAAAAACGTTTTGGGCCTTAAACCCAAGGCCGAGAGTTTAAAACTGGGCTCTGATACCAAGCTAAAACACCCTAGACCTGGCCCACGAGCCTCGACCAGATCTAGTATGTTCCTCGATTAGAAACGGTTCAAATTCGTTGGTTCTTTGAAAATCTTTAAGTGATTTTGGAAAATGTTTTGGGTTGGGCTCAAGTTGGAAACCGGTTTATTTTTGGAATATAAGTTTTTATAACATTTCATTCTTAGTTTCAAAACTTTAAGTTAAAAGACATGTCGAATTTGTCTTAAGTTTCATTAAAAATCATTTATTTTCAGGTGTCAAAACGTTTAGGGTTTATTTTTAAATAATATGCTTAAACTTTAATTTGATAAAATTTCGTAACATAATAAAGTAATTTAACGTGCATGCATAAAATAAAGTTCATACTAAGGCCTTATTACATCAAAACAAACCCGAAATAAATTAAAGTGCTTAAATAAAAATAAAATGTCTAAATAAATAATTTCCTTGCTGAGCATGGCCACCACTAAGCTCCTGCCAACCCGGTCCATCACTGGTCATCACCTGAAAAATGTTCCCACAACGGGGTGAGTCAAACAGACTCAATGTGTACATAAACACTAAGTCCAAATAGATTCAGGCATATCAAGTCATACACATTTATATCAAAATATACAGTTAATGATGCATTCCCAAGCCCAAGCCTAGTTACCAACCGCTACACATCACCCGTACCAACCTACACACCGTGGGGACTACTAAGTCAACCCTCCATCCGCTACACACCATCGAAGGCAGTCGCTGCAGTCGACGTGCTCATCGCCCTTATAATTTCGTGGCATAGCCACCAGATAATATTCTGTGTCATGTGACACCATATTCAGATAATGTGACCGAAGTCACCACATTTTTATATTATGACAATAGTCACCACATTCACTTCCCCTTTCATATTCACGCAAATGCCCATGTCACACAAAATCATGCATTATCATGCCATATTCTCAATTCACAACATACGTGTTTTAACAGATCTTATCATAATCCCAGTAGGAATAGGAAAACATACCTGAGTACTTTGTACCACTGTATGGTACCTTAGCCATACTTTTCACATTCTTAATAACACATTTATATTAACATTGCCATAAATCATATTTAAGAAATAGTGTGGCGTACACACTTGATTCGCTTAATGCTTTCACTCAAATCCCGAAAATCCAATCTACTGCTTTAGGTCTTTAATGCCTATATTCGGCCAACCCCACTCAAATTAGTAAAAAGCCATTCGGCTATAAAACCAAATCCCAATAGGATTATGGTAACCCAAAACTTACCTTGGTGCCGATTTCACTACTAATCAAATCCCGAAATCTTTGCTATGCTCCTCCTTGTATTCGACCAAGCACTAGATCTCATCACAGGTTAGTTTTCGACTTTTAAGATAATAAGAAACAAGTCTAAATACTAAAATAGGCCTTGACCGAATGTCTTAAGCACTTACCTTGTAATTCTCAAATCCCGAAATTAATTCCTTGGCTATAAAGATGTCGAAATACCTATAGGGTATATGTTAGATCCAATTTCCAATCATTAAATCACAATAGAATGGCCTATGGCCGAATATCATCTTACCTTGAATCTTAAATATCCTGAAAGATCCTTTCTTGAAGTCGACAACACCTAAATCCCGAAACTTCCTTCATAGTTTCGGCCAAAGAACAATATGAGGGATTAGTTCCTGAATTTCGACAGGCCTAAAAGAAAAAGAATGGAAACCGAATTTGGATCTTACCCTTACTTGAAGAAATCGACAGCACCTATGCCAAACACCACAAGAATTCGGTTTTGAGACTTGGAGAGTAGTCGACTATAGCCTAGAGAGAACTTGTTTTCGGCTTTTGAAAGATTATGAAAAGAAGAAGGGAAAGGTTTATAGAAGATATTCGGTTTCAACAAAGATGAAAAAGAAAAGCTTGAGGGTTTCGGCAATGGTGGGATATAGATTCGGCTAGCACAGGCAATATTTCGGCTTAACAAAGTAAAAGAGAGAGGAGAAAGTTTGCTAGAGAATTTCGGCAGATGAACAAGAAAAGAAAGAATGAAGATTGGCCTCACACTCCTCCTTTTGGCCGAAAATACACCAAGAGAGTCCCTTGGCCGGCCATCACATGCTCCCTCATCAAATCCCTCATTTTTCTCCTCTTATCACCTCATCTAACAATAAATAAAATAAAAAGAAATAATCCTTTATTTATCCCTTATCTTAACTATTTTATCACCCCTTTTATCTCTTAAAAATAAAAGGATTAAAGCTCCTAAAATCTAGCCTTGGTGCCGTCCCCCTATTCCCCTCTTATTGACGTCACAAGCAAAATAAAAACATCAACATTTTGCTTCCCACGCAACTCGAGCACAAGTCCTTCCCCCTAGCGTTTGGCGTCATTTCCAGAGCCCTTAGTGGCACCTCCAAGCCACTTTTCCAAGCCCAATTGTCTGTCATATTTCCCCTATAAATTTTCTTAAGGCCACCTTTCTTCAGTTCCCTCTTTTAAACTTTAAACTTAATATTTTCTAAGGCATTTCCTTACATTTCCAAGGTTCCAAAAATGCACACAACACATTCATAACACATAAGACATGCTATTTCATATAATTAAGCATAAATGCATAAGCCCATTTTTAGGATATTACACACCCCGACTTATACGGTCGTGCCTCAACTTAGAAATCCGAACACGGCCTGAAGACGAGTCACATGGGCGTGTGACATGGCTGTGCCCCTGTCGTGGACTTAGACAATTTCAGTCGGAAAAAGATACTTAGGGAGAAAGAATCGCATTCCAAGAGCCTATAAATACCCCCTATGTACCACCGTTGAAAGGGGCGTCGAGCTAGGCCAAGGAGCCAACTCAAAAAGGTTAGAATTGAGGGAATCACTCGAAGTTAGCCAGTTGATCCATCCCAAGAAGCCGAAATTCTACTCAAGATGGCGGATTTCTCCTTTAGTTCCTTCAGGGAGTTTTAGGGATTTCTTATGTTTTGTTTTATCTTTTCTCTTGAGATGTTTTCTTTATTTGTTATAAACTAAGCCCCTCAGATACCTGAAGGGGATGAAACCTAGATGAATCTTGTTATTGTTTCCTGAATTATATGATAAATACTTAGTTTGTTCTTAATTATGCATGCTTAATCCAAATCTGATGTGCTTATGTGGAGGAGGAATAGACCCTGCTTAAGAGTAGATCTAGCATAATTAAGCGGAGTTGATCGAATGCCTAGAGATAGGGTTACGAGATTTTGCCAGATTAGGGTGAAACCTAATATGGGAGTCCATAGATTGATTTACTGCTATTCTAGGGTGTTATAAGAGAACGAGAGTTCCACTAATTAAACTAGGGTTAGACGTTATTCGCCTCGAGAGAGGATTTAATATACGTTAGGGAGTCCTACGGATCAAAGTAAGTGAATAAATCGTATGGTTCAGTGTTAAATAACAAGTGAAGTCTAGGTGGATTCTTCTTGAGGGTATCGTCGTGATCAACTGAGTTTTTCGTCAAGTTATATCCCAATTCATTCTTTTTGTCTTTGCGTCTTTAGCTTAGTAGTCGTTAATTTAGACTAAAGCAACTTCACTTTATTTTAGGCTAAATAATAAAAAGAAAGTTAGTATTAGTACTTTTAGTTCCTTTGGGTTCGACAATCCGGTCTTGCCTAAGCTATACTACTGTTCGATAGGTACACTTGCCTTTAATCGTTGTCAGAGTTAGTTTCCAGGTTTGATCATTCGTTTTATAAATTTTTAAAGCTCTGATTCCAGCGATCAGGAGGCACGGTCGTGTGGTCTTGGGCCCAGGCCGTGTTGATTTCGTGATATGGCCCATTTACTCCGTTTTAGGCCCGTTTCTCATTCTTTTCATCATTCAGTACTTTTCTGAGTATAAAACATGAAAAAAAAGGATTAAGAGCGCCAAATTCCACAATTCAAGCTCTTAAATCATCCAAAAGTATGCTAAATGTGGGATTAAAATATGTTCAAATTAAGGCTTATCAACGGGCGTGTGTTCGGCCGTGTGAAAACCCCTGTAGGTTTGAAAAGAAAATAATTCTACACGGGTGTGTGATATGTCACACGGGCGTGTCCCACTCTTCACACGGGTGTGTGGCCCTATTTTATGTCAAAATTTTCTAAGTGTTTAAAAGTTCCAGTTTGATCCTGAAGCATCCTAAGTATATGGATAAGGTCTCGTAGACCCATAATGTGGACATTACGTTTATAAAAGAAAAAGTTTTAAATTAGAATAAATTTTATAGCCCAAAGTTGAATGTTCAAGCAAGCTAATTCCGGTAATGCCTCGTACCGTATTTCAGCATCGATTACGGGTAAGGTGTGTTACAGTGCAATATAGGGCAGTATCACAATACCGAAAATTACAACAAACAAATTTGAGATAATGTCTGCAATGATCCAAATGATTCAGAACAACCTACAGTTCAGAGGGACAATGATAGAGGACCCAAATCAATACTTAAAATAATTTCTCCAACTTAGTGATACTTTCAAATTCAATGGGGTCACCGACAACACTATTCATCTTTGGTTGTTCCCTGTCTCCTTAATCGATAACGCCTTTTCTTGGTTAGATTCACAAGCACTAGGATTTATGAAAACATCGAATGAACTTGCAGAAATTTTTTTGTACAAGTTCTTTCCTATCAACAAAACAATCCAACTAAGAAGAGAGATCACGAACTTCAAACAGATGGACGAAGAGAATATTCATGAAGCTTGGGAGTAGTTTAAGTCACTGATACAAAGATGCCCTCATCATGGTTCACCTGAATGACTAAGGTTGCAAATGTTCTACAACGGGGTAGATGCATATTCTAAGTCAGGACTAGATGGAGTCGCAGGAGGAGCCTTAATGAATCGAACGTACGAGGATGCCTATCAAATGAAAGCGAATATGATTATGTATTCCTGTCAGTGGCTAAATAAGAGATTTACTTACAGTTGGAGACCATCTACAGCTAAAGCCATCCACGAGGAGGATAAATACCAGCAAATATTGGACGAGTTGAACCGTTTTGAATCATCATCTCAAAGGCCCATGATGAATGAGGCAGGGAGAACAATAGGTTTGTACCCTGAGAACCAAGCTGAGGATATGAACTACATTAGGAATAATGTGAAAATCCCTATTTGAACAATTATAACCCTGGCTGGAGAGACCATCCTAATCTGAAATGGGACGGTAACCAAGAAGTAGGTAATAGTTCTAACAAAATTGACAAATATTACTTACCAACCTCCTTATTTACAGAAAACTCAGGAAAGGGCCAACACAAATGACCATATTGTATGTTGTTAAAGGCCGGACCGAATAAAGGGACAAATGCAGTGAATGTGGACAGAAGTGCGACAAGTCTAGTCTAAGTGCATTCAAACGTGAACTACATTAACCAAACTTGAAAATTAGATGAGCCAACTGATGAGTATGATGAGAGATGTCAAAAGAAAAATTGGCGTAGACATCCCAGGAAACAGAGAAAATAACCCTTAGAGAGACGGTAAGGAGCAAGTTAAAGCAATAATTCTCATTTTTGGGTAAAGTGTTGAGTAACCCGAATGACCCTACTCAAGAAGAGAACAAAGGAGACGTCGATGACCTTTATGAGGAGACCCCTTATGGAGATGATGCTGAAGTAAGACCAGAAACGGTAGCCCAATCGGTAGTTGAGTCGGAAGTTGAGTAGAACATAGAACCCGTCCTCACGAAAATACCATTCCCAAATAAGCTAGAGGACAAATGCAAAAAGGATGAAGTAGAATTTTTAAGTTTTCTAAACTTATTTAAATCGCTTAATGTTAATTTTGCCCTTATTGATATGATAGAGAAAATTCCAAAATACGCAAAGTCCTTAAAAGAGAAAATGGTTAGGCATAGAAAACTTAAAAAGAGAGAGATCAAATTAACATAGACGCATCCTATAGTGAGATAATAACTAAATAGATACCCCCAAAATTAAAAGACTCGGGAGTTTCACTATTCCGATAGAGATAGGTGACATACACTTTAGCAAGACCCTATGTGACTTAGGAGTTAGTATTAATCTAATGCTCTTATCAACGTATAAGAAACTCGGGTTAGGGGAGCTTAAAAACACACATCACACTACAACTAGCTGACAAATTTTTGGTAAAATTGAAAGGGGTGCTGGAAGATGTGTTGGTTTATGTGTGTAATTTTATTATCCCTGTTGATTTTGTGATTCTAGATTTTGAGGAAGACTGTGAGATCCCTATTTTTATAGGGAGACGCTTTTTAGCCACATCTAGGTCCACCATTGACTTAGAGAACAACGAATTGATAATGAAAATTAATGGTAACCTATAAAACAAGGGATGCGAGGAAAAATTAGGGAATAAAAGCTATTAGATATTTTTAAATATCCCTAACAACCTTGATTCAGGAAAAGGTGTATTATGTGATAAATGTAGGTCGAAAGAGTAAATTCAAAGAACGAGATAAATAGAGCACGATGCAGTGGCATGATGAATGTTGGACGAATTTGTATAGACAAACCCAAGATGGGATGTCCATAAACACACTTACTGAGTTTTCGGATGAATCCGACAACCATACGTGAAGAAATTGCGGACAATTTATTTATTATGCTGTAAATTAGAGTAATTTGATTATTGTTGAACTCAAATGATACTAGTTAAATAGGAGTAAGATACAAATTAGGACTAAGTAGGTAGAATAAGACTTAGTTTTATTAGAATTATTTAGAAATAGGGTATTTATATGCCAAACACCTTGAGAAATAAGAAATCAGGCAAAAAATAGGGTTGGTGCCGCAACATGGAACCTCCGTGTCGTAACACTGACCACAGACTTGAGAAATTGAAAGATTCAACTCGATGTCGCAACACGAGTACCCCAGTGTCGCAACATTGAAGAGTTTAGCCTTAGAACTTGAAAACTTGAAGGTGTGTTACGACATCGAACCCCGATGTCGTGACAATGGGACACAACTAGGGGTGTCGCGATAAGGAACCCTTGTGTCTTAACATCGCGGCAAAATTTTGCAAGGTTTGATCCAACCCACCGGCCAAAACCTTAATTCCATCTTATTTTAACTTTAAAAAAAAACCTATATAATTTTATTTAACACATAAACCACTCTTATTAAGTTTCTTAACCTTAAGAGCGTAAACCCTCCTTAAAGCCCTTTACTCTCAATCCCTTATTTCCACCCCTTTTTTTATTTTATTTTGTTACAATTCCTTTCTCTCTTCTTCGGTTCTTCTCTTGTGCAAGTAACAAGCTATATGTCCACAGAGAAATTGCAACAATACCATAAACAGAATGACAAGCATTCGGTGTAACAAGGTTAAGAGTTCCTTTTTCCATTTTACTATTCTATTGATTAATTAGAAATACATTGGTTAGGTTCAAGTTCATCTAGTCAAAATTCATTAGAAACATGCCTCCTAGGAAGTTAGAAGAACCAATGAAAAAGAAACACCGATGAACGTAAATCCCTCTAATTTTCCAAACCCAAACATGAAAAAATATTTTTTTAACTACAAGGGAAGAAGCTCATACAATAATGGGGTTTCAAACCATCGCTGAAACTTGTGTAAAGAAATTTGGGCATTAGTCTAGTATCATAGGTGGGAGGGATTTTGTCTAACTCTAAAAGAAGCTACTATTATTCTATTAGTATATGAATTTTACGCATCATTTCGGGACCAGGAATCTAGAAGACCTTTGATGATGTTTGAGAAGACATAACAGTTAGGGGTCAAGAGGTGCACATCACCCCTAGGGAAATTTGTGAATTTTACAATGTACCATACTATGAATCTGATTTTATTAATAAAATTGATTTAACATACTTCAAAAAAATAGAAATAGAAAAAAATTGTGAATTATTTAACCGAGGGTAGGGGTGAATGGAAGCATCGACCGAGTACCGATGTCCCAACTTCCTTTAACCAAGAAATTATTTTCCCAATTGCAAAAATATGGATGCAGTTTTTATGCACTCGAATTACACTATTTTAAACGTATCTAACATCAATAGTTTTTGAGCTATTTTGTTATATGCTATTTTACAAAAGACACAAGTATGCATCGAGAGGTGGATCTATCATAGTATAAAGTGATGCATAAGCGGCCAGAATGTCGAGGTCTTCTTTCCCCACTTAGTGATGACATTATGTAAAAAGGTTAGGGTTCCAATGGTAACCTAAGAACAATTTATGAGGCTAAGAATCGGAACCAGCATAAGAAACAAAAAAATGGATGTCTTGGGATCAATGAAAAGAAAAATAACATCATTAGCTTGAAAGGGACTCGAAGGAAGTGGTATCCGAGACATGGAATGGGTAATATAGTGGATGTAGGAAATAGGCCCAGTTGGACAAGAATTCGCAAGGAAAAGTGGTATTCCAATACCAAACTTGCCACCTAGCAAATACGGCTCGACGTAGGTCCACCAACAATCCAAGGAGGAAGAAGGGAATAATAAGGAAGGAGCTGATGAGGAGGACAAAAGGAGGACAATATGGAGCAAGATTTTCTAGAGGATAACGATTACGAGGTGACATTCAAATCGTAGAGATCTTCACACAAATGGCCAGTCATCCAAAGCCCAACTCAACAAGCCTATTCATTGGGTGGAGGCTCATCACAAGCCTATGTTTCAGGAGGGGTGGCAACCACCCAAGTTTGATGATTGAACTTTATTTTTAATTTTTTATTTTGGGGAACTGTAAAACAATTAACTTGGATAATTTTCAATTTTTGTTTTAGATAAGGAGTAGGTTAACATTAGTATATATATGTTTTTTTATAAATTTTCTATGCATGAAATCCTACACGAAGAAAGCACTACAATTACGAGCTTTAACAAATAAGGAAGGATAAACTCACCATAAGGTTATGACAATGTCACGATCAATCGGGTAACTTTTTTCTTACTTTTAAGGGTTGCATATTAGGGATAATGTGCTATCTAAAGTGTGTGGGGGTAACATAGGAATTTTTTATTTTTAATTTTAGGAAATTTATTTTTGTTTTTCTTTTGAATTTATTTTTCTTGTCTAATGAGTGCTTGAGCTTGTACAAATACAAGTGATTGGTTAGAAGAATGTATATAGGTTGATTGTGTTTACTGTAAATTTGGCATGATAGTGAATGATTTTAATTATCAATTAGTAGACTTATTAGCTCTATATATTACATTGTGAATAGGCATTAAGTAATTTAGTATACCAAATGATAGAGAAAATATAGGAAAACGATCATGCTATTATGAATAATAGTTAACTAGAGTTGCGATTATTTAGTCGATTAAATTCATGAATATTGAAATACCTAGGGATGACCTAAGCCATTATTTGGTAAAAACCTAGAGCCAAAAAGCCAACCTTATTCATCGGTCTTTAGTACCTATATTTGAGCCAGAAATCACTTCTTGGGAAACCTTCATACAAAACACTAAGCCAAAACATGAATTATACTTATCTTTTTTCTTTGGTCCTCGAACTGCAACAACTTAGACGTCGGACCATACATATTGAGGGATAGGTGATTTTGAAAGATAAGAGTGGAACAGGAAGAAACAATGTGATATAGTAATTATAGGTCAAGCAAAGGTGTGCAAATAAAGAACAATTCAGAAAAAAAAAATTAAAACGAGATGAAAACCTACTAAATAAAGCAAAAAGCATTGTGAGTGAGAAAAGAGAGAAATAGTCAAAGTGATCCTAAAAAAAAAGGTCACCAAAATAGAAAAACTCAATCATTAGTGCACAAAAACTTGTTAAGCTAATCGTAGTTGCTATTGTTATATTGTGACTTTCTACATGGATGAATAAGAAAGGTGAGAGAAGGATAGAAAAGACGGTGAGCGGTAAAAGGGATACTAAATGGGGGTGAATATAGAACAATACGATGTGTCAAACTCATTTCGTGCTTGAAACCGTTTTGATGCACCCTGTTCTTGAATTCCATACCAACCTTAAGCCTCAGAACGTTACAAGCCAAAAAGTACTTGTGACCTAGGTAAATCTATTTGTGAATGGACATTGCATTAAGTTATTGTAGTAGTTGTTGTCTATATTATGCCAGTATACTTTAAAACCCTATGTAATTTTCTTGATGGATTCATATATTTGATGATCTTTTTGTTTTTATGCTTTGTAATATATTGAACTTAGGTGTTTGAGGTTAATAGTGGCAAGTCATTTACATATCATGCCAAAAATATGGGTATTCACGTTTACTCCTATTTTCTTCGCTCCCAAACTAATATTTGGATCATACTTGCTCAAGGGTCGTCATTTACTTTATGTTTTGCTTTTTATGTTTTTGTTGCTTAAGGACAAGCAATGACTTAAGTGTGGGGGAGTTTGATCTGCTACAATTCGTTACAGTTGATTAAACTACTTTCTATACTTAATGAGCTCGTGGGGAATAAATTTTATTATGTTTTCGTTTAGTTTTCACTTTTAGTCCTTAGGCAATAAAATGAGCAATTTATGTGATTTTTATGACCTTGTGGGGCAAGGTAGGCCTAAAGCTAGACTAGTATATTTGGCGAGTGTGTAGGACATTATTTAAAGGCATAAAGATTGTGGACTACCCGCGATGTTGGAACACAGAGCTTGGATGTCACAACACAACAAGTAGAAGACATAAGGAGTAGTCCACCATTAGTGTTGCGACACAACCCTGAAGTTATGCTCTAAATAGTAAATTGCCATCAGTGTCACGACACCGACACAACGTGGTCACTTAATGGACCAAGGGTGTTTCTGTCCACACAATGAACTTTAACGAAAAATAGTCAGCCATTTTAGGTCAAGGACCATATTCCAAAACTAGGCCTATAAATATAATTGCTCTAAATAGTTTAATGGACCAGTTACCAAACCTCGTCATGGACTTTTTTTTTGGAAAAATTACATTTGAGTTCTATGTCCATTTTTGGTTCACAAGAATTCTATGAATTTTAAAAAAAAATTCCTACATGGAGATGATAGTCCACAGTCTATTTCCTAAGAACGATAACTTTGGAAAAAATAAAAATTATAAAATAAATATATAATATCACATCCATTCCCATATATAACTCAAAACATGCATAAAATCTAAAAAAATGTCACTTTCCATGTAATCGAATCATTCAAGAAGAAAATAAATATATTTTGATTATCTGTTCATACTTGTAGATATAGCACAACCTGGTTCTGATAACAATTGTTCAAAAAAACGGGTTTGGAAAACGCAACAGAAAATAGATTTGAGGAAAAATCAGAGTTGATTTTTTTTTTCCAAAACAAGAACTTGGGGAATAATAGATTTGAGGAAAAATCTTACCTTTTTTATTCGTATAGGATGAATGTTTCGATCGAATAGCCTTCTCTACTATCCTCAAGCTAACGTCTACCGAGTGCTGGCTTGCTTTGATTTAAAAAAATTCACAAAATTACCAGTAGGGCAATTTCATAATTTCTCTAAAATTTTGGTCCAAGTTGTAAAAAAGAAAAATATCTCTAGAAATCTTCTAAAATAATTTCTTCAAAGAATTTTCTCTCTACAACTTTATCTTGAATTCAAGTTTGTGAAAAATAATGACCCAATGCTCTTTTTATATATGGAGAGTTTAGAGAGTTCAACTATGATTAAATTTAATATTAAATCTATTAAATTAATAAAATATTCATCTACATAATATGGAGAGTTTAGGAGTGTGATTCCTCCATTGTTCAACCGCCAAAGGACCACCTTTCGGCCAGCAGAATGTCGCAGTTGCTGCCACTAACATCGTCGTGTCAATGATATCATCGCAGGTGAGACACCATCAGCCAGTTCGGCTTTTGCGGGTCCGGTCTAGGCCAATGATGGCCCAACCATCAGTTGGACTGTCAACCCAATTTCACATACCAAACCCAGTTTAACAAATTTTTGGGTCTCGGACTTGGTTTTGGGTTCTCGGGCCCAATTATCGATCTTAGGTCCAATTTTAAAGTTCAATTACCCATTGGGCCAATTGTCTGACTTGAAAATTAATTTCCAAAAATATCATATTTATTTTAATTAATTTGATTAATTTAATTAATTTTGCTTAATCAAAATTAATTTTCCCAAAAATCACTGAGATTTTTCAAAATTAAATTTTCAAGAAAATTCTTTAATCAAATTCTTTAATTGAACAATTCTCGCGACCGTCTAATTTAACTCTATATCAAATAAATCGACTCAATTAAATTATTTCCAAAGTTCAAGAATTTTCTTCTGATTCAAATGTAGTCTGACCGAGCTTTTGTTGAGCTAGTGGAGGGACTAATCAGACATATACAATTAGGCTCTAGTAATTTCAATTATGTCTAGAAGCATCATTCCGATAATTCACAATTTACTTTAATTATGGAGTCAGTCCACAAGAAGTACCATGATTGAAACCTCCTTATTGTATACTCTTTAGGAAAGCAATTCATCCAACTGATTTGTCCAATGACCTCGTCATCTGTGTTATCCTCATATGATATGTTGAATTTGTTCACTCAATACAATCCTATTTTATCTCATTATCATCACTATCAACAAATGATTGTGTTAAATTGCTCGTTTGACAACAAGCAACCTATGGTCACGTTACATATTTATCAATCCATACAATGCCAATGAGAGGATATCGTTAGCTCTTTAATCGAGCTACGAATTTCATTGTTTCTAGTAAAGTCATGACATACACAAGTCATGTCCCAAACATACCAGCTATGGGTTTGATCATCTTTAGAGAATAAGCATCCACTTATATCAAAGCACATGAGTTACATATGTATGATCAGTGACTAACTCAGGATTTAGGTAAACCACACCATGAATGTCACAAGTGAATTAGTTCACAAATGGATTCAAAATTAATTCAACTTGGATCCAGCCCAACGTATCATTTTTCCAAAAAATACATCTATTTCTCTACTCTTGGAATCAACTGCTCCAATACCAAAGACTAGCCATCTCTTTAATTGGAATTGTAGACAACATAATAATCTTTCTAAGTATTTAAATCAAATGCTCACTTTGATTCCTTTACAAGATTACGGACTCGTTTAGATTATCTACATAAGCAAGTTGTCTTTCTCTCAATGTAAACATTCTTACAATGCCACTTATTATCAGTTTGAACTTAGACAATCAATGAGCTAATATTTGTTTGTCATTATTTCGCTATGCATGCAAAACATGAAAGACAGAAACACAAAATAGATAATAGTGAAATGTGAAATTAACTATATTTATTTATTCATCATTCAAATACATAGAAAAAAATTTACATGTTTACAATATAGGCACATTTCCCAACATGAAGGGCCCACTTATCAACTACTGGTAAACAAAATTCTAAGACTAGATTGGAAAGAACATGGAGGTATCGATTTATGATTTTTTAATTAAGAGTGTAATAGCTCAGTTTAGACCTTAGTAGGAACAGTGGTTTTAGGACCACAAATTCGAGGTTAGAGAAATAATTCAATATTATTTTTGGTGTTTATGGCATGTGATAAAGTATGTGTAAAAGTTCTGTGTGAAAATTTTATTGCTTGTGTGTTGATTTGTGAAAAAAGACCTAATCGCGTAAAATGCAAAAGTTGTGTGCTAGTAGTAAAAAGTGCTTAAATGTTATGTCTTATTAAATGTGGGTTCCTTATGTTGTTATTAGACCACACGGTTAATGGATGGATAAAAATGGGCTTATATTAGTGGAATTTAAATGTGTTTACAAAGGTTATAATGGTAATTAGTTAATTACATGTGAATTAAGTAAAAACAAAGCCAGAAATTCATTTAGTTCATCCTTTTTCCACTGAAAATAGAAAGAATAGATAGGGTTTAAAGCTTTGGAGGTTTCGGCATTAGCATGGTTGATTTGGTAAGTAAATTTTGTTCGATTTTGTTCGATTTTTATGTTTTTGTGATCGTTGCTTTGAGTACTAGCTAGCATGCACCTTGATTTTTAGAATTTATGATGATTTTAAGGCGGGCCATTGATGAATATATGAGCTTTTAGTTGATAGTTGGTGAAATAAGAAAGCTTGATGAATGATAAATATGTTTTGTATTTGGAAATTTTGATAAAATTGATTATTATGGGCTAATTTGTGAAAATGAAACTTTGAAGGGTTAAAATGTGAAATAAATGAAAGATATGGGCTGCTAGGGACTAGTATGAAATTCGGCAAGCTTGGGTGAGAGTAAATTATGTGTATTTTGTGTAATTGTGAAATAGGGATTAAAATGCTAAATTGTGAAATTATAAGGGCTAAAGTGTAAAATACCCTAACTATGTGTTTATGAATTGTTTTGGATGAAGATGAGATTGAATTTGTTGAATTTGATATTATATAGATCAAGAAAAGAGAAATTCGGACTAGATCAAGGCAAGAACAAAGTGCTTGATTGATTGGCTAGTATCGTTGTTTCTACGTCTGAGGTAAGTTCGTATATAATATGTATTGTTTAAACAATGTTTATATGTGATGAAATGAATGGAGATGTGATTGTGGAGTTTGGTAATGTGAAATGTGAGTTAGAAGATATGTGGCACTAAGTGTGTGTAAATAGAATAGTTACAGTGATGAATGGCACTAAGTGTGCGAGAATAAGAAAGCATTAGTTATATTATTTGGCACTACGTGTGCGATACCAAGACAACTTCGGTTTAATGTGATGGCACTAAGTGTGTGACTTCAGTTAATTAATTGGCACTAAGTGTGCGAGTTCATCGAATGTTTAAAGAGGATAAAATGAATTATGGCATCGAGTATTGAAGTGGTAAATGTGATAGATAAATACGTGATAGTACAGGTATGTACAGAACCTATGTGGTTGATGATATTGTGTATGAAATAGATGGAAGATTATGTGAATGAATGAAGAAAAGGGTTGAATTGTGCAACATTATAAATGCTTGTATATGAACCTATAGATATGGTATAAAAATGAGTAATAGCCATGGGTGAGATTGAGTAGTGATGTGAATTGAACAAAGTGTTAGTTAATTTTGCATATTGAGTTTGAATTGTTGGGTTAATTGTGTTATATTATGAATTTACTAAGCTTTAAAGCTTACTGTGTGAAGTCTTTCTCTATTTTACAGTGTCATTAAAGCTAGCTCGGATCTAGGGATCGTCAGTGACTCAATCACACTATCGGACATCTATTTTGGTACCTTTTGAAAGTTGTATTTATGGTATATGGCATATATAGGCTAGTGAAGTTGTGGAATTATTTGAGATGTATAAATCTTGCCATTGTATATGGCTTGATAATGGAATGGTTTTGGTACATGTTTTGGCTATGTGAAAATGGTGTACGTGATGTGTATTTATGGTCTTGTGTGAATAGCCATTATGGTATGCTTTGGTGAAATAGAAATGGTATGTTTCATACTTGATTTGGTATTTGAGATGGTGAATGATTTGTATGTTATTTGATATTGGAATTGATTATGTAGGGATGACCCAAATTGGGTGGCAATTTAGCCTTGTAAATGGCCTATGATTGTTCACACGGGTGATCACACGGGCGTGTGTCTCGACCATGTCCTTCACTGTCCCAATTCGAAGTAAGTCAGTCTTGTACACAGGCCAGACGCACAGGCGTGTGACAGGCCGTGTGATTTTAGTCAGTGTTGCACATGGGCCTAATACACGGGCGTGTGATAGGCCGTGTGACCTTAGTCAGTGTTGCACACGGGGTAAGACATGGTCTAAGGCATGGCCGTGTGAGGCACACGGCCTAGCCACACGGACGTGTGCCCTGTTTTGAATGAAAAGTTTTCTAAGTTCTGCAAAGCTTCAGTATGAGATCGGTTTAGTCCCGAACCTTCTCTAAAGCATGTTTAAGGCCTCGTAGACATTTAAAAAGGGACTTTGTGTTATTGATTAATTATGATATGCTAATGTGTGAGCCATGGTAGTTTAATTGTTATAATTCGACTGGTAATACCTCATAACCCTAGTCCAGCTATTGATATGGGTTAAGGGTGTTACAAAGAGTACATCTATAGAGTAACATATCTCTGACCTTTAAGAGGTATTTTAAACTATCAGGGAGTACAATATGAAGTGTAACTCATTGAAGTTTGCATTTGGTGTGGGAGCTAGAACGCTATTGGGTTTCATTTAGCGATTGAGAAATAGGGTGGTGGCCCTTAATCGATTTATTTCAAAAATGGATAAAAGATATTTGCCATTCTTTAAGGCTCTTAAAGCACCTTTCAAGTGGATGGATAAATGTCAAATTTCTTTTTATCAAAAGAAGGTGTATTTAGGTTCTTCCCCCCACCTTTTCTTAGTTTCACCCTAGCCAAGCGATGTCTTGCAACTCTATTTAGAGGCATTTAATGAGATTATCGTCGTCGTCTAGGTAAAATGAAGTGGGAGCTTTCCATTTACTTCTTTATTACGTGCTTAGGATTCTATAGAATGATGAGTTAAATTATACTAGATTAGAGAATATAGTTTACTTACTAGTTGTGGTAGCTTGAAAACTACGACAATATTTCTAGATGCACCTAATCAAGGTGTTATCCGATTAATCTTTAAAAGAAACTCTAAAAAAATTTGAGTCATCAAAAGAATGACTAAATGGAGCATTGACTTAAGGGAGTTTGGATTGGAGTTCTCTCATTGCAAGGCCATAAAAAAAACATAAGTCTTGATAGATTTTGTGGTTGAAAAGGCAATTTCATAACCCCATTTCAATAAACCGAGTTCGTAAATATTAAATATGAATATTTATAGAGTTGGTATAAAATTATATTAAATTTTGGTCTGGTAATTTTTTTGAATTAGTAGTTAACTTAGACATAGGGACTAAATTGTAAAAGTTCAATTACTATTTTTTAATTGGCCAAAGGCTTAAGGGCTTAAATTATCATTAACCAAAGGTCCAAAATGACAATTAAACCATTTTGGAATGTGTTAGTTGTAACACCCCAAACCCGGTCAATACGCCACGACCGAATTTGGTATGTCACTAAGGAAAATATTTTTGAAAGAATCGAATTAACAATTAAATTTTTGTGAAAAACTCTTTGTTGAACTTTGTTTGTAGAAAACAAGAGTATAATAAGTTGAAAACTGATAATTTGCTTTTGAAATCCCGTAAGTAAAACTTTTAAAACTTAGTTAAGAAAACATTTATGTCATTTTAAGAAAACTCGAATTATTATTTTGAAAACCATTAGCATTTGAATGTAGAAACTCAATATTTGGAAATCATTTAAATTGTAGAAAACACTTAATTTCTATTTTACTATCAAACCATTTATATTACCCGATGGTAAGATTTTAAAACCATTGCGTTTTTAATTACTTTAGAAAACTTTGGGCTCAAATTATTATCAAACATGTAATTTGTAAGTCCAATTTAAAACAAATCCAAAACATATAAATAATCCAAAACATAATTAAACAGGCCTTATTACAAATCCATAAAATATGAAAAACAAATTAAAATAAAATACCCAATTGGAAGTTCATATAAAAACCAACTTTTATTGCATGGCCTCCTCGAGTTCATCCGGCTCCTTATCCGCAATCTCACGAATCACCTGAAAATATAAGGGAGAAGATGAGTCACCAAGACTCAGTGCATATTCCCTCTCCCGGGTAAATACTGCAAACTTACACAAATTATAACAAAGCAACATATATGTATAATGCACCCAACCTAGCCATCCATAACTCCTTTTCTACCCCGTGTGGTACCAAACCACTGGTGGTGCCAAACCACTGGTGTCCAAAGGCACAATTGTGATACCAAATCACTGGTGACCGTAGTCACGAATAGTCCATCTGTGGGGCCAACCCACGTGTGATACCAAATCACTGGCGACAATCCCATATCTCAAAAGTGGGGCCAACCCACGGTGGTATTAACCACAGGGAGAGTCGCTATGAGGTGCCAAACCTCTGGTGTCTGAAGACACGAATGTGATACCAAATCACTGGTGGTGCCAAACCACTGGTGGTGCCAAACCACTGGTGACCGAAGTCACAAATCATCAAGTTGTGGGGCCAACCCACGTGTGATACCAAATCACTGGCGTCGATCCCATATCTCAAAAGTGGGGCCAACCCACGGTGGTGTTAACCACAGGGACGAGACGCTATGAGGTGCCAAACCTCTAGTGTCCGAAGACACGAATGTGATACCAAATCACTGGAGATACCAAATCTCTGGTGTCCGAAGACACAAATGTGATACCAAATCACTGGTGACCGAAGTCACAATCTTCCCCCTCCTCTCATATTGCCCATACCAATGCAATAGATAAACAAATCATGTCAATATACTATGATATGAATCATATAATAAATATATCATAAATCGTAGATCATGATTTCAATCCACATGTATTAACAACATATCGAAACGGACTTACCCGAATCCTCATTCATACCATCAAGGTATCATATCCAAAACTCATCGTTTTTCCCACTTTCATAATATGATTAGTTATAAAACACACATGAATACATATATAAACCAAGTTATAAAGTGTGTAAGATACACACCTTTCACCAACGCAAGAATTATCTTCCAAAGATCCGATCTATCGCACTAGATCAATTTGTCCTACAATCGGCCAATACTAAAATTATTAACAAAGGCCATTCGGCCAAACCACAACACTTTAATCCCAAAAACTTTAGTCTTTTCAAAAGAATGATGAATCGACAAGAATCCTTACCCCTTGACTTACCAACCTTTGATTGCTAGAGATAGTGCTTAAATCAAATGCTTCCAAAGTCCCAAAGAGCCTATCTTTCAAAACCGATTGAATGAATCAAAAGAAGTCCTACCCTTGAATACTCGGCCAAAAATAATACAAAAAGGAAATGGAATGTTTTGGCAATATGGTTATGAAAGAAGAAAAGTATGTGAGTAGATAAGAGAATAGAAATGAAAGAGAGAATTCGGTTTAATCAACAATGGAAGAAAGAAAAGAGAGAGTTTGAAGAAGAGAATGGTTCGGCCAAAAGAAAGAGAAAGAAAAATGTGGTTGAGCAAAAATCAAAAGAAGAAAAGAGAGAGAGATGGGAGAAATAAGGTTCGGCCAACACCTATTTTTGCCTAAAAGAAAAGTGTATAAAATTGCTCCTAAAGATCAAATGTTGTTTCGGTTTCAAAAGGATAAATGAAAGAAAGTAAAAGTAGGATTTGGTTTCCAACAAAATAAGGCTAAAACCAAAAGCTATTTTGCACCAAAAGCATAACACACATTCGGCCAAGGAGAGGAATTTTGGAGAGAAAGAAAAACAATGCAAAAAGATGTTCAAATGACAAAAATTGGCCAACTATTCTCCCCAAGCTACCTATCACATTCGGCCACCCCCCTAGCCATACATGCCGTCCACATACATGCACTAAAGGCCTAAGATTACTTTCCAAAACATCCTCCATATTCCATGCCTTTGTCCCCTCATCATACCATAACCTTAAGATTCTTATCCCCAATTTCATGCTTTCCTTAAACCAATATTTAACTTACCAAAATTAATAGTCCAACCTATCATAAATAAGTTTGACCGTCCATCAATGCTAGAATATAAAAATAAAGTCTTCAAAATGCTAAACATGCTACTCGAACCTCTAACCTCAAGCAACCTTTCAAGCTCCTTAACCATCTTGCCATTTACTCCTCTTATGCTTTAATTTAACACTTAAATTAACTTAAGTGTCAAGCTCACTTACTCCACTTCATTAAATAAGCCATACTAAAATTTATTCTAGCTTCCTAAATAAAAACAAGCCTTCACAAGACTATGCTATCACACAAAATTCCTACCCGAGCCAACACAAAATAATATTCAAATTTCCTAAAGCTCAAGGCCCAATCCTACTAGGCCCAATTTTCAGGATGTTACAGATCTACCCTCCTTAAAAATAATTTCGTCCTCGAAATTACTTACTAACGATCAATCGAACAGTCTAACTCACCGCACTACGCTCTTGCTGCGCACTCTGATCTTAATAACACTATTATACTACTAACGACATTTGAATACGTCAACCCGCAACAATCAAAGCAGTATATGGAAATCTAATGATCAAGAACATACTGGTTATGACGTCTGGTGCGTCGCACTCCTCTCGTCGTCTCGCTGCATACACCAAACCAGGCTGCCTAGCATCAGTGTTGCCAACACCTCTGCCCGCTACTCTGCAACCTCGACCAGAGCCATTACCTCCTCTACCGTTATCACGACCTCTCTGCGGTGCTGGTCCCTCCTTTCTGAACTGAGCACGACCTTGTCCTTCAGATTGATTCCTGGCTTGCTTACGTGGACAATCTCTCACACGATGATCCAGCGAACCACACTCGAAACATCCTTTTCCTCCGGTCCAACATTCACCCCAATAAAACTTCCCACATCGATTACACTGTGCTGGTCCCTGATTAGCAGTAACAGGCCTCCCAGATTGATTCGGCCCATTCTACCTAGCCCTTTTTTGAGAATCTTCGTCCGACCCAGATGATCCATAACCTCTCTTATGCTTGTTCCGATCGTAGCTCTGCCTTCCAGATTCCTTTATCCCTTCAGCAATCTTAGACTTTTCAACCAACGCAGCAAATTCTCACTCCTGATGTGGAGCAATCAGCAACCTCAGCTCATCTCTCAAACCGTCCTCGAATCGAACACATCGCTCATGCTCCGAAACCACAATACCTCCAGCATACCGGCTCAATCTTAAGAACTCAGCCTCATACTCTGATACAGATTTACTCCCTTGGACCAAACTCAGAAATGCCTTACGCTGCGCATCAACGTAACTAGACCCGATATATTTCTTCTGATACGCTGCCTTAAAGAAGTCCCAAGTGAGATCCTCCGCTGCAGCACCATTCCGAACCGTGAGCCACCACTGATATGACTCGTCACAAAGAAGCGATACAATCTCTTTCAGCTTTTCCTCGGCATTCAGATCCAGATCATTCATGATTCGTTCTGTCGCCTCTAACCAGTATTCAGCTGAGCTGGGAGCTACACCCAAAACACCTCGAAATACCTCGGCTCCGTTGGCTCGGAGTCGCTCAGGAACAGATTTCCGAGCTCCCGCGCCTCCACCTACTCCAGTTACCCTCTCAAGAACTCGCAACATCGCTTGAGATACTGCGTCCTCCCCCGTTTGATCCTGATTCTCAACTCCAACCGCTGGTGGTGGGGCTGATGGTACCTCATTCTCGGATCCCTGACCCGACCTCACTGGCTCAGACACAGCCATCCTACCTCTACCACGTCCACGAGTAACACGACCTCGACCACGAGTACTTATGTCTAACGTCTTGACTTATCTAAGTTAAAAGTTTTATGCATTAGTCATTATTCCGCTTTCTTTAAAGCACAGTTTTATGAAAAGTTTTAATAAGAGATTTCGCGAGTACACCAAACCTATAGTTTTGGGTCTCTAAAGTAGTTCCTACTACTATATAATCATATTATCATCATCATATCAACAAAATCAATAGTTTTGATGTACTTACCAGGGCAGATTGATGCCGGAGACTCGGGGCCATGCCTTTCAAACCATATAATTTTAAACAAAAACATTCTAAAACTATACTTTAAATCATTTTGGGCCTCGGGCCCACAGCCGAGCTTTTGAACTTAGCTCTGATACCAATATGTAACACCCCAAACCCGGTCAATACGCCACGACCGAATTTGGTATGTCAATAAGGAAAATATTTTTGAAAGAATCGAATTAACAATTAAATTTTTGTGAAAAACTCTTTGTTGAACTTTGTTTGTAGAAAACAAGAGTATAATAAGTTGAAAACTGATAATTTACTTTTGAAATCCCGTAAGTAAAACTTTTAAAACTTAGTTAAGAAAACATTTATGTCATTTTAAGAAAACTCGAATTATTATTTTGAAAACCATTAGCATTTGAATGTAGAAACTCAATATTTGGAAATCATTTAAATTGTAGAAAACACTTAATTTCTATTTTACTATCAAACCATTTATATCACTCGATGGTAAGATTTTAAAACCATTGCGTTTTTAATTACTTTAGAAAACTTTGGGCTCAAATTATTATCAAACATGTAATTTGTAAGTCCAATTTAAAACAAATCCAAAACATATAAATAATCCAAAACATAATTAAACAGGCCTTATTACAAATCCATAAAATATGAAAAACAAATTAAAATAAAATACCCAATTGGAAGTTCATATAAAAACCAACTTTTATTGCATTGCCTCCTCGAGTTCATCCGGCTCCTTATCCGCAATCTCACGAATCACCTGAAAATATAAGGGAGAAGGTGAGTCACCAAGACTCAGTGCATATTCCCTCTCCCGGGTAAATACCGCAAACTTACACAAATTATAACAAAGCAACATATATGTATAATGCACCCAACCTAGCCATCCATAACTCCTTTTCTACCCCGTGTGGTACCAAACCACTGGTGGTGCCAAACCACTGGTGTCCAAAGGCACAATTGTGATACCAAATCACTGGTAACCGTAGTCACAAATAGTCCATCTGTGGGGCCAACCCACGTGTGATACCAAATCACTGGCGACAATCCCATATCTCAAAAGTGGGGCCAACCCACGGTGGTATTAACCACAGGGACAAGTCGCTATGAGGTGCCAAACCTCTGGTGTCCGAAGACACGAATGTGATACCAAATCACTGGTGGTGCCAAACCACTGGTGACCGAAGTCACAAATCATCAAGTTGTGGGGCCAACCCACGTGTGATACCAAATCACTGGCGTCGATCCCATATCTCAAAAGTGGGGCCAACCCACGGTGGTGTTAACCACAGGGACGAGACGCTATGAGGTGCCAAACCTTTGGTGTCCGAAGACACGAATGTGATACCAAATCACTGGAGATACCAAATCTCTGGTGTCCGAAGACACAAATGTGATACCAAATCACTGGTGATCGAAGTCACAATCTTCCCCCTCCTCTCATATTGCCCATACCAATGCAATAGATAAACAAATCATGTCAATATACTATGATATGAATCATATAATAAATATATCATAAATCGTAGATCATGATTTCAATCCACATGTATTAACAACATATCGAAACGGACTTACTCGAATCCTCATTCATACCATCAAGGTATCATATCCAAAACTCATCGTTTTTCCCACTTTCATAATATGATTAGTTATAAAACACACATGAATACATATATAAACCAAGTTATAAAGTGTGTAAGATACACACCTTTCACCAACGCAAGAATTATCTTCCAAAGATCCGATCTATCGCACTAGATCACTGTCCTACAATCGGCCAATACTAAAATTATTAACAAAGGCCATTCGGCCAAACCACAACACTTTAATCCCAAAAACTTTAGTCTTTTCAAAAGAATGATGAATCGACAAGAATCCTTACCCCTTGACTTACCAACCTTTGATTGCTAGAGATAGTGCTTAAATCAAATGCTTCCAAAGTCCCAAAGAGCCTATCTTTCAAAACCGATTGAATGAATCAAAAGAAGTCCTACCCTTGAATATTCGGCCAAAAATAATACAAAAAGGAAATGGAATGTTTCGGCAATATGGTTATGAAAGAAGAAAAGTATGTGAGTAGATAAGAGAATAGAAATGAGAGAGAGAATTCGGTTTAATCAACAATGGAAGAAAGAAAAGAGAGAGTTTGAAGAAGAGAATGGTTCGGCCAAAAGAAAGAGAAAGAAAAATGTGATTGAGCAAAAATCAAAAGAAGAAAAGAGAGAGAGATGGGAGAAATAAGGTTCGGCCAACACCTATTTTTGCCTAAAAGAAAAGTGTACAAAATTGCACCTAAAGATCAAATGTTGTTTCGGTTTCAAAAGGATAAATGAAAGAAAGTAAAAGTAGGATTTGGTTTCCAACAAAATGAGGCTAAAACCAAAAGCTATTTTGCACCAAAAGCATAACACACATTCGGCCAAGGAGAGGAATTTTGGAAAGAAAGAAAAACAATGCAAAAAGATGTTCAAATGACAAAAATTGGCCAACTATTCCCCCCCAAGCTACCTATCACATTCGGCCACCCCCCTAGCCATACATGCCGTCCACATACATGCACTAAAGGCCTAAGATTACTTTCCAAAACATCCTCCATATTCCATGCCTTTGTCCCCTCATCATACCATAACCTTAAGATTCTTATCCCCAATTTCATGCTTTCCTTAAACCAATATTCAACTTACCAAAATTAATAGTCCAACCTATCATAAATAAGTTTGACCGTCCATCAATGCTAGAATATAAAAATAAAGTCTTCAAAATGCTAAACATGCTACTCGAACCTCTAACCTCAAGCAACCTTTCAAGCTCCTTAACCATCTTGCCACTTACTCCTCTTATGCTTTAATTTAACACTTAAATTAACTTAAGTGTCAAGCTCACTTACTCCACTTCATTAAATAAGCCATACTAAAATTTATTCTAGCTTCCTAAATAAAAACAAGCCTTCACAAGACTATGCTATCACACAAAATTCCTACCTGAGCCAACACAAAATAATATTCAAATTTCCTAAAGCTTAAGGCCTAATCCTACTAGGCCCAATTTTCGGGATGTTACATTAGTAGATGATGGTGGCTTAAACATTAAAAAAAGATTAGTAAGTTAATTAAGAAAGATTAATTAAATAATTAATTATAAAGTGTAAAGCCAAAATTTAGTGGAATGAAAGATAAATTTTCTTTCATCTCCTACCTTCAAACTGACCACCACTATAGAAAGAAAAACATGAAAGCTTCAAGGGTTTCAACTTTCGGCCAACATTAGGTAAGTTTAATTAAGTCATTTTCTTGTATTTTTATGGTTTGGAGGTCATGAGAGCTTGATTTAGCTAGCCCATGTACCAATTTGTAAAATTTTTAAAGTTTTTGAAAGTTTCCATTGTTGATTTCTTGAAGATTTTGGTGTTAAATTGATAGACTTTAAGCATAAATTATGAAAAAGGACTAGATTGTAAACTTTAATTGTCAGTTTCGTACATGAGGACTAAAGTGAATAAAATATAATTTTTCTTTGTGAAATTTGGTATAAATAGGAAGTACAGGGTCCCTAATGTATATAATTGAAGTTAGTTTTTAAATTGTGGCTCAAAAATGAAAGATATGATTATTTCATTAGGGACTAAATTGAATAAAATGTAAAACTTTAAGGGTATAAAAAATGAAATTATATAGGTTCATGTCATGGCATAATTTATAAATGTTTGGCATTGATGAATTGAATGGAATAATTGTATAGATCAAGAATTGGATCAAACCAGAAGTAATCAAGGAAAAACCAAAATTGTCGATTATTCCTTGAAGATTCAACTTGTTTGGTGTTTTGATCAGGTAAGTTCATATGATATTTATTTACTTAGGTTGTTATGCATTTTATTTATGTGTGTGTTTGATTATGAATGAATTGGTTGTGAATTGGTATAAAATGTGAGAATTGGACTAAATCAAAAAGTGACGTTTATATGTGTAATAGATGCCCGTGTGAATGTAACATCCTGAGTTAGTGGGCCTGTGCATTGTGCGTTAACTTGAGGGTTAGGGGTCCAGATTGGGCTCAGGAATGGGCTGAGGCCTCGGTTAAAATATTCTGTTTAGACACTATAGGGCTTTAAGGATGGTATCTATAGTTTAAATCAGCAAAATGGGCTTGTGGCCCAATATCAAGGGGCGCAGCAAGGGAGCTGATAAGTGGCGTCAGTGGCAAGGGAGGAGGCCCATGTGTGAGCCGTATGGAGCCCATAGAATTGGGCCATTTTCGGCACTTAAAGAGGAGCTAGTGGGGACGACATTAAGGCTAGAAAATAGGGGATTTAATATGTTAAAAAAAAGGTGGATAATAAGCTGATAAAGGAGGGAGGAAGTGGTGTGATGTAGGTCTCTTCTGGATATGTGTTCTGATAAGGATAAGGGAAAGGAGGAGGAGCTATCTAGGAGGCTAGAGGTGGCCGAATGTGGGATTGTATGTGTAAAGGGGGGGACGGCTAGGTAGAGTTAGGGAAAGCCGAATTTTGTCAGTTTTCTGAAGCTCTCTCTCTCAGTTTTCTCTGTTGCCGAAACTTTTCCATTCTTTCTCTTCTTCTGTTGAAACTTTTTCCTAGCCAAAATCTCTAAGGCTTTTTTTGTTTTCTTTTCCTAAGCCAAAACCGAAACTCCTCACTCAGTTCTTCTAAAAGCTAAAAACGCATCAGCCCCTTTTGTTCATCTTTTTCAGGATTTTCTTAAAAGCCGAAATTCCTAGATCTCTAATCTTCTACGCTTTGATCTTCTTCTGTGCTTGCCGAATCTTTCTGCAAGGGGTAGCCGGAACCACCTATAGAGGTAAGTGTCGATTTGTGTATTCTTTCAATCTTTTCCGGCTTTTGGAGACTATAGCCGAATGGCTAGATAGTTGGCCAATATCGTGTTTTTTTCATGGGCAACATTCCGGGATTTGAAGGAGATCTAATCGCCTCGGTTTCTAAAATTGGTAGCACTCGAATCATACTACTTTCGGGATTTAATCAATTTAGGTAAGGAGATTTATCTTCGTCGTTTTATTAAATCGGTTTATCTCCAATCTGACATTTAACCTTGTTGGGTGGTTACTCAAATCAATCTCTTAAAGTGAAGTAGTGATCTGATAATCGCGATTCGGGCTAGGGAGAGCATCAATTTCGATAACATAGCATTAAGCGTAATCAGGTGTGTAATTTCTCACACCATCTCTATTGTCTGTTAGTTTATATATGAATCTGTTTATATTCTGTTAAATGCCGAAATCCTGGTATGGTTGTTGAAAACCCGTAGAGGGTAAGGGTGACTCATCAGGTTAGTGATTTCTGTGATCTTCTTTGAGTAAAATGATTCTGTTGAGTTGATATGATATACATGCATGCCGTTTTCTATGTTTGCTCGGGGTTGGGCGTTTGATGTATATGAAAGGGGAAGTGTTCTGTTGTAGTGGCTCTGCCACGATCTGTTCTGGTGACTATGTCACAAATCTGACGATGAGCAGCTAATTGCAGCATGACTGCCATCGGTGGTGTGTAGCGGTGAGGGTGATTGTAGAAATCCCCATTGGTGTGATTGGCAGGTAAGGGTGGTGTGTAGCGGATGGATCTAGGATTGGGTTGGGCTTTGCTTAATTCTATTATGTGATATTCTGTTATTCTGTTCTGTGGGGCTAAGGCCTAGTCTGGTGGTGCAAGAGGGATTGCACACTGAGTCTTGTGACTCACCCTGTTGTTTAACATTTTTCAGGTAGCACTTAGTGCATCGGACCGGGCTGGAAAGGAGTGCAAGGTGGCCATGCATGGATTCATTTGGATTCATTAAAGGACGTTGTTTTAATTATTTTCCCATAATGTTTTCAATTAGTGTGGTTTTATATTTTATTCTAATAAGGCCACTGGCTACTGGTATTGGTTTCATGTTTTCGGTTTTCGGGTTTTCATTCACTTAGACTTTATGATTAATTGGAACTAAGGCATGTGTTAAAATAATAACCCTCAAAGGCAAAATTTCGGTTTTTATTCATTAAGTCTTAATTAAAAATTTATTTCTTTCACAAATTATCAAATTATAACTTTTCTCGCATAAATGTTAAAACTATGTTTTTTTTCAAAAAAATTGCGACATGTTTTATAAAATCTTCTTAGTGACACGCTAGATCCGGTCGGGGTGTTTGGGCCGGGTTTGGGGTGTTACAAATTGGTATCAGAGCCAGGTTCAAAACTCAGCTTTGGGGTTTTATGCTCAAAACATTTTCTAAAGATGGGTTTTGGAAACATGCATGTTTATAAATAATACAGGATAGGTTTCCCGGCATGGCACCTGTGTCTCCGGCCCAAGTCCGCCAGGTAAGTATTCTGAACTCACTGTGTGTTATATGGGTATGTTGGCTTGATGGGCTTTATGGGACGTAGATTATTTTTAATTAGAACGTGATGGACTTTAGGCTTAGCTTAAACAATTTCTTAAATCTCATAAGACTTAATCTATCCAAACAAACCCGTGAACAAATCGCGGGGTTAGGGTGTGGCAACATGCATACGCATGTCTAGGATTGGATTCAGGGAGAGTTTGGTACTTAAGCAGTCCTAGTGACTCACCTCCTCTTCGCTGGAATCCTACCTGGTGCGTAGTGACTGTTCACCTTAGCCACAGGGACTTGTTGACGGGCCAAACTTTTTAACTAAAACCCGAAAGGGACCAGCCACCTTATTTTCACAAAATTATTAAAATGCCCCTAGTTTTGTAAAAGATTACCAAAACACCCTTGGTTTGAAAAACTACCAAAATGCCATCGATTTGAAAATCACCAAAACTCCCTTAATTTGGAAATTATCAAAATTTGCAAAATGACCAAAAATCCCTGATTCATAAAATTACTAAATTACCCCTGATTTATAAAATGATCGAAATACCCCGGATTGCAGAATTACCAAAATACCCTTACTTCACAAAATCACCAAGGAACCCTATTTTCCAAAATGCCCAAAGTACCTCTAAGTTTTGCATAATTTCCAAAACGCCCTTGATTTGTGAAAATTTCCCCGAATACTCTGGATTTGCAAAATTACAGAAATTTGTGAAATCATTGAAACACCCCCCGGTTTTAAAAAAACAAAAAACAAAAAAAAAAACAACAACATCCAAATATCTCTACTTCAAAAAAAATGTGTACCAATTTGAAGAAAATCACCAAGATACTTTATTTTGGAAAATACCTTGTAGGATAAAATTACGAAAATACCCCTGGGTAGTGAAGTGACGAAAATACCCTATGTGATGAATGTGGGTTCATGGATGTTGTCTGTATGTTGATGTTTGGTGATTGAATGTATGTGCTTTTTAGAACTAGGAGATGCGAACTTGAGACTGAATTGTAGATATAACTGCGAATTCGAGAGAACTACTCTTAAAACTATTATTCATAAGACTGTTCGGGGTTAATCAGTGGAAGAAAACTAATAATTCATAAAATTTCTAATCAGATAGACGCGAATCGGTAGAATGAGTACAAGGGGTCGTGGACGTCAGCCGCGTGGTCGTGGTAGGGGTAGGATGACCGTGTCAGAGCCAGTAGGGTCTGGCCACGGGTCAGGAAACGAGATGCCGGATCTGCCGGTTGTGGAGGGAGAATTTCGGGACCAGGCAGCCGGAGATGATGCGGTATCTCAGGCGATGTTGCGGGTCCTTGAGAGAGTTGCTGGGGCAGGCACGGGTTCAGGAGCTCGGAAATTTTTGTCTGAACGACTCCGAGCCAATGGAGCGGAGATGTTTAGGGGTGTTTCTGGCGTAGCCCCTAACACAGCTGAGTATTGGTTAGAAGCGAGTGAGCGCATAATGGATTACCTAGACTTCATGGTGGAGGAGAAGTTGAAAGGGGTCGTGTCTCTTCTTCGAGACGAGGCTTATCAGTGGTGGCTCACAGTAAAAGAGGGTACTGCTGCAGACCGGATTGACTGGGATTTCTTTAAGGAGTCGTTTCAAGGAAAGTACGTTGGGGCCAGCTATGTGGATGCACAGAGGAAGGCATTTCTGAATTTGGTGCAGGGAAGTAAATCTGTGTCTGAGTATGATGTGAAATTTCTGTGTTTGAGCCGTTACGCTCGAGGAATTGTAGCGACTGACTATGAGCGCTGTGTACGGTTCGAAGATGGATTGCGGGATGAGTTGAGAGTGTTGTAGCACCGCAGCGAGAAAGGGAGTTTGCCGTTCTGGTCGAGAAAGCTAAAATATCTGAAGAGGTGAAGCGGACTGAGAAGTAAAATAAGGATAAGGACCGAAATAGGAATAAGAGAAATTTTGGGCTGACGGGATCATCTAGGAGTTTTCAGAAGAGGCCTAGGTTTGATGGGCCAGCTCGTGCTCGAACATCTGCTACTGGGAGTTAGAATCGATCATGTAACTTGTGCGGGAAAGTACATTTCAGGGAGTGCAGAAGGAGAACTGGGGGATGCTTCAGGTGTGGGTCTATGGATCATATGGTGAAAGACTATCCACAGGTGGATCTGGTACAGCTAGCAGGACGAGGTTCGGATCAGGTGAGGAGGGGTGGTCAGCTATTACCGAGGGGCGTGGCCCAGTCAGAGGAAGAAATGGGTCTGGTCGGGGTCGTGGAGCACCTGGTTGGGGTGCAGGTAATGTAGACGCGAGACAGCCCCTCTTGTTCATCTTTTTCGGGATTTTCTTAAAAGCCGAAATTCCTAAATCTCTAATCTTCTACGCTTCGATCTTCTTCTGTGATTGCCGAATCTTTCTGCTAGGGGTAGTCGGAACCATCTGTAGAGGTAAGTATCGATTTGTGTATTCTTTCAATCTTTTTCGGCTTTTGGAGACTCTAGCCGAATGGCTAGATAGTTGGCTAATCTCGTGTTTTCTTTCATGGGCGGCATTTCAGGATTTGAAGGAGATCTAATTGCCTAGGTTTCTAAAATTGGTAGCACTCGAATCATACTACTTTCGGGATTTAATCAATTTAGGTAAGGAGATTTATCTGCGTCGTTTTATTAAATCGATTTATCTCCAATCTGACATTTAACCTTATTGGGTGGTTACTCAAATCAATCTCTTAAAGTGAAGTCTTTGACTGGCAGTATAGTGATCTGATAATCGCGATTCCGGCTAGGGAGAGCATCAATTTCGATAACATAGCATTAAGCGTAATCAGGTGTGTAATTTCTCACACCATTTCTGTTGTCTGTTAGTTTATATATGAATCTGTTTATATTCTGTTAAATGCCGAAATCCCGGCATGGTTGTTGAAAACCCGTGGAGGGTAAGGGCGACTCATCAGGTTAGTGATTTCTGTGACCTTCTTTGAGTAAAATGATTCTGTTAAGTTGATATGATATACATGCATGTCGTTTTCTATGTTTGCTCGGGGTTGGGCGTTTGATGTATATGAAAGGAGAAGTGTTCTGTTGTAGTGGCTCTGCCACGATCTATTGTAGTGGCTCTGCCACGATCTGTTCTGGTGACTATGTTACAAATCTGACGATGAGCAGCTAACTGCAGCATTACTGCCATCGGTGGTGTGTAGCGGTGAGGGTGATTGTAGAAATCCCCATTGGTGTGATTGGCAGGTAAGGGTGGTGTGTAGCGGATGGATCTAGGATTGGGATGGGCTTTGCTTAATTCTGTTATGTGATGTTCTGTTATTCTGTTCTGTGGGGCTAAGGCCCAGTCTGGTGGTGCAAGAGGGATTGCACACTGAGTCTTGTGACTCACCCCGTTGTTTAACATTTTTCAGGTAGCACTTTGTGCATCGGACCGGGCTGGAAAGGAGCACAAGGTGGCCATGCATGGATTCATTTGGATTCATTAAAGGACGTTGTTTTAATTATTTTGCCATAGTATTTTCAATTAGTGTGGTTTTATATTTTATTGTAATAAGGCCACTGGCTACTGGTATTGGTTTCATGTTTTCGGTTTTCGGGTTTTCATTCACTTAGACTTTATGATTAATTGGAACTAAGGCATGTGTTAAAATAATAACCCTCAAAGGCAAAATTTCAGTTTTTATTCATTAAGGTCTTAATTAAAAATTTATTTCTTTCACAAATTATCAAATTATAACTTTTCCCGCATAAATGTTATAACTATGTTTTTTTTTTCAAAAAAATTGCAACATGTTTTATAAAATCTTCTTAGTGACATGTCAGATCCAGTCGGGGTGTTTGGGCCGGGTTTGGGGTGTTACAGTGAACTTAGTAAAGGTTAGGATATGATTGGCATGCCAATATGGACTTGTGCATGCTTGTACGAGATTAATTACAAATGTTATCGAGGTTCAACATTTGTTGTGGATTCTCAAATATATGTGACACAGGTTTAGCTCGGATGAGTAACCTGATATCATTATAAAGGTTTAGCTTGGACAGGTAACTTGATATGTTTATATTCAGCTCAGACAAGCAACTGGTGTGGTGTAGATACCTTTGTATCCAAGTCTGTTTACTAGGGTTCATCGAGTGAAATAATTTATATGAAATGAGAAATCGAAATGGGATGAAATGAACTTGATGTTCAAATGGAAAAAATATTGGATTAAGTATGAACAATGTATCGGTATATTCACTTTGGCATGTATGTGATTGTATCATCCCTTGATTGAATAAGTTTTGATATTAGTTATTTAAATTGACATGAATCGCCATGATAAGTGATTATGGTATCATATGGTTTGATTACATGTTAAAGCTCACCTTGTTGATGTTTTGAATTGCCTTGTCTAGGCAAACTATGCCAAGGTAAGGTAGTCTATTGTATTTAGATAAAAGATAAGGTAATTTTTATTTAATACTTATGAACTTACTAAGCATTTTATATTCTTACCTAGTTTGTTTTCCCTTTTTTCTTATAGATTTTCATTTTTTGGAACTCGCCAAGCCGGATCATTTTGAAACTCATACTATCACTGAATCAGTACTTATACGATCATTTTGAGTTTAGGGTTCTAGCATGTATATATGTGTCTTTTTGTGTATTTTAATGTATAAGAGTCGTGATGAGTTGAAGATTGGTGATGAATATGGCATTTGAATGATTATTTTGAATGTTGTTCATAGCATGAAACTTACCTAATGCATGATTTGGTAATGGTTGATGCCTAGTTGAGAACAATATGTTTGTCTTTATTCTTGGAATATAAGTTGGTGTATGGATGATTTGATTCACTTATAAGGTCATAAAGTTTTTTATGGTTGAATTGTATATGTGTATGCAAATCTTGAGTTTGAGTAAACATAGTTGACATAGTTGGATGGATATTTAGGATCAAATAAGCTTAATTGGTTATTGGTTGAGAAATGTGACGTTCTTAATCATTGATATTCTTGTTCAAGGTTTATAGCCATTAAGGTTTATAATGTACATATGTGGATGAAATTGGAGTGAAATGGCATGTTTCGTTGTGGTATGGAATAGGTATATGAATGGTTTGGATTTTAAGTTCTAATGACATTAAGGCAAGTAGTGAATGTCTTGATGAGAGGTTGATGGTGGTCACTAAACTAACTATAAATACGACTAAGGCAAGCGCACCTATCGAACAATAGTATAGTTATGGTGAGTAGGGAATATCGTATCCACCAGCACTAAAAGTACTAGTAAATACGATTTTTCTATTATTTAGTTGACAAATTGGAAACAAGAAAAGTCATTACCATATGCTTGCATGAAAATCAAATCTCCACCACTATAAAATGATATGGTACACAAATCAAAGTGTCTTTAAGAGGTTGTAATGGGGCTTAGGTTAAGGGTGTGAAGAAAGGCTGAATGTAATATCCTGAAAATGGGCCTATGCATTTTTGATTTAAGTATACGAAATGGCATGTCTTATGTGTTATGAATGTATTATGAACATTTTTGGAAACTTGGAAATGTAAGGAAATGCTTTAGGAATGTTAAGTTTCAAAAGAGGAAAGTAAACATTTTTGGAAACTTGGAAATGTAAGGAAATGATTTAGAAATGTTAAGTTTAAAGGAGGCAAACGAACATTTTTGGAAACTTGGAAATGTAAGTGAAATGTCTTAGAAAATGTTAAGTTTTAAAGTTTAAAAGAGAAAACTAAGGCAAGGTGGCCTTAAGAAAATTAAAAGAAGAAATTTGACACACAAATGGGCATGGAAAAGTGGCTTGGAGATGCCACTTAAAGCCCAGTAAGTGACGCCACAAGCAGGTGCAATTGGGCCTGGGTTCGAGTCACTTGGAAAGCAAATAAGGGAATTTTATTTTTGTACAAGGAGCAGAGAAGTGGACGGCACTAAGGAACTCAAGGGAGGAGTTTAAATTCTCTTAAAATTTCGGCTAAGTTAAGGATAATTGCTGAATTATCTTTTATTTTCTTTTAGGTGATAATTAAAGAGATAAAGCTATCAAAATAGAAGAGTGATGGCCAAGTAAGGGATTCTAAGTTAGTAATTTCGGCTACTAGAGGAAAAGAGGGCCATTCATTCTTTCTTTCAACTCTTCTCTCTGGCGAATTCTCAAGCAAAACTCCTCTCCTCTCTTTTATTTTTTTTTCCAAAGCCGAAATACCCTATGTTCTAGCCAAAACTTCTTCCATTAGTGCCGATTCTTTCTAAGCCTAATATCCTTCTCTTTTTATCTTTGAAACCGAATACATAGGTGGCTTATAGTCGACTATTCTCTAGGCCTTAAGTCGAATCTCTGAGGACTCAAGAAAAGGGGCTGTCGATTACAAAGATTAAGGGTAAGGTTAGTAGTTATCGATTTTCATTCCTTTTCTTTTTACTGAAATCAAGGGACTAATTCCCCTTAATGTCTTTGGCCGAAATCATGAAGGAGTGTTCGGGATTTGCCTATTGTCGACATCTGACATGTTTCGGGATTCGCTAAGGTAAGAGTATCTACCCAATCGGCCAAGGCCTATTTAGCAACCTAGATCTATTCCTTATTTTATTAAAAAGCCGAAAGCTAACCTGTTATGTGATCTAGTGTGGGCCGATTGCAAGGAGGAGATATTATTAAGTCTCGGGATTTGATTAGCAATCAAATCGGCAGTAGGTAAGGGGTTTTGTTACAAGTGATCCTTCGGGATTTGTTTGAATAGCCGAATTAGGCTTTTACTAAAGGTACTAAGTGTGGCCAATTGTAGGAACTAGAGGGATTAAAGCGTAGACCGGGATTTTGGGATTTCAGTAAATTTGATAAGCAAATCAGGTGTGTACCCTACCCTAAGTTTTAATATGTTCATGGCTATGTTTTAAATTGAATGTGTTAATATGAATGTGAAAGTATGGCTAAAGTACCATGCTATGGTACAAAAGTACTCAGGTACGTTTCCTTCTCCTACTAGGATTATGAATATATGTTATATATAACATGTGCAAAGTGATAAGAATGTGAATTAAGGCCTGATATGCATGGTATGTATGATATGGGGCATTCGGGTTATATGAAAGGGGAAGTGAATGTGGTGACCTAAGACCACGATATCTGAATGTGGTGACCTAAGACCACGAAATCTGAATATGGTGTCTCATGACACAAAATATGTATCTGGTGGCTATGCCACAAATTTTATAAGGGCGATGAGCACGTCGACTGCAGCGACTGCCTTCGATGGTGTGTAGCGGAAGGAGGGTTGACTTAGTAGTCCCCACGGTGTGCAGGTTGGTACGGGTGATGTGTAGCGGATGGTATATAGGTTTGGGTTCGGGTTGCATCACTTTTTCTATCTGATTATATGAACATGTATGATAATGTATGCCTGAATTATTAAATTATAGTGTTGGTTACACATTGAGTCTGTTTGACTCACCCCGTTGGGGATTTTCTTCCAGGTGACGATCAGTGATGGACCGGGTCGGCAGGAGCTCAAAGGTGGCCATGCACAGCAAGAAATTTATTTAATTTGGATTTTTATTTTATTAAGTACTTTAATTTAATTTTGGGGAATTATTTTGATGTAATAAGGCTATAGTTGAACTACTTTATTTTTCTTTTATTTATTATGCTACGAATTTTTATCAATTAAAGATTAAGTTTATTTATTTTTAAAATAAACTCTAAGTATTTTGTCACCTAAAATCAAAGGCTTTCGACATAAGACAAACGTGTTTTCAACCCGGGCCCAACCCAAAAACAAACTTTATTTCAAAACACACAATTTTTCCAAAATAACAAAAGAATTTTGAATAGGTTTACATCGAGGAACATACCAGATCCAGTCAAGGCTCGTTGGCCGGGTTTGGGGTGTTTCACTGAAAAAGATGGTTAAAATTGAGATCGAATTGATAAATTACCAAACTAGAAAAATAACAAATGCTCAATTAAAAACAAGTGTATAAATAAAGAACTATTCAAGAATACGAAAACGATCTTCTTCTCAAAATATGAATTTAATTGTTCAAGCTCATAGAACTAAATAATAATCAATATGTAAATATGTATATATTTTACAATAAGAAATAATTCAGCAAATCAAACAAAAGAGCATAGTTAGGCAACTAACCAAATCAAATCTCGACAAAAAGGGAGTTAATAAAACGGGAAAAATTCTCAATGAACAAAAAAATGAGTTATGGGTTAACATTAATGGGTAATTTACGAAACGGTGTGTTAGGCTCAAAGGGGTTCACTAAGCGTAAATTTAAAAGGTAGGCTTTTCATGGGAAAAGTGGGTTAAAACCTAAGTGTCTTTCTCATCTCATTATATCAAATCATGGTTTTTGATGTCAATCTTGCAAATTTCTGAAACATAGCCTATCATGCTTGATTCTCTCATGTCTTCAAGTTTAAATCAACCAATACACAATTAGCTACAAATTAATCCAAAACATATCAATAAAAATCTCAAATCGATAAAAATTTATTCTAATGAAAATATGAGAAAATTACTGAAACATAAGACATAATTCAAGGATTTTCTAATACTTATAAAAATAACCTCCCCACACTTAAGATGTATATTGTTCTCAATGTACAAACAGATATAATCACAGTATAAACTGAATATCATAAGTGTCGAAACCATTTTAAAAGTTGGTTAAAAATGGGGATCGACTTTAAAACGAAAATGGAGTCGCCACCAATCCCTTTTTACTTAGGTGTGATTGGATCACCTTGTAAAACGTTTTATTTTAAAACATTTGATTTTGGTCTACGAAAAATGAGAAAACGGGTTTGGGAGTCAGTTACGTATGAGGAAGGGTTAGCACCCTCATAACGCCCAAAAATTGGTACCTAATTGAAAGAATCATGTCCAAATGTTTGAAATTTAAAAGTATTTAAAAATATGATTCCTTGTAACACCCCAAACCCGACCCAAATACTACAACCGGATCTGGTATGTCACTAAGGAAATTTTATAAAAAGACATGGCACTTTGGAAAACAAATATCAGGTTTAAATATTTATACCGAAAACTTAATAATTTATTAAGTTGTATAAGATATAAAGTTATAAAATGACTTGGTGTATTTTAAATAAAAACCGAGATTTTGTACATGTCTTAACTTAATTTAAATATAAAATTTAAATGCCCAGTAATAAAAGCCCAACATAAAACCAAAACATAAATAATAGTCTAGTGGCCCAAGGCCTTATTACAACGAAATTTAAAACCCTTAATCAAAATATTAAAAACAATATTCTAAGTAAAATCTTCTGCTGGATCAAGAACTCTCTCGCATGGCCACCTCGCACTCCTCTCCAGCCCGGTCCGATGCACTAGGTGCTACCTGAAATTGTTAAATAATAGGGTGAGTCGCGAGACTCAGTGTGCAACCCTCATGCACCATTAGACTTGGGCCTTAACCCCATAGAACATATAACAAAATATAATATATCAGAAAATATGCAAAGCCCAACCCAAATCCTAGGTTTCCATCAGCTACACGCCACCTTTACCTACCAGTCACACCATTTGGGGATTTCTACAATCAACCCACACCGCTACACACCATTGATGGCAGACATGCTGCTCATCGTCAGATCATGGCCGTAGCCACTACAACAGGTCACGGCAGAAGCCGCTACAACAGGTCATGACAGAAGCCGCTACAACAGGTCACGGTAGAAGCCGCTACAACAGGACACGGCAGAAGTCGCTACAACAAAACACTTCCCCTTTCAATAAACCCAACCCCATGCAATCACAGAAACAGCATACTTATCACAGATGTCACCTTAACATGAACATTCACTTAGGAATGACAGAGATCACTAACCTGGTGATTCGCTTTTACCCTCCTCGGGTTTTAACCATGATGCCGGGATTTCGGCATTTATCAGAATATAACAGATTTATAACATATTTTAACAGGCAATCTAAATGGTGTGGAAGTGTTACACACCTGATATCGCGTAGTTTTACTCCCTTAGTTAAATCCTTACTATCTGAATCTACAACCCTTAGTCTAAAACCTTGCTCAAAAGCCGGAAGAATACAAAGATTTGGGCTCCCCTACATTCGGCCAAGGGTTAATAAATACCCAAATTTACACGTTAAAAATCAATAGATCTCCTTACCTTGAAATCCCGAAAGTAACACGATTCGAGTGTTACTGAACTCTATCTTAGAGATCTAAGCGAGTGACCTCCCTTCAAATCCCAGAATGCCGCAAATAAGAGAAAAACTTAAGATTAGCTCCTTATAGCCATTCGGCTAGAGTCCCTAAAAAGTCGGAAAAGATTGAAATCTTACGAATCAATACTTACCTTTAGTTTCTTTCGAGATTTGGCACAAGTAGATATCACAGAAAGATTTCGGCAATCACAGGAGATGAGATCTAGGGATTTCGGCTTTTAAGAAAATCTCGAAAAAGATGAACGAGAGAAGGCTGATGTGTTTTTCGGCTTTTAGAAGAATTGAATGAGGAGTTTCGACTTTTAGTGAATGGGAGAAGAAAATCAATGGAGATCAGAAGATTTGGCTAAAAGGAAATTTTAAAGAAAAAGAAAGAAAGGATGAGGGAGGTGGTGTTTTTCGGCTTTTGTAAGAGAACGATGAGAAAAGAAAACAATGGTGATTTTTGGCTTTTGGAAGAGAAAAGATGAGAAAAGAAAACAAGTGAGATGGCCTTCAAATTTTCGGCACAGGAAGAGAAGAAAGAGTAGGGTTCTAATGCCAGAATTGATTAGCTATCCCCCCCTATTTATAGAAATTTCGGCACTTACCTATCCTTGCAGATAAATCCTATCTTTTCTCCTTTATCTTAATCTACTAACTCATCCAAAAGAGACTTAATTAGCTCCAACTCCTTCCTCCTTTATCAGCTTATTACCCATAAATTAAAAACATTAAAATTTTCCTAAATTACAGCCTTGTTGCCATCCACTCCACCTAACCCTAATGCTTAAATTAGCTAGCTTAAATTAAAAGAATTGGGCTCCATGAAACTTAAATTTGGGCCCCTTACTCCCTTGTGTGGCGTCACCTCCTAAGATTGGGCCACAAGCCCACTTTGGTATTTTAAACATAGATACTATCTTTTAAACCCTATAATGCCCAAACAGATAATTTTAATCAAGGCCTCTACCTAAGCCTGAGCCCAATTTGGACCCCTAACACTTAAATTAACACATTAAACATATCCATCCATTAAACGCATAGGCCCAAAAATTCAAGATGTTACAGTTCTACCCCCTTAAAGAAATGTAACACCCCAAACTCGGCCCATGCGTTTCGACCAGATCCGGCATGTTATCGAACACATAACACTTTATCGCATTTTGAAAACACAGGTTAAATTAATTAAATTTGAATAAAGGAGAGACTTTTTGAAAAGATAAACCTCTTTGTATTTTTATTAATAAATGTAAATAAACCTAGTGGTATATTCATAAGTTGCATAACATAGAAAACTCCTACGTTGAATAAAAACTATGGCCTAATTACATAACTGTTTTTCAAATAACAAGAAAACAAACTTAAAGAAGTCCTTAAGAAAATATAATTTGTAGAAATAGAACTTGATGGCCCCTCGAGTCCGTCTCGGCTCCCATGTCCACGATCTATTGCTCATCTGGAGAGTAGAGAAAAGGAAAGCATGAGTCACCAAGACTCAGTGTATAAAACTCAAAGCACACAACGACCTGAGCCCACAAACACATCATGGGCCCTGGCCCATAAGGCATCAATCATAATCATACATCAAAATAATAAATGATTAATAACCCATCCCATCCTAGGGTTCCATCCTCTACACACCAACCCGTACCAACCATCACACCGTGGGGATTTCTACAATCAACCCTCCATCCGCTACACACCATAACGACAGCCGAACTGCCTATTCCTGTTATTCAGGAATCATTAAACGTGGTATAGCCACCGATCACAATGTGACCTAGCATTTATATTTGTGGGATTTCTACCACCGATCACTGTGTGACCTATCATGCACTTCCCCTTCATCATATCAATATCCCATCCCATGCATGCACACATACAGAAACATCATGCAGACATATGTATTTTTCAATACACATAGGGAGTTCTATGTTTACGTACCTGGCATCCTTGCCTAACCCTTTTTGGGTTCCATTCGACTGTCTATACAGCCTTATTCCGGCTTTTTAGCCCATAACATACATAAATAAGTATACATACAGGTTTATTAGTAGTGTGTTAGAGATCTACACACCTTGTAACATCCTAAATTTATGGGCCTATGCATTTAGTGCAGGGATAAGTTTAATAGGTTAATTTAAGTGATAGAGGTCCAAACTGGGCTCAGGATTAGGCTAAGGCCTTGATTAAATTATTAGCTTGGGCATTAAGGAATTAAAAAGGTGGTAATTATGTTTAAAATGCCAAACCTGGGCGTGTGGCCCAACAATAAGTGGCATTATAAGGGAATTAGAAGTGACGCCACACATAAGGGATTTAAGGGCCCAAAATTTAAGTTTAATGAGGCCCAGATCTTTTAATTTAAGTGAGTTAAATTTGGCATTAGGGTTAGTAAGAGGTGGACGGCTACAAGGCTATAAAATAGGAAAAATTATGTAGATTTTTAAATGATAATATCATAGATAAAAAGGAGAAAAGTTAGGAGCTTATCTTCAAAGGAAGTGTTGGCCGAAAATCCACCACCTAGAGGAGTGTAAAATTCGGCTACTGCATGGCATAGAGGGTGCCGAAATTCTCCTCTCTTCTAGCTTAAATTTTAAGGGCGTTTTCGGTATTTAGCAGTAGGTGTCAAAAAAATCTATAAATAGAGGGGGCTAGCTCCTTGTTTCTGACATTGAAAACCCTAAAATCCTCTCCCTTAGTGCTGAAATTCCCTAGCTTCTCCCTCTCCAAATTTCTTTCTTCAACTACTTCAAAAGCCGAAACTTATCCCCACTTTATTTTCCCTTGTGTCGATTTCTCTAAAAAAGCCGAAGCCTCCATCGCTTTTTCTTTTATTCATCCTATTTGAAGAATTGTTCTATACCTCCGGCATTTAAATCTTCCATTGGCATTGTCGAATCCTCTCCCTAGTGCTAGCCGAATCTCCTAAGCTAAGGTAAGAGTCGATTTTTGATTAGTTCTCATAATATGTTTTAGAAAGGCAAAAGCCGAAAGCTAATAGTTAATGGTTTTATGATGGGCGGCAATTCAGGATTTGAAGGAAGCTTAGTCGACTAGATTTAGAAGTCGAAAATCATAAGTCTCCAATTTCGGGATTTTAAGGTAAGAAGATTATCCCTAGATTTTAATTAAATTCGTTCAATATATATATGATTTTAACCCTATAAGGAGGATTAACGATTAAATATTGTTATAGTAGCTTTGATAAGGATTTGATGGAATTAAATATGGATCAGGTAAAGGAAAGAATCCCTAAGTTTAAGAAACGAGCAGTATCTGCTGTTCGAGATTGGCCAATTGGTTGTGGACCGACTTCTGAACAACACCTTAGGCAGATAGCAGTAGTGTCGACTAAGGATAGCATCGACATAGAAAACATCATTTTATTGGTAACCAGGTCTGTAGATCTCTAACACACTACTGATAAACCTGTATGTATATCTATTTACGTATGTTATGGGCTAAAAAGCCAGAATAAGGCTGTATAAACAGTCGAATGGAACCCTGAAAAGGGTTAGGCAAGGATGCCAGGTACGTAAACATAGAACTCCCTATGTGTATCGAAGAATATACAAGTCTGCTTGATGTTTTCTTTATGTATGTATGCATGGGGTGGGAATGATGATAATTGAAGGGGAAGTGCATGATAGGTCACTTGGTGATCGGTAGTAGAAATCCAACATAATTTAAATATAAGGTCACATAGTGATCGGTGGCTATGCCACGTTTAATGATTCCTACTTAATAGGAATAGGCAGTACGACTGTCGTTTTGGTGTGTAGCGGATGGAGGGTTGATTGTAGAAATCTCCAAGGTGTGATGGTTGGTACGGGTTGGTGTGTAGAGGATGGAAACCTAGGATGGGTTGGGTTATTCATTCTTTATTGTTATTATGTGATTATGATTGATGCATTCCTGTATGGTCCAGGGCCCATAATGTGTTTGAGGGCTCAGGTCGATGTGTGTTTTGATATTTATACACTGAGTCTTTGTGACTCACGCTTTCCTTTTCTCTACTCTTCTAGATGAATAGTAGATCGTTGACATGGGAGCCGAGGGGGACTCGAGGGGCCATCAAGTTCTATTTCTACAAGTTATTTTCTTTTGGGATTTCTTTAAGTTTACTTTATTTCTTTGTTATTTCGAGAATATTTATGTAATAAGGCCCCTAGTTTTCATTCAACTAAGTCGTTTTCAATGTTAAGCAACTTATGAATTTATGATAAGGTTTGTTTATACTTTTAATAATAATAATATAAAGGATTCCATATTTTTAAAATGCCACCTATCTTTCCAATTAATGTTCAATTGACTTATGATTTCCATAACACACAAACAAAAGATTTCAAAGTACAAGCTGTGACATGCCAGATCCGGTCGAAACGCATGGGCCGGGTCTGGGGTGTTACACACCTGATTATCGATAAAATGATGCTTTCTATGTCGACGCTATCCTTAGTCGACACAACTGCTATCTGCCTAAGATGTTGTTCAGAAGCCGGTCCACAACCAAGTGGCCAATCTCGAACGGCAGATACTGCTCGTTTCTTAAACTTAGGGATTCTTTCCCTTGCCTGATCCATATCTAATTCCATCATAAATCCTTATCAGAGCTACTATCACAATGTTTAATCGTTAATCCTCATCTTAAAGTTTAGATCTTGCATATAATGAGTGAATCTAGTAAAAATCTAGGGAAAATCTTCTTACCTTAAAATCCCGAAATTAGAGACTAGCTTCCTTCAAATCCCGAATTGCCACCCATCATAAAACCATTAAACCATTAGCTTTCAGCTTTTTCCTTTCAAAAACCGGGAATAGACCATGAGAACTAATCAAAAATCGACACTTACCTTAGCATAGGAGATTCGGCTAGCACTAGAGAGAGGATTCGGTAATGCCAATGGAAGATTTAAATGCTGGAAGTATAGAACTAATTCTCAAATAGGATGAATAGAAGAAAAGGTTATGGATGCTTCGGCTTTTTAGAGAAATCGGCACAAGGAGGAAAAAGTGGAGAAGAGTTTCGGCTTTTGAAGAAATTGGAGAAAAGAAATTGGAGAGGGAGAGGCTAGGGAATTTCGGAACAATGGGAGAGTAGTTTAGGGTTTTCAGTGTTAGAATCAAGGAGCTAGCCCCTCCTATTTATAGATATTTCGGCACCTACTGCTAAAAACAAAAAACGCCCTTAAAATTTAAGCTAAAAGAGAGGAGAAATTCGACACCCTCTGTGCCATGCAATAGCCGAATTTTACACTCCTCTAGGTGGTAGATTTTCAGCCAACACTTCCCTTGAAGATAAGCTCCTAACTTTTATCCTTTTTATCTATGATATTATCACTTATAAAATCCACATAATTTCTCCTATTTTTGAGCCTTGTAGCCGTCCACCTCTACTAACCCTAGTGCCGAAATTTAACTCACTTAAATTAAAAGATTTGGGCCTCATTAAACTTAATATTTGGGCCCCTAATTCCTTGTGTGTGTGGCGTCACCTTATCTTCATTTAAAGTGCCGAAATTGGCCTAAAAACATGGGCTCCTTGCAACCCAAAACTTGTTCTTTTTTAATGATGCCACCTTAAAATAATTTAATCTGGGCCTTTGCCTAATTCTAAGCCCAAATTTAGACCCCTTTCACCTAAGTTAACATATTAAACATATTCCTATACTAAACGCATAGACCTATTAATTCAGGATGTTACAGTTCTACCTCCTTAAAGAAATTTCATCCTCGAAATTACCTGATTAGAAAAGATGAGGGTATTGCTACCTCATTGCTTCCTCGGGTTCCCATGTAGCCTCCTCCGAACCATGATTCCGCCATAACACCTTAACCAATGGAACCGTTTTCCTTCGCAACACCTTAACCGGTACTCCATGCAACCTCACTACCTCCACTATGTACAACTTAGCTAACTTTTACAAGGAATAATCAACACGTACGAGTATGAAGTGTGCAGACTTCGTCAAGCGATCAACAACTACCCAAAATACATCTTTCTTAGTAGGTGTGAGGGGAAGCCCATTAACAAAGTCCATGGTAATTCTTTCCCACTTCCATTGGAGAATCCTCACTGGCTGCAACAATCCTGATGGTAACTGATGTTCCGCCTTGACCTGCTGACAGGTCAAACACTTACCCACCAATTCAGTTACCTCTTGCTTCAAACCCGGCCACTAGAACTGATCTCTCAAATCCCAAAACATCTTACTTCCTCCAGGGTGCATAGCGTATGTACTACCATGCGCCTCATTCAAGATCCTACTCCTCAACTCCGGATCTTTTGGCATGCAAACTCTTCCTCAAAAACATAACAGTCCTTCCTCACTAATACTGAATTCCACTGTCCCATCCTTTGAGACTAACTGCAATTTCCCCTTTAGCAATTCATCGATCTGTTGCTTCTCCTTCACCTGACTGATCCAAGAGGGTTTCACTTGAAGTTCAGCTAACAAACTTCCATCCTCATACAAACTAAGGTGAGCAAACATTACTCTTAGGTCAGGGACTACTTTACGACTTAGAGCATTCGCCACCACATTAGCCTTACCCGGGTGATACTCGATCGAGCAGTCGTAATCCTTTAACAACTCAATCCATCTTCTCTGCCTTAGATTCAACTCCTTCTGAGTCAAAAGATACTTTAAACTCTTATGATCTGTATAAATGACAGATTTCTCCCCGTACAAGTAATGCCTCCAAATTTTTAAGGCAAACACCACTGCTGCCAATTCCAAATCATGGGTGGGGTAATTTAATTCATGTGGTCTTAACTGCTGAGATGCATATGCAACCACCTTTCCATCTTGCATCAACACACATCCTAATCCTGCGTGTGACGCATCACAGTAAATTACGAACTCTTTCCCTGACTCCGGCTGAATCAACACCGGAGCCTCCATCGAAAACCTCTTTAACTTTTCAAAACTCTCCTGTTGCTTATCAGACCAAACAAACGGAACTCCTTTCCGTAGCAACTTAGTCAATGGTTCCGCGACCGAAGAAAGTCCTTCAACAAACCTTCGGTAATACTCTGCTAGACCAAGAAAACTCCTAATCTCAGCCACAGACCTAGGTGGCTTCCAATCCAACACCGCTTCAATCTTTCGAGGGACAACCCTAATCCCCTCCGCCGACACAACGTGCCCTAGAAACATAACTTCACTTAGCCAAAATTCACACTTACTGAATTTGGCATACAACTGCTTCTCCCTCAGAATCTGTAAAACTATTCGCAGATGAGCATCATGCTCCTCCTCCGACTTCGAATAGACCAAGATATCGTCTAAAACACCACGACACACCGGTTTAGGTAGGGTTGGAACACTCGATTCATCATGTCCATGAATGCTGCTGGATCGTTGGTCAATCCAAACGGCATCACCATAAACTTGTAGTGACCGTAGCGAGTCCTAAAAGCTGTCTTATGAATATCCGCTTTCTTGACCCTAAGCTGATGGTACCCTGACCTCAAGTCTATCTTTGAAAAGACCAATGCCCCCTTCAACTGATCGAACAAGTCATCGATCCTTGGCAATGGGTAATTGTTCTTGATGGTTAGCTTATTCAACTGACGATAATCAATGCACATACGCATTGATCCATCCTTCTTCTTAACAAATAACACCGGCGCTCCCCAAGGCGACACACTTGGTTGAATAAATCCTCTATCCAGCAACTCCTGAATTTGCACTTTCAACTCCACCAGCTCTTTCGGCGCCATCCTATACGGAGCAATGGATACTGGCGCTGTTCCTGGAAGAAGATCGATACCAAACTCCACTTCACGATCTGGGGGTAATCCCGGAAGCTCTTCAGGGAAAACATCAGGAAATTTTTTTACCGTCCTGACGTCCCCAATAGTCAGATCTTTGGCTTCTAGAGCCCGAACAAATAATAAAACTGCCTCACATCCTTTCCTCACCATCCTTTCTGCTCTTAGGGCAGTCACTACATTCGACAAGCAGTTCCCCCTTTCTCCTATCACCAATACTTCATCACCTTCGGGGGTTTTTAACACCATACGCTTGGCCGCACAATCTAGATAGCTTGATACTTCACAAGCCAATCCATGCCTAGAATTAAGTCAAACTCCTCGAATGGTAATTCCATTAGATCCGTTCGGAAAAATGTTCCCTGAACTTCTAGAGGTACTTCCCGATAGAGTTTATCCACTACTACAGATTGTCCTAACGGGCTAACTACAATCATTCCCCTAGGGGTAATTTCAGATTCTAGCCTTAAAGTTCCCAATATGCTACTAGCTACGTACAAATGCGTCAATCAATGCAGTGTAAGGTAAACCAAAGATTAAGAACGTACCGGTTATGACATCCGGTGCATCAGCCTCCTCTCGATGTCTGACAGCATAGACCAACCCTGGCTGTCTCGCCTCAGTGTTTCCTGCCCCTTGACCTGGTGCTTCACGACCCCGACCAGCATCATTACCACCTCTGGCTGCACCACGACCTCTTTGTGGCTGCTGACCTCCTCTACCAGGCTGAGCATTCCCTCGACCCATGGTCCCTTCACCGTCCCGTTGCTGCGGACAGTTTTTAACTTGGTGGTTCGTAGATCCACACCTAAAACACTTCCCACTGCCTGCCCAACATTCACCAGCATGAAATTTGCCACATCGAGCACACTTTGGGATCTGGTTGACGATCCAAAATTCCTCTTATTTTCTCCCCTATCTATATCCTGATTTAACTTTTCAGTCCGCTTAACCTCCTCGGCTATCTTAGCCTTTTCCACCAGGACAACAAATTCCCTCTCTCGCTGTGGGGCTATTAAAACACGCAAATCATCCCTCAGACCATCTTCGAACCTAACACAACGTTCATGCTCCGTGGCTACCATCCCATGAGCATAACGGCTAAGGCGTAAGAACTCAGCTTCATATACAGCCACTGATCTACTCCCTTGCACGAAATTTAGAAATACTCTGCGCACGTATCCACATAACTCGATCCAATGTACTTATTCTGAAACGCCTTCTTAAAGAAATCCCAAATGATACGGTCAGCCACTGTACCATCCTTTACCGTAAGCCACCATTGATAGGCTTCATCCCTCAAGAGGGATACAACTCCCTTCAACTTCTCCTCCTCCGTGAAATCCAAATCATCTATTATGCGTTCTACCGCCTCCAACAAATACTCAGCTGAACTTAGGGCTACATTAGAAATTCCCCTAAACACTTCTGCCCCATTGGCTCTAAGCCGTTCTGGCACAGATTTCCGGGCTCCTGTGCCCATACCTGCCCCAGCAACTCTTTCTAAAACTCTTAACATTGCCTGAGATACCGCATCATCTCTGGTAGTCTGATCTTGGAATTCCTCCTCCACAGCCGGCATCTCGTTTCCAGAACCATGACCAAATCCTACTGGTTCCGACACCGTCATCCTACCCCTACCACGACCACGTGGCGGACGTCCTCGACCCTTTGTACTCATTCTACCGCTTCGCTTTTATCTGATTAGAAATTTTATGAATTATTAGTTTTCTTCCACTGATTAACCACGAACAGTCTTATGAATAGTAGTTTTAGAGTAGTTCTTTCGAATTCGCATTCACAATTCAGTCTCAAGTTCATATCCTCTAAGAAACACATATATTCAATCATCAACATCCATGAACTCATGTTCATTACTGAAAAGTGTTGTTGTTGTTGTTGTTGTTGTTGTTGTTTTCACTACCCAGAGGTATTTTCGTAATTTTATCTTACAAGGGTATTTTCGTAATTTTTCAAAATAAGGTTCCTTGGTGATTTTGTAAAAATAGGGTATTTTGGTCATTTTACAATCCAGGGGTATTTCGGTAATTTTGACATCCAGGGGTATTTTGGTAATTTTGAAATCCGAGGGTATTTTGGTAATTTTGGGAATCGGGGGTATTTCGGTAATTTTAAGATTCGGGGGTATTTTGATTTTTTTTACCATGGGCACTTTGGAATATCTAGTTACTCTTGTAAACATAGGGTTTTTGGGTAAATTTTTCATAGCTGTGAACATTTTCAAATCAAGTATATCTTTTTAGAAATGTACAAAACTTAGGGGTTTTTGTTTGCAAAATAGGGTGGTTGGTCCCTTTCGGGTTTTAATTATGGGTTCAGCCCATGAACAAATCCTTATAGCTAGAGTGAACAGTCACTACGCACCAAGTAAGATTCCAGCGAAGAGGAGGTGAGTCACTTGGACTGCTTAAATACCAAGCTCTCCCTGAATCCACTCCTAGACATGCATATGCCTATTGCCACACCCTGTCATGGCTAAAGTGAACAGTCACTATGCACCAGGTAAGATTCCAGCGAAGAGGAGGTGAGTCACTTAGACTGCTTAAATACCAAGCTCTTCCGGATCTACTCCTAGACATGCATATGCCTGTTGCCACACCTTAGTCTTGCAACTTGTTTACAGGTTTTGTTTAGTGAAATTAAGTCTTATGGAATTGAAGAGTTGTTTGTCTAAGCCTAGAGTCCATCAAGTTCTAATCTAGATAGTCTACGTCCCATAAAGCCCATTAAGCCCTCATTTATATCACAATCAGGAGTTCAAAATACTTACCTGGGTGGATTGGGTGCCGGTAGACTCGAAGGCCATGTCTTCAAACCAAAAAAAAATTTCTTAAATTCAATTTTTTTAAAACACTTCTAGACCCATTTCACAGCCCGAGTTTTGAACTGGGCTCTGATACCAAATTGTAACACCCCCAAACCCGACCCATGCATTTTGACCAGATCCGGCATGTTATCGAACACATAATACTTTATCGCATTTTGAAAACACAAGTTAAATTAATTAAATTTGAATAAAGGAGAGACTTTTTGAAAAGATAAACCTCTTTGTATTTTTATTAATAAATGTAAATAAACCTAGTGGTATATTCATAAGTTGCATAACATAGAAAACTCCTACGTTGAATAAAAACTATGGCCTAATTACATAACTGTTTCTCAAATAACAATAAAACAAACTTAAAGAAGTCCTTAAGAAAATATAATTTGTAGAAATAGAACTTGATGGCCCCTCGAGTCCGTCTCGGCTCCCATGTCCATGATCTACTGCTCATCTAGAGAGTAGAGAAAAGGAAAGCGTAACCAAGACTCAGTGTATAAAACTCAAAGCACACAACGACCTGAGCCCACAAACACATCATGGGCCCTGGCCCATAAGGCATCAATCATAATCATACATCAATATAATAAATAATTAATAACCCATCCCATCCTAGGGTTCCATCCTCTACACACCAACCCGTTCCAACCATCACACCGTAGGGATTTCTACAATCAACCCTCCATCCGCTACACACCATAACGACAGCCGAACTGCCTATTCCTGTTATTCAGTAATCATTAAACGTGGCATAGCCACTGATCACAATATGACCTAGCATTTATATTTGTGGGATTTCTACCACCGATCACTGCGTGACCTATCATGCACTTCCCCTTCATCATATCAATATCCCATCTCATGCATGCACACATACAGAAACATCATGCAGATATATGTATTTTTCGATACACATAGGGAGTTCTATGTTTACGTACCTGGCATCCTTGCCTAACCCTTTTTGGGTTCCATTCGACTGTCTATACAGCCTTATTCCGGCTTTTTAGCCCATAACATACATAAATAAGCATACATACAGGTTTATTAGTAGTGTGTTAGAGATCTACACACTTGATTACCGATAAAATGATGCTTTCTATGTCGACGCTATCCTTAGTCGACACAACTGCTATCTACCTAAGATGTTGTTCAGAAGCCGGTCCACAACCAAGTGGCCAATCTCGAACGGCAGATACTGCTCGTTTCTTAAACTTAGGGATTCTTTCCTTTGCCTGATCCATATTTAATTCCATCATAAATCCTTATCAGAGCTACTATCACAATATTTAATCGTTAATCCTCATCTTAAAGTTTAGATCTTGCATATAATGAGTGAATCTAGTAAAAATCTAGGGAAAATCTTCTTACCTTAAAATCCCGAAATTGGAGACTAGCTATTTTCAGCTTTTAGATCTAGTTGACCAAGCTTCCTTCAAATCTCGAATTGCCGCCCATCATAAAACCATTAAACTATTAGCTTTCGGCTTTTGCCTTTCAAAAATCAGGAATAGATCATGAGAACTAATCAAAAATCGACACTTACCTTAGCATAGGAGATTCGGCTAGCACTAGAGAGAGGATTCAGCAATGCCAATGGAAGATTTAAATGCTGGAAGTATAGAACTAATTCTCAAATAGGATGAATAGAAGAAAAGGCTATGGATGCTTTGGCTTTTTAGAGAAATCGGCACAAGGAGGAAAAAGTGGAGAAGAGTTTCGGCTTTTGAAGAAATTGGAGAAAAGAAATTGGAGAGGGAGAGGCTAGGGAATTTCGGCACAATGGGAGAGGAATTTAGGGTTTTCAGTGTTAGAATCAAGTAGCTAGCCCCCCTATTTATAGATATTTCGGCACCTACTGATAAAAACCGAAAACGCCCTTAAAATTCAAGCTAAAAGAGAGGAGAAATTCGGCACCCTCTGTGCCATGCAATAGTCAAATTTTATACTCCTCTAGGTGGTGGATTTTCGGCCAACACTTCCCTTGAAGATAAGCTCCTAACTTTTCTCCTTTTTATCTATGATATTATCACTTATAAAATCCACATAATTTCTCCTATTTTTGAGCCTTGTAGCCGTCCACCTCTACTAACCCTAGTGCCGAAATTTAACTCACTTAAATTAAAAGATTTGGGCCTCATTAAACTTAATATTTGGGCCCCTAATTCCTTGTGTGTGTGGCGTCACCTTATCTTCATTTAAAGTGCCGAAATTGGCCTAAAAAGAAGGGCTCCTTGTGACCCAAAACTTGTTCCTTTTTAATGATGCCACCTTAAAATAATTTAATCTGGGCCTTTGCCTAATTCTAAGCCCAAATTTAGACCCCTTTCACCTAAGTTAACATATTAAACATATTCCTATACTAAACGCATAGACCCATTAATTCAGGATGTTACAAGAAATTTCATCCTCGAAATTTCCAACTAACTATTAATCGTACTACCCAAGTCTCACCACTATGCTTTCGCTGCGCACTCTAATTTAATAATATATAAACATTGCACGCATACAGTTTCCATACCCAAAAATATAGCATCCACACAAAACATACCCGACTTAATGGTGATTGAACAATCCCAAGCCTTATGCTCCTCAGACCCGCATCTTAAACACGTTCCTGACTTCCTCCAACATTCACCCAGATGACGCCTTCTGCAATATTCGCAAACCTGAAAGTTTGGACGTACCTTAACATGCTTCACAGAATGAGACTGCAACCCTAGAAAACTACGATCTCTTTTTTTTTCTTACAGTCCACGCACCCAACCCGAAGTGTTTCACCGATTTCTTTAACCTCCTTTAGTACCTCCCTAACTAGCTGAGTCAGCACATCAGTCCTAACACTTCCATGGCCTCAGCCGCGGCCTCTTCTTCCTCTTCTAGCGCTCATCGTTGATTCTCGTATTATCAGAATTAGAAATTTTATGAATTATTAATTCTTTCCACTGATTAACCACGAACAGTCTTATGAATAGTAATTTTAAGAGTAGTTCTTTCGAATCTACAATTCAGTCTCAAGTTCACATCTCCTAGTTCTAGAAACTACATACATTCAATAATCAACATACAGACAACATCCATACATCCACATTCAATACATAGGGGTATTTTCGTTATTCCACTACCTAGGGGTATTTTCGTAATTTTATCCTACAGGGGCATTTTCGTAATTTTCAAAAATAGAGTTCCTTGTTGATTTCATGAAATAAGGGTATTTTGGTAATTTTGAAATCGGGGGGTATTTCGATAATTTTTCAATTAGGGGTATTTCGGTAATTTTTGAAATCAGGGGTACTTTGGTCATTTTACAAATCAGAGGCAATTTAGTAATTTTAATTATTTTCACAAATCAAGGGTATTTTCAATTTTTTTTCCAGAGAAAACAGGGGTATCTTGAAGGATTTGATTTCAAAAGAAAATAGTAGTGTTCACGTGTTTGGTTGTTGTCGTGTGTTGTGTGATTTTTTTTTCAAGGAAAAATTTCGTTGACTTTGTAAATCGGGGTATATTTGCAAATCATGGGTATCTTGGCATTTTTTTTTCCAAAAATAAGGGTATTTTAGCAATTTTGTAAAAATAAGGTGGCTGGTCCCTTTCGGGTTTTAATTATAGATTTTGGTCCGTCAACAAATCCTCATGGCTAGGGTGAACAGTCACTACGCACCAGGTAGGATTCCAGCGAAGAGGAGGTGAGTCACTAGGACTGCTTAAGTACCAAGCTCTTCCGGATCCAATCCTAGACATGCGCATGCCTGTTGCCACACCCTAGTCTTGCGACTCGTTCACGGGTTTGTTTAGTGAAATTAAGTCTTATGAGATTTAAGGAGTTATTTCAGCTAAGCCTAAAGTCCATCAAGTTCTAATCTAACTAATCTACGTCCCATAAAGCCCATCAAGCCCACATATATATAACACACAGTGAGTTCAGAATACTTACCTGGCGGACTTGGGCCGGAGACGCAGGTGCCATGCCGAGCTAACAGACCTATATCATTTTTTAAATATGCAAGTTTCGAAAACCCTACTTTAGAAAATATTTTGAGCCCAAAAACCCCAGAGCCAAGTTTTGAACCGGGCTCTGATACCAATTTGTAACACCCCAAACCCGGCCCAAACACTACAACCGGATCTGGTATGTCACTAAGGAAATTTTATAAAAAGACGTGGCACTTTGGAAAACAAATATCAGGTTTAAATATTTATACCGAAAAATTAATAATTTATTAAGTTTTATAAGATATAAAGTTATAAAATGCCTTGGTGGATTTTAAATAAAAACCGAGATTTTGTACATGTCTTAACTTAATTTAAATATAAAATTTAAATGCCCAGTAATAAAAGCCCAACATAAAACCATAACATTAAATAATAGTCTAGTGGCCCAAGGCCTTACTACAACGAAATTTAAAACCCTTAATCAAAATATTAAAAACAATATTCTAAGTAAAATCTTCTGCTGGATCAAGAACTCTCTCGCATGGCCACCTCGCGCTCCTCTCTAGCCCGGTCCGATACACTAGGTGCTACCTGAAATTGTTAAATAATAGGGTGAGTCGCGAGACTCAGTGTGCAACCCTCATGCACCATTAGACTTGGGCCTTAACCCCACAGAACATATAACAAAATATAATATATCAAAAAATATGCAAAGCTCAACCCAAATCCTAGGTTTCCATCCGCTACCCGCCACCCTTACCTGCCAGTCACACCATTTGGGGATTTCTACAATCAACCCACACCGCTACACACCACTGATGGCAGACATGCTGCTCATCGTCAGATCATGGCCGTAGCCACTACAACAGGTCACGGCAGAAGCCGCAACAATAGGTCACGGTAGAAGCCGCTACAACAGGTCACGGCAGAAGCCGCTACAATAGAACACTTCCCCTTTCAATAAACCCAACCCCATGCAATCACAGAAACAACATACTTATCACAGATGTCACCTTAACAGGAACATTCACTTAGCAATGACAGAGATCACTAACCTGGTGATTCGCTTTTACCCTCCTCGGGTTTCAACCATGATGCCGAGATTTCGGCATTTATCAGAATATAACAGATTTATAACATATTTTAACAGGCAATTTAAATGGTGTGGAAGTGTTACACACCTGATATCGCGTAGTTTTACTCCCTTAGTTAAATCCTTACTATCTGAATCTACAACCCTTAGTCTAAAACCTTGCTCAAAAGTTGGAAGAATACGAAGATTTGGGCTCCCTTACATTCGGCCAAGGGTTAATAAATACCCAAATTTACACGTTAAAAATCAATAGATCTCCTTACCTTGAAATCCCAAAAGTAACACAATCCGAGTGTTACTGAACTCTATCTTAGAGATCTAAGCGAGTGACCTCCCTTCAAATCCCGGAATGCCGCAAATAAGAGAAAAACTTAAGATTAGCTCCTTATAGCCATTCAGCTAGAGTCTCTAAAAAGCCGAAAAAGATTGAAATCTTACGAATCAATACTTACCTTTAGTTTCTTTCGAGATTCGGCACAAGCAGATACCACAGAAAGATTTCGGCAATCACAGGAGATGAGATCTAGGGATTTCGGCTTTTAAGAAAATCCCGAAAAAGATGAACGAGAGAAGGCTGATGTGTTTTCAGCTTTTAGAAGAATTAAATGAGGAGTTTCGGCTTTTAGTGAATGGGAGAAGAAAATCAATGGAGATCAGAAGATTCGGCTAAAAGGAAATTTCAAAGAAAAAGAAAGAAAGGGTGAGGGAAGTGGTGTTTTTCGGCTTTTGTAAGAGAAAGATGAGAAAAGAAAACAATGGTGATTTTCGGCTTTTGGAAGAGAAAAGATGAGAAAAGAAAACAATGGTGATTTTCGGCTTTTGGAAGAGAAAAGATGAGAAAAGAAAACAATGGTGATTTTTAGCTTTTGGAAGAGAAAAGATGAGAAAAGAAAACAAGTGAGATGGCCTTCAAATTTTCGGCACAGGAAGAGAAGAAAGAGTAGGTTTCTAATGCCAGAATTGATTAGCTATCCCCCCTATTTATAGAAATTTCGGCACTTACCTATCCTTGCAGATAAATCCTATCTTTTCTCCTTTATCTTAATCTACTAACTCATCCAAAAGAGACTTAATTAGCTCCAACTCCTCCCTCCTTTATCAGCTTATTATCCACAAATTAAAAACATTAAAATTTTCCTAAATTATAGCCTCGTTGCCATCCACTCCACCTAACCCTAATGCTTAAAATTAGCTAGCTTAAATTAAAAGAACTGGGCTCCATGAAACTTAAATTTGGGCCCCTTACTCCCTTGTGTGGCGTCACCTCCTAAGATTGGGCCACAAGCCCACTTTGGTATTTTAAACATAGATACTATCTTTTAAACCCTATAATACCCAAACAGATAATTTTAATCAAGGCCTCTACCTAAGCCTGAGCCCAATTTGGACCCCTAACACTTAAATTAACACATTAAACATATCCACCCATTAAACGCATAGGCCCAAAAATTCAGGATGTTACATTTCTTAAAAACTTTGAGCAATTTGAGTTAAAATTTGAGATTTCTTTGTTCCGAAGGAATATAAACATCATATCCAGCACGTTAGGACACGATATTTTAAAACCTTCGTAATCAAAACCATCTCATGATTTAAAAAACTTGTTAAAAGGATATTTAGTTATTTAGCCAAACGAAAAATCACAACCCAGCACGTTAGGGCACTATTTCCCGAATTTCTAAATACAAAACATTGCCTTATTTTAAAAAACATTTAGATAAAATATAGTAATTTAAAAAAAAGTATTTTATTTTAAACAACGATTTATGAGACAATATCGCATTTATACATTATCAAAAATACAATATCAAAAACAATTATAGCATACTAACATGGATAAGAAAGTAATAATAATGTAGAATAATGATTAATAGAAATAACTACACAATGGCAGTCATAAATAAATAATTTAGAGAGTATGGGAAAATAAAATATACACATAAAACAATAAATATCAAAATAAAAGAAAATTATTAAATAAATATGAAAATTTTAAAGCATATAATATAACGATTTTAAATAAAGATATATAAAATTACATATATATATATATAGTATAAATAATGAAAATAGAATATGTTATACATATAAATAAATTTTAGTTTTAAAAAAATACGATATAATATAATATTATATAATGTACAAAATTTTAAAATAAAATATAATAACTAATATATAAATACTAAAATAATTTTGTATAAATAAAAAAATAATTAAACTAAGATAAAATAATAAAATAATAATAATTACATACATATAAAATTAATACATATAAAAACTATATATATAAGTTTATACTATAAACAAATTAATATATATAAATAATAAAAATAATATACATTTTAATATAATAAAAGAATAATATTAAAATAATGTAAAAATTAAATAAAACAGATATAAAAGGGACTAAATTGAAACACGAGAAATAATTCTGGGCGCATTTGTAAATAATTTAAAAATGTAACAGGACTTGATTGTAAAATCGAAATAATGCGAAAGGGCTAAAATGGCAATTAGACCATTCAATGAAAACACGCGGATCCTCCCCGGGTCGGGTCAACGCGCGGATCTTAGCCTTCTAAGCGGCGTCGTTTCAACGCTTATTTGAAGCTAAAACGGCGTCGTTTTATAATATTATATAAACTAATATTTAGGCAAAAAATTTCATTTAGTAATCTGTTTTTTAAAAAAAAAAAATTCAAAAATGCTCTCAAGAGCCTTTAACCCCTTTGACGGAGTCCGAACATCAGGCCTAGGTGCTTCTGCCTCCATGCGCTATACGTGCCGCCGGGATGGTGGCCGGAGGCCAAACCTCTCCATTTCAAAGGTATTTTCTCGCCTTTATGTTTTAAAACTATTTTTGTATATAAATAATACACAAATCGAGAGAAACCATAAAAAATAACACGCGAAAAAAATGGAAAAATCACCTCTGCAAACTACTTTTGATATTTTATTTTTCCCTGTTTTTTGAATGTTTTTGTATCTTTTTGCCTATTCTTTTTCTGGGTGTCCTCTTTACAGATTATCATAGGATTTTTATAACCCTCGAAATGAAAAATAAAAACGGAAAGAAAATCGTTCCATATTTGCTGCTATTTTTGCTCGTTTGTGCAGATCAGGAGATGAAAATAGCGGTGGTGATAGGGGCGTTACTCGCGCAAATTGCGGCTTGACGAGAGCTGGTGGTTGCGGCGCGATCGAGGGTGCGAAGTTACGGCGCGAAGGCTAGAGGTGTTGCGGCGCGAGGGTTTCCAGAAACCCTAGGTTTCTGTTGAAGACTGTTTAAGCATTCGGCCTTTTGGGCCACGAGTGTTTTGGATCTGGGTAGTTAGGGTATTGGGTCAGGTTTGTTTTAGGGTATTGGGTCAGGTTTGGTTTTTAAGGTCTCGGGTGTAATGGGTAGTGGGCTATGTAATCTGTTTGGGCTGTTTAATTTGGGTTTGTATTAGACTGTTTAAAAAAATTATTTATTTATTATTTATTTTCTATTTTTTGACTTTGTATGGGTCCGGGCAAAATGGGTTACTACAGCTGCCCCTCTTTGCTCATTGTCGTGTAACCAGAATAGAGCAAAGACTGTAACAGAACCAATTTTGCCCGGTCTTAACCGAGCCTTGACTTCTTGGTCTTCTTCAAATGGTTTCCAATTCCACTGCAACTTCAATGGTATTGGAACTTCATCTTGATAGCTTCCATCTGCTTTACTGCAATTTCAGGAAGGCAATATCAACTATCTTTAATCTGCTTCGTTTTGATCTGCTTCCTGCGACTTCAAGAAGATAAGATCTTCTGTTTTCAGTCTATTCCAGTGCAACTTCTGGGAGATAAGGCTGAAAGTGTTTTTTGATCTACTTCCTACAACTTCAGGAAGATGATCTCTTCAATTTTCAGTCTACTCCACTGCAACTTCAGGAAGATAAGACTAAAAGTGCTTTTGATCTGCTTCCAGCAACTTCAAGAAGATAAGATCTTTTGTCTTCAGTCTACTTCGCTGCAACTTCAGGGAGATAAGGCTGAAATCTTCTTTTGATCTGCTTCCTGCAACTTCAGAAAGATAAGATCTTCTTTGCTCAGTCTACTCCACTGCAACTTCAGGGAGATAAGGCTAAAAGTGCTTTTGATCTGCTTCTTGCAACTTCAGGAAGATGAGATCTTCTTTCTTCAGTCTACTCCACTACAACTTCAGGGAGATAAGACTAAAAATCTTCTTTTGATCTGCTTCCTGCAACTTCAGGAAGATAAGATCTTTTTTCTTCAGTCTACTCCACTACAACTTCAGGGAGATAAGACTAAAAGTGTTTTTGATCTACTTCCCACAACTTTAGGAAGATAAGATCTTCTTTCTTCAGTCTACTCCACTACAACTTCAGGGAGATAAGACTGAAAGGGTCTTCGATCTGCTTCCTACAACTTCAGGAAGATAAGATCTTCTATCTTCAATCTACTCCACTGCAACTTCAGTGAGATAAGACCGAAAGTGCTTTTGATCTGCTTCTACAACTTCAGGAAGATAAGATCTTCATTCTTTAGCCTACTCCGCTGCAACTTCAGGGTGATAAGACCTAAAGTTTCTTTGATCTACTTCCTGTAACTTCAAGAAGATGAGATCTTCTGGTCTTCAGTCTACTCCACTGGAACTTCAGGGAGATAAGGCTGAAAGCATTTTTGATCTACTTCCTGCAACTTCAGGAAGATGAGATCTTCAATTTGCTCCACTGCAACTTCAGGGAGATAAAATCTTCTGACTTTAGTCTGCTCCGCTGCAACTTCAAGGAGATAAGACCTAAAGTGTCTTTGATCTGCTTCCTGCAACTTTAGGAAGATGAGATCTGAAAATTCACCGATATTGCTACACCATCCATTGAGTGACATGTCCTATAGACTCAGTTCCATATGTTTATGTCATATGACTAAGATGTTATGATCAGAATGAATCAAATGCTTCTAGCTACATGTGTTATGAATGATCTGAATGTAACATGTCATGAAAAAGATTCCTTTTAAAGGATTAGGATGCAATGATTGTAATGAATCAAATGCTCATAATGAGATTTGCTATGATGCAAAAATGTTACAAGTATGATTCCTACTTTAGGTGTTATCACTCATTTATCCGTCAAGGTTTCTTCTTCGTTCCTTACGAAGTATCAATCATATTCTGCTCAAATAATTTGCCCCATGATAATTCTAAGTCCACTCCGCTTGAACCTTGAGACATAAAGTTGGTACCTCTCACTGCAACTTCAGGGGAATAATATTTGGTTTCTTCCATTGCTCTGTTACCACTCAGATGTACAGAACTTGTATCACGTTCAATCAATTTGATCTGTTACACCATTCCCTAGGTGTAATGACCAAATGTATGTGTCTAAAATTTTCATGAATGTAGGGTATCCCGACAATGATCCCCTTTGACTTTGTTCGTCATTTTCCGATGTGGTATCGCCAACGAAATTGTCTTATCCAATAAGAATCTAAGCAGATAATCATTTTTCAATGTTTCCAGCCCCTAGGCTTGGTGAGTTTTGAACAATAGTCATGTTTTAGATTCCTCATATTATTTAGAAGCTTCTAGAGTAATATGCGAAACTCCTTTTATGAAAGTGTTATTAGTCCGTAAATCATTATTTCAATATAAAATGCTTAAAAAAGTGACAAAAATGGACGAGAAAGAAATTAGTCAAGAGCATAGCTCAAAAAATAAGTTAACCAAAGATAACCAAGGCAATAAAAGAAAATTGATTTGGGTGTATCTCAAAAAGAATAAAGTGATCAAGGATAACAAATTCAAAAAATGGGTAAGGTAGAAGCTAGGTGTGTAACATCCTGAATCGGGGCCTTTGCATTTTATGTGTATGAATGTGAATACTATGCTTGACATGCTAGTTTAGGGTACTTTAGGGTTTAGGAATGAGTTAGGGGTAAGCCGGAGCTTTGGTGAAAATTTTCTTTTTGAGCACTTTAAGGGGGAGTTAGCTGAGTTGGGCCTGAAGGGGAAGTTGGTTGTGTTGAATGACACAAAGAAGTGCCTTAGAAAAGTGGCAAGGAGGCGCCACTTGGGGAGTAAGGAGGTGACGCCACAAGGGAGCTTGAGGGAGCAAGTTCAAGTCGCAGTGTTCTCATTTTGAGAACTCTTTTTGGCGTCAAGGGGAGCAGAGGTGGAGTTCAGCTGGGATGCTTGAGAAGGGGAGAGTGGACTAAGTCAAAGTTTTGAATGGATGGTGAAGAGAAATCTTAGGAGTTTGAAACATTCAAACAGGTTTGAATCGGTGATCAGGAGAAAGTTTAGGAGGAAAAGAAGGGATTGAAGAGGTGTTCAGTTAGTTGAATTTTGAAGGTGTTAGGTGGGGTTGGGGCATTCGGTTTTGGGTGTAGTTTAGGGGGGTGGCCGATTGTTGGTGTAAGCCTTAGGGGTGTTGAATATTCGGCTAGTTAGGGAGCATCTAGGGCCTTTTTCCTCTCATTTCTTTTGTGCCGAAACCACACCTCTTAATTTGCATTCTTTCTTTTCTCTCAGATACCAAAATCGAGTGGCCTTCCAAGTTTCTTTCATCTTTGTTGTTTCTTTTGCCAATAACATCAAAGTCGAACCCTCCTTTCATTTTGGTTTTCTCTCTTGCATTTTCTCTCAATCTCCTCAAGAACCGAAACTTCAAACTCCATTTCCCATTTCTTCTCTGTATCTCTTTCATTTCTTGTTAGCCAAAACCTTCTGAAGCCTCAACCTTTGCCGAAAACTCTACTACCCTCCTCTCTTCTCTTTCAACACTTTAGCCGAATATCACTTGTTGAAGAGCACCTTTCTTTTTCATCTTTTCCTCTTCATAGCAGAACAATTTCGGCATTTGGGTAAGTTCTTTGTGCTTTGGCCGAATCTCTCTAACTCTCTCTCATCTCATTTCCTTTTGTTTTCTTTAAAGAGAAAAGCTGAAACTTGCCATCGGTTTTGTGTAGCTCTTATTTATTTGTAAGCCGAAATTCTCTGACACTCAGATCTTCTCTTTTGACTCCTGGTTGCAGTGGATTGCCATTGTTGATCTGTCAACACTCTCAATCGATTTCTCTATTGGTTGTGGTAAGGGTCTTCTTTCGTGTCAACCATCTTTCTTGCGTTTGAGTGCCGAAGGCAGTAATCCTATTCTGTTAACTCTTGGACGAATGTAGGTGGAGGGGGGTGACGCCTTCTTTTGGAGACTTTCGGGATTCGTTTGGCTTGTGAATCAAGCCTAGAGCTTCTGGATTTGTCGATTTAGGTAAGGGCCTTAGCTTTAAGTGTTAATCTCTTTTGATTCGATTTCACTGCTTTAATCTGGTCTAGTGACCAAGGTTTGTTCATGGACTCAAATGTCAGCCAAGCGATTGGAGGGGTTGGACCTGTAAACCCAGCCCCTAAGTTTAAGAAGCGAGCAGTGTCAGCGGTTCGGGATTGGCCACCGGGTTGTAGGCTGGCTTCTGAGCAGAGTAGTAGGCAGATAGTGGTAGTGTCTGTCAACGATAGTGTCGACGTAGAGAGTATTGTGTTACGCATTATCAGGTGTGTAACTCTTGCACACCTAATATGTTAAATATGTTTTATTTGTGTATGACCAAAAGCCGAAGTGATGGTAGGGATTACTAGGTTACCCTTGTGGGTAAAAGCGAGGACTCAAGGTAAGTCTATTATGCTTTGCTATTAATAAATGCTTATGTTGAAACCTGAATGTGCCATGTTATTGGAATCGTTAAGCATGATTTTATCATAATGTAAAGCATGTACATGATATTGGGCTGAATGAGATGAGGAAGGTGAAAATATGATCTATCAGACTATCACCAGTGGTTAGGTACCACAAGTGGGTTGGCCCCACATACTATCATATTGTGACTAAGTCTCAGTGGTTTGGAACCACCAGTGGTTAGGTACCACATATATTTCTGTGACTCGTCCCAGTGGTTTGGTACCACAGTGGGTTGGCCCCACATATTGATATAAGGGATTGTCACCAGTGGTTAGGTACCACAAGTGGGTTGGCCCCACATATATGATTATTTGTGACTTTTGTCACCAGTGGTTAGGTACCACCAGTGGCTAGGTGCCACAAATTTGGGTAGACACAGGAGATGTGGATGGACATCTAGGTTGGTCGGGTTGCATGGCATACATATCTTGCATATGAACCTGTGTGAGAGTCTAAATTCTTGTGAATGGGGATTTACACACTGAGTCTCGGTGACTTACCCCTTTCGCTTATTCTTGCAGGTAACTCTTAGACCACGGATGTGGAGCTGGGGTGGACTCGAGGTGGCCATGCATGATATTTTGGTTTATTTAAAAAATAGTTATTTCAGACTTGCTTTGCTTTGAGTTAGATTTTGGTAATGTAATAAGGCCATCTAAATTTTTAACTTGGATTTATTTATTTTGTTGATTTTCTTAAATTATGCTTTGAGTGTTAAGGCATGCCTAACAAATTACGAATCAGACAATTTTCGAAACTTAAAGAACTTCGGGATTTCCAAAATTTTACAATCGAGTGATTAATAATCGGGTATTTACAACAAGGCAACTCAATGTTTAGACTAAGACTCAAAATCATTTTCAACTGCTCTCTCAATATGAACCCTATTTTATAAAATCAACGATTCATTTCCAACTCAAGACATCAACTCAGTTTTCAAAAACGTTTTCTTCCCTCTGACATGCCAGATTCGGTCGTAGCATTTTGACCAGGTTTGGGGTGTTACAAGGTGCCCCAGATATCACAACCTGAGCTTCTCTGTTCAAACTTCTTGAGAACCATTTTGAGCTCAATATGTGTCTAGGGGATCCGGAGTACTTTGTCAATGCCCTACGACGTAACATACTTCCTCATTGCTAATTCAGACGTAGCAAGACTACTGTATGCCCCACTTTTGGTCAAAATTTGAGCCACCTTTTTTAGGTTTTTAACTCAAATTCCCTTTGGTCTCAAAGCGCCCTTTGAGGGTTTTCGCCTTGGCCTCTCCTTTTTCTTTCTTTCTTTCTTTCTTTTTTTGATTTCGAGGCACCCTTTACGGGTTTTTACCTTGGTCTTTTCCTCTTTTAGATAAAATATCTCTTGACTAGACCTAAATTCGCTAGATTGGGCAAGTCTTTTCCATCCATCTCGGTCAATATCAATGCTCCTCTAGAACATGCCCTACATAAGTCCTCCCCAGTTTGGCATACGCTTTCCTCTAAGATCGTTTTGTAGAGGAAAAATCTTTTTCAACATCGGGTTTCTTCGTGGAATTCCCTAAGAAGAACTTCTTTAACGTAAGCTCGCATCATCTGGCCGTGACAAATATCTTTTAACCTTTTCTTCAATTAGGTTTAATTGATAAAAATGCTTCAAATCTATAAACCTACGTGTAAGATGTTGCCCCGGCAAAGGTCCTGGCCAATGTTCGATAATCATAGAAAGAAGTGATAGCTTCTTATGCCAATCTTTACAAGTCTTAGCCACCTTTCATCATTTTTTTGGCAACTTTTGTTGCACTGTGATGTGCTGCCTGATCTTTGGACAAACTGTAAACTTTGACTTTGTACAGTTATTTAAACGCGATCCTTTATGGCATTCTGCTAGCATCTGATCCTTTTATTTAGCGATTTGATGGCTATCGACTTTGTAACATTGACATATGAAGCTACTTCCACCCTCTTAGCGAAGTAGATGATGACCATGACCGTGAATCAATATCAACTAGAAGCTTTTGAAGAGATTGACCCTATCAAATCCATACCCCACATATGGAAAATTTGTGAAGAACTGAAGTAGGCACATGAATCTTGTCTCCTTTGATACGTCATAGCTGATACCATCCCTTTCTATGTAGATCGGCAGTGCCCAATCCTCATGTTTAGCCTGCATCTTAGTAGCCCAGGCATGTCCTGATATGATCGTGCAACAACATCTTTGAATTCTTGAAAATAACTCAATGATGTCTCGCATTATTTCTATGGTGAGCTGGGCTTCGATCTTCACCCCTTTTTTAGGCTCATAGTATCTGCTGACCCTTTGTTGAATAAGGTATGTCTTTCATCTTGTTAAACCATTCTTGACAAATTAGAAGATAGGTTACAATCTCTGTTATCTTCAAAGTCCTTAGATCCCTTAGACCCATATCTCATTCAAAAAGGGAGTTAGTAACAACGTCGCTCACATCATTGATATCTGGAGACCTACTGTAGGCTCGAAGGAAGATTCTAAAGAATAAATGATTCAAAGAATGGTTATTGGTATGATATGAATGAATAAAAGAATATTTGAAAGAAAGTCCAAAAATAAAAGAATCTATACATGGAAAGAATAAAAAAGATATTTGTTCAAAAAGATGCATTTTATTGAAATAAGTATTTAAGACACAAGCCTATTTCACAAAAGGGTTCTTATTGCCTCTAGGCTTAAAGCAACAAGCGTGTTTTGAATATTACTCTAGATTAGCTCTAAAAATACAGAGATCTCTTCCACAGTCCCATTATTCAAAGCACCCCCAAGTACGCTAGGGCTTGGAAACTTCGTTCTCTGATTCCCTCTTCATTTTTGATTACTTCAAGGGGTCGCAACTTTCTTCTCTTCTCCTTCAATTACCGCATTTACTACCTCGTCAAAGTGATCGAGTTTTGATGAATCGTCGAACTTCACAATTCCCATTTTAATGAACCTTTCGACCAACTTTTTAAACGTAGTACAATTTTAAATCGAGTGACCCGTTATTCCCGCATGGTAATCACATTGAGCGTTCGAGTCATACCATTTAGGATATGGGGGCTGTAACGGCTTTAGATAAAATGGAGACACCACATGTGCATCAAATAGACTTTGATATAGCTCCTTATACATCATCGGGATTAGCGTAAATTAGAGCTTTTTAGAGTTTTGCCTTGGGGAAACCTGATTGCTAGTAGTTACCGTTCTTGACTGGTTTACTGTAATTGGCTCCGAATGGCTCTTGTTATACCTACCGGTATTATTCACTCTCTTTTCCTTCTTCTTCAGGGCCTTTGAAGTCCATTCTCTCTTTTCTTTTGTTTCTACCAGAATAACCGGTTTAGCTTGATCATCATTCGGGTCAAAACCTGAACCCATTTGGGAATTCAATAGGGCCGAAGTATCAGTTTGACATGGGGTTCAATAATGACGGGTCCCCCATGCGAATGCGTGTCTGGTTGAGTCAGGATACCTATTGGGGAATAAACAATGTCTTCCTCATCATCCACACTATTGACCGCTGGGCCACTCCTCTTTTCAAGTCTTTTGGCTAGTAACTGGGTTAACTGGCCAATCACATTCTTTTGGAACTCTAACATTTGTTCCCGCATTTCTTGATGAATCTTAGTCAATTACCCCTGCATCAGTATTTGTATTTGTTCTATTCTCTCCAACCTTTGCTTCAAGTTTTCCAGGTTAACTGAGATAATTTTACCTAATTAGGGTCATTTCGTAAAAGTCTAATGCAAATGATGCAATGTGGTGCAAATGCATGAATGCAAAGAGGTATAAATTCTGATTCAACTTTATTTTAGAAAACTTTATTAGAAAACAAAATCCTTTACATAAAATGGACTACAAATATGCTTTCACCCTAAGGCCTAAAATCTTAACTTTCCTAAGCAATGAAGCTAGCTCTTGATTACGATCGGACTGTAGCTCATATTTCATACTCAACGTATCAGCCTGTGATACCAAAATCTGTAGATGATCAGCTACCTCTCGAATCTGAACTATTGCTTGACCCATGAGGTAATCCCGACTTCTAACTTGGTCATGGGAATGATGAAGCTCTTCCTTCCAATGCCCTTCTCTTATTTCAAGAAGCTCGACCTGAAGTTTACAACTGTGCAATGCTGCTTCTAACTTACCTTTCAGACTTGACTTTAACTCAATCACGGAATTATGGCTTTGGTAGCGATGAAGAGATCGTCCAAGCTTAGCATTGATCTTCAGAAGAAGATTTGTAAAGTATTGATCATACACCCTAACTGGTGCTATACACTGAGTCACAATGCCATTCTTAGAAAGATTCTTCCGCTTCCATGGCCCATAAAGATCAGAATTTTTCCTATCAGGAAGCAAACAAAGAAGGAACTGCAGAGCTCCAGGAAGTTTAGATTGTATCTGTTTAAAAAAATTTTTAACTCTAACCACAGGTGAAAGGTGTCTATTCTGGTTCATCTCTGTGAATATATCAAATGGGGGATCAATACGAATTCCTTTCATTCCTCTATAACAAACCAAATCCCTTGCAATGTTGTTTGGATCACAACAAAGAGCCGAGAAGTTTGGTAGCGGACCTATAGTAAATAAACCTTTTTTACCATCATAGGCAAAATTCTTTCCATCCAAATCATTTTTGTAGGTCTCATGCACTCTGTCAATCACTTTCCTTCCAACACCCTTACGATCCATAGGGCGACCATTTTCATATGAAAGAGAAGTGCTGTAATGGTAGAAGTGTCCATCTGTACTTCCCACGCTCACTTTGAAGTAATTGGTGAGTATAGTTACCTTCTTCCCTTTAGTTCCAACACCACACCTTGCCATAGGGTGTCGTACAATCTTCTTCGCATTCGATTCTACTTTGATCAGAACAACATCAAGAGGCACAGGTGGCAGGGATTCTAGCGCTGCCCCATTCCCTCTTGCTCAAACGAATCCATACTCTGAAAACCAAAATATATATTTGAAACAAGAAACCTTAAGGAACTCAAAGAGATAGCAAAATTATACGACCCTTTTTCTCTAATTGTCTTTGTTCTAACCACATGTAGACGACTGCATTGTCTTCCACTTTATCAAGGAATTCATTTTCCATAACCAACTTTCTAATTTAGAAACTGACCGTGAATCGATACATCGTAAAATATGAAATGACATGCACAAAAGAATAAAACACAACATGTTAGTACCGCAGAGTACAAAACAAGTAAAATAAACGAACACCTATCTGGGTAGATACTAAGGTTTAGCATAGTTCTACCTAGCGTAAGAACTTAGGTTTGCTATATGTGGTTTAGCTCTAAGGTTGAGGTACCTGCACCAGCAGATTCCTCGATCCTCACCCATTATAGGCTCATATGGACCGAGTTTAGTTCAGGGGAATACATTTCCCTATGGCTGCACGGAGATGAAAATCTCACGAAGACATAGGTACGAATGTATCCCAAAAGAGGTTCACTATCCTGCACGGAGGTGAAAACCTCACGATGGAGTAGCTTCTCGCACCCACTTAAGGGTGTGACCACAACAATCATGCAAATGCAATGCAAAGGTATTTCATAAAAAATTAGAATCACATGCAATAAAAAGGATCATAATTTTTAAACCAGATTTTTAAATTCAAACATAAGGACATGAAATAATCAATTTTACGGCTTGACTCTCTTATGGTCCCCAGTGGAGTCGCCAAGCTGTCGAAACCATTTTAAAAGTTGGTTAAAAACGGGGATCGACTTTAAAACGAAAATGGAGTCGCCACCAATCCCTTTTTTCTTAGGTGTGATTGGATCACCTTGTAAAACGTTTTATTTTAAAACATTTGATTTTGGTCTACGAAAAATAAGAAAACAGGTTCGGGAGTCAGTTACGTATGAGGAAGGGTTAGCACCCTCATAACGCCCAAAAATTGGTACCTAATCAATAGAATCATGTACAAATGTTTGAAATTTAAAAGTATTTAAAAATATGATTTCTTAAAAACTTCGAGCAATTTGAGTTAAAATTTGAGATTTCTTTGTTCCAAAGGAATATAAACATCACATCCAGCACGTTAGGACACGATATTTTAAAACCTCCGTAATGAAAATTATCTCATGATTTACAAAACTTGTTAAAAGGATACTTGGTTATTTAGCCAAATGGAAAATCGCAACTCAGCACGTTAGGGCACTATTTCCTGAATTTCTAAATACAAAACATTGCCTTATTTTAAAAAACCTTTAGATAAAATATAGTAATTTAAAAAAAGCATTTTATTTTAAACAACGATTTATGAGACAATATCGCATTTATACATTTTCAAAAATACAATATCAAAAACAATTATAGCATACGAACATGGATAATAAAGTAATAATAATGTAGAATAATGATTAATAGAAATAACTACACAATGGCAGTCATAAATAAATAATTGAGAGAGTATGGGCAAATAAAATATACACATAAAACAATAAATATCAAAATAAAATAAAATTATTAAATAAATATGAAAATTTTAAAGCATATAATATAACGATTTTAAATAAAGATATATAAAATTACACACATACACACACACACACACACATATATATATATAGTATAAATAATGAAAATAGAATATGTTATACAATATAAATAAATTTTAGTTTAAAAAAAACGATATAATATAATATTATGTAATGTACAAAATTTTAAAATATAATATAACTAATATATATATACTAAAATAATTTTGTAAAAATAAAAAAATAATTAAACTAAAATAAAATAATAAAATAATAATTAGAAATATATAATATAAATAATAATATGCTAATTTATATATTATAGGTAATAAATAATAATAATTACATACATATAAAATTAATACATATAAAAACTATATATATAAGTTTTATACTGTAAATAAATTAATATATATATATATATATATAAATAAAAATAGTATACATTTTAATATAATAAAATAATAATATTAAAATAATATAAAAAATTAAATAAATTAAATAAACAGATATAAGAGGGACTAAATTGAAACACGAGAAATAATTCTGGGTGCATTTGTAAATAATTTAAAAATGTAACAGGACTTGATCGCAAAATCGAAATAATGCGAAAGGGCTAAAATGGCAATTAGACCATTCAATGAAAACGCGTGGATCCTCCCCGGGTTGGGTCAACGCGCGGATCCTGGCCTTCTAAACGACGTCGTTTCAACGCTTATTTGAAGCTAAAACGGCGTCGTTTTATAATATTATATAAACTAATATTTAGGCAAAAAAATTCATTTAGTAATCTGTTTTTTTTAAAAAAAAATTCAAAAATGCTCTCAAGAGCCTTCAACCCCTTTGACGGAGTCCGAACATTGGGCCTAGGTGCTTCTTCGTCCACGCGCTATACGCGCCACTGCGGATGGTGGTCGGAGGCCAAACCTCTCCGTTTCAAAGGTATTTTCTCGCCTTTTATGTTTTAAAACTATTTTTGTATATAAATAATACACAAATCGAGAGAAACCATAAAAAATAACTCGAGAAAAAAATGGAAAAATCACCTCTGCAAACTGCTTTTGATATTTTATATTTCTCTGTTTTTTGAATATTCTTGTATCTTTTTGCTTTATATGGGTGTCCTCTTTACAGATTATCATATGGTTTCTATAACCCTCGAAATGAAAAATAAAAACGGAAAGAAAATCGTTCCATATTTGCTGCTATTTTTCCTCGTTTGTGCAGATCAGGAGATGAAAAGAGCGGCGGTGATAGGGGCGTTACTCGCGCGAATCGCGGCTTGACGAGAGCTGGTGGTTGCGGCGCGATCGAGGGTACGAAGTTGCGGCGCGAAGGCTGGGGGTGCTGCGGCGCGAGGGTTTCCAGAAACCCTAGGTTTCTGCTCAAGACTGTTTAAGCATTATGCCTTTTAGGCCACGAGTGTTTCGGATCTGGGTAGTTAGGGTATTGGGTCAGGTTTGTTTTGGGGTATTGGGTCAGGTTTGGTTTTTAAGGTCTCGGGTGTAATGGGTAGTGGGCTATGTAATTTGTTTGGGCTGTTTAATTTGGGTTTGTATTAGACTGTTTAAAAAACATTATTTATTTATTATTTATTTTCTATTTTTTGACTTTGTATGGGCCCGGGCAAAATGGGTTACTACAATAAGAGAGGGAGAAAATTGAAACTACCCTGAATATTGGATGAAATTGCGAGAATGGTGAAAAGCGGAATTGTAAACAAATCTAGTTGTAGTGCATGATTCCAAGCAAACTAATAAGAAAATAAAAACAAATAGTGAAAAAAATTAAAGGGTTATAACTCGAGTAATAAACAACCATAAAAATATAGTTCAAAAGATAATAATTAAAAGAAGTACAAGAAAATAAAAATAAAACAAAACAACTAAAAATTAAAAAAAAACATAAACATAAAATTAAATTGAAAAGAAAACAAATAAAATCAAAGACCCTCCTTGTCGGAGGCATCAGTAGGGTGAGTCACCGGTGCTAAAGAAGAGATGTGGAGGTGCTGACAGATCTGCTCTAGTGCTGCATCAATACCATCAAACCTTTGTAATAGTGCTGCTCGAAGCGAGTGAACCGCTCGGAGAGGTCCTCTAATGTAGTAGCAGAAGAAACATGACGGTAACTCGAAAATGGAGGATGAGATGGATCCTCAGGACAAAAAGTGACATCATCAGTGAAGTCACCAGGTTCATTCTAAGAGTCAGAATGAAATAATCGGTACCGAAGAGGATTTACTCCACGAAGCAACTCAATCATCCTCATATGGGTCATGCTCGATATCCCTTGTGGAGTCATCTGGCCGGCGAGTGTAAGCGTATGGGACTGCTCCGGTGTGTCGAGGAGATCAAAGTGTCAAGCGAGTCGAGTCACATAAGGGCCTAAACAGATAGGACCCTTCTTGTTACGGTCTGTCTAATGGCGAAAAGCGAGGGCGATGAAGTAGGCTAAACAAAAAATGTGCCCGGTGGCCATGCTCCATAAAAAAATATGTATCTGTGGTACTGACGACTCCAGTTCTCTCTCTCCTATCAGTCAAAGTATGAGCTAAAAGGGCATGAATATACTGTAAAGTCGGAGTAAGAGAAGTCACCTTCGAGTGACTCGCGTCATAAGGTGTCGTACTCGCTGTAAGATCTTCCCAACACTAGATGGCTAGTAGTGGATGTGCCAATGTAGGCGGAGGAAGTTCTCGGCACTCATAAACTCTTTAGTTTGTAGTCCCAAAGCAGCACTGAACTCAGGGACAGTCATATGGCGCACCAGGGCATCAAGTCAGAAAGTGATGGTGCCCAGCTCGTCATCACATTCTGGAGAGTAAATGTTGAGTAGAACTCCAAAGTCATCTCCATGTATGTGGGCTCGATGATTGAGAAAAATCGGTCCCACGAGGCTGTGGAAATAAAGGCTTGAACATGATCTGCTAACTGGACCTACTCCAAAGTGGCCTAATCAATACATCGGCCTAAGCCGAATGGTCGCAGTCGAAGTAGCTGAAATAAGTCCGCCTAAAGATCTACTGAAAATTGGACATAGGGGTGGCAGGCCTAAACAAAAGTGCTCAAGGAAGTGGTCGTGCCATGGGTCTTCCGCTTTTTTGAAGCGGGGACAGTGACTTTGGACTTGCTGTGAGTGTTCGTCATGGTGTGACTGAAAAAGTGAAAGAATTCCATCAATAAATAAAGGATCATGAAATAAGCAAACAAAGGGTCGAGAAGGCAGATTCCAAGTGGTCAAAATAAGAATCTAATCCTAAAACAAAATGGACGAACACCTAATCAGTCAAAAACCATGAACTTAAACTATGAAGATTCCAACTAGAAATAACAGAGATCATAATGAAGGAATAAATAAAAACAACAAAATAAGAAACTAAAAGACAAAAATTAAAATAATCATAATAATACTAATAAATGAAACATTAAAACAAATAATAATGATAAGAAACGAATGATAATAACATTAAGAAGAAAAATAATAATACGCATAATAAGAAAATAGAACAACAAATACTAATGACAAAAATAACAATAATAATAATGCATAAATGAAAATTAACAAATACGGGAAAAAGAAAAAATAATAAAAATAAAAATAAAGAAAGAAGCAATATAATATTTGAACAATTAAATAATAAAGAAAATTTTGGAAAGGCAAATAGTGGGGGACCAACATTGGGTGGCCGAAGCTCGGAGGTTTGCGCGGCATTGGTGATCGGCATAAGGGAGAAGAGCTATGGCGAGGCCTCTGATGCGGGGGTGGAAAGGGGGTGAAAAGAGGGAAAGATGGGAGGGACGCAGGGGAGGGGTGGTTGTGTGGTAGTGCGAGGGGGATGAGGAGGGTGTGGTCGGTGGGTGTGGATTGTGCGACGAGGGTGAAGGAGAGGGATGAGGGTTCGGCGAGTGAGGAGAGGTGTGGGTGCAACAGGCGTGGGTGCTCGACGAGGTGAGGAAGGGAGAAAGAGAGGAGAAAAGAGGAAGAGGGCATGAGGATGGTGGGGAAAAGGAGTGGCGTGAGCAATGGGGGAAAGATGGTGGCCGGAGAGGTGGAAGAGAGTTGGTCGGTGGTGGCTAAGGTTAAGGGGTTAAAGTTTTTGGAAGATGAAAGTGAAATAAAAAATTTAGGGTTTAGGGGTTAAATGGCTGACATGGTCGTGTGAGTCCCGTATTGGGCCACATGCCCATGTGGTTCCTTTTTAACCCGTGTAAGTTTCAAAAAGATAGGCGCAATCTTCAGACGACCTCAGACACGCCCGTGTGTCCGCCCGTGTGCAACCCCTTCGCTTCTCCCATGCCTGTGTAAAATCCTACATGCCCATGTGGCGTAGCCGTGTCTCCCACACGGCTGTATGTCTTACCCGTGTAACTCTCTGACTTGATTTAAAAATAAAAAAGTTAGTTCCAGGGTTCACACGGCCTAGGACTCGCTCATTTGTCCAGGCCGTGTGATCCACACGGCCCTGTGAACTATTTCAGGCCGTGTAACTGTTGATTTTTTGAAAGATTAAGTCCCAAGATCCACACGGCCAGGGACACGCCAATGTGTCTAGGCTATGTGGGTCACATGGCCATGTTGATAGGCCATGTAACTCACTATCGAACCCCTTTTAGTGCACATGGCTTAGGACACGCCCGTGTGTCCAGGCCATATGGGTCAAAAACATTTTTATTTATTTATTTTTATTTTTATCGTTGAAAATTAATCAATTTTAAAAAAAAAACATGAAATAAAATTAAGAAAACTAGCAGTGTTAATACTAGGGTTGCCTCCCAAGAAGCGCTTATTTAAATTCTAAACTCAACTTACCTCGTATTCGCATGGTTACGGTAGTTCGTGGAGTCGAAACTCCTCTTCCTCGTTATCAATTTTATTATCAAAATAAGGTTTGTGTCGAGTACTATTTACCTTTAATGTGCCGAATTCAAAATGAGTTACCTCAACTGTACCGTATGGAAAGATATTCAATACCGTAAAGGGATTTGATCCATTTGCATCAAGCTCCAAAGTGGCAATTTGAGGATCCGTTTTATCTAGCAGTACTTTGTCCTCAACCTTAAATTGGTTCGTTCCATCCACATTCTTGTTAGGGCATCGTTTTGGCTCTTTATCCTGTTTTCTTGGTTTCTCCTTGACATGTGTTCGCCATTCATCTAGTTCATCGATTTGTAACATTCATTCATCGTAAACTGTTCTGTTTCTGTCGTATGGACTTGGACATGGCTCCATTGCATTTTTCCGAGGCGTTTCCTGCAAAGAAGATTGAGCTACATGGTTACTCATATTAACAAAACTTATAAAATCATCTCGATCACTAGATGTTTTAATAGAATCATGAGCTTGGAAAGTAATCATTTCGTCACCTACACGAAGTACTAATTCACCCGTACCAACATCAATTATAGTTCTAGCAGTTGCTAAAAAAGGTCGTCCTAAATTTAAAGGTACGTCACAATCCTCATCCATGTCTAAAACAACAAAATCAATTGGGAAAATGAATTTATTAATTTTTACAAGAACATCTTCAATAATACCCCTGGGAAATCTAATTGATGTATCTATTAATTGAATACTCATCCTAGTTTGTTTGGGTTTCCCAAGACCTAATTGCTTAAACATTTTATAGGGCATGACATTAATACTAGCCCTTAAATCAGCCAAAGCATTATTAATATTCATACTACCAATTAAATAAGGAATAGTTAATCTCCCTGGATCTTTCAATTTGTTGGGTAGTTTATTTTGCAATATGGCTAAGAAAACTGCATTTAGCTCCACATGCAATGAATCATCTAACTTCCTCTTATTTGCCAAAAGATTCTTTAAAAATTTAACAGAATTGGGCATCTGCGAAATAGCTTTAATAAACGGTAAGTTAATATGTAATTGTTTTAGAAGTTTAAGAGATTTACCAAATTGTTCGTTTGTGTGGTCTCTCTTCGTCGCGTTAGGATATGGCACTTGAGGTTTATATTCTTTACCAACCAATTTTTCCTTATTCTGGCTTACCTCAACCTTACCGTTACTTACCACCATTTCTTGCCTCGGTTCTGGTTCAGATTCAACTAACCCCTTTTCATCTCGAACTGTAATTGCATGAAGTTGCTCCCTAGGGTTATTTTCGGTATTACTAGGCAAACTACCTTGTAGTCGTTCTGAAATTAACTTAGCAAGTTGGCCTATTTGGATCTTGAGCCCTTGAATCGATACTTGTTGATTTTTAAGTGCTGCTTTAGTGTTTTGAAAGCAAGTTTCTGACACCAAGATAAACTTCGTTAACATCTCCTCAAGGTTCAACTTCTTCTCTTGCTGGTAAGATTGTTGTTGGAAGCCCGAAAGGGTTTGTGCTCTTTGATTTCCTTGACCACCCCAAGAGAAATTGGGATGGTTCCTCCAACCTGCATCATAGGTGTTACTATAAGGGTTATTTTAAGGCCTAGAATTATTACCCATATAATTGATTTGTTCGTTCTCTGTGTTAGGACTGTAGGGTAAACATTATGGATTGCTCATTCCACCTCCATTTATATCGTACTGCATCACCGGATGTACCTACGTAGAAAAATATAAACCATTAGTTTTCTTATTTAAAAGTTATACCTAATTCAATAACATGGTGACTGCATCTAGATTGAAAACATTGGCTGCTCTATTAGGCTTCATCCTCATGACTTGCCACTGATAATTATTCAGTGTCATCTCCTCTATAAACTCATAACCGTTTTGGGTGTTTTATTGTTAAGTGTACCACCGACTGCTGCATTGATTAACTACCTAGTTGAGGGGTTCAAACTGTTGTAGAAGGTCTGAACCTATAGCCATAGAGGTAACCCATGGTGAGGGCACCTTCTTAATAAATCATTGTATCTCTCCCATGCATCATATAAGGTTTCTAAGTTGATCTGTATGAAGGAAGAGATATCATTCCTCAACTTGGCTGCCTTAGCCGGTGGGAAGTACTTCAATAGGAATTTCTCGATCATTTGATCCCATGTAGTGATAGAACCTTGTGGTAAAGAATTCAACCACTGTTTAGCCTTGTTCCTCAATGAGAAAGAGAATAACCGTAGGCGAATGGCTTCGTCAGAAACGCCATTTATCTTGAAAGTATCACAGTCTTCCAGAAAATTAGCCAAATGACTGTTTGGATCTTCGTCTTGCAACCCATCGAACTGAACAAATTATTGTACAATCTTAATAGTGTTCAGCTTCAGTTCGAAATTATTTGCAGCAATGATAGGTCCTACAATACTCGATTCAGCCCCAGTTAGAGTGGGCTTGGCATAATCATACATAGTACGAGGAATAGAATTTGGATTTGCAGGATTTGCAGCAACTGCAGGAGGCAGCTGATTATTCAGATTATCACCCATCTCCCTAGTAATAAAAATAATGTCCTCTTGCTTGTCTACTATACTCTGTCAACTCTGCCTTGCTTCTTTACGATTTCTGCAAGTTGTACTTCCAATCTCACTGTCAAATAATAATGGTCCCGATGGGTTTCTTCTAGTCATAAATTAGGGAACATGCCAGAAGCAAATAAAAGAAAAGAAAAATTAGAATGAAAAAATTAAACTAAAAATAAAAAGGCTAAATTAATAAAAATTGAGTGTTCCTAATATTTTAGTCCCTGACAACGGCGCCAAAAACTTGATGGTCACTAAACTAGCTATAAATTCGAATAAGGCAAGCGCACCTATCGAACAATAAGTATAGTAATGGTGAGTGGGGAATATCTGTAACACCCCTAAACCGTAACCAACGTCGGTCTAGGGTTAAAGGTATTACCGGACAAATCAGAATCTTTTACAGACATTTCATATTAATATTTAACTAATCAAATCAAAGTGTCCCTTAAATAGGTCTACGAGACCTTAAGCATGCTTTAGAAAAGGGCTGGGACTAAACCGAACACATACGGAAATTTTTGAAATATTTAAAAATTTTCTAAGTTACAGAGGTCACACGCCCGTGTGGGCAGGCCGTGTGCCTCCCACAGCCTCAGGCACGCTCGTGTGTCTAAGACATGTCAAAACAGGGCATACATATTGACTTGCCTACATGGCCGTGAACTTGCCCGTGTGCCTCACCCGTGGTCGCTACTGACTTATACCACACAGCCAGTCACACGCCTGTGTGTCTAACCCGTGGTCAAGACTGACTTGTTTTGAAATACAACCACGAGGGACACAGTCAAGCCACACGCACGTGTGCTTAACCGTGTGGGCAATTATAGGCCATTTGCAAGGCCAAAATGCCATCCACACTTTGGCTCATCCATACAAGCACATACAAGCATCATACCAAACACAATTGGCAACCAAAATCATACCAAATGGTCATCCCTTTCAACTCATTCAAGTACACTTCAAACATACCAACTTATATGCCATTTAGCTCAACTTATTCACAAACATTTCTAAGCATAAATCATCCACAACTTACCACTACAGTATGACATCTACTCATCAATAATATACCAACTTTGCATCAACAAGCTTACCATTACCTTGACCATTTCATTAGCTAACAAACCATACCAAACTAAGCATCATATAGCTTGACTACTCATACAAATCACCAACATTTATCTAGCCATATCACATGGCTATATACATTTCTCAAACATAATTCAAATTGACTAGCCTTGAAACACCCCAAACCCGGCCCACGAGCCTGGTCCGGATCTGGTATGTTCCTCAAGAAAACCGGTTCAAATTCTTTCGCTTCTTAGGAAAAACTTGTGCGATTTTTAAAAAAATATTGTTTTGGGTTGGGCTTGAGTTGAAAACGAATTCGATCTTATATTGAAAACCCTTTTTAATTTTAAGTGGTAAAACATATAGAGTATATTCAAAAATAAATTACTTAATCTCTAACTTAATAAAAAATTGTAAACATAATTAAACGATAAGACAGAAATAAAATAGTTCACTATGGCCTTATTACATCAAATATAACCCAATTTAAAACCAAAGTACTTAAAGAAAATAAAAGTCCAAATCATAGATTTCTTGCTGTGCATGGCCATCCCTAAGCTCCTGCCGACCCGGTCCATTATTGTTCATCACCTGAAAAATATTCCCCAACGGGGTGAGTCAAACAGACTCAATGTGTAACCAACACTAAAATTTAATAGATTTAGGCATACCATACATATCATGTTCACATAATAATTCAAGATAATGATGCAAACCCGAACCCATACCTAGATGCCATCCGCTACACATCCCCGTACCAACCTGCACACCGTGGGGACTACTAAGTCAACCCTCCATCTGCTACACTCCATCGAAGGCAGTCGCTGCAGTCGACGTGCTCATCGCCCATATAAAATTCGTGGCATAGCTACCAGATAATTGTGTCATGAGACACCACATTCAGATAATGTAACCAAAGTTACCACATTCAGATAATGTGACCGAAGTCACCACATTCAGATAATGTGACCGAAGTCACCACATTTAGATAGTGAGACCGAAGTCACCACATTCACTTCCCCTTTCTCATATAACCCGAATGCCCCATATTATTCATATCATGCATATCATACTTAAATTCACATTCATGTCACTATTCACATGTTAAATAATTTCGTAATCTTAGTATGAGTAGGAAACGTACCTGAGTACTTTGTACCACATTAGGGTACCTTAGCCATATTCACATTCTTATACATACTTATATTAAATGTTGCCATAAAACGTATTAAAGATAGTGTGGGGTACACACCTGATTCGCTTAAGGTTTCCAATCCAAATCCTGAAAAGCTTGATCTAAGGCCTTAGATCTTAAATCTCTTGGTGTCGAATTGACTATAGTCAAATCCCGAAACTTCGCAGAGTTGTCCCCTTGCAATCGGCTAGACACTAAAATCGCTTAACTAATTAGTTTCGGCTTTTAAACGAAATAAGAAATAGATCTTCATACCAAAATAAGCCTTGGCTGAATGCTATAGACACTTACCTTGTGGATTTTAAATCCCGAAACTCACCGAATAACTAGGGAACACGCGGCCTATGGTGTACCTTCGGGAAAAGAACTTCTCCTTCCTTGTAGTCGACACTTAGTAAATCCCGAAAGATCCTTTGTAGTTTCGGCCAAGAGATACAAATAGCATTAGAATCTTAATCTTGGTCTTGAAGAAAAGGAACATAATGATAATAATAGATCCTTACCCTTATTTGGAGAAATCGATTGCACCTTTACTTCAGCCTTCACAGATTCGGCTATGGCTAAATGATGCTCTCACAACTTTCGGCTTTTGGAGGATTAGAAAGAAAAGAGAAGGAAGAAAAAAGATGGAGGATTCGGCTAGAACACAAGGTATTTCGGCTTGGCAAAAATAAAAGAAGAAGAAGATTTGGTGAAGAGAATTCGGCAGAGGCTTCCAAAGAACAGAAAATAATGCAGAATGGCCTCTCTTTTCCTTTTATAGCCGAATTTACTAGGCTAGAGTCCCTTACTTGGCCACCACTCTTTTATTTTGATAACTTTATCCCTTGATTTATCACTTTAATTATCAACAAAACTTAATCCAATATTTATCTCTTATCTCATAATAAAAATAATACTAATAATAATCCTCTTTTATCTCTTCCTTATCTATCAAAAATAAAAGAAATAATATCCACATTTATCACCCCTTTTAGCCAAATTTTAATAAGAATAAAACCTCATCTTAAACTCCTCCCAAAGACTCCCCAAGCCGTCCATCTCTTCCTCTTGTTGCCGCAAAAATAAAAGCTTTCTTCTGCTTCCTAAGTGATTCGAACCCAGGCCCAATTGCACATGTAGGTGGCGTCACATGCTAAGCCTTTAAGTGGCATTTCCAGGCCACTTTTACAAGCCCAATTTCATGTCATATTTCCTCCATAAATTTTCTTAAGGCCACCTTGCCTTAATTTCCTCTTTTTAAACTTTAAAACTTATCATTTCCTTACATTTCCAAGTTTCCAAAAATGTTCGTTTGCCTCCTTTAAACTCAACATTTCTAAATCATTTCCTTACATTTCCAGGACATTTCCTCACATTTCCAAGACAAGACATTTCCTTACATTTCCAATACATTTCCCTACATTTCCAAGACAAGACATTTCCTTACATTTCCAACACATTTCCCTACATTTCCAAGACAAGACATTTCCTTACATTTCCAATACAAGACATTTCCAAAAATGTATGCATTCCCTCATATCTTAGGGTTCCTAAAACTCCTCAGAACACATCCAACACACCCACTGAGCCCACTATCTCATGAATTACGCATGAACGCATAACCCCTAATCTAGGATGTTACAAGCCTATTGATAAACCGTAAAAGTAACATATTTTAAGCCCACATTTAGCATACTGTTGGATGATTTATCCTTTGATTTATGTAAAAAGGTGCTCTTAATCCTTTCTTTTCATGTTTTATACTCAGGAAAGCACCCGAGGATGAAAAGAACGAGAAACGAGCTTAAAACAGACTAAATTGGGCCAAAATAGAAATCGACACGGCTTGGGCCCAAGACCACACGGCCGAGCCTCATTAAAAGTCTGAACACGGCCTAAAGACGACTCACACGGGCGTGTGCCATGGCCGTGCCCCTCTCATGGAAAAGAGCAATTTCACTCGAAAAAGGATACTTAGGGGCAAAGAAACCTATCTCAAAAGCCTATATAAGCACCCTAAGTATAACCTAGAATGCGGCAGCTAGCTAGGCTAAGGAGCCGAGCCAGAAAGGTTAGATTTGTGGAAATCACTCGAAGATAGCCAGTTGATCCATCTCAAGAAGCCGGAGTTATACTCAATACGGAGGGTCTCTCCTTCAATACCTTCAGGGGGTTTTAGGGATTTCTTATGTCTTGTTTTATCTTTTCTTTTGAGATGTTTTCTTTTATTGTTATGAACTAAACCCTCAGATACCTGAGGGGATGAAACCTAAGATGAATCTTGTTATCGTTTGCTGAACTATATGATAAATATTTGACTTGTTCTTAATTATTAGTTCTTAATTCTTGTGTTGATACTTCCGGGATATTAATTCAAGTATGATGTGCTTAGGTGGAGGAGCAAAAGTCCCTGCCTAAGAGTAGATCTAGCATAATTAAGTGGAGTTGATTGTGCGCCTAGAGATAGGGTGACGAGATTTTGCCGGATTAGGGTGAAACCTAATATGGGAGTCCATAGATTGAGTTAATGCGATTCTAGTGGTTTTAATTAGAAAGAGATTTCAATTAATCAACCTAGGGTTAGACGTTATTCGCTTCGAGAGAGGGTTTAATATACATTAGGGAATCTTACGGATCAAGTTAAGTGAATAAATCGTCTGGTTCAGAGTTAGATAACAAGTGAAGTCTAGGTGGATTCTTCCTTGGGTGTCGTCTTAATCAATTGGTTTTTCCTCAAGTTATTTCCCCAAACTCTTTCTCTTTGTCTTTGCATCTTTATTTTAGTAGTTAATTAATTTAGATTAGATAAATAAATCCCTTTATTCTTAGGCTAAATAATAAAAAGAGAGTTAGTATTAGTACTTTTGGTTCCTTTGGGTTCGACATTCCGGTCTTGCCTAAACTATACTACTGTTCGATAGGTGCGCTTGCCTCACATCGTTGTCATAGTTAGTTTCCAGGTTCGATCATTCTTTATATAAATTTTTAAGACTCGACAGACACGATCAAGTTTTTGGCGCCGTTGCCGGGGAACTAAAATATTAAGAACGCTCAATTTTTATTACTTTAGCCATTTTTATTTTTATTTTTTTGCAATTTACTTTTATTTCTTAGTCTATTTTTATTTTTGCTAATTTCTTTCTTTCACTCCTTTCAGGTACCTCTAGTTTATGACTAGAAGGAACTCGACAGGACTTTTACTTTACGATAGTGATATTGAAGGTACCGTTCGCAGAAATCGCAGAGAGATAAGGTAGAGCTTGAACTACATAGAAGAAGAGTAAGAAGCCGAAATTAATACTACAGAAGAGATGGTAGAGAATAATCCGCCACCTCCAGATATGGCCGAACATCATGCTCCACGTACTATGCATGATTATGCTAAACCTAGTTTAACAGGAACTGAGTCTAGTATTGTTAGGCCTACTATTACTGCAAATAATTTTGAACTGAAACCTAACACTATACAGATGATACAACAATTTGTTCAGTTTGATGGTTTGCAGGATGAGGATCCTAACACACACTTAACAAATTTTTTAGAATTTTATGATACCTTCAAGATAAATGGCGTTTCTGATGATGCCATCCGTCTTTGGTTATTTCCCATTTCTTTGAGGAATAAAGCCAAACAGTGGTTACATTCTCTTCCACGAGGATCAATCACTACATGGGACCAAATGACCAAAAAATTTGTACTAAAATATTTTCCACCCGGCCAAAACAGCCAAATTCTGGAATGATATCTCCTATTTTGTGCAGATAGATTTAGAGACACTTTATGATGCATGGGAGAGATACAAAGATTTGTTAAGGAGGTGCCCACACCACGGATTACCTTTGTGGCTACAGGTCCAAACTTTTTACAATGGTGTGAACCCTTCAACACTGCAACTAATCGATTCAGCTGCCGGCGGAACCCTGAACAAAAAAACTCCTGAAGCAGCCTACGAGTTTATAGAGGAGATATCACTAAATAACTATCAGTGGCAAGTTATAAGGACTTGGCCAGCCAAAGCAGCCGGAGTTTTCAACATTGATGCAGTGACCGCGCTATTAAATCAGGTAGAATTGCTACATAAAAAATTTGATAGTTTCTATGGTTCTTCGCAGGCACATCCAGTAATGCAGTGCGAGACAAGTGTGGGCGTGGCGAATCATGAGTACCCACCCTACGGAAGGGCATGGAGAGCGAGCAAATGAACTATATGGGTAATAATTTCTAATCTAACAATAACCCTTATAGTGATACTTATAATCCAGGTTGGAAGAACCACCCCAATTTCTCATGGGGCGATCAAAGAAATCAAAGGCAAGAACCTTCCCAAAACTTCCAACAACAGCCCTACCCATAGGAAAAGAGCCGAACCTTGAAGAGGTACTGACAAACTTGATTGCAGCTTCAGAAACATGTTTCCAAAAGATAGAAACAAAACTTGAGGCATTGTCACAAGAGTTCAAGGATCAAATCAGGCAACTTACTAAGTTAATATCTGAAACACGATCAGAAAGCTTACCGAGGGAAACAGAGCAAGTAAAGGCAGTGACACTAAGAAGTGGAAGGGAGTTAATCGAAACGAAGAAAGAAGCACCATATGAAACCGAGAAGGCAAAGATAACACCAACCCGTGAGGAAATCAAACCAACAATTCCATATTCAACAAAGTTAAAGAAAGACCGCTTAGATGCACAATATGGTAAATTTCTTGAACTTTTTAAATAGTTACATATTAACTTACCTTTTGTTGAAGCTATTTCGTAGATGCCAACATATGCAAAATTTTTAAAGGAGCTTCTAACAAATAAAAGGAAGTTCGAGGAAATTTTAACACTGGAACTTAATGAAGAATGCTCAGCTATCATCCAAAACAAGCTGCCAACCAAATTAAAAGATCCAGGAAGTTTCACTATTCCTTGTTTAATTGGTAGTTTGAGCATCGAAAAAGCATTAGTTGATTTAGGTGCCAGTATTAATCTAATGCCTTATACAATGTTTAAACAACTTGGTCTTGGGGAACCAACACCCGCTAGGATGAGTATTCAGTTAGCTGACAGATCTGTTAAGTATCCTAGGGGAATTATTGAAGATGTTCTGGTAAAAGTAGATAAATTTATATTTCTCATTGATTTTGTTGTGCTTGACATGAATGAGGACGTAAAGGTACCTTTAATTTTGGGACGACCCTTTCTAGCCACTGCTAGGGCTGTCATTAATATTGGTGATGGTAAACTTGCACTAAGGGTAGGAGATAAGGAAATTATTTTCCAAATTTATGATGTCATGCGATCTTCTAGAGAACAAGATGATTCTTGTTACTTTGTTGATGCCACTGATCATATTTTTCAAAAATCTTTGAAGGAAATCATGCACAGTGACACGATGGAACTGTGTCTTTCACAAGGTGAGGGGAAAGATGACGATACCAATGAAGAGAATCCCAATTCATCATCCTCTAGGTAGAAAAAAATAGAGGACATTGAGATCAATGACGAACTAAAACAGAAACCCTCTATTGATGAGCCGCCCAAGCTAGAACTAAAATAATTACCAAAGCATTTAGAATATGCATTCCTGAGGGATAATTCTACACTACCAGTAATCATCTCTTCAGAACTAGGATCCAAAGAGAAAGAAGATTTACTAAGGGTACTAAGGAAGCACAAAAAGGCCATAGCATGGAAAATGTCAGACATTAAAGGAATAAGCCCATCATTCTGCACCCACAAAATTTTAATGAAGATGAGTATAAACCTTGTGTGCAACCTCAGAGACGTTTGAACTCCAATATGAAAGAAGTTGTCAAAGCTGAGGTAATTAAACTTCTAGATGCAGGAATAATTTATCCTATTTCTGACGGCACTTGGGTAGGTCCTGTGCAGGTAGTTCCAAAGAAAGGAGGCATGACTGTTGTAGCAAATGAAAAGAATGAATTGATTCCTACAAGAACAGTCACAGGTTGGAGAGTCTGTATTGACTATAGGAAGCTGAACGACGCCACCAGAAAAGATCACTTCCCTTTACCATTTATTGATCAGATATTAGAGAGATTGTCTAGGCATATGTACTACTGCTTCTTGGACGGACTCTCCGGCTACTTCCAAATCCCAATAGCTCCTGAAGATCAAGAGAAGACAACATTCACATGCCCATACGGTACGTTTTCTTATTGTAGAATGCCTTTTGGATTATGTAATTCTCCTGCTACGTTTCAACGCTGCATGTTGGCCATCTTTGATGAACTTGTGGAAGACATTATGGAGGTATTTATGGATGACTTCTCGGTATTCGGTAATTCTTTCCACCTTTGCCTTAAAAATTTAGAACGAGTTCTAATAAGATGTGAGGAAACAAATCTTGTCTTGAATTGGGAAAAATGTCACTTTATGGTTAGAGAAGGGATTGTGTTAGGACATAAAATCTCTAGTAAAGGGATTGAGGTAGATAAAGCTAAAATAGAAACCATAGAAAAATTACCTCCCCCTAGTTCAGTTAAGGCTATTAGAAGCTTTTTAGGACATGCTGGGTTTTACAGAAGATTCATTAAAGATTTATCTAAAATAGCTAAGCCTTTAACGAGATTACTAGAAAAAGATGTTCCTTTTGATTTTGATCAGGAGTGTTTAGATGCATTTAAAATCCTCAAAGATAAACTAATAAATGCCCCAATTATAATTGCACCTGATTGGAATCTGCCTTTTGAACTAATGTGTGATGCAAGTGATTTTGCAATAGGTGCAGTTTTGGGACAGCAAAGAAACAAGCATTTTCAGCCAATTTATTATGTTAGCAGAACATTAACACCGGCATAAGAAAATTACACCACCACAGAGAAAGAATTGCTAGCCGTAGTTTTTGCATTTGACAAATTTAGACAGTATCTGATATTTTCTAAAGTTGTCGTTTACACTGATCATTCAGCTCTTTGTTACCTCTTAACTAAACCTGATGCAAAGCCTCGACTCATACGATGGATCTTACTCTTACAGAAATTTGATTTAGAAATACAGGATAAGAAGGGAGCTGAAAACCTTGCAGCAGATCACCTCTCCAGGCTTGAGAACCCACATATCGAAGAGCTCGATGAGAGTGAGATAAACGACTCGTTCCCCGAGGAACAACTCTTCTCTATAACTAACATCAAGGTACCATGGTTTGCAGATATTGTGAATTATTTAGCTGCTAACATCTTCCCAAAAAGACTAACACATCATCAAAAGAAGTGATTCTTTGTTGATGCGAAAAGCTATTTTTAGGAGGATCATTTCCTTTTCTGCATATGTGTAGATCAAGTAATTTGGCGATGCGTTAAAAAGGCGGAATCAAGTAAATCTTAGAACATTGCCATTCAAGACCTTCAGCAAGACATTACAGCGAGATTAAGATAGCACACAAAATACTCGAATCAGGATTTTATTGGCCAACTCTTTTCAAGGATGCCAACAGGTATGCCGCTTCGTGTGATAAATGCCAAAGAACAGGTAATATTTCTAAATGCGATGAAATGCCTCAGACATATATATTATTATGTGAGATATTTGATGTATGGGGTATTGACTTTATGGGTCCGTTCCCTAGTTCATTCAAAAATAAATACATCTTAGTAGCAGTAGATTACATGTCAAAATGGGTGGAAGCCCAAGCTTTACCTACTAACGATACTAGAGCTGTAGTAAAGTTTCTTAAGAAACTTTTCTCTCGTTTTGGAACACCCAGAGTAATCATCAGCGATAGGGGCACTCACTTTTGCAATACTCAATTTGAAAAAAGTATTAAGAAAATATGGAGTACACTACAGAACAGCTACCCCTTATCATCCTCAAACCAGTGGGCAGGTGGAAGTGGCAAATCGAGAGCTTAAGCGAATCCTAGAGAAAACGGTTGAATCAAATAGGAAATATTTGGCAGTAAAAGTAGATGATGCTTTATGGGCCTACAGAAGAGCATTTAAAACCCCTTTAGAGACATCCCCGTACAAACTTGTTTACGAAAAGAGTTGTCATCTACCATTTGAGTTAGAGCACAAAGCCTACTGGGCTATAAAATTCTTGAATTGCGATCTTAAAACTGCAGGTGAGAAGAGGATGATGCAGTTAAACAAACTAGATGAATGGCGAGCGGAGGCCTATGAGAATTCATGACTATATAAGGAGGCAACCAAACGACGCCATGATACTCGTTTAAAACAATCAAAGCAATTTGAAGTAGGAGACTTAGTCTTGCTGTATAATTCAAGGCTCAAACTATTTCCTGGAAAACTGAAATCAAGATGGTCAGGACCATTCATGATAAAATCTATTTTTCCTTACGGCACAGTCGAGGTAACCCATCCAACTCAAGAAACATTCAAGGTAAATGGCCATCGACTAAAACTTTATAATGGTGAAGATTTCAAGGAATTGAGAGAGGAGCTTTAGCTCCGTGAACCTTCTTTTAGGAATGAAAACAGGGTGAGTCTAGCTTAAGACTTTAAACAAGCGCTTCTCGGGAGGCAACCCGAGCACTAACTTTACTAACCCCATTAATTTTTCACATTTTAATTTTATTTTTCCCTTTAGCACCTAAATCAAACTAACTGATTCAGTAGAGCGTAGGTTTCCTACCACACGACCTTACACACCGGCGTGCCCATGGCCGTGTGGTCCCCATGGGAAGGAAAACGGGCGTGCAGGTAGATGTATGAAGAGAAGAAGACAAATTTCCGCCAACAGGGCCCGGGATAAAAAGACCACGGCCGTGCGATGCGACTGTGGTCTATACTGAGTAAACTAACACGGGCACGAGCCACGCCCGTGCCTACCAACCATGTGCGACACTGACTACTTGTACACGGGCGTGGCAAATGTAGCATGGGCGTGGGAGAAGCGAACATAATAACAGACACCCAGGGAACACGGGCGTGGGGAACATATCAAACGCGCCCAAATTTGAAAATTACGAAAAGCACGGCCTGAATAAACAGACACACGGGCGTGGCCACTGCCCGTGTTGTCTTCCCTATTTAAAGAAACATAGCCCCGTTTTTTCCCAATTTTCTTCCCCAAACCCCAACCCTAGTCGTTTTCCCTCAAAAACTTCCCCCAAATCCAGCCACCAGCAAGAAATTCCCTCACCATTGCCTTTCCCCACCCCAAATCCTTCAAACTTTCAAGTACCCATACAAAAACAAAGCCACGCCCACTCCACCACCGTGTTACTCAGAATTTTTACAGCACACGATCGTGCGCCACCGTTACATGCCCGTGCTTCGCCCATCCACATCGCCACGCTCAAAAGCACCACTGGTTACCTTTCACTATTTCATTCCCATCTTTTTACTTATTATTAAGACTTCATTTTGTTTAGTCTCTTTTTACTTTTCTTTTATTAAATTAATCTTTAGAATTTTAGAACTAATTTGATTACTACCTTAAGTATGTTAGTCATTGTTTAGGTAGTTAATTAGAACTAATCACTGTCAAAATGGTTGCTCATGGTTGAAATGTTATTATTTAAACTTTGTATATTTTTGGTATTGATCAAAGTACTTGCTTTATTTTGGTAGAAAATTACTTGAATATCAACTATTTTCAGGAACAATGTCGTTGTCATGAGGAAAGCAAACTGCAGCCACCACTTCTAAAAAACGAAAGGGACCCCGCTCATCCTCTGCTAGCGCAACTATTGAAGTGCGCCACAGGTTCCTCCAATTCGCTCAAGCCGCCCAAGAGGACCGTTACAAGGCACTACGTGTGCGACCTCTCAGCACCGTAGATGCATTGATTGGGCCGCTTTAGAGTAGGTCCGCCTCGCAGACGATGTCCGAGCACTGCTTACAACCGATCCGTGGGATCAATTTTTTTGCCATCATTGAAACCACGTACTTAGAGCTTACTTTAGAACTCTGCTCCACTTTCCAACTCCAGACGGTGATGACACGATATGATGATTCGGGTACGATACAATTCCGTCTGGAAGGCACCATACGACAACTGAACGTCCCACACTTCGGAGCCACACTAGGACTTTATACGGAAGACTTTGTAGCAGAGAATGATCTCTCCGAGCTAAACTGCCATATTTATTGCACCCCCGTAAGCTACTGGTACAACATTGCCCCTAAAGGAGGTAGTTACGACCCCAGCCGTTCCAAGGCGACGGCTCTTGTCCCATCCTTAAGTTACAAACATGCTATTTTGGCTCATACTCTTACAGGTCGACGCAAAAGCACCAGCGTCGTAAATACTCACAACGACTACTACCTGTGGTGTATGTCCAATGGCCACGTTTTCGACCTAGCATATTTCATAACCCGTGCAATTCAGCACCAGACAGAGCCACATAGGGGGGATCATATCGATGGGTGATAAACCGTAAAAGTAACATATTTTAAGCCCACATTTAGTATGCTTCTGGATGAATTAAGCCTCGATTTATGTAAAAAGGTGTTCTTAATCCTTTGTTTTCATGTTGTATACCCAAGAAAGCACCCGAGGATGAAAAGAATGGAAAACGAGCCTAAAACGAAGTAAATGGGCCATATCACGAAATCCACACGGCCTGGGCCCAAGTCCACACGGTCGTGCCTCATTGATCTACTAGAACACGACCTAATCATGATCCACACGGTCGTGCCCCATTCAACAGGGTCGAACACGGCCTGGCCACGACTTACACGGGCGTGTGCCATGGCAGTGTCCCTGTCGCAGGAAAGAGCAATTTCATTCGAATTTGGATACTTAGGGGCGAAGAAACCTATTTCGAAAGCCTATATAAACCCCCTAAGTATTACCTGAAAGAGGGCGGTTAGCTAGGCCAATAAGTCGAGCCAGAAAGATCAGATTTGTGGGAATCACTCGTGGATAGCCAGTTGATCCATCTCAAGAAGCCGGAATTCTACTCAAGACGGAGGATCTCTCCTTCAATTTCTTCAGGGAGTTTTAGGGATTTCTTATGTTTTGTTTTATCTTTTCTTTTGAGATCTTCTCTTTTATTATTATGAACTAAACCCTTCAGATACCTGAGGGGGATGAAACCTAAGGCAGATCTTGTTATTATTTTCTGAACTATATGATAAATACTTGATTTGTTCTTAATTATCTGTGCTTAATTCTTGTGTTGATATTTCCGGGATATTGATTCAAGTTGGATGTGCTTAGGTGGTGGAGCAAAAGTTCCTGCTTAAGAGTAGATCTAGCATAATTAAGCGGAGTTGATCGCACGCCTAGAGATAGGGTGACGAGATTTTGCCAGATTAGGGTGAAACCTAATATGGGAGTCCATAGATCGAGTTAATGCGATTCTAGAGGTTTTAATTAGAAAGAGATTTTAGAGTTAGTTTCCAGGTTCGATCATTTTTATTATAAATTTTAAAGCTCTGATTTCGACGATCAAGTTTTTGGCGCCGTTGCCGAGGAACTAAAATATTAAGAAAACTTAATTTTTATTACTTTAGCCATATTTATTTTTATTTTTGTAATTAAATTTTATTTTTGTTTTTTTTTTAGTTTTCTTTCTTCTTTCTTTTGTCCCTTTCAGGTACCTCTAGTTTATGACTAGAAGGAACCCGACAGGACCTCTACGACAATGATATTGAAGGTACCGTTCGTAGAACTCGCAGAGAGATAAGGTGAAGCCAAAACTACATAAACGAAGAGCAAGAAGCTGAAATAAATACCACGGAAGAAATGGCTGAGAATAATCCACCACCTCCAAAGATGGCCGAACATCATGCTCCACGTACTATGTAAGATTATGCTAAACCTAGTTTAACAGGAACTGAGTCTAGTATTGTTAGGCCTACTATTGCTGCAAATAATTTTGAACTAAAACCTAACACTATACAAATGATACAACAGTTTGTTCAGTTTGATGGTTTGTAGGATGAGGATCGTAACACACACTTAGCAAATTTCCTAGAATTTTGCGACACCTTCAAGATAAATGGCGTTTCTGATGATGCCATATGTCTTCGGTTATTTCCCTTTTCCTTGAGAAATAAAGCCAAACAGTGGTTACATTCTCTTCCACGAGGATCAATCACTACATGGGATCAAATGACCGAAAAAGTTTTATTAAAATATTTTCCACCGGCCAAAACGGCCAAGTTAAGGAATGATATCTCTTCTTTTGTGCAGATGGATTTAGAGACACTTTATAATGCATGGGAGAGATACAAAGATTTGTTGAGAAGGTGCCCACACCACGGATTACCTTTGTGGCTACAGGTCCAAACTTTTTGCAACGGTGTGAACCCTTCAACAAGGCAACTAATCGATTCAGCTGCCGGTTAAAACTCCTAAAGCAGCCTACAAGTTTATAGAGGAGATGTCACTAAATAACTATTAGTGGCAAGTTACAAGGACAAGGCCAGCTCAAGCAGCCGGAGTTTCAACATTGATGCAGTGACCGCGTTATCAAATTAGGTAGAATTGCTACATAAAAAAATTGATAGTTTCTATGGTTCTTCGCAGGCACATCCAGTAATGCAGTGCGACGCAAGTGAAGAAGTGGTGAATCCTAAGTACCCACCCTACGGACAGGGCATGAAGAGCAAACAGTTGAACTATATGGGTAATAATTTTCGATCTAACAATAACCTTATAGTAATACTTATAATCCAGGTTGGAAGAACCAACCCAATTTCTCATTGGGCGGTCAAAGAAATCAAAGATTACAACCATCCCAAAACTTCCAACAATAGCCCTACCCACAGGAAAAGAAGTCGAACCTTGAAGAGGTCCTAACAAACTTCATAACAGCCTCAGAAACACATTTCCAAAAGGTAGAAACAAAACTTGAGGCATTGTCACAAGAATTCAAGGATCAATTTAGGCAACTTGCTAAGCAGATTTCTGAGAGACCACAGGGGAGACTACTGAGCAACACTGTAACACCCCAAACCCGGACAAGACACCACGTCCGAATCTGGTATGTTACGGGGAAAAACGTACTTGAGAGGTTTAGATTTTTCATTTAAAAGCGGGGTGAAAACATAGTGAACTTGAAGAAAATTAGAGTAGACTTGGTTGACTAGATTTTTGAAAACTTACCCGGAGTATATAGTTTAAACGAGTTGATTTCAGTTAGTAATTCCAATAGTTTCTTAGTGTTACTTAAAACATTTTTTTTTGACTGAGTAGAAAATTGAGTTTGATTTGGAAATCATTTGAATTTGCTTAGTATAAAAACATAGTGTGATACCCGATGGTATAATTTAAAACATGTTGCGTTATAGTTTTGAAATCATTGTCTTTCCAAATTTTTAGTAAGGTTTCATACCAAGTTATTTTGTTAAGCATGTTAAGAATCTAGTTAAAACATAACCATCATAAAACATAAATTAAAGGCCTTTTACAAATCCAAATTAAAACCCAAATAAAAATAATTAAGCTAAGGTACCCAAATTGAATAGTCTAAGCAAAACTTTTATTTAGCATGGCATGAGCACCCCGAGTCCATCCCGGCTCCATGTCCGCGTCTACGAGTCACCTGAAATGTCAAAGGAGAGGGTGAGTCGAATGACTCAGTGTATAAATCCTGCTCCCAATAAAACAACATGCTAACACACATCATACATAGCAACATAATTAATGCAACCCGATCCTAACCATCCGTATCTCCTTTTCTACCCCGTGTGGTACCAAACCACTGGTGGTGCCAAACCACTGGTGACATATAGTCACAATGTGTTACCAAAACACTGGTGTCCCAAAGACACAATATCCGTCAATGTGGTGCCAAACCACTGGTGTCCCAAAGACACGTTTGTGCTACCAAAGCACTGGTGACCGAAGTCACAAATCCAATGATGGGGCTAACCCATCGTGTGATACCCAATCACTAGCAGACGATCCCATATCTCAAGTGGGGCCAACCCACGGTGGTGTCAAACCACAGGGACAAGTCGCAATGAGGTGCCAAACCTCTGGAGGTGCCAAACCTCTGGTGACCCAAAGTCACATAGTTGTGTTACCAAAACACTGGTGCTCGTCAGCACAAAATATCACTGCTCCCTCCACTCATATCACCCATCAACATACCATACTCATGTGATCATGCATATCATACAAGTCATACCTATCATGCTAATATGTTTGACTCATACCCCATATCACATACATACATAGTCATGATACCATATAGATCATCAGTAAACTTGTAACAATACTGACTTACCCGAGTCTAAGATCATACCCAAAGGGTATCATATCAATCCATCAAACTGCCATGATTTTAATAGGCAAACAGGTTTAATAATAATATCACTAAGTATGGGTGTGTTAGTTACACACCTGGTATACACGAGTCTAAAAATCCCAACGAAAACGAATGCTAAGTCCCTCGATTACTAGCTCCTACAATCGGCCAACACATAGGGGTTAGTACACATAAACCATTCGGCCAACATCAATTAGCCAAAGGGGTTAATATCGAACCCTTACCTTCCTCTTGTGAATGGTTTGGTTTCCAACCAAATCCGAATCAAGCAATGATCCTCCTTCCAACAATTGACCAACCCCTAAAAGAAAACAATTAAACCTTAATAGTCTTGACTAAAACGAGATCAAACGATTGAACGATCATTGATAATACCCATCACTTACCACAACCACTGCCTACCAATCGGTTCAAAGGGTTGAAGACTCTTCTTGGCTACTTTTCAATATCCAAAGACCCTAACACAAGATGATTAACAACAGGTTAATATCCTTCCCACCACAACCAATCATAAGCTTTTAATCCAACCAAATTCAATAAAGAACTAGAGAAGATGGACATGGCCATTCGGCCAACACTTACCCCCAACACCAACCACCAAAAATTCGGCCACACGAACCCCTAGGAGAAAAGGGAGATTCGGCTAAGACTTGCACCAAGAGAAGAACAAAGAATTCGGCCAAGGTGATTTATATCAATCACAATTTTCGGTCAGAGCTGAAGAAAGAGATGGAGTGCAAAAGAATGGGGTTGTTATACGGCCAACAACAAGAATGGAAAGAAAAGATGAAGGAATGAGAATGTATAAGAAGGTGAAGTTTCGGTTTGTCAAAAGAAGAAATGAAGAGAGTTTTGGAGGATAGGTTTCGGCTACCAATGATCAAGAAAGAAAAGAAAATATGAGAGGGGAGACTTCAAATTTCGGTGTAGCACAAATGAAACAAGAAGAAAAAATCAATGGGAGGGTTCGGCCAACATAAAAACAAAAAGGAATGATAAGCTTGAGGGTTCAAAATTTCATTCGGCTATCAAATGGAAGTCAAGGGAAAACAGCAAATTCGGAAAGGGTGAATTGCTTAAGGCTTTCGGTTTTGAAAAAAAAAGAAAAGATTGAGAAACTTACTTGGAAAAATTTCGGCTAACAAAAACCAAAATGGACACCTTAGCTATGGCACCCCAAGACCGAATGTACAACCCTAAAATTCACAATGAATTTCGGCACATCTTTCCCCCAACACCAAGCCGTCCACACTTCCACTCCAACCCCCACAAATTCGGCCACATCCCCCTATTCACTCCCAACCACAATTTCAAATAAGTTTGAACAAGTCATCTTCCACTAATTGCTCTCTACCATCCAAGTCACCACTTGACCAAGTCCATGGTAGAATTCCACTTGCCTTCTACCTCTTCCTCCATGCCGTCCAAAATGAGAACCAAAAATGGGAGCTCTACGACTTGAACTCTGGACCTCCCTCACCTGTAGATGACGCCACACCAAGCTCCTCCCTTGCCACTCTGCCAGCTCTTCACTTGTGCAATAAAACACCAAAGAAAGCCCTTATACCCTAGCTCCAACAGCTCCCCTGACTTAACACCCAAAAACCAAAATTTTCCCATTCACTCAGGCATACACCTAGGCTACAATTAAGCCCCGATACTACACAAACAACAACACAGCACACTAAACACATGCAATAACATGCAACAACAAAACAGCCCCTAACCCGGGATATTACAGTTCTACCCCCCTTAAAAATAATTTCGACCCCGAAATTACCTGGTCAAAAGAGTTGCGGGTATTGCTGTCTCATCATATCCTCGGGTTCCCACGTAGCTTCCTCCATGCCATGATTCCGCCAAAGTACCTTAACCAAAGGTACGGACTTCTTACGCAGAACCTTCACATCCCGATCTAGAATCTGCACAGGTTCTTCTTCCATAGTCAAGTCTGGATTCACCTCGATCTCTTCCACCGCTACCACATGTGACGGATCTGAACGATACCTTCGAAGCATCGAAACGTGAAAAACATCGTGAATCTGACTAAGCTCTACCGACAACTCAAGCTGATACGCTACTGGTCCCACTCGTCTCAGTACCTTATACGGCCCAATGAACCTCGGACTTAGCTTGCCTTTCTTTCCGAATCTCAACACCTTTTTCCAAGGTGAGACCTTCAGGAAAACTCGATCCCCCACAGCAAACTCTATGTCTCTTCGCTTAAGATCGGCATAAGACTTCTGCCGGTCCGAAGCTTCCTTTAATCGAGCCTGAATCACTTTAACCTTGTCCTCAGTCTCAGCTACCAACTCGGGTCCTAACAGCTGGCGTTCACCCAACTCCGTCCAACACGTAGGTGAGCGACACTTCCTACCATACAACGCCTCATACGGTGCCATCTTGATGCTCGCTTGATAACTGTTGTTGTAGGCAAACTCAGCTAATGGTAGAAACTCCTCCCAACTACCTCTGAAATCTAGGACACAACCTCTCAGCATATCTTCCAAGATCTGAATAACCCTTTCTGATTGACCGTCAGACTGCGGGTGAAAAGCCGTGCTGAAATCCAAACGAGTACCCAGAGCCTGATGCAATGCTTTCCAGAACCTTGATGTAAATCTAGGATCCCTGTCCGAAATTATCGAAACTGGCACACCGTGCAACCTCACTATCTCTGACACATACAGCTTAGCTAGCTTCTGAAGTGAATAGTCAACCCTCACCGGAATAAAGTGAGCTGATTTAGTCAGATGATCCACCACTACCCAAACTGAATCCTTCTTGCTTGGCATAAGCGGTAACCCACTGACGAAATCCATGGTTATCCTTTCCCACTTCCACTGAGGAATCTTCACAGGCTGAAGCAAACCCGACGGCAACTGATGTTCAGCCTTGACCTGCTGACATGTTAGACACTTCCCAACAAACTCTGTCACCTCTTTCTTCAAACCAGGCCACCAAAACTGCTCTCTAAGATCCCTATACATCTTGCTACCTCCAGGATGCATAGCATAAGGACTGCTATGTGCGTCCTGAAGAATCTTCTGCCTTAGCTCAACATCTTTAGGCATGCAAGCCTTACCTTGGAAACACAGAACCTTATCACCAGACAAGCTGTAACCCTCCAAACCACCATTCTGCACTCGTAACCTTCGCGCACTCAGAACCTCATCCTCTAGCTGTTTCTCTCTGATCTGCTCAACCCAAGTAGGCTTAACCTGCAGTTCTGCCAGAATACTCCCGTCGTCATACAAACTCAAATGGGCAAACAAAGCTCTTAAGTCCGAAACAACCTTACGGCTCAAAGCGTCTGCCACCACGTTAGCCTTGCCCGGATGATACTCGATCGAACAGTCATAATCTTTTAGCAACTCAACCCATCTGCGCTGTCTCAAATTCAAATCCTTCTGAGTCAGAAGATACTTCAGACTCTTATGATCTGTGTAGACTATCGATCTCTCCCCGTACAAGTAGTGCCTCCAAATCTTTAAGGCGAAGACCACAGCCGCTAGCTCCAAATCATGCGTCGGATAATTGACCTCATGTGGCCTCAGCTGTCGAGAAGCGTAAGCCACAACCTTACCTTCCTGCATTAGCACACAACCCAAGCCCGTATGTGATGCGTCGCAATAGACTGTGTATTCCTTACCAGCCTCAGGTTGAATTAAAATCGGAGCCTCAGTCAAAATCTTCTTTAACTTGTCGAAGCTTTCCTGCTGCTTCTCAGTCCATACAAACGAAACTTCTTTCCTCAGCAACTTGGTCATCGGCGCTGCTATCAACGAAAAACCCTCAACAAACCTTCGGTAGTATCCGGCCAAACCCAGAAAACTCCGAATCTCAGCCACTGACCTAGGTGGCTTCCAATCCAAAACTGCCTCAATCTTACGAGGATCTACTCGAATCCCCTCAGCCGACACTACATGACCCAAGAAAGTCACTTCTCTAAGCCAGAACTCGCACTTACTGAACTTAGCATAGAGTTGCTTCTCCCTCAAAATCTGCAGCACCACTCTCAAATGCTTATCATGCTCTTCCTCTGTCCTTGAGTACACTAAGATGTCGTCTATGAAAACCACCACAAACTGATCCAGATACTGCTGAAACACCCTATTCATCATATCCATAAACGCTGCCGGTGCGTTAGTCAACCCGAACGGCATTACCAAAAATTTGTAGTGCCCATACCGAGTCCGAAACGTTGTTTTATGGATATCAGCCTCCTTAACCTTCAACTGATGATACCCAGACCTCAAGTCGATCTTCGAGAATACCGCAGCACCCTTCAGCTGATCAAACAAGTCGTCTATCCGTGGCAACGGATACTTGTTTTTAATCGTCAGCTTGTTCAACTGGCGGTAGTCTATACACATCCGCATTGTGCCATCTTTCTTCTTAACGAATAGTACCGGCGCACCCCACGGCGAAACACTTGGCCTGATAAAACCTCGATCCAATAACTCCTGGATTTGAGCCTTAAGCTCCACCAACTCCTTTGGTGCCATCCTATACGGAGCAATAGACACTGGCGCAGTCCCGGGTAACAGATCAATCCCGAACTCCACCTCCCGATCTGGCGGCAAACCCGGAAGCTCCTCAGGAAACACATCAGCAAATTCCCTAACAGTACGAACCTTCTCAACAGCAGACTCTTTAGCCTCCAAGGCATACACATGAACTACATACGCTTCACAGCCCTTCCTGACCATCTTTTCTGCTTTCAAAGCAGATACCACATTTGATAAGTAATCTCTCCTATTACCTATCATAGCCACTTCATCACCATCAACCGTCTTAAGAACCATGCGCTTGGCCGCGCAATCCAACCTCGCCTGGTACTTGACCAACCAATCCATCCCAAGAATCAGATCGAACTCCCCAAACGGCAGTTCCATCAGATCAGCAGCAAACACTACCCCTTGGAGTTCTAGGGGTACCTCTCTAAACAGTTTATCTACTACTACAGAGTGACCTAGAGGGCTAATCACAGTCATCTGCCCAGAAGATATCTCAGAGTCTAGATCCATGGTCTCTACTATACTACTGGCAACATAAGAGTGCGTCGAACCCACATCAATCAAAGCAGTATAAGGAGAACCAAAGATCAAAAACGTACCGGTTATGACGTCCGGCGCATCGCCCTCCTCTTGGCGCCTCGCAGCATACACTAACCCAGGCTATCTGGCATCAGAACTACCCGCACCTCTGCCCGGTGCTCCACGGCCCCGACCAGAACCATTACCACCTCTGCCATTACCACGGCCCCTCTGCGGTGGCGGTCCATTACTCCTGAACTGATTACGGCCCTGACTTTCAGACTGAATCCTGGCCAACCTACGCGGACAATCCCTCACACGGTGCTCCAGAGAACCACACTCGAAGTAACCTTTTCCTCCAGTCCAGCAGCCACCCCAATGAGATTTCCCACACTGATTACACTGCGGCGGTCCCTGCCTAGCAGCAACAAACCTAGCAGACTGATTCGGCCCACTCGGTCTAGCCCTCTTCTGCGGATTACCCGACGATCCAGAAGACCCAAAGCTCCTCTTATGCCTATTTCTGTCCATACCCTGCCTCACTGACTCTTTAATACCCTCGGCTACCTTAGCCTTCTCAACTAAGACAGCAAACTCGCGCTCCTGCTGCGGAGCAATCAGCAGTCTCAACTCGTCTCGCAGACCATCCTCGAAACGAACACACCTCTCATGCTCAGTGGCCACAATGCCCCTGGCATACCTACTCAGCTTCAGGAACTCGGCCTCATACTCAGCAACAGATTTACTCCCCTGAACAAGCCTCAGAAATGCCTTTCGCTGAGAGTCAATATAACTAGCTCCGATGTACTTCTTTTGATATGCAGCCCTGAAATAATCCCATGTCAAATCCTCTGCTGCCACACTGTCCTGAACCGTGAGCCACCACTGATATGACTCATCTCGGAGAAGCGATACGATGCCCTTCAGCTTCTCTTCAGCTGTCAAGTCCAGATCATCCATGATCCGCTCAGTTGCCTCCAGCCAGTATTCAGCAGTGCTGGGAGCAACACCAGATACACCTCGAAAGAATTCGGCCCCGTTTGCCCGAAGTCGCTCAGGAACAGATTTCCTAACTCCTGCACCACCACCTACACCAGCTACTCTTTCTAACACTCGCAGCATCGCCTGTGACACTGCATCGTCCCCAGTCTGATCTTGGAACTCACCACCTCCAGCTGGTGGCGGAACCGGTATCTCATTTTCTGACCCCTGACCAGATCCTACGGGCTCAGAGACTGTCATCCTACCCCTACCTCTACCACGAGTATTACGACCACGTCCGCCTCGAGTGCTCATGACTAATCTTTCTACGTATCTGATTAAGAATTTTATGCATCAGTATTTATTTCACTGTTTTAAAGCAAGTCTTATGAATATTAAAGAGGATTTGTTCTCGCGAGTTCACAGAATCCTATTAGTTTCAATTTCTAGAGTAGTATACTATTGCTATTTATCAGATCATATCACCTCCAATCAAATCACAAAGAATAGTAAGGGTACTTACCTGGGCGAACTGGTGCCGGAGACTTGGTGCCATGCCTTTCAAACCATACTTTCAAACCCAAAACAAACTTTTGAAACCATTTTGGGCCTCAGGCTCACAGCCGAGCCTTTGAGCCTGGCTCTGATACCACAATTGTAACACCCCAAACCCGGACAAGACACCACGTCCGAATCTGGTATGTTACGGGGAAAAACGTACTTGAGAGGTTTAGATTTTTCATTTAAAAGCGGGGTGAAAACATAGTGAACTTGAAGAAAATTAGAGTAGACTTGGTTGACTAGATTTTTGAAAACTTACCCGGAGTATATAGTTTAAACGAGTTGATTTCAGTTAATAATTCCAATAGTTTCTTAGTGTTACTTAAAACATTTTTTTTGACTGAGTAGAAAATTGAGTTTGATTTGGAAATCATTTGAATTTGCTTAGTATAAAAACATAGTATGATACCCGATGGTATAATTTAAAACATGTTGCGTTATAGTTTTGAAATCATTGTCTTTCCAAATTTTTAGTAAGGTTTCATACCAAGTTATTTTGTTAAGCATGTTAAGAATCTAGTTAAAACATAACCATCATAAAACATAAATTAAAGGCCTTTTACAAATCCAAATTAAAACCCAAATAAAAATAATTAAGCTAAGGTACCCAAATTGAATAGTCTGAGCAAAACTTTTATTTAGCATGGCATGAGCACCCCGAGTCCATCCCGGCTCCATGTCCGCGTCTACGAGTCACCTGAAATGTCAAAGGAGAGGGTGAGTCGAATGACTCAGTGTATAAATCCCGCTCCCAATAAAACAACATGCTAACACACATCATACATAACAACATAATTAATGCAACCCGATCCTAACCATCCGTATCTCCTTTTCTACCCCGTGTGGTACCAAACCACTGGTGGTGCCAAACCACTGGTGACATATAGTCACAATGTGTTACCAAAACACTGGTGTCCCAAAGGCACAATATCCGTCAATGTGGTGCCAAACCACTGGTGTCCCAAAGACACGTTTGTGCTACCAAAGCACTGGTGACCGAAGTCACAAATCCAATGATGGGGCTAACCCATCGTGTGATACCCAATCACTAGCAAACGATCCCATATCTCAAGTGGGGCCAACCCACGGTGGTGTCAAACCACAGGGACAAGTCGCAATGAGGTGCCAAACCTCTGGAGGTGCCAAACCTCTGGTGACCCAAAGTCACATAGTTGTGTTACCAAAACACTGGTGCTCGTCAGCACAAAATATCACTGCTCCCTCCACTCATATCACCCATCAACATACCATACTCATGTGATCATGCATATCATACAAGTCATACCTATCATGCTAATATGTTTGACTCATACCCCATATCACATACATACATAGTCATGATACCATATAGATCATCAGCAAACTTGTAACAATACTGACTTACCCGAGTCTAAGATCATACCCAAAAGGGTATCATATCAATCCATCAAACTGCCATGATTTTAATAGGCAAACAGGTTTAATAATAATATCACTAAGTATGGGTGTGTTAGTTACACACCTGGTATACACGAGTCTAAAAATCCCAACGAAAACGAATGCTAAGTCCCTCGATTACTAGCTCCTACAATCGGCCAACACATAGGGGTTAGTACACATAAACCATTCGGCCAACATCAATTAGCCAAAGGGGTTAATATCGAACCCTTACCTTCCTCTTGTGAATGGTTTGGTTTCCAACCAAATCCGAATCAAGCAATGATCCTCCTTCCAACAATTGACCAACCCCTAAAAGAAAACAATTAAACCTTAATAGTCTTGACTAAAACGAGATCAAACGATTGAACGATCATTGATAATACCCATCACTTACCACAACCACTGCCTACCAATCGGTTCAAAGGGTTGAAGACTCTTCTTGGCTACTTTTCAATATCCAAAGACCCTAACACAAGATGATTAACAACAGGTTAATATCCTTCCCACCACAACCAATCATAAGCTTTTAATCCAACCAAATTCAATAAAGAACTAGAGAAGATGGACATGGCCATTCGGCCAACACTTACCCCCAACACCAACCACCAAAAATTCGGCCACACGAACCCCTAGGAGAAAAGGGAGATTCGGCTAAGACTTGCACCAAGAGAAGAACAAAGAATTCGGCCAAGGTGATTTATATCAATCACAATTTTCGGTCAGAGCTGAAGAAAGAGATGGAGTGCAAAAGAATGGGGTTGTTATACGGCCAACAACAAGAATGGAAAGAAAAGATGAAGGAATGAGAATGTATAAGAAGGTGAAGTTTCGGTTTGTCAAAAGAAGAAATGAAGAGAGTTTTGGAGGATAGGTTTCGGCTACCAATGATCAAGAAAGAAAAGAAAATATGAGAGGGGAGACTTCAAATTTCGGTGTAGCACAAATGAAACAAGAAGAAAAAATCAATGGGAGGGTTCGGCCAACATAAAAACAAAAAGGAATGATAAGCTTGAGGGTTCAAAATTTCATTCGGCTATCAAATGGAAGTCAAGGGAAAACAGCAAATTCGGAAAGGGTGAATTGCTTAAGGCTTTCGGTTTTGAAAAAAAAAGAAAAGATTGAGAAACTTACTTGGAAAAATTTCGGCTAACAAAAACCAAAATGGACACCTTAGCTATGGCACCCCAAGACCGAATGTACAACCCCAAAATTCACAATGAATTTCGGCACATCTTTCCCCCAACACCAAGCCGTCCACACTTCCACTCCAACCCCCACAAATTCGGCCACATCCCCCTATTCACTCCCAACCACAATTTCAAATAAGTTTGAACAAGTCATCTTCCACTAATTGCTCTCTACCATCCAAGTCACCACTTGACCAAGTCCATGGTAGAATTCCACTTGCCTTCTACCTCTTCCTCCATGCCGTCCAAAATGAGAACCAAAAATGGGAGCTCTACGACTTGAACTCTGGACCTCCCTCACCTGTAGATGACGCCACACCAAGCTCCTCCCTTGCCACTCTGCCAGCTCTTCACTTGTGCAATAAAACACCAAAGAAAGCCCTTATACCCTAGCTCCAACAGCTCCCCTGACTTAACACCCAAAAACCAAAATTTTCCCATTCACTCAGGCATACACCTAGGCTACAATTAAGCCCCGATACTACACAAACAACAACAAAGCACACTAAACACATGCAATAACATGCAACAACAAAACAACCCCTAACCCGGGATATTACAAACACCGAGACTAACTTAAGAGAGCAAGTTCAAGCCATAGTAGCTCAAGATAGTGAAGGGTTAGACGCGTCTAATTCAGAACAAAAGAAAGTGGGAGAAGAAGATACGGTTGAGGTCAATAACAAGCCGAAACCGGTAATTAAAGAGTACAAACCTCGTATACCATATCCCAAAGCAATAACGAAAGACGACACAGAGGAACAGTTCGGTAAGTTTTTTAAACTTTTGAAGAAATTACATATTAACTTACCCTTTCTTGAAGCTCTTTCGTAGATGCCAGATTCCAGGAAATTTTTAAAGAAGCTTTTGATGAATAAGTGAAAGATAGACAAGGAATCACAGTGGAACTAAACGCAGTATGCTCAGCAATGTTGCAAAATAAACTACCACAGAAATTGAAAGATCTAGGGAGTTTTACAATTCCATGCTTAATTGGTAGTTTAACTATTGATAATGCGTTAGCTGATTTAGGGGCAAGCATAAATGTAATGCCTTATAAATTGTTTAAACAACTAGGTCTAGGGAAACCCAAACAAATTAGGATGAGCATTCAACTAGCTGATAAAACTATTAGAGTTCCTAGGGGAATAATTGGACATGTACTTGTGAAGATTGACAAATTCGTATTCCCGGTAGACTTTGTCGTTTTAGACATGGACAAGGACAACACGATCCCCCTAATTTTAGGACAACCATTCTTAGCAACTGCCAGAACTAAAATCGATGTTGATGCAGGCGAACTTATACTCTGTGTAGGTGACGAAACAATCACTCTTCAAGCCCTCGATTCCTCTAGAACATCGAAAAACTAAGGTGAGAAAGTCAAATCTATTGATAACCATTCGATTAACCCTTCTTTTCAAGAAGCACCACAAAAGGACACGATTGAACCTGATTCTAAACCCTGTGCCAACAAAGATATAACTCACGAGGAACAAAGGACTCAGATCGATGAACTAGAAGAGGAGAAGACGAACCTTAAAAGAGAACTAAGGATACCCAAAGCAAAACCAAAGCCACTCTACGAGACACCCAAGTTTAAAATTGGAGATCAGGTATTATTAGAAAAAGCAAACCCACGAATATCTCCACCTGATCCTAACACAAGCAAGGAGATCCCTTTCAAGGTAATTAATGTTTTTCCATACGGAACAATCGAGGAAAGTCATCCGATTTTTGGCACTTTGAAAATCAACGCTACTCGTCTTAAACTCTATCACGATAAAGGAGCTGCTAGCATGAGGAAGGACTACCAACTCCTAAAACCACCATGAATAGGCGAATAAGAAGTAAGTCTAGCTTAAGGCTATAAATGAGCGCTTCTCGGGAGGCAACCCGAGTACTAACCCCATTAACTTCTACATTTTTATTATATTTTTCTTTCTTTTTATCACCTAACTTTAAACTAACCAAGGGTGCAGATTTCCAGGCCACACGGCCTTGCACACGACCGTGGCCGTGGCCGTGTCTACCACAAGAATCTTTGTACTAACATGGCAGAGGCGGTACGAATCAGACTCAACTAATTTTTGAAGTTCACGGACCCAACCACTCTAACACGGGCACCGACTAAAGCCCACGGCCGTGCGACGCGGCCGTGGTCGACACTGACTTCTCAGAAATGGGAGTGGCAATCCGTAAAACAGGCGTGGGTAAATCAACACTGTAACACCCCTAACCCGAAACCGTCGCCGGAATAGGGTTAAAAGGCATTACCGGACAACAGGATTATTTACAGCCCAATTACGACACAAAGTCAATCATCATCATCATAACACATCAAACATAAACAAATAGTCCCTTTTAAGGCGTATAAGACCTTAAACACATGCTAGGGAGAGGTCGGGACTAAACCAAACACAACAGAAATTTTTTTGAACATTTAAAATTTTCTTCTAAGATTCAGGGGATACACGTCCGTAGGAGGAGACCGTGTGCTCTCCACGGCTTCTATACACCCCCGTGTGTCCTCTCGTGTCCATATACCAACACAGTCACTAGGCACGCCTGTGTGCCATGGTCGTGTGCTACTAGGCCATATACTGACTTCCCCACCACGACCACCAAGCACGCCCGTGTGCCATGGCCGTGTACTCTTAGCTAGCTACTGACTTGTACACCACGGCTAGCTGGCACCCCCGTGTCGAGGCCGTGTGCTACTAAGCTACATTCTGCCAATTCACCCACGGTCTTTAGGCACGCCCGTGTGCCACAACCGTATTACATTTTAGGCCATTTACAAGGCCAAAATGCCACCCATAATGGTCAAACCTACAAGCCATATTAACCAAGACATCTCATGCACATGTTACCATAAAAAACATACCAAAATAATCATTCAACCCATGCATTCAATACCAATTCCAACCATGACAATTTCATAGACTAAAACTCATATCATCACAAGCACAATTCATTCAATACCAAATATCATTCCTTTCAATTTCACTAATTCATACTAGCATTTTACCAATACAAAGTTACCATTCATAAGTCAATTTCTCTACTCACAATCCATACCAAAAGATGCATCATATATATATATATATATATATATATACACTAAAGTCATTTATGCTAAAACTAGCACATATCTAGCCATATCTCATGGCTACTACAAATCTCAAACATGATTCAAAAGACCAACCTATACATGCCATATCTTAACTATGTACATCTTTCCAAATACCCCAAAATAGATTGCTGATCGTGTGACTGAGATGCTGACGATCCCCTGATCTGAGCTAGCTTTACTGACACTGCAAAGCAAAGAAACAAATCATAGAGTAAGCTTTCCAAAGCTTAGTAAGTTCGACATGCAATACAATTATCATATCAATTCAACCAATGTATATAACAAACAATCTTATAAATCTATTATCTCGTATTCATGTCTTTTCATCCATAGCCAAAATACTCATTCCCTCAATCAAAGTTCATTTATACTCATCAACAACAAAGGTTTAATACGTACCTTAGCTACACATAGTTATTAAACCTCCAAGCTACTCAATGCTCGATAATACTTGTCGATCATCCTTAATTTTCACTCGATTTGATCGCACACTCAGTGCTATATACATAATCGTAGCATATTTGCCATCGCACACTTAGTGCCTATTCTTTTAACCGACCTGTCTCGGCATCTCACACACAGTACCAAATCAATAAGTCGTAGCTTTCATATCATTACACACCCAGTGCCATTCATTTCTGTTTCAATTTACATTTTCGCACACTTAGTGCCATCAACTAAATCTTGCACATAGCATCTCAATTTCATACATATATACATATTCAATGAATAATACTAAAACATATCTTAAGAACATGTATTATATCCGAACTTACCTCAGACGTCGAACTACTGATACGGTCAATTAATCGAGCACTTTATCTTTGCCTCGATCTCGATCCGAACTTCTCCTCTCTTGATCTATATACATTCAAATTTAATCCATTCAATCATCAAATCATTCATTTTAGTCCAAACACACATATTTAGGGCATTTTACACAATAGCCCTCACATTTTCACATTTCGACACTTTAGTCCCTATTTCACAAAATCATCAAATACACAAAATTTCAATACACATGTGCTTAGCCGAATTCTTCCCATGCTAATACAAGCCCACACATTTCATTTATTTCACATTCTAGTCCTTCAAAATGCTATTTTCACAATTTAGCCCTAATTAACTAAATTCATCAAAAATTCAAGAACAACACATGTTCATTAAACACATATCTTTCATTTAACACCAACACTCATCACCAAGCTCACATACTCATCAATGGCACATCACAAAAACATCATCAATTCATGAAATTACAACATGGGTTAGTTAGAGCACGGAGCAACGATTACAAAAACGTAGAAATTATCGAAAATCGACTCAAAACATACCTAAATTTTTGGCTTGATAGTAGCCGAATGTATGAGAGCTTTTAACATTTCTTTTTCTTTTGAATTTCGGTGGAAGAATGCATGAGATAATGTTCATTTTCATATTATTATCATATTATAATTCTTTAATAAAAATTTCCCATTTTGACCTTATAATATAAGCTTATGAAACACATTTTCAAAGGTTAATATGGACTAATGCCATCCACTATATAAAGTAATGGCTAATTTGCATATAAAACCTTCATCTTTTCAAAGCCACAGCATATAAATACTCATAAATCAGCACACAACATTTTTCACTTATGCGATTATGTCATTTCTCTTTATTCAACATATAAACGATTAAATTATCACACAGAATTTTCACACAGGCTATGTCACATACTATTCACACAGAAAATATCATTAAAATATTTTTACGACTTCAGATTTGTGGTCTCAAACCACTGTTCCGACTAGGGTCTAAATCGGGATGTTACAAACACGCCTAGACACACGACCGTGCGAGGCGACCATGTGAAGCGACATGCCCACGGTCCACGGGTGTGGGGAAACATCAGACTCCAAAACTCTATTTAAACCACCCCTCCCATTCTTCCCACACCCATCCTCTTTTCTTCCTTTTTCTCCCCTCTCCATAACAAAGTCTCCAAACTCTTGAGCTATACATATCCATGACGAAGAAGCGGAAGAAGGCAAGCGTAATCTCCTCAAGGGAGATCCCTATACATAAGTTCATGCCGGCCACTTCCTCCAAACAACAAGCCAAGGGTCTTTGAGACCATTTAGATTCTATTTTTCATTTCTCTTTTACTTCAATTTCCTTCCCTTTGACAATCTTATGCTTAATTTAGTTTAATATATTTTAGTTTCTTAGTGTCAGGTTCAAAAGGTTGCTAGGGAATCACCACGACCACGGCCATAACCACGCCACTTCTGCCACCGTCAGCACCTCTGCAGCCTTAAAGGTCACACCCACATCGCGAACCATCCAACAATAAGGACTCCTCGGTCCATCCACCTTTTCTTTTAACTCTATTTTATTTTCTATTTTCCTTCTCTTTAGTTTTAATGTCTTTAATTATATATTTAGTTTATTTTAAATGTGTCTTAATAATCCCTAGCTAATTCTTCACGAGCTCCTCAATTTCTTCATCTAGCGCAGAGCTAGTTAGTAACCGCCACAAAAAAAGACGACACCTCCAACGTATTCTACACATCCTCCAAGGAATCCATCCATAATTCAGGGAGTGTCACTTTTCCCCTCTCCTTTGATTATCTAATAACTGATATTATCTATCTTTTTACATTAAGGGCAATGTACATCTTAAGTGTGGAGGGTAAAAGCGCCTAACTTTCTGCATTATTCTCAAATCCCTGAATTTAGTCTTGTTTTTAAGTAATTTCCTCATATTACTAATTAGGATGAAATTTATGATGATTTATGATTTTTATTGACATGTTTTTGAGTAAGTCAAAGTCAATTGTACATTGATGATTGAAAATTTTAAGATACTAGAGAATCAAGCATGATAAGTCTATTTTTCAAAAAAAAAAATCTTCTAGGTTGTTAACCTAAATTTGAATATTACTTTGAAATTGGAAATTTACAAGGTTGATGTCAGAACACCCATAATTTTTTGTGAGAATTTTGAGCCTTAAAGAGCATATATCCTTTTCCATGCTCACTTTTTGATTATGAGTGTGTCAACATTGAACTGTTATTCTAGAACTTGCCTTGATTATACATCTCAAGACCACACCTATGATTTGATATACCAAGATGATAAAGGCACCTAGGATTTAACTCACTTACTCCACTAAAAAGCCTACCTTCACAATTAACCCCTAGTGAACCCCGTTTAATCCTAACATCCCTTTTTATTGACTCACCCACTAATATTAACCCAAAACCCTTTGTATTTGTTATCACCATTCTCCTTGACTCCCTTTTTGTCGAGAGTTGATTTTGAACAGTTGCCTAATTATGTTCTATATTTTAGTTGTAAAAGTTCTTTTTCTATTATACTTGATTTGTTCTTAAAAAAAATTGAAGTATATTCAGTATTAGTATTATGAAGAGTGAGCTTATACAGTTCAAGTCTATTTATCAAAAGAAAAGCTCGTAGTATTAAGGTTATTACTTTTCAGTTGATATTATCGTCTCAGTATTTCTAGGTAGGTAACTTATCAATTCAATCTCGATTCTAACCTCCTAATTCAGCCTTTTTCCACACCTTTAACCCTAGCCCCGTTCAACCCTATTAAAGACCTTTTGATCTGTTTATCATCTCATTTTACAGTGGTGGAGATTTGATTTTCAAGCAAGCATATGGGATTAACTTTTCAGGTTCGACTTTTGAGTGCTTAATTTTGAACCTTAAACACTTTGAGTGATTTGAGTGAATCTTTTGTGAGGATGTCAGTCCTTGTCGGTTTTAAATTAAAGCTAATTATTTAGATAAGGGGAGACACCTACGTTTTTGTGCTACAAATGTATGACTTTGATTGTTTGAATCTTTAGGACTCTTTGAGTTAAATTATCCATGTATAAATTATCTATGAATTACGATGAGACATTGTCGGTAGGAATTATGAATTATGGAAAGTTCGTTTTAATTGTAAGTTGAGAATTTTGCTTGAGGACAAGCAAAAGCTTAAGTGTGGGGGTATTTGATAAACCGCAAAAGTAACATATTTTAAGCCCACATATAGTATGCTTTTGGATGAATTAAGCCTCGATTCATGTAACAAGGTGCTCTTAATTCTTTGTTTTCATGTTTTATACCTAGGAAAGCACCCGATGATGAAAAGAACGGAAAACGGGCCCAAAACGGAGTAAATGGGCAATATCACGAAATCCACACGGCCTGGGCCCAAGTCCACACGGTTGTGCCTCATTGATCTACTAGAACACGGCCTAATTGTAACATCCCCAAACCCGGCCCATTCGTTACGACCGAATCTGGTTATGTTAGTGCGGAAAAGACGGTGGAAAATCTATTTAACTTAGAAAAATTTAGTAAAACTTGCTACCTTTTGAAAAATCCATGTTTATTTAAACTTATGAGTAAAACTTTGTTATTAAAATATACTCATTCTAAAAGTTTAGTATATACAAGCCAAATTGAATAAGTAGGTTGGAAAAATATAATCATCTTCACATGGTGTTTCAAATTCTTCAAACCATAATAAATACTAATAAAATAATAACAAAAATAAATAAGAGTCAAAAGGCCTTTATTACATATTCTATTTAAAACCAAATACTTAAAGTAAGCCTAAAACGTTTAATCTCTTCTTCTGCATGGGCCACCATGTGTCCTCTCCGAACCCGATCCAACTACGTGTCACCTGAAATGGTTAATGAAAGAGTGAGTCCACTGACTCAGTGCATAACCACAACACATATTTCCACATGTATGGGCTTGGCCCATACCCACACAGCCATCGAAACAAATCATGCAAGAATGCTTTTCAGCCCAACCCACTATCCAACCGTAACACCAACCTTAGCAGACTCCCTGCCTAAGGCCGTGGCTAACCCACCACTGATCACATCGTGATCCATATATCTTACCTCGGCAATCTCGCTGCTCGAGGCCGTGGCTGAGCCACCGATCAACCAAAGTGATCCAAATATCGTAATCTGTCTACGGTGATGCACATAGCAATCAACCACCGAGATGGGCACCTAGCCAACATCTCCCTTGAGGTAGCACTCAGCTAATCCCCAAGCGCTAATGTAGCCGGAGCTATCATTAGACCACGTACACCTTGTGTACACTTCCTTCTTCATCGAATCAAGCCCAAATCCCATGCAACTATATATATGCAACACGTTAAGTCATCATATCACATAAATATATAAATATTTATACATACATAAATATATCACAATTAATCTTACCATCACCGGTTCTCATCACTTATGCCATTATAAACGGCTTCCACACATAATACACATATAAACATGTTAGCAAACCAAAACCACAGAAATAGTGCGATGATTACGCACCTAAATGATACCAAAAACCTGAAACGCTACTTCTGCTTCTGCAACCGTTGACTAATCGCCTCTCAAAAGGTCTCCTACGCGAGGCTCTTCTCCCTTACAATCGGCCTTGCTAACCACTACCCTTTGCTCAAACTAGAATCGGTCACCACAAGAAGTATGGTTCGGCTTCGGGGACTTAAAACCAATCATAGAGAAAATAGGAGAACAAAAGATTCGGCAAGGCCCCTTAGATGGTGCTGAGATATTCGGCAATGGCAGGCTTTTAAGGGTGATTTCGGTTTGAAGCAAGGAAAAGAAAGGGTGTTCTTGACTTATTTTCGGCAAGAGACTAAGGGAAAATAAAATAGAAGAAGCAAGAACTTTTAGTGAGGGAGAAAGAAAATGGTGAATGAACAATGAGCACCTCCCCCCTATTTATACTATTCGGCCAAGCTCCAAGCTCCCAAAAAAAATCCTAAAATCTCTCCTAAAACACCTCCCTTCCATCCATTCAAAAAGATTTGAAAAAGTCAAACCTATCTAGCCAAATCAAAAAGAGAAAACCAAGTCTTCCTCCACCTTTCAAGCCTCCCAAAACCGTCCAACCCCATGCCAAGTTGACGCAAAAACAAAGCCTTCCTGTTGCCCTTGCGAATCGAACCTGAGACCCTTACTAGCTCCCCCTTGAGGCATCACTTCCCATGCCTTATGTGGCGCCTCCTTGCCACTCTGCCAAGCCACTCTTTGTGCTAAAACTCCACCAAAAATTCTCTTAAGGCCCCTTCCATCCAAACTCCCCCTTTTAGCCCCTAAAACTAAAAATTTACCAAAGCGACCTACCACCACCTAGGGTTCTCAGGACCCCTAAAACTTACCCAAACACACACTGAAGTGTGCCAACACCCGAGCTAAGCACCAAAAATCTAACCCCTAAAACCAGGGTGTTACACTAATCATGATCCACACGGCCGTGCCCCATTCAACAGGGTCGAACACGGCCTGGCCACGACTTACACGGGCTTGTGCCATGGCCGTGTCCCTGTCCCAGGAAAGAGCAATTTCATTCGAATTTGGATACTTAGGGGCGAAGAAACCTATTTCGAAAGCCTATATAAACCCCCTAAGTATTACCTGAAAGAGGGCGGTTAGCTAGGCCAAGAAGTCGAGCCAGAAAGGTCAGATATGTGGGAATCACTCGAGGATAGCCAGTTGATCCATCTCAAGAATCTGAAATTCTACTCAAGACGGAGGATCTCTCCTTCAATTCATTCAGGGAGTTTTAGGGATTTCTTATGTTTTGTTTTATCTTTTCTTTTGAGATGTTCTCTTTTATTATTATGAACTAAACCCTTCAGATACCTGAGGGGATGAAACCTAAGATAGATCTTGTTATTGTTTTCTGAACTATATGATAAATACTTGATTTGTTCTTAATTATATGTGCTTAATTCTTGTGTTGATATTTTTGGGATATTGATTCAAGTTGGATGTGCTTAGGTGGTGGAGCCAAAAGTCCTTGCTTAAGAGTAGATCCAACATAATTAAGCGGAGTTGATCGCACGCCTAGAGATATGGTGACGAGATTTTACCGGATTAGGGTGAAACCTAATATGGGAGTCCATAGATCGAGTTATTGCGATTCTAGGGGTTTTAATTAGAAAGAGATTTCAATTAATCAACCTAGGGTTGGACGTTATTCGCTTCGAGAGAGGGTTTAATATAACTTAGGGAATCTTACGAATCAAGTCAAGTGAATAAATCGCCTGGTTCAGTGTTAGATAACAAGTGAAGTCTAGGTGGATTCTTCCTAAGGGTATCGTCTTAATCAACTGAGTTTTCCCAACAGTATTTCCCCCAATTCATTCTTTTTGTCTTTGTGTCTTTAGTTTAGTTGATAGTTAAATTTGGATTAGATAACCATTCACTTAATTCTTAGGCTAAATAATAGAAAGAGAGTTAGTATTAGTACTTTTGGTTCCTTTGGGATTCGATATTCCGGTCTTGCCTAAACTATACTACTGTTCGATAGGTGCGCTTGCCTTAAAATCGTTGTCAGAGTTAGTTTCCAGGCTCAATCATTTTTATTATAAATTTTAAAGCTCTGATTTCGACGATCAATGGGTCCGTATATCACACGTTTGGCTCGGTACTTCGGCCTCCTCAACACTAAAACTTAGATCTCCTCCCTCACACTGATTGGGCAGATGGTACCTCAGGTTATCTAGACTATGCTGCATATGAGGATGATCAAATATCGACTTGGAACTGATCCCCCACAATACCGACTAGCCCTTCCCACCGACGAGGAGGACCCCGAGGACATTACTGAAGATGTCCAACCACCACAGAAGGCACCACTACCGAGCCATCGTCCCTCCCAGGTAGCAGCTTCACTATCAGACATTTCTGCACGCCTCACCCAGTTCGAGCATTACTGTACTCAGCAATTCAATGACACCGCTAGACGATTTGACGGCATCGAGGCCATCCTTCAGCAGATCTGTCATCATTTTCACATCTCATCGCCGCCACCACCTCAAAACCCAGATGATGCAGAGGACTTCTGAGTCCTTTTCTTTTTATTTTTTCTGTTTTTATTTTATTTTTATTTTTATTAATGTTGGTACTATCTATTATTTTAAAAATTGAAAGTTTCATTATTACTTTTTATCTCACTTCATCACTGGCTATCTAACCCTAAGCCTCCATAATGGCACCACTTCATTAAAATTAACTGATGACTTAGCAGAGTAAATAGATTTAATGTAACACTCAAGGAACGAAAACATCGCTTCTACATAGTCATCACATTTGCCATGGAACTTCCTACAAGGATCTCATCCATAATTCAGGAAGTTTTACTTTTCTCCCTCTCTTTTGATTATCTACTAAATGCTATTACCTATCTTTGTACATTAAAGGTGATGTACATCTTAAGTGTGGGGGGTTAACTATAGTATTATTTGAAAATCCCTGAATTATGCCTTGTTCTAAAGTAAGTTTCTCATATTATGATTAGAATGAAATTTCCCTGATTTATGGTTTTTATTGATATGTTTTAGATTAAGTCATTGATAATTGTGCATTGCTGATTAAATTTGAAAAATAGTAGAGAATCAAGCATGATAAGTCTATTTTTCAAAAATTAAAAAGTTTGTTAGGTTGTCTACCTGAATCTGAATGTTACCTTGAAATTTGAAATTTGCGAGGTTGATATCAAATACCCATAACATCTGTGAGCTTTTGAGCCTTCTAGAGCATACATTATTTTTCATGCTCACTTTATTGATTATGAGTGTGTCAACACTGATTTGTTATTCTAGAACTTGCATCGATTATACATGTCAAGACCACACCTTTGATTTGATATACGGAGATGATAAAGGCACCTAGGCTTTAACCCACTCACTCCACTAAAAGCCTACCTTCACAATTAACCCCCAGTGAACCCCGTTTAATCCTAACAACCATTTTTATTGACTTACCCACTAATATTAACTCAAAACCCTTTGTATTTGTTATCACCATTGTTTTTGACTACCTTATATCGAGATTTGATTTGATCGGTTGCTTAATCATATTATTTCAGTAGTTGAATTCATTATTTGACTTGTTCTTAAAAAAAATCGAAGAATAGTTATTATTAGTTTTGTGATTAGGTGAGCTTATACGTTAAATTCTAATTATTAAAGAAGAAGCTCATATCAGAGTATTATTATTAGTAGTACAAGTTTTCAATTGATGTAATTATTCATTATTAGTCCGTTATTTCTAGTTAGGTAATTTGTCAGGTCAATCTCGATTCTAACCCTATAATTCAGCCTATATCCATACCCTTGAACCTAAGCCCCGTTACAACCTTGTAAAGACATTTTGATTTGTGTATCATCTCATATTTTAATGGTGGAGATTTGATTTTCATGCAAGCCTATGGGATTAACTTTTCATGTTCGACTTCTGAGTGCTTAATTCTGAACCTTAAACACTTTGAGTGGTTTGAGTGAATCTTTAGTGAGGATGTCAATTCTTGACGATTTTGAATCAGAGGTAATTATTCAGGTAAAGGGAAATACCTATGTTTTCATACTATAAAACTTATGACTTTGATTGTTTGAATCTTTAGGACTCTTTGAGTTGAGTTATCCATGTATGAATTATCTATGAATTATGATGAAACACTATTGATAAATATTATGAATCGAGGAAGTTCGTTTTAATTGTGAGTTGAGAATTTTGCTTGAGGACAAGCAAAAGCTTAAGTGTGGAGGTATTTGATAAACCGTAAAAGTAACATATTTTAAGCCCACATTTAGCATGCTTTTGGATGATTTAGCCTTTGATTTATGTAAAAAGGTGTTCTTAATCTTTTCTTTTCATGTTTTATACTCAGGAAAGCACCCGAGGATGAAAAGAACGAGAAACGGGCTTAAAATGGACCAAATTGGTCCAGAATAGAAATCGACACGGCCTGGGCCCGAGACCACACGGCCTTGCCTCATTAAATGTCTGAACACGGCCTAAAGATGACTTACACGGGCGTGTGCCATGGCCGTGTCCCTGTCGTGGAAAAGAGCAATTTCACTCGGAAAAGGATACTTAGGGGCAAAGAAACCTATCTTAAAAGCCTATATAAACACCCTAAATATAACCTAGAAGGGGGCGGTTAGCTAGGCCAAGGAGCCGAGCCAGAAATGTCAGATTTGTAGAGAATCACTCGAAGATAGCCAGTTGATCCATCTCAAGAAGCTGAAGTTATACTCAAGATGGAAGATCTCTCCTTCAATTCCTTCAGGGGGTTTTAGGGATTTCTTATATTTTGTTTTATCATTTCTTTTGAGATGTTTTCTTTTATTGTTATGAACTAACCCTCAGATACCTGAGGGAGATGAAACCTAAGATGAATCTTGTTATCGTTTGCTTAACTATATGATAAATATTTGACTTGTTCTTAATTATGTGTTCTTAATTCTTGTGTTGATATTTCTAGGATATTAATTCAAGTGTGATGTGCTTAGGTGGAGGAGCAAAAGTCCTTGCCTAAGAGTAGATCTAGCATGATTAAGTGGAGTTAATCGCGCCCTAGAGATAGGGTGACGAGATTTTGCCAGATTAGGGTGAAACCTAATATGGGAGTCCATAGATCGAGTTAATGTGATTCTAGGGGTTTTAATTAGAAAGAGATTTCAATTAATCAACCTAAGGTTAGACGTTATTCGCTTCGAGAGAGGGTTTAATATACATTAGGGAATCTTACGGATCAAGTCAAGTGAATAAATCGTCTGGTTCAGAGTTAGATAACAAGGAAGTCTAGGTAGATTCTTCCTTGGGTGTCGTCTTAATCAATTGGTTTTTCCTCAAGTTATTTTCCCAAATTCTTTCTCTTTGTCTTTGCATCTTTAGTTTAGTAGTTAATTAATCTAGATTAGATAAATAAATCCCTTTATTCTTAGGCCAAATAATAAAAAGAGAGTTAGTATTAGTACTTTTGGTTCCTTTGGGTTCGACATTCCGGTCTTGCCTTAACTATACTACTATTCGATGGGTGCGCTTGCCTCACATCATTGTCATAGTTAGTTTCCAAGTTCGATCATTCTTTATATAAATTTTTAAGACTCGACAGACACGATCACCTATACATGCCATACTTTAGTATATACACTTTCAAAAGGTACCAAAATAATATTGGGTAGTGTGTTGACGATCCTCGACGATCCCCGAGCCTTCTTGTAGATTTAACGATCTATAAAACAAAGCAAACACACACAAAGTAAGCTTTCAAAAGCTTAGTAAGCCATATACAAATAAACTTATCATAAATGCACATAAACACATTAATACAATGTCATTAATATTTTCCAATGGTAAGTTCATAACATTTTTTTGCTCATTTGTTTAGCCATAGTTTACCAACATATCTTATCTCAAAACATCTCTTTTACTCATATCGTAGTCATACGTATAATGTAACACCCCAAACCCGGCCCATACACCACGGCCGAATTTAGAATGCCACTGCGGAAAACGTTTGAAAAGATTTTGACTTAAAAGTAAAAACATAAAAATTTGTTGTCTTTAATAAAACATTGTGTATTTAAAATTCTAAGTAAAAATTGTGTTATTACAAATCTTCCGGGTTTAAAACTTTAATGTATGTTTTTAAGATAATGATTGTTTTTTTAAAAATATAAATAAAACATTTCCAAGTACTAATTTTTATCGTCAATCCAACTTAAACATATAAAAATTTCCAAGTACTTTAAGTGGCCCTTATTACAATAAATGATTATTCAAAAATACTGAAAATATAAGTGCATGAATTAAATAAAACATCTTCTGCATGGCCACCTTTGTACCCGCTCCAACCCGGTCCAAGCATCATGTATCACCTACGATGTTTGGTAAAAATTTGGGTGAGTCAAACAGACTCAGTGTGTAATTAGTCCACAGATTTCCACCCACGTGGGCTTAGCCCACAACCACACTAAACCACATATCAGATAATAAGGCAATTAATCCACATGCTTTCACTTATTGGGCTTGGCCCATTACCACACCAGTCCATATACCACATAAGTTTATGCGAAATGCACCCAACCCAGCCTAGGGTCCATCCTCTACACACCCCCGTATCCAGCCACCACACACCAAGGGATTACTAAATCACCCTCCAACCTCTACACACCAATTTGGCAATTTATGCTGTCCACGTGAACTAAATCACAAATAATCCACAACGCGACCTCAGTCTGCGCCAATCCACGATGTAGCTCGTAGCTAACATCAAAACCACGATGAGGCACATAGCCCTCACCAACCACGATATGGCACAAAGCCTATACCAACCACGATGAGGCACAGAGCCACTCATCAATCCACGTGAGGCTCGTAGCCGTCACTAAACCACGTACATAAAGTACACCCTGTCCTTCTTACATATTCATTTCCCATCCCATGCACATGCAACATATAACAGTGTCATGATAAGTAATGCATGTATATGTTATTCAGGCATTCAATCACATTTTCATAGGCATATTCACAGTCTCATCAATAATTAACACTGACCTGGTTATCGATATACCCCTTAAGGGTATTCATTTCATAATTGCCACTACACTTATTAGCACATACATAACACATGTAATTATAACATATACCCGGAAAACGATGGGTTAATCACACACCTGATAACTTGAAGTACTACGCTCTCAATCTTGATGCTATCACTAAGCGAAACTACCGCTATCTGCCTACTCTCCTGCTCTGACGCTGGCCCACACCCCGGTGGCCAATCCCGAACTGCAGAGACTGATCTCTTCTTGAACTTAGGGATCACCCCTTTTCCTCCTTGACTGGCACTCCATCCATCGAAGAGCACTCTAATCAAAACCCGATTAATACGAGATCTTTAAACGAATAAAAACTATAACTTAACATCCTTACCAAAATGGATCAGGATCCCGAAAGCTTTTGCTCACTTCTGTCGATCTGCCCCTAAACAATCACAGTCAGAAATCGGCTAACCTTAATAACCAAAATGGCCTACGGCCGAATATCACCAACCCACTTACCTTGCTAGTCTAAATCCCGAATCACCACTTGTCTATGGAGTTGTCGAAATCCCTATTTAGCAAATGTTAGAATCGGTTTCAACCCAAAACTCAAGAAAGTGGCCTATGGCCGAATGCTATAACTGCTTACCTTGAAGAATCGAATCCAAGAAACTCCTTAATGCTTCCTTCCTTTGGCTACACACAAAAGAACACATCACTATGGCCTTAAAGAACATTCGGCCAACCTTAGACCAAGGCCTAATCACTTGATTTGGCACACCAAAAGAAAAAGAACCCAAACTGATTGCTTAAGGTAGAAAATACTTACCACTACTCAAGCACCCTCAGAGAAACGGCTCCTAGATCCCAAAGAGAAAGGTTTCGTCACTTTAATGGTGAAGAGAGATCACGCCAAAGTGGGGAGAGTTGAATGCTTAGAGGATTCGGCTATGGCGTTTCTTTAAGGTTCCAAGCAAAGAAATGAGAAAAGATGCTATAAGGTTCGGCCAAGCCTTTCAAATAGTGATTGAATATTCGGCTACCTCAAGAATAGGTATGGAGTTGAAGAAAAGAAGAATAGGAGAGGCTTAGGAGAATTCGACAATGGCAAGTTTAAGAGAGATTCCGATTTAAGCAAGGATAAATTAAAGAAAAAGATGTGAAAGAAGAAAGAAAATAAATGCACAAATGGTTCTAAATTTCGGCAAGGAGATGGACACTCTCACAACTAAAATTCGGCACTTACCCCCCCTTACATGACCGAATATACCATCACAAAGAGCCCCACATTCGGCCCCTACATCTTCTCTTATCACATCCCAAATTTCTCTCCTATTTTCTCTCCATGCTACTCATTCAAAAAAATTTGAATGAGTCAACCTTTATCACTTCTCCCTAGCCGAATTTTAAAAGAATTGACTAAGTCTTATCCTTATCTTTTCAAAGTCCACAAGCCGTCCAATACTTCTCCCTCTCACGCCAACAATCAAAAATAAAACTACACTCCCATGCTGCCAACATGACTCGAACCTGAGCCCTTCTCCCCTGCTTGAGGCGTCACTTACCAAGGCCCTAAGTAGCGCCTCCAAGCCACTTTACCAAGCCCAATCTTATGTCCAAGAACCCCTACAAATTTCCTTAAGGCCTCCTTAGCCTAGCTCCCCCTTAAAACTTAAAAATCTAATAATTTCCTAAGGCATTCTCCTACATCCTAGGGTTCTCAAAACCCCTAAAACACATCCAAACATACACTAAGCCCACTATCACTTGAATTATGCATTAAACGCATAACCCCTAAATCCCGGATGTTACATATAACACATTTTATATCCACAAATCTATGCACATATCTCACTTAGGTAAGTTCACATATATATACTTACCTTTCATACACATACATAATGTACAATTCAAACGTACCTGATTCGTTTATACATTTCACATAACCTTTCATTTTCTCAGAACTTGCCTGTTGAACTATTCGGAATCAAATAAGATAATCAGAATACTCGGAATAGTCGTACAATGCGAACGTCCCAGACGTGGTCTTACATGTACTCAGATCTCGATGCCACTGTCCTAGACAGGGTCTTACACGAATCAAATATGTTGCCAGTGTCCCAGACATGGTCTTACATGTAAATCTCAAATCGAATCCAACGTCCTAGACGTGATCTTACACTATATCACATATCGGAAACCTATGTCATGACATATGTAATCCTATCTATTCCTCGGTTCGTACAGGACTTCTCATACTTTGATACATTGTCGATACTTCCTCGGATTTCATATATTTATCATCTCGTACACATTCATCACAATGAAATTTCATATGAACATACATAAATTAATACAAAAACATTTATTTTTATATAGACTTACCTCGGATTCGAGTAAACGAACGGATTCGGCTATTCAATTACTTTCGACTTTCCTCAATCTAAATTCATTTTCTTTGGTTCTTGATCTATACATATTCAAATTTAACCCATTTATTCATCAAATCATTCAATAAAATCCAAAAATGCATATTTAGAGCAATTTACAAATTAGCCCCACATTTTCACATTTTGACATTTTAGTCCTTATTTCACAAAATCACAAAATACACAAAATTTGCACACACCATGCTTAGGCCGAATATTACCCATGCTCATACAGGTCCACACATTTCATTTATTTCACATTTTAGACCCTTAAAACATTATTTTCTCAATTTAGTCCAAATTACTCAAATTCATCAAAAATTCAAAGACAAACTATGTTAATCTAAACATATCTTTCATATTTTATCCTCAAACACCACAAAACTTGCAAACTCATCAATGGCATATTTCACATTCATCATCAATTCACAAAATTAAGGCATGAGTTTTGCAGAGCACTAAGCAACGATTACAAAACGTAGAAATTATCAAAAACCGAAGCAAAACATACCTTGAATTAAGCTTGATAGTAGCGAAACCTAAGAACACTTTCTTCTTTTCTTTATTTGCTATATTCGGCCAACAAGATGAATAATGGCCTATTTTCATGCTTTTGTTTTATGTAATTAATATTATTAACTAATTTATAATTTTAACCTTTAATTATTAACATATAAAGCTTATAATATTAAAGCTTATAATATTAAGGCCATTAATGTCCATTATCCATCATCATGGTTTAATTACTTCATAAGGCCATTACATTATAAACACAACTCAAATAAGAACATTAACATAGAGAATGTCACTTTTATCTTTTATGCGATTCAGTCTTTTTCTCAAATTAAGCACAGAAATGATCAAATTAAATCACAGAAATTTCACACATACTAATTCTCATACTATAGACTCAGAAAATAATATTAAAATATTTTTCTAAGTCGGATTTGTGGTCCCAAAACCACTATTCTGACTAGGGTCTAAACCGGACTGTTACAATATCGTATCCACGAGGACTAAAGTACTAGCAATTATAATTTTTCTATTATTTAGCCGACAAATTGGAGTGATTGTTTTTAATCTAAAATTACTAAACTAATCTAACTAAGAGTGCAACAAAGAATGAAATAAGAAAATAATCAAAGGTAAGCAATGAGAAAGACAATACCCAAGAAAGAATCCACCTAGACTTCACCTATTATTCTAAATCTGAATTAAACGATTTATTCACTTGTGCCTTGATTCGTAAAAATCCCTAAATTATGTTAATATCTCTTTTGAGAGTAAGAACAACTAACTCTAGGTTGATTAATTAAAATCTCTTTCTAATTAAAACCCTATTGTCTCATTAACTCGATCTATGATTCCCCTATTAGATTTGACTTTAATCCGGTAGATTTATGTCCTCCTATTTCTAATATTGCATGCAACTCTACTCAATTATGCTAGATCTACTCTTAAATAGGGACTTTTGCTCCACTAAAATAAGCACATTAAACATGAATTAATATCCCAAAAATATTAAAATATGAAATAAACATACATAATTGAGAATAAGAATAAAGTATTTATCGCGTAAAAACAAAAATTAAATAATAAGATTTATCATAGGTTTCATCCTCCCTAGGTATCTAGAGAATTTAGTTCATAATCCTAAATGAAAGCATCTCAAAGTTAGAATAACCACAAGACATAAAGAAACTCAATAAAACTTCAAAAGAAATTAAATAGAGATCTTCGATCTTGAGGGAGATCTGCTTCCATGTTGATTCCGATGGCATTCTTCGAGTGCTTTCTTTGATCTTCTCTGATGGCCTCCTTAGATCTTCTTCTAATTGGTATTTATAGACTTTAGGAAGCCTAAAAATTGGGGGTTTTTCGCGTATCTGGGAAGCGGATTGCGATATCAACACGGGCTGGCACATGGGCGTGTGGCCAGCCCGTGTTGATCCTGAAAATAGTTCTATTTGTCCAATTTTTGCTCGTTTTTCGCTCCTTTCGCTCCCAAATGCTTTCCTAAGTATAGAAACATGAATTTAAGGTATTAGAAGCATCAAATTCACTAATTTACATAATTAATCATCCAAAACCGCATTAAGAATGGGATTAAAATATGCTACTTTTACAACTTATCAGTTGAACATGAATGTTGAGCTTGTTTGGTATGTGTTGAATCAAGTGGAGTTATTTCTTAATGCTTATAATGAATGGTTAGTTGGAAATAATTGAAATAGGTACAAAATGGTTCACTTTTCCCCAAAAAAAAAAAGTCCACGTCTCGACGATCATCCTCCCTCGTCACAACGTTGGTCGATAGTAAGTGATGTCGTGACGTCAAGTGGCCTGAGGTCGTGACGTGACATACTATTTTGATGAATTCACGGCGTGAAAAAGATGATGTCACGATGTCGGCCCTGAACTTTTAAAACTTTGCAATTTGTTCATCTTTCATGCTTAAGTTAACAAAAGAGCTTTTGTAAGCTTGTATAAGATCTAGATATGAATGTTTAACATAATTTGAATGTGATTAACCTTTGATTACATGTGTGGATGTTTGTATACTGCAAAATTGACTACAGTTACTTCGAAAATGAATGTAGCATCATCTAGTTCGGACCTTGCGATTGGGTAAGGCGGGGGGTGTTACATTTATGAATAATAAAAGCAGATGAATATAGAAGCTCGCTTCAAAGACATATTAGGGTAGGTAGAATCCTCCCACCACATCACTTATGCAATTGACCCGAGAAAGAATGGAAAATTTGTAATCATAATTCAGAAGACTAATCCCTCTAACCTCCAACATACTCACTATCTCTTCCTCCTTTGTTGTGCACAACCACTCGTTGGCAACTCTCGATAATTATCTAAATTTTTCATCATCATAAAGTTTGGATTTACTTTATCCTTTCCTTTATCCTACCCTTACCTTTACCCCTGTAACACCCCAAACCCAGCCCAAACGCTACAACCGGATCTGGTATGTCACTTAAGGGATTTTACAAAACATGTCGCATTTTGGAAAACAACTACTAGGTTTAAACATTTATACCGAAAACTTAATAATTCATTAATTCATATAAAATATAAAGTTATAAATTACCTTGGTGAATTTTAAACAAAAACTATAATTTCATACATGTCTTAACTTAATTTAAAACATAAAACTTAAAAGCCCAGTAATAAAAGCCCAACATAAAACCAAAACATAAATAATAGTCTAGTGGCTCATGGCCTTATTACAATAAAATTTAAAATAATAAACTGGAGTCTTCTTGTTAAATCCAAGAGTTCTTTTGCATGGCCACCTTGCGCTCCTCTCCAGCCCGGTCCGATGCACTAGGTGCTACCTGAAGATGTTAAGAAATTGGTTGACTCGCGAGATTCAGTGTGCAACCCTTATGAACCATTAGATTTGGGCCTTAGCCTCACAGAACAGAATAACAGTTTAATATATATATATAACAAAAAAATTATGCAAGCCCAACCCAAATCCTAAGTTTCCATCCGCTACACGCCTCCCGTACCAGCCGTTCACACCATAGGGGATTTCTACAATCAACCCGCACCGCTACACGCAGTTGATGGCAGCCGTGCTGCTCATCGTCAGAGTTGTGACAGAGTCACCAGGCTGAAATGGCGAAAAGCCACCAGAAACAGAGTCTGTGACAGAGTCACCAGGCTGAAATGGCAAAAACCACCAGAACAGATCACTTCCCCTTTTCATCAATTTCCCAACCCCAAGCATACAATGAAATCGTCATACAAAGCATATCGTTTTAACAGGAATAATCACTGAAATAGGACAGAAGTCACTAACCTATTGATCAGCCTTTACCCTTCAAGGGTTTTCACTTGTTATGCCGGGATTTCGGCATTTAGCAGAGTATAGCAGATTTATACATATGAATATATATTAGCAAACAGTCTAACAGTGAGAAAGGTTACACACCTGATTAATGTCGATACCCTTGCTAGACCGATCTACAACTTTGCTAAAAAAGCCGGAAAGATGTGAAAATAGGGCCTCTCCTATATTCGGCCAAGGGTTAGTAAATCCTGAATTTACACATTGAAACTAATAGATCTTCTTACCTTGAAATCTCGAAAGTAACACGATTCGAGTGCTACCGATCTATAACTCAGAGATCTATGCGATTGACTCCACTAAAGTTCCCTTCAGATTTCGACACAAGTAGGCACCACAGAAGTAATTCGGCAATCACAGGAGATGACATCTAGGTATTTCGGCTTTTAGGAAAATCCCAGAAAAAGTATAAACAAGAGAAGGCTGATGTGTCTTTGGCTTTTAAAATACTTGAGTGAAGAGTTTCGATTTCTGACAGGAAAAGAGAAGAAGAAAAGAAAACAAGGAAGAGACTTGAAGATTTCGGCTAGGAAGAAAAAGAATGGAAAGAGTTTCGGCTTTTGAATCAAAGTGAAGATGAGGGAATAGGCTTAGAGATTTCGGCTTTTGCAGAGAATGAAGAAGAAGATGGAACTTTAGGAGTTTTCGGCTTTTACTCAGAGAAGAAGAGAAAAGAATGAGAGAAAAACCCAAATGCCGAAATTGAAGAGATATTCCCCTTATTTATAGAAATTTCGGCACTTACCTAACCTTGCAGATAAATCCTATCTTTTCTCCTTTATCTTAATCTACTAGCTCATCTAAAAGAGACTTAATTATCTCTAACTCATCCCTCCTTTATCAGCATATTATCCACATATTTTAATCATTAAAATCCCTAAATTTTAGCCTTTATCTGCTTATTATCCACATAAAATAAATTCCTAAATAATAGCCTTTATCTGCTTATTATCCACGTATTTTAAACACTAAAACCCCTAAATTTTAGCCTTGTTTCCATCCACTCCACCTAATCCTAATGCCCAAAATTTAGCTAACTTAAATTAAAAGAATTGGGCCCCATGAAACTTAAATTTGGGCCCCTTACTCCCTTGTGTGGCGTCACCTCCTAAGATTGGGCCACAAGCCCACTTTGGTATTTTAAACATAGATACTACCTTTTAAACCCTATAATGCCCAAACAGATAATTTTAATCAAGGCCTCTGCCTAAGCCTGAGCCCAATTTGGACCCCTAACACTTAAATTAACACATTAGACATATCCACCGATTAAACGCATAGGCCCAAAAATTCAGGATGTTATAACCCCTTCGAATACTTTTGTTGACCATTCTATTCAAATCTTAAACCTAGCTCTAGTTTACCGAAATAAACTTTTGCTAACAACACCAAAAACATTAAAAGAAAAAGAATTTTTTTGAAACTTTCCAAATGAAACAAAAAGGAAGAGACTTTTGTAATGAAAAAACTTGAAGCAGTAGAGAACTTCCATAAAATTCTCTTTAACAATACTTAGGCTCTCAACAACAGTAGTGTAAAGACTTAAGAAATTCTTGAAGAGCCTTATTTATATCAAGCCCAAGTGTGCCCAAAATGATTTAAAAAATGAGACATTTCTTCACAACCAATCAAGCGCAAACACATGCCATTATAATTATGATTAGCCAATCCATGTCCAATGAACAATAATCACATGGCTCACTCATTAACTGGAAAAAACTCAAATGTCACATCTCTCCACTAAAACTGAGACTCCCACTAAAACTGAGACTCTTACGATTCCAAGACATGTGAACAACATTCGGTACACCCCTACCACATATATAATTCGCAAATAGGTTGCCAAGATTTTTTACTTTGTTTAAAGGATAGAAATTCCAGTTATCATTGCCTCGCCTTGGGGAAGTATACTGTATAATCTCCCCTCAAGTGGAGGAAATTGTTACGCATACCTCGCCAAAATGGGCTATTCTGACCTTACCTCATCAATCACAACCTCGCCCAATAGCAACAACTCACCAACTATGATCCTTACAAAGACATGCATGATCAACACGTGGAATGCTTCCAACCTACATCTCCAAATATGGGTTTTAAGTCTCTTCCTTGCATGAAGCATACGTAGAGCCTATGTTGGGCTTCATTAAGTCCACATTAGTCTAATTGCAGCTAAATTGCCAAACCCATAGCCCTATCATCGCCTAGCTAAGATGACTATCATGTTTTCTAATAGGCCATGATGGTTACTAAACTAACTATAATTACGAAAAAGGCAAGCTCACCTATCGAACAATAGTATAGCTATGGTGAGTAGGGAATATCGTATCCACGAGGACTAAAAGTACTAGTAATTACTATTTTTCTATTATTTAGCCGATAAATTGGGATGATTGTTTTAATCTAAATTTACTAATCTAAATTAACTAAGAATGTGACAGAGAATGAATTAGAAAAATATTTGAAGATAACCAAAAAGAAAGACAATACCCAGGAAAGAATCCACCTAGACCTCACTAATTATTCAGAATCTGAATTAAATAATTTATTCACTTGTGTATTGATCCATAGAAATCCCTAAATTATGTTAATATCTCTTCTGAGAGTAAGAATAACTGACTATTTCTAATTAAAACCCCTATTGTCGCATTAACTCGATCTATGGATTCCCCTATTAGATTTGACTCTAATCCGGTAGATTTATGTCGTCCTATTTCTAGGATTGCATGCAATTCCACTCAATTATGCTAGACCTACTCTTAAACAGGGACTTTTGATCCACTGAAATAAGAACATTGAACATGAATTAATATCCCTAAAATATTAAAGCATGAAATAAACATAAATAATTGAGAACAAGAATCAATTATTTATCATGTAATTCAGAAATAAAATAACAAGATTCATCATAGGTTTCATCTTCCCTACATATCTAGGGAATTTAGTTCATAATCTGAAAAGAAAACATCTCGAAGTCAGAAAAACTACAAGACATAAAGAGATTCAAATAAGCTTCGAAAGAAGTTAAAAGGAGATCTTTAATCTTGAAGGAGATCTATTTCTGAGTTGGATCCGATGGTGTTCTTCAAGTAATTTCTTCAATCTTCCCTCCGTCCTCATTTAGATATTCTTCTAATTGATATTTATAGACTTTAGAATGCTCAAAATGCCTAAAAAGTGGGTTTTTCCGGCATGTTTAGGAAGCAGGGTGCGAAATCAACACTGGCTAGCACATGGGCGTATGGCCAGCCCGTGTGGAAATGCTCAGGCTGTTCTTCAAGTAATTTCTTCAATCTTCCCTCCGTCCTCCTTTAGATATTCTTCTAATTGATATTTATAGACTTTAGAATGCTCAAAATGCCTAAAAAGTGGGTTTTTCCGGCATGTTTAGGAAGCAGGGTACGAAATCAACACTGGCTAGCACATGGGCGTATGGCCAGCCCGTGTGGAAATGCTCAGGCTGTGTGGATGCTGAAAACAGCTCTTTTTGCTCAATTTTGGCTTGTTTTTTGCTCCTTTCTCTCCCAGTGCTCACCTAAGTATAGAAACATGATTTTAAAGGATTAAGAGCATCAAATTCACTAATTTACATCATTAATCATCCAAAAATGCATTAAGAATGAGATTAAAATATGTTACTTTTACAGCTTATGAAATATCCCCACACTTAAGCGTTTGCTTGTCCTCAAGCAAAATTCTCAACTCATAATTAAAATTAATCTTTTTCAACTCATAATTCTCATCAATAATGTTTCGTCATAATTCAAAAATAATCATACATTGATAATTCAACTAAAAGATCACTAAAGATTCAAACAATCAAAGTCAAACATTTTTTTTAAAGCATGAAAACATAGGTATTTCCCCTTATCTAAATAATTACCTTTAATTCAAAATCGACAGGAATCAACATCCTCACTAAAGATTCACTCAAATCACTCAAAGTGTTTAAGTTCCAAAAATAAGCACTCAATAGTCAAACACGAAAAGTTATTACCATAGGCTTGCATGAAAATCAAATCTCCAGCACTATAAAATGAGATGATACACAAATCAAAAGGTCTTTAAGAGGATGTAATGGACTTAGGTTAAAGGGTGTGGAAAAAGGCTGAAAATTTTGGTTAAAATCGAGATTGAATTGATAAATTACCAAACTAGAAAAATAAACAAATGTTGAATTAAAAACAATTACATCAATCGAAAACTATTCAAGAATAACACGAGCTTCTTTTCAAAATATGAGTTTAACTGTTCAAGCTCAATTAAAATAGAATTAAATAATAACCAATATATATGTATTTTTTATTTTTTTAATTATTGAGAGCAATTGTAACACCCCAAACCCGGTCAATACGCCATGACCGAATCTGGCATGCCACGAAGGAAAACGTTTTGAAGAAAAACGAGTTAACGATTAAAATTTTGTGAAAAACTCTTTGTTGAACTTTGTTTGTAGAAAACAAGTGTATAATAAATTGAAAGCTGATAATTTGCTTTTGAAATCTAAAAAAAATAAGTCTTTAAAACATAATTTCAATTCCATAGATTAGAAAACTTTTTAATATTTTAAAGAAAACAAAGTGATTAGATTGAAAACTGTATCTAAAAGAAATTTGGAAATAGTTGAGTTATCGAAAATACTTAAGATGTTAAAATTATCAAATGATTTATGTTACTCGATGGTAACGTTTTAAAAAAAAACATCGCATTTTGTAATTTAGAAAACTTTATGCTCAAATTATTATATCAAACATGTAATTTGTAAGCCAAATTTAAATCAAACCCAAAACATATAAATAATCCAAAACATAATTAAACAAGCCTTATTACAAATCCATAAAAATATGAAAACCAAATTAAAATAAAGTACCCAAATGGTAGTTCATGTAAAACCAAATTTTATTGCATGGCCTCCTCGAGTTCATCCGGCTCCTCATCCGCGATCTCACGAATCACCTGAAAAGATAAGGGAGAAGGTGAGTCACCAAGACTCAGTGCATATTCCCTCTCCCGGGTAAATGCCACATACTTACACAAATTATAACAAAGCAACATATATGTATAATGCACCCAACCTAGCCATCCATAACTCCTTTTCTACCCCGTGTGGTACCAAACCACTGGTGGTGCCAAACCACTGGTGACCGAAGTCACGATATTCAATATTGTGATACCAAATCACTGGTGACTCAAAGTCACAAATCCATATGTGGGGCCAACCCACGTGTGATACCAAATCACTGGCGACAATCTCATATCTCAAAAGTGGGGCCAACCCACGGTGATGCTAGATCACAGGGACGAGTCGCTATGAGGTGCCAAACCTCTGGTGTCCCAAAGACACAAATGTGATACCAAATCACTGGTGACCGAAGTCACGAATAATCCATCTATGGGGCCAACCCACGTGTGATACCAAATCACTAGCGACGATCCCATATCTCAAAAGTGGGGCCAACCCACGGTGGTGTTAACCACAGGGACGAGACGCTATGAGGTGCCAAACCTCTGGTGTCCGAAGACACAAATGTGATACCAAATCACTGGAGGTACCAAACCTCTGGTGTCCGAAGACACAAATGTGATACCAAATCACTGGAGGTACCAAACCTCTGGTATCCGAAGACACAAATGTGATACCAAATCACTGGTGACCGAAGTCACAAAATCAATCTTCCCCCTCCTCTCATGTTGCCCATACCAATGCAATAGATAAACAAATCATGTCAATATACTTTGATATAAATCACATAACAAATATTATAAATCGTAGATCATGATTTCAATCCACATGTATTAACAACATATCGAAACGGACTTACCCGAATCCTCATTCATACCATCATGGTATCATATCAAGATCTCATCATTTCGTCTTTGACAACATGAATAGTTATTTTAACACACATATATACAAATATGAACCAAGTTATAAAGTGTGTAAGATACACACCTTTCACCAACGCAAATACTAACTTCCGAAGATCCGATCTACCACCCTAGATCACCTTGTCCTACAATCGACCAATTCTAAGATTATGAACAAAGGCCATTCGGCCATACCACTAAATCCCAAAGATTTATCCTTTAAAAAAAAATACCAAGTCTTACCTAAACTTACCCAAAACGATTGACAAAGAAACGAGGCTTAGATTGATTGCTTCCAACGTCCCGAGAGCCTAAGAGAATGATCGATTCCTAAAATGGTTAGAACCTTGCAACAAATGCCCATAGGTTCGGCCTTTGTCCACAAGAAAACGAGATAGAATAGAGAAAGAAAAGAAAGAAAAACAGCCATGAACACTTACCCTTTTTCCAAAATCGATTAAAGAAAACCAAAGAGGTTCTACCCTTGAATATTCGGCCAAAAATAATACAAAAAGGAAATGGAATGTTTCGACAATATGGTTATGAAAGAAGAAAGATATGTGAGTGGAAAAGAGAATAGAAATGAGAGAGAAAATTCGGTTTAATCAACAATGGAAGAAAGAAAAGAGAGAGTTTGAAGAAGAGAATGATTCGACCAAAAGAAAGAGAAAGAAAATGTGGTTGAGCAAAGATCAAAAGAAGAAAAGAGAGAGAGAGATGGGAGAAATGAGGTTCGGCCAACACCTTGTTTTACCAAAGAAGAAAAATGCACAAAAGTTCCAATGTTGTTTCGATTTCAAAAGGACAAATGAAAGAAAAGAAATGGTATTTGGTTCACACGAAATGAGGCTAAAACCAAAAACAAAATTGCACCAAAATGCACAAGACACATTCGGCCAATAGAGGGAGTTTTTGGAGAGGAAAAACAATTGTAAAAAGATGTTCAAATGACAAAAATTGGCCAACTATTCCCCCCAAGCTACCTATCACATTCGGCCACCCCCCTAGCCACACATGCCATCCACATTCAAGCACTAAAGGCCTTGGAATTCTCTCCAAAACATCATCCTAAAGCCTAGCCTTATGTCTCCCCAACCTTCCATAACCTTAAGATTCTTATCCCCAATTTCATGCTTTCCTAAAACCAATATTCAACTTACCAAAACTAAGAGTCCAACCTATCATAAATAAAGTTGACCGAACATCAATGCTAGAATGAACAAAAAATAAAATCCTCAAAATGCTTTCCAAGCTACTCGAACCACTTCCCTCAAGCAACCTTTCAAGCTCCTTAACCACTAAGCCACTAACTCCTCATGTGCTATAAATTAACACTTAAATTAACTTAAGTGTCAAGCTCACTTACTCCACTTCATTAAATAAACCATACTAAAAATTATTCTAGCTTCCTAAATAAAAATCAAGCCTTCACAAGACTATGCTAACACACAAAATTCATACTCGAGCCAACACAAATAATACTTCAAATTTTTGGATGTTATAGCAATAGGAAATAATTCAGCAACTTAAACAAAAGACTTAATTAGGCAATAAACCAAATCAAATCTCAGTAAAAATGGAGTCAATAAAACAGGGAAAATTTTCAATGAGCAAAAAAAAAGAGTTATGGGTTAAAATTAATGGGTGAATCAAGAAACGATTTGTAAAGCTCAAAGGGGTTCAAAAAGGGTTAATTATGTAGGTAGGCTTTTTACGGGATAAGTGGGTTAAAATCGAAGTACCTTTATCATCTCAGTATATCAAATCAAAGGTGTGGTCTCAACATGCATAATTGAAGCAAGGTCTAGAATAAAAAATTAATATTGACACACTCATAACCAATAATAAAAATGAGCAAGAAAAATATATGCTCTAAAAGCTCAAAATCTCACAAAAAATTATGGTTTTTGATGTCAATGTTGCAAATCTCAAACTTCAAGGTAATACCTTAATTTAGGGAAACAACCTAAATTTTTTTTAGTTCTGAAAATAGACTTATCATGTTTGATTGTCTCATGCCTTAAAGTTTAAATCAATCAATACACAATTATCAACAAATTAATCTAAAACACGTCAACAAAAATCACAAATCAATAAAAATTTATTCTAATAGAAGTATGAGAAAATTACTTAAACACAAGAAATAATTCAAGGATTTTCTAATAATAATTATATAAATAACCTCCACACACTTAAGATGTACATTGGCCTCAATGTACAAACATATATAATCACATATAAACAGAATATCATAAGAGAGGGAGACAACTAAAACTACCCTGAATATTGGATGAAATCCCCATAATAGTGAAAAGCGGAATTGTAGTCAAATCTAAACGTAGAGCATGATTCTGAGCAAACTAATAAGAAAATAAACACGAATAGTGAAGAAGATTAAGGGATTAAAACTCGATTAGAAACAACCATAAAAAGAAAAAATATAGTTCAAAAGATAAAAATGAAATAAGTCCAATAAATATAAAAATAAAAATAAAACAAATGGACTCAATGGTCTTCATCATCAGACGCGTCGGTGTCATGAGTAGTCGGTGCTGAGGAGGATATATGGAGATGTTTACAGATCTGCTAAAATGTCGCATCAATACTGTTGAACCTCTGAAAGCAATGTTGCTCGAAACGAGTGGACCGCTCGGAGAGGTTTGCTAAAGTAGCAGCAGAAGAAATAGGATGGTCACTCGAAGGTGGAGGATGAGGTGGATCCTCGTGATAGAAGGGGACATCATCAGTGAAGTCCTGGGGTTTATTCTGAGAACCAGAATGAAAGAATCGGTACTAAGGAGGATCAACTCCATGACACCGCTCGATCATCCTCATATGAATCATGCTCGAGATTCCCTGTGGGGACATCTGGCCAACGAGTATAAGTGTAGAGGATTGCTTCAGTGTGTGGAGGAGACCAAAGTGTCGAGCAAATCGAGTCACATAAGGGCCTAAATAGATGGGACCTTTCTTGTGGCGGTTTGTTTGATGGCGGAAGGCTAAGGCAATGAAGTATGCTAAATAAAAAATATGCTCGGTGGCCATGCTCCATAGAAAATAAGCATTAGTACTACTGACGACTCCAGTGCTCTCTTCTACTAGTCAAAGTGTGAGCTAAAAGGGCATGAAGATACCGTAAGGCCGGAGAGAGAGAGAGAAGTCGCCTTCGAGTGACTCACATCATAGGGTGTCCTACTCACTGTAAGTTCTGCTTAACAACGAGATGGCGAGTAATGGATGTGTCAATGTAGGTGGAGAAAGTCCTCGGCACTTATAAACTCTTCAGTGTAGAGTCCCATAGCAGCGCCGAACTCGGGGACATTCATATGGCGCACTAAACCACCGAGTCTGAAAGTGATGGTGCCTTGCTCATCATGAGTCATCGTGACCTGCTGTAGAATAAATGTCGTGCAAAACTCCAACGTCAGCGGCCTAGGCAGAGTGGGGGCTGTCGAAGTAACTGAAATAATTCCTCCTAGGGACTTGCAAAAAATCGAAAATAAGGGTGTCGGGCCTTGGCAGAGGCGCTCGAGGAGGAGGTCCCGCCAAGTGTCTTCCAATTTTTGAAGTGGGGTCGGTGACCTTGGACTTGCTACGTGTGTTCGTCATAGTGGCCCTACAAGAAAAAGAATCCAAGATCAAAAAAGCAACAAAATAATAAAACAGCAAGTAAAGAAATAAGAGGCTGATAAAGCAGGATGGAATATTGGACTAGCAAGCCTTCCATAAAAAATAAAGCTTCCTAAATGGAGAATTAACTCCTAAAATAATAAAGGACAAATACCAATGCAAAAAAAATCCATTATCTTAATTATGATGCTTAAAAACTGATATGCAAGTAATAAAGAAATAAATAATAAAGAAAACCTTAATAGAATCGACAACTAATCAAATCTACAGAAATACCAAAAGGACTAATGAATGATAGAAACCAACATAGCAAGATAATTAATTAACAAAAATCGAAACAGTGATTAACAATGGTAAATAGATATTGATAAACAGAAGCAGAAACATTTTAATAAAAAGAATAATAATAACAAAATAGAAAATAACAATAATTCTAATAATAATAATAATAAATAAATAAAATAAAATAAAATAAATAAAGAAAATTGAGAAAAAAGGGGAAACCGACTGTGATGGAGGTGGTGCTCACGACGGCTGGTGCAAGCGGCGGTGATGGGTGAAGGTCGAGGGGATGGTGGGTGTGGTAGTGTAGGTTGGCAGAAAGAAGGAAGATGGAAGAAAAGAAGAAAGGAGGGGTCAGGTTTCGGTTGAAAGGGTTGTTGGGGGTCGAGCGGCTTGGTGGGGAGAAAGGTTGCGGCTAAGTAGAGTGAGAGGGCCGACGAGATGGGTTGCAGCGTGGGGGTTCGGTGTTGATCGAATGAAGAGGGGGGGTTGTTGGGGTGCGGTTTGACGGGGGTGGCATGGTGGTTTGTGAGGGTGGTTCGACGGAACTGAAAAAAGGCCAAGGGAGAGGATTCGGCGTGATGAGGGAGGGGGTGACGATGGTGGCCGGAGCGTGGAGGTAGGGGAGCGACGGCGGCTAGGGTTTTGGTGTTTGGGGAATTAGGAGGAAGAAGAAAAAAGTGAAATAAAATTGGGACTAGGGTTTTTTAAGGGTGACAAAGTCGTGTAAAGGCCTGTGTTAGGCCATATGACTGTGTCACACTCCCGTGTGCTATAAAATTTTTAACCTAGTCTTCACACAGCCTCAGACACGCTCGTGTGTCCTCCACACGGTCGTGTCACATGGCAGTGTGCAACCTCCTTCGCTTCTCCCACGCCCGTGTGAACTCCTACACGCCCGTGTGGCTCAACCGTGTCTCACACACAGCCGTGTGCCTTGCCCGTGTAACTCTCTGAGTTGTTTTAAAAATGAAAAATAATTAGCTCCAGGTTTCACACGACCTAGGACACGCCTGTGAGTCCAGGCCGTGTTAAACTTTCATGTGGACTATTTTAGGTCGTGTCTCTGTCGATTTTTGAAAAAAGTTAAGTTTCAGGATCCACACAACCAAGGACACGCCTAGTGTCCAAGCCATGTGGGTCACACGGCCTTGTTGCTAGGCCGTGTAACTCACTTTCAATTTTCTTAAAATTTTAAAACTAAGTCTTAGGATCCACACGACCAAGGACACGCCCGTGTGTCCAGGCCGTGTGGGTTAAAAACACATTTTTTTAATTCAAAAATTAATCAATTTAAAAAATATCATGAAATAAAATTAAGAAAATTAGCAGCGTTAACTCAGGTTGCCTCCCGAGAAGCGCTTATTTAAAGTTTAAGCTCGACTTACCTTGTATTCGTACGGTCACGGTAGTTCGCGGAGTCGAAATTCCTCTTTCTCGTTGTTCATCCACATTCTTATTATGGTGTAGCTTTGGCTCTACATCGTGTATTCTTGGTTTCTCCTTGACATGTGTCCGTCATTCGTCTAGTTCATCGATCTGTAACATTCTTTCTTCATTAGTTGTTCTGTTTCTGTCACATGGACTGGAACATGGCTCCATCACATTTTTTCGAGGGGTTTCCTACAAAGAAGTTTGAGCCACAATGTTATTCATATTAACGGAACTCGTATAATCATCTCAATAACTAGATATCCTAGCAGAATCACGAGTTTGGAGAGTAATCGTGTCATCACCTACACGTAGTGTAACAGCCCGGTTTAGACCCTAGTCAGAATAGTGGTTTCGATACCACAAAACTGAGGTTAGAAAAATATTTTAATATTATTTTCTGTGTTTACAATATGTGATAAAGTATGTGAAAGTTCTGTATGAAAATTTTACCGTTTGTGTGTCGAATTGTGAAAAAGGAATTAACCGCATAAAATGCAAAAGTTGTGTGCTAATTGTTAAAGTGCTTAATTTTCATGGCTTATTAAATAAGAAGTCCTTATGTTGTAATTAGACCTTTGATAACGGGGATAGACAAAAATGGGCTTATATTAGTGGAATTTTAATGTTTTAATCAAAGGTTAAAATGGTAATTGAATTATTAAGTTAATATTAACTAAAACAAAAACATTTGGTGGCCATTCTATCATCTTTATTCCATCGAAACTAGAAAGAACACATAGGGTTCTTGAGCTTTGGATATTCGGCACATACAAGGCTTGATTGAGGTATATTTTGAGCTTGGTTTTTCGTGATTTTTACGTTTTTGTGATCGTTGCTTTGTGTTCTATCAAGCCCATGTCTTAATTTTAGAATTTGATGATGATTTTGAGAAGTGCCATTGATGAATGCTTGAACCTTGTGTTGATAGTTGGTGAAATATGAAAGTTTAATGTTGGGTTAACATATTTTGTCTTTGGATTTTTGGTGAAATTGGTTATTTTGGGCTAAATTGTGAAAATGAGAAATTAAGGTACTAAAATGTGAAATAAATGAAATATGTGGGCTTGTATGAACATGAGGAAAATTTGGCCTAAGCATGGTATGATGAAATTGTGTGTTTTTTGTGATTTTATGAAATAGGGACTAAAATGTCAAAATGTGTAAATGTGAGGGCTATTTTGTAAAATGCCTTGAATATATATATTTGGATTGAATTGAATGATTTGGTGAATGAATGAGCTAAATTTGAATATGTATAGATCAAGAAAAGAGAAATTCGGACTTAGATCGAGGCAAGAACAAAGTGCTCGATTGATCGACTTTTTTCGTAATTTCGACATCCGAGGCAAGTCCGTGTATATTACGAATTGTTTAAATCGTGTTCATATATTATGTAATGAATGAATATATGTGGTTGATGAATTAGTAATGCTATATGTGGATTTGAGTGTTGTGGCACTAAGTGTGCATAAATGGAATTGATACAGTGATGAACGACACTATGTGTGTGAAATAAAGAAAGCATCGATTATAATGATTGGCACTGTGTGTGCGATACCGAGTTAAATTTGGTTTAATGTAAAGGCACTAAGTGTGCAATGATATTAAAGCTTCGGCTAATAGAATTGGCACTAAGTGTGAGTAAATTGAATGATTAATGAAGATTGAACGAAAAGTGGTATTGAGCATTGAGTAGCAAAAGTGATCGTTAATTAATTGTTGGCACATGTATGTACGGAACCTATGTGGTTGATGATATCATATATGGATAAATGGATGGTTATGTGATTAGTGACTATGAATTGATTGTACATCATTGTGAATTGAACCATGTGATAGTTTATCTTGTATATTGAATTCGAATGATTAAGATAAGTTTATTATATGACGAACTTACTAAGCTTTTAAGCTTACTGTGTGAATTGTTTCTCTATTTTACAGTGTCGTTAAAGCTAGCTCGGATTCGGGATCGTCAGCGACTCAATCACACTATCGGCTATCTATTTTGGTACTTTTGGAAGTTGTATATATTTGTTACATGGCATGTATGGGCTAGTGATTATGGTATGTTTTGAGAAATATAGATCTTGCCATGTGATATGGCTTTATAGTTTAATGATGTTGGTATATGCTTTGGGTATGTGTAAAGGATGGTAATATGTGTATATGTGTGTTCTATGTGAATGATCATTTTGACATAAATTAGTAAAAATGTAAATGGTATGTTTCATATTTAGATTTGATAAGGATTGGAATGATGAATGGATTATATGGTTTGGTTGTGAAGTTGATACTTGGATTGGTAAGTTCAGTTGAAGTTGTATAGGAAAATGAATGATGACGTTAAGAGTTTAACTATGCAATGTTTTGGTATGTTTGGATGCCATTTGAGGTATGAAATTATATGGTTTGATGCTTGTAGGTGTGACCCAAAGTGTGGGTGGCAAATTGGCCTTGCAAATGGCCTATATTTGCCCACACGGTTGGGCACACGGGCGTGCGGCTCGACCGTGTCTCTTAAGTTTTCAAATTGAAACAAGTCAGACTCGCACATAGGCTGGACACACGCGCGTGTGACTGGCTTTGTGAAATAAGTCAGTGTCGACCACAGGTTAAGCACACAGGCGTGTCTTCGGCCGAGTGGACAAGTAAGTATGTATGCCCTATTTTGACACGGCTTGGACACACGGGTGTGTCTGAGGCCGTGTGAGGCACACGGCCTACCCACACGGGCGTGTGACCTCTGTAACTTTGAAAAATGTTAAGTTTTTTGGAAAAATTTCGTATGTGCTCGGTTTAGTCCCGATCCCTTTCCAATGCATGTTTAAGGTCTCGTAGACCTTATTAAGGGACTTAGTGACATTATTTGATTATGATTTAATGATGTATGAATAATGAAGGTTAAATGTTATGATTTGATCGGTAATGCCTCTTAACCCTAATCCGGCGACGGATACGGGTTAGTGGTGTTACACGTAGTATTAATTCACCTGTACCAACATCAATAATAGTTCTGGCAGTTGCTAAAAAGGGCCGACCTATAATCAAAGGTACGTCGCTATCCTCATCCATGTCTAAAACAACGAAATCAACTAGGAATATGAATTTATCAATTTTTACAAGTACGTCTTCAATAATACCCCTAGGAAATCTAATGGTTCTATCTGCTAATTGAATACTCATCTTAGTTTATTTGGATTTTCCAATACCTAATTGTTTAAACATTTTATAGGGCATGGCATTAATACTAGCCCCTAAATCAGCTAAAGTATTATTAACATTTAAACTACCAATTAAATAAGGAATAGTAAAACTCTCTAGAGCTTTCAATTTGTTGGCTAGTTTATTTCGAAAAATAGCTGAGGAAACTACGTTTAGCTCCACGTGCAACGAATCATCTAACTTCAGTTTGTTTGCCAAAAGCTCCTTTAAAAATTTTATGGAATTGGGCATCTGCGAAAGAGCTTCAATAAACTGTAACAGACCGGTTTTAGCTAAGTCAGAATAGTGGTTTTGGAACCACAAATATGAGGCCAAAAAATTATTTTAATATTATTTTTGGTGTTTATAGCATGTGATTATATATGTGTGAAAGTTTCGTGAAATAATTTTAGCATTTGACTGCTTAATTTGATAAAAGGACTAAATCTCGTAAAATGCAAAAGTTGCATTCTAATTATTTAAGTGCTTATTTGCTATGAATAATTAAATGTGAAGACCTTATGTTGTGAATAGACCATGGATAGTGGGAATTGAAATGAATAGCCATCCATTATATGTTTTATTATTGTTTAAAAAAAGGTTAATTAAGTAATTTGTTATTTAAGTTTAATTAAATTAAAACAAAACAAAATGGTGGCCATGTATCATTTTTTTACAACCAAAATAGAAGAAAGAAAAGAGGGTTGAGAGCATTTTAGGGTTCGGCCCTTATTGATCTTGATTAAGGTATGAATTTTGTTTGATTTTTGATGATTTTTATGTTTCTGTGATCGTTGCATCGAGTACTAGCTAGCCCGTGCCCTAATTTTCAAGCTTGTTGAGGATTTTGTGAAGTGCCATTGATAAATATTTAAGCTTTTAAATGTTTGATGATGAAAAACGGATATTTGTTGATAGATTATCATATTTTGTTAAGTGATTTCTGGTAAAAATATTATTTAGGTATTAAATTATGAAAAGTACAAATTATGTAGTTGAAATGTGAAATAAATGTGAAATATGGGGTGCTAGGGGTACTATAGTAATTCGGTTAAGCATGTGTTTTGTTAAATTTTGTGTAATTTGTGTTTTTTATGAAATAGGGACTAAATTGTACAAATGTGGAACTTTAGGGGCTAAAGTGTAAGCCCAAATATGTGTTTGTGGACTGAATTGAATGATTTGATGAATAAATGAGTTAATTTTTAATGTATATAGATTAAGAACAAAAGAAATCAAATTTAGATCGGGGAAAATCAAAGGTTATTGAATAGTCGATCCAGTCCGTGTATCCCTAATACGAGGTAAGTTCATGTGCAAATTGATAAACCGTAAAAGTAACATATTTTAAGCCCACATTTAGCATGCTTTTGATGATTTATCCTTTGATTTATGTAAAAAGGTGCTCTTGATCCTTTCTTTTCATGTTTTATACTCAGGAAAGTACTCGAGGATGAAAAGAATGAGAAATGGGCTTAAAACGGACCAAATTGGGCCAAAATAGAAATCGGCACGGCCTGGGCCCAAGACCACAAGGTCGTGCCTCATTAAAAGTCCGAACACGACCTAAAGATGACTCACACAGGCGTGTGCCATGGCCGTGTCCCTGTCGTGGAAAAGAGCAATTTCACTCGGAAAAGGATACTTAGGGTCAAAGAAACCTATCTCAAAAGCCTATATAAACACCCTAAGTATAACCTAGAAGAGGGCAGTTAGCTAGGCTAAGGAGCCGAGCCAGAAAGTTAGATTTGTGGAAATCACTCGAAGATAGCCAGTTGATCCATCTCAAGAAGCCGGAGCTATACTCAAGACGGAGGATCTCTCCTTCAATTCCTTCAGAGGGTTTTACGGATTTCTTATGTGTTGTTTTATCTTTTCTTTTGAGATGTTTTCTTTTATTGTTATGAACTAAACCCTTAGATACCTGAGGGGATGAAACCTAAGATGAATCTTGTTATCGTTTGCTGAACTATATGATAAATATTTGACTTGTCCTTAATTTTGTGTTCTTAATTCTTGTGTTGATATTTCCAGGACAATAATTCAAGTATGATGTGCTTAAGTGGAGGAGCAAAAGTCCCTGCCTAAGAGTAGATCTAGCATAATTAAGCGGAGTTGATCGCGCGCCTAGAGATAGGGTGATGAGATTTTACCAGATTAGGGTGAAACCTAATATGGGAGTCCATAGATCGAGTTAATGCGATTCTAGGGGTTTTAATTAGAAAGAGATTTCAATTAATCAACCTAGGGTTAGACATTATTCGCTTCAAGAGAGGGTTTAATATACATTAGGGAATCTTACAGATCAAGTCAAGTGAATAAATCGTCTGGTTCAGAGTTAGATAAGAAGTGAAGTCTAGGTGGATTCTTCCTTGGGTGTCGTCTTAATCAATTGGTTTTTCCTCAAGTTATTTCCCCAAACTCTTTCTCTTTGTCTTTGCATCTTTAGTTTAGTAGTTAATTAATTAAGATTTGATAAATAAATCCCTTTATTCTTAGACTAAATAATAAAAAGAGAGTTAGTATTTGTACTTTTGGTTCCTTTGGGTTCAACATTCCGATCTTGCCTAAACTATACTACTGTTCGATAGGTGCGCTTGCCTTAAAAATCGTTGTCATAGTTTGTTTCTAGGTTCGATCATTCTTTTTATAAATTTTAAGACTCTGACACGCGATCAAGTTTTTGGCGCCGTTGCCGGGGAACTAAAATATTAAGAACGCTCAATTTTTATTACTTTAGCCATTTTTATTTTTTTTGCAATTTACTTTTACTTTTTAGTCTATTTTTATTTTTGCTAATTTCTTTCTTTCACTCCTTTTAGGTACCTCTAGTTTATGACTAGAACGAACCCGACAGGACCCTTACTTTACGATAATGATATTGAAGGTACCGTTCGTAGAAATCGCAGAGAGATAAGGCGAAGCTTAAACTACATAGAAAAAGAGCTAGAAGCCGAAATTAATACTACAGAAGAGATGACAGAGAATAATCTGCCACCTCCAGAGATGGCCGAACATCATGCTCCACGCACTATGTATGATTATGCTAAACCTAGTTTAACAGGAACTGAGTCTAGTATTGTTAGGCCTACTATTGCTGCAAATAATTTTGAACTGAAACCTAACACTATACAGATGATACAACAGTTTGTTCAGTTTGATGGTTTGTAGGATGAGGATCCTAACACACACTTAGCAAATTTTTTAGAATCCTGTGATACCTTCAAGATAAATGGCGTTTCTGATGATGCCATCCGTCTTCGGTTATTTCCCTTTTCTTTGAGGAATAAAGCCAAACAGTGGTTACATTCTCTTCCACGAGGATCAATCATTACATGGGACCAAATGACCGAAAAATTTGTATTAAAATATTTTCCACCCAGCCAAAATGGCCAAATTGTGGAATGATATCTCTTCTTTAGTGCAAAAAGATTTAGAGACACTTTATGATGCATGGGAGAGATACAAAGATTTGTTAAGGAAGTGCCCACACCACGGATTACCTTTATGGCTATAGGTCCAAACTTTTTACAATGGTGTGAACCCTTCAACACGGAAACTAATCGATTCAGCTGCCGACGGAACCCTGAACAACAAAAATCCTGAAGCAGCCTACGAGTTTATAGAGGAGATGTTACTGAATAACTATCAGTGGCAAGTTACAAGGACAAGGCCAGCCAAAGCAGTCGGAGTTTTCAACATTGATGCAGTGACCGCGCTATCAAATCAGGTTGAATTGCTACATAAAAAAAATTGATAGTTTCTATGGTTCTTCGCAGGCACATCCAGTAATGCAGTGCGAGACAAGTGAGGGCGTGGCGAACCCTGAGTACCTACCCTACGGACAGGGCATGGAGAGCGAGCAAATGAACCATATGGATAATAATTTCCAATCTAACAGTAACTCTTATAGTAATATTTATAATCCAGGTTGGAAGAACCACCCCAATTTCTCATGGGGCGGTCAAAGAAATCAAAGGCAACAACCTTCCCAAAACTTCAAACAACAACCCTACCCACAGGAAAAGAAGGCGAACCTTGAAGAGGTGCTAACAAACTTCATAACAGCCTCAGAAACACGTTTCCAAAATATAAAAAAAACTTGAGGCATTGACACAGGAGTTCAAGGATCAAATCGGGCAACTTACTAAGTTAGCTTCTAAAACACGATCAGAAAGCTTCCTTAGGGAAAAAAAGCAGCTACAGGTAGTGACACTGAGAGGTGGAAGGGAGCTAATCGACGCAAAGAAAGAGATACCGCATGAAACCTACAAGGCAAAGAAAACACCGGTCCGTGAGGAAATTAAACCAACAATCCCATATTCAGCAAAGTTGAAGAAAGACCGCTTAGACGGACAATATGGTAAATTTCTTGAACTTTTCAAACAGCTACATATTAACTTACCTTTTGTTGAAGCTATTTCGTAGATGCCAACATATGCAAAATTTTTAAAGGAGCTTCTAACAAATAAAAGGAAGTTTGAGGAAATTTCAACAGTGGAACTTAATGAAGAATGCTCAGCTATCATCCAAAACAAGCTGCCAACCAAATTGAAAGATCCAGGAAGTTTCACTATTCCCTGTTTAATTGGTAGTTTGAGCATAGAGAAAGCATTAGCTGATTTAGGAGCCAGTATTAATCTAATTCCTTATAAAATGTTTAAGCAACTTGGTCTCGGGGAACCAACACCCACTAGGATGAGTATTCAGTTAGCTGACAGATCTATTAAGTATCCTAGGGGAATTATTGAAGATGTTCTAGTAAAAGTAGATAAATTTATTTTTCCCGTTGATTTTGTTGTGCTTGACATGAATGAAGACGTAGAGGTACCTTTAATTTTGGGACGACCCTTTCTAGCCACTGCTAGGGCTGTCATTAATGTTGGTGATGGTAAACTTGCACTAAGGGTAGGAGATGAGGAAATTGTTTTTCAAATTCATTATGCCATGAGATATTCTAGAGAACAAGATGATTATTGTTACTTTGTTGATGCCACTGATCATATTTTTAAAGAATCTTTGCAGGAAATCATGCACAGTGACACGATGGAACTGTGTCCTTCACAAGGTGAGGGGAAAGACGACGACATCGATGATGAGAATCCCAACGCATCATCCTCTAGACAGATGAAAATAGAGGACATCGAGATCAATGACGAACTAAAACAGAAACCCTCTATTGATGAGCCGCCCAAGTTAGAACTAAAACAATTACCAAAGCATTTAGAATATGCATTCCTGGGGGGTAATTCTACACTACCAGTAATCATCTCTTCAGAACTAGGACCCAAAGAGAAGGAAGATTTACTAAGAGTACTACGGAAGCACAAAAAGGCCATAGCATGGAAAATGTCGGTGATAAACCATAAAAGTAACATATTCTAAGCCCACATTTAGTATGCTTTTGGATGAATTAAGCCTCGGTTTATGTAAAAAGGTGCTCTTAATCCTTTGTTTTCATGTTTTATACCCAGAAAAGCACCCGAGGATGAAAAGAATAGAAAATGGGCCCAAAACGGAGTAAATGGGCCGTATCACGAAATCAACATGGCCCGGACCAAGCCCACACGGCCATGCCTTGTTGATCATCCAAAACACGGCCTGACCCCCGATTCACACGGCCGTGACTCATTAAAGAAATCTGAACATGGCCTGGCCACGACTCACACGGGCGTGTGCCATGGCCGTGTCCCTGTCACTGGAAAGAACAATCTCATTCGGGAAAGGATACTTGGAGGCAAAGAAACACATTCCAAAGCCTATTCAAACACCCTAGTAGGAATTCTACTTAAATTAGGATACTTAGGTACCAAGGCATCTCAAAGCCTATATAAACACCCAAGGGGGAAACTTGAAAGGGGAGTTCAGCAGAAGCCGAAAGGGCAGTTAGCGAGGCCAAGGAGCCAAGCCGATAAGGTCAGATTTGTGGGAATCACTCGAAGATAGCCAGTTAATCCATTCCAAAAAGCCGGAATTCTACTCAAGGCGGCGTATTTCTCCTTCAATTCCTTCAGGGAGTTTAGGTATTTCTCATGTTTTGTTTTATCTTTTCTCTTAAGATGTTTTCTTTATTTGTTATGAACTACATCCTTCAGATACCTGAAGGGGATGAAACCTAGATGAATCTTGTTATTATTTTCTGAATTATATGATCAATACTTAGTTTGTTCTTAATTATGCAAGCTTAATCTAAATTTGATGTGCTTAGGTGGAGGAGGAATAGACCCTACTTAAGAGTAGATCTAGCATAATTAAGCGGAGTTGATCGCACGCCTAGAGATAGGGTGACGAGATTTTGCCAGATTAGGGTGAAACCTAATATGGGAGTCCATAGATCGATTTACTGCTATTCTAGGGGGTTATTATTCGAGAAAGAGATTTCTGTTAATTAACCTAGGGTTAGATGTTATTCGCCTCGAGAGAGGGTTTAATATACGTTAGGGAGTCTTACGGATCAAGCTAAGTAAATAAATCGTATGGTTCAGGGTTAAATAACAAGTGAAGTCTAGATGGATTCTTTCTGAGGGTATCGTCTTAATCAACTGAGTTTTTGCTAAAGTTATTTTTCCAATCCATCCTTTTTGTCTTTGTGTCTTTGGCTTAGTAATTAGTTTAGATTATATTAAAGCAATTTCACTTATTTTAGGCTAAATAATAAAAAGAAAGTATTAATACTTTTAGTTTCTTTGGGTTCGACAATCCGGTCTTGCCTAAGCTATACTACTGTTCGATAGGTACACTTGCCTTCAATCATTGTCAGAGTTAGTTTCCAGGTTTAATCATTCTCTTTATAAATTTTAAAACTTGACAGACATACGATCAAGTTTTTGGCGTCGTTGTCGGGGAACTAAAATATTAAGAACGCTTAATTTTTATTACTTTAGCCATTTTTTATCATTATTATTATTGCAATTTATTTTCATTATTATTTTTTATTTTTCATTATTATTTTTTTTACTTTGCTAATTTTTTTTATTTTTGGCAGATAATTTTAAAGATGGCACTGAATAATTATCAGTCGCAATTTATGAGGACAGAGCCAACAAAAGTAGTCGATATCTACAACCTCGACCTAGTACATCCAGTTATGCAGTACGAACCAAGTAGAGGCGTGGCGAATCCTGAGTACCCACCCTATGGATATGGCATGGAGAACGAACAAGTCCACTATATGGGTAACTATCCTAGACTTCAAAATAATGTTTATGGTAACACTTATAATGTAGGTTGGAGGTACCATCCCAATTTCTCGTGGGATGATCAAAATAGCCAAATACCAGAACTTCCTCCAGATTTTCAACAACCACCTCACTAACAGGAAGAGGAGTCGAACATTGAAGAGATATTGACAAAATTCATGGCAGCCACAGATACTCGTCTCCAAGACACTGAGAAAACACTTAAAAGTCAACAAACATCGGTTGAAGAGACCAAGAACCAAATTGGGGAACTTACTAAGTCAGTTGGGGAAATCACTAAGTCAGTTGAACAACTTGCGAAGCTGATCTTTAAACAACTACAAGAAAGCTTGCCAAGCAACATTGAGACTAACTCAAAAGAGCAAATTCAAGCCGAAAATGACAGTGAAAGGTTAGTGGAATCTAACCCAAGGCAAGAGCCTGTGGTGAGTGGAGGTAAGGTTGAGGTAAGCCAGGATTTACCAAACCTGGTAATTACATGAGTACAAGCTCGTGCGCGATCGCTAGAATCAAAGTTTTAAAATTTATAAAGAGAATGATCAAACCTGGAAACTAACTCTGATAATGATTGAAGGCAAGTGCACCTATCGAATAGTAGTATAGCTTAGGCAAGACCTGATTATCGAACCCAAAGGAACTAAAAGTACTAATACTAACTTTCTTTTTATTATTTAACCTAAAAATAAGTGAAGTTGCTTTAATATAATCCAAACGAATTACTAAACCAAAGACACAAAGACAAAAGGGATGAATTGGGAAAATAACTTTAGGAAAAACTCAGTTGATTAAGACGATACCCTCAGAAAGAATCCACCTAGACTTCACTTGTTATTTAACCCTGAACCATATGATTTATTTACTTAGCTTGATCCGTAAGACTCTCTAACGTATATTAAACCCTCTCTCGAAGCGAATAACGTCTAACCCTAGGTTAATTATCAGAAATCTCTTTCTCGAATAATAACCCCCTAGAATAGCAGTAAATCGATCTATGGACTCCCATATTAGGTTTCACCCTAATCTGGGAAAATCTCGTCACCCTATCTCTAGGCGTGCGATCAACTCCGCTTAATTATGCTAGATCTACTCCTAAGCAAGGTTTATTCCTCCTCCACCTAGGCACATCAAATTTGGATTAAGCTTGCATAATTAAGAATAAACTAAGTATTTATCATATAATTTAGAAATTAATAACAAGATTCATCTAGGTTTCATCCCCTTCATGTATCTGAAGGATTTAGTTCATAACAAATAAAGAAAACATCTCAAGAGAAAAGATAAAACAAAGCATAATAAATCCCTAAAACTCCCTGAAGGAACTGAAGGAGAAATCCGTCGTCTTGAGTAGAATTTCGGCTTCTTGGGATGGATCAACTGGCTGTCTTCGAGTGATTCCCACAAATCTAACCTTTCCGGCTTGACTCCTTGGCCTAGCTAACCACCTCCCTTCAAGGATGAACTTAGGGGGTATATATAGGCTCTTGAAATGCGATTCTTTCTCCCTAAGTATCCTTTTCCAACTAAAATTATTCATTGCCACGACAGGGACACGGCCACGTCACACGCCCGTGTGACGAATCTTTGAGCCGTGTTTGGATTTCCTAATTGAGGCACAGCCGTGTAACTCGGGGGTGAGGCCGTGTTCTAGATGCTTGACAAGGCACGACCGTGTGGGCTTTGGGCTAGGCCATGTGGATTTCGTGATATGGCCCATTTACTCCGTTTTGGACCCGTTTTATGTTCTTTTCATCCTCGAGTGCTTTCCTGGGTATAAGACATGAAAAGAAAGGATTAAGAGCACCTTTTTACATAAATCGAGGGATAAATCATCCAAAAGCAAACTAAATGTGGGATTAAAATATGTTATAATTACGGTTTATCAAATACCCCCACATTTAAGCTTTTTCTTGTCTTCAAGCAAAATTCTCAACTTACAATTAAATCAAACTTTCCATGATTCATAATTCTTATCAACAATGCCTCATCATAATTCACAGATAATTTATACATGGATAATTCAACTCAAAGAGTCTTAAAGATTCAAACAAGATAAGTCATACATTTGTATCACGAAAATGTAGGTGTCTCCCCTTATCTAAATAATTACCTTTAGCTCAAAACCGACAAGGATTGATATCCTCACAAAAGATTCACTCAAATCACTCTTAAGTGTTTAAGGTTCAGGAAAAATAATCACTCATAAGTCGAACCTGAAAAGTTAATCCCATAAGCTTGCCTGAAAATCAAATCTCCACCACTTTAAAATGAGATGATAAACAGATCAAAAGGTCTTTGTCAGGGTTGTAACGGGGCGAGGGTTAAAGGTGTGGATAAAGGTTGAAATTAGAAGGTTAGAATCGAGATAGAATTGATAAGTACCTGCCTAAAAATTACCAAAATAATTATATCAATTGAAAAGTAATAAACCAACTAATACGAGCTTTTTCTTTTTTGATAATTTGACTTTAACTGTATAAGCTCTCTACTAATACTTAATATGCTTCAGTTTTTTTAAGAACAAGCTAATAATAAATGATAAATTGAACTAATAATATAATCAGGTAACTAATCAAATCAAATCTCGATATAAGGGTAGTCAAAAGGAATGGTGATAACAAATACAAAGGGGTTTTGGGTTAATATTAGCTGGTGAGTCAATAAAAAGGGTTGTTAGGATCAACGGGATTCACTAGGGGTTAGTTGTGGAGGTACGCTTTTTAGTGGAGTGAGTGGGTTAAAACCTAAGTGCCTTTATCATCTCAGTATATCAAATCATAGGTGTGGTCTCAACATGTATAAACGAGGCAAGTTCTAGAATAACAATTCAATGTTGACACACTCATAATCAAAAGGTATGCATGAAAAAGAATATATGCTCTACAAGGTTCAAATATCTCACAAAAATTATGGGTGTTTTTGACATCAACCTTGTAAATTTCAAAGTTCAAGATAATATTTAGATTCAGCTCAACAACCTAGCAAAGATTTTAATTCTGAAAAATAGACTTATCATGATTGATTCTCTAATATTCTTCTAATTTAATCATCAATGCACAATTAACTATGACTTAATTTAAAACATATTAATAAAAATCATAAATTATTAGAAATTTCATCTTAATTAGTAATATGAAAAATTTACTTAAAAAACAAGGCTAAATTCAGGGATTTGAGAATAATGCAAAAAGTTAGGCCAAATATGAGAATAATGCAAAAAGTTAGGCACTTTCTTCAAATAAATATTCACCCCCCATACTTAAGATGTACATTGCCCTCAATGTACAAAGATAGATATAAGATTTAAGGGATAAATCAAAAGAGGAGGGGAAAGAATACTCCCTAAATTTTAGATGTTATCCCTGGAGGATGGTAGAGGTTGTGGTGTGTATGTTTGGAGGGGTCGATCTGGATGACGATCCTGTGCTAGATGAAGAAATTGGGGAGCTCGTAAAGGATTAGCCAGGGTTTATTAAGACATAATTAAAATAGAATAAATATGTAATTAAAGAAAAGCAAGCTAAAGTGAAGGAGACTTTGAAGGAAAATAAAAATAAAAGAAATGCAGAATGGACCAAAGAGTCCTTATTGTAAGATGGTTCGCGAGGTGGGTGTGACCTCTATGGCTGCGGAGGTGCTGGCGGTGGCGGAAGTGGCGTGATTCCCAATTAGCCTAGCGAACCTGACACTAAGAAACTAAAAGAAATTAAACTAACTAGAGTAGAAGAGAAGGAACGATAAGGAAATTGAAGCAAAAGAGAAAAGAAAAATAGAAACTAAATGGTCTCAAAGGCCATTGGCTTGGTGTTTGGATGAAGCGGCCGGCATGAACTTATGTGTAGGGTCTCCTTTGTAGAGACTATGCTTACCTTCTTACGCTTCTTCGGCATGATTTTAGTGTAGTTCAAGAGTCTGGACACCTTTTCTAAGGAAAGAAAAGAAATTTTGAAAGAAAAAGAAGGGAGAAAGAAGATGGGGAGAAGGGGAAGGGCTGTGGGGTTTAAATAGGAACTCAAATCTAGCACGTTCCCACGCCCGTGGTCCAAGGGCGTGTCGAATCACACGGCCGTGTGTCTGTGCTTGTTGATTCACCATGCCCGTGTTTCGGCCAGTCATGCCCGTGTCTGAGAAGTCAGTATGTTGACACGGTTGTGGGACACGGCCGTGCCACTTTGTCGGTGCCCGTGGGGTAGTGGTTGGATCTGTGACGTTGAAATTAGTTGGGATTTGATTCGCACGACCTCTGCTATGTCAGTACAGGGATTCGGGTGGTCCATAAAGACCGTGTGGTCTTGAATTCTTTACTTTTTTTTAAACTAAATGCTTCAGGAAAGAAAGAATGAAAGAGAAACTGAAAATAAATGCAAAATAGGGTTAGTACTCTGGTTGCCTCCCGAGAAGCGCTCGTTTATAGTCTTAAGCTAGACTTTCCTTGTATATGAAACAAAATCAGGGAGGTTTAAAGGTTTGAATATCTTCCCTCATGCTTATAATTTTATTTTCTTGATAAAAATTTGGTCGAGGAATGTTTACCTTAGAAGTGTCGAATGTTGGGTTGCTTACCTCGACTGCTTCGTGTGGGAAGATATTTTGTACCTTGAGAGGAATTTCTTCGTTCTTGTTCAGGTCTGATGTGGTGATGCGATGATAGGTTTTGTCTAACAGTACCCGGTCTCCTATTTTGAAGTGGGTTGATGTTCCTACGAGCTCTTCTGGGGGTTCCTTTGGTTTCTCTTCACGTGGTTCCGGTTCCCCTTCAAAGTTTGTTTTTTGCCCCTCTAGTTTGTCAACCTTAAGGCTTTGTTCCTTATGCAAATTCTCTTTGTTGGTATTAGGTCCGTGATTCGGCTCAGGTTTGTATCCTTGTGTTATTTCCTGCGATGAAAGTTGTAAAAATTGATTATCAACTGAATTGGCTTTCTTACCTGCATCGATTGTTGTCTTAGCCGAGTCAAGAGCTTGAAGATTGATCAATTCGTTACCTACACAAAGTATGAGTTCTCCTGTGGCAACATCAATTTTAGTTTTAGCTGTTGCTAGGAAAGGTCTTCCTAAAATTAAGGGGATTGAATTATCCTCATCCATGTCTAAGACAACAAAATCAATTGGGAAAACAAATTTATCGACTTTGACAAGAACATCTTCGATAATGCCCCTAGGAATTCTAACAGTTTTATCAGCTAATTGAATATTCATCCTAGTTTGTTTGGGTTTCCCTAGACCTAGTCGTTTAAATAATGTGTAAGGCATGACATTTATACTTGCCCCTAAATCAGCTAATGCATTATCAACATTTAAACTACCAATTAAACAAGGAATAGTAAAACTCCCTGGATCTTTTTGCTTCCGTGGTAGCCTATTCTATAGCATTGCTGAGCATACTGCGTTTAATTCCACATGTGGCTCTTCATCTAATTTGCGTTTGTTTGTCAAAAGCTGTTTTAAAAATTTCCTCGAGTCTGGCATCTGAAAAAGAGCTTCAAGAAGAGGTAAGTTAATATGCAATTTCTTTAAAAGTTTAAGAAACTTACCGAACTGTTCCTCTGTATCATCTCTTTTTATAGCTTCGGGGTAAGCTATGCGAGGTTGGTATTCCTTGATTACCGGTTTTGGCTTTTCTTGTGTTACCTCTATTTTACCTTTGTCCACCTCATTTGGTTTGTCTACCACTTTACTATCATGAGCTGTGATGGCTTGAATTTGCTCCTTTGGATTAATCTCCGTGTTACTTGGTAGACGTCCTTGCAGTCGTTCAGACATTAACTTTGCAAGTTGTCCGACTGCCTTAGTGACTTCCCCTACTGACTTAGTAAGTTCCCCGATTCGGTTCTTGGTCTCGTCAACTGATGTTTGTTTATTTTTGAGTGTTTTTTCTGTATCTTGGAGACGGTTTTCTGTGCTTGCCATGAACTTCGTCAGCATCTCTTCGAGGTTTGGTTTTTTCTCTTGCGGATATGGCTGATTTTGGAAATTTTGAAGAGGTCGTTGCCTTTGATTTCCTTGATTTCCTTGACCTCCCCATGAAAAATTTGGGTGGTTCCTCCAACCTGGATTGTAAGTATTACCATAAGGATTATTATTAGATCTGAAATTATTACCTATATAGTTCATCTGTTCGCTCTCTACACCTGGTTGGTAGGGTGGGTACTCAGCATTCGCCACTGTTCCACTTGTATCGCACTGCATGACTGGATGTGCCTGCGAAGAACACAAACTATCAATCTTTTTATTCATCATCTCTACATGTGTTGATAGCATGGTTATCGCAGCGATGTTGTAAACTCCGGCTGATTTTATCGATTTCGTCCTTCTAACTTGCCACTGATAATTATTTAGTGACATCTCTTCAATGAACTCATAGGCTGCTTTAGGAGTTCTGTTGTTCAGGGTTCCACCGGTGGCTGAATCGATTAGTTGTCTCGTTGAGGGGTTTACACCATTATAGAATGTTTGGACTTGTAGCCACAAGGGTAGACCATGGTGTGGACACCTTCTCAAGAGATCCTTGTATCTCTCCCATGCGTTGTATAATGCCTCTAAGTCCATCTGCACAAAAGAAGAGATATCATTCCGTAATTTGGCCATTTTGGCCGGTGGGAAATATTTCAATAAAAACTTCTCGGTCATTTGCTCCCATGTGGTGATTGACCATCGTGGTAACGAGTTTAACCACTGTTTGGCTTTATTCCTTAATGAAAAAGGGAATAACCGAAGACGTATGGCATCATTAGAAATGCCATTTATTTTGAATGTATCACAGAACTCTAAGAAATTAGCTATATGAGTATTTGGATCTTCATCCTGCAAACCATCAAATTGAACAAATTGTTGAATCATTTGTATTGTGTTAGGCTTTAATTCAAAATTATTAGCAGCTATAGCAGGCCTAACAATACTCGATTCTGCTCCTGTTAAATGTGGTTTAGCATAATCAAACATAGTACGTAGAGCATTGTTTTCTCCCACATCATGTGGTTGTGGGTTACTCTCGTCCATCCCTTTAGTAGGATTGGATCTGCCCTCTTCCTGATTTTCCTCTGTGTAATTTAGGGCTCGCCTAGTTTCTCTGCGATTCCTTCGAGCGGTAGCTTCAATATCACTGTCGTATACCAAAGGTCCTCTCAGGTTCCTTCTAGTCATAAACTACAGGTACCTGCGAAAAAAAGAAAGAAAATTTAGCTAAAATTTAGATTATTAAAAAAATTAAAAGTAAATTGCAAAAATTAAAAATAATGGCTAAAGTAATAAAAATAGAGTTTTCTTAATATTTTAGTTCCCCGGCAACAGCGCCAAAAACTTGATCGCTAGAATCAGAGTTTTAAAATTTATAAAGAGAATGATCAAACCTGGAAACTAACTCTGATAACGATTGAAGGCAAGTGTACCTATCGAACAGTAGTATAGCTTAGGCAAGACCGGGTTATCGAACCCAAAGGAACTAAAAGTACTAATACTAACTTTCTTTTTATTATTTAACCTAAAAATAAGTGAAGTTGCTTTAATATAATCTAAACTAATTACTAAACCAAAGACACAAAGACAAAAGGGATACCCTCAGAAAGAATCCACCTAGACTTCACTTGTTATTTAACCCTGAACCATACGGTTTATTTACTTAGCTTGATCCGTAAGACTCCCTAACGTATATTAAACCCTCTCTCGAAGCGAATAACGTCTAACCCTAGGTTAATTAACAGAAATCTCTTTCTCGAATAATAACCCCCTAGAATAGCAGTAAATCGATCTATGGAATCCCATATTAGGTTTCACCCTAATCTGGTAAAATCTCATCACCCTATCTCTAGGCGTGCGATCAACTCCGCTTAATTATGCTAGATCTACTCTTCAACAGGGTCTATTCCTCCTCCACTTAAGCACATCAAATTTGGATTAAGCTTGCATAATTAAGAACAAACTAAGTATTTATCATATAATTCAGAAATTAATAACAAGATTCATCTAGGTTTCATCCCCTTCAGGTATCTGAAGGATTTAGTTCATAACAAATAAAGAAAACATCTCAAGAGAAAAGATAAAACAAAACATAAGAAATCCCTAAAACTCCCTGAAAGAATTGAAGGAGAAATTCGCCGCCTTGAGTAGAATTCCGGCTTCTTGGGATGGATCAACTGGCTATCTTCGAGTGATTTCCACAAATCTAACCTTTCTAGCTTGGCCCCTTGGCCTAGCTAACCGCCTCCCTTCAAGGATGAACTTAGGGGGGTATATATAGGCTCTTGGAATGCGATTCTTTCTCCCTAAGTATCCTTTTCCAACTAAAATTATTCATTGCCACGACAGGGACACGACCCTCTCACACGCCTGTGTGATAAATCTTTGAGACGTGTTCAGATTTCTTAATTGAGGCACGGCCGTGTAAATCGGGGGTGAGGCCGTGTTCTAGATGCTCGACAAGGCACGGCCGTGTGGGTTTTGGGCCAGGCCGTGTGGATTTTGTGATATGGCCCATTTACTCCGTTTTGGACCCGTTTTATGTTCTTTTCATCCTCGGGTGCTTTCCTGGGTATAAGACATGAAAAGAAAGGATTAAGAGCACCTTTTTACATAAATCGAGGGATAAATCATCCAAAAGCAAGCTAAATGTGGGATTAAAATATGTTATAATTACGGTTTATCAGTGCGCCATACCCCAATGCGATAAGGAAAGACCACACAAAGGAACATTTCGGTAAGTCTCTTAAACTTTCAAAGAAATTTCATATTAACTTGTCATTTCTTGAAGCTCTTTCGCAGATGCCAGATCCTAGACCTCGTGGCGATAAAGAAGAAATTTATGAGGAACGAAGGCTATGGATCGATGAACTAGATGAATGGCAGACACACCTCAAAGAGAAACTAAAAACACACGAAGCAAAAACGAGGCAACTCCACGACGCACTTAATGATAGGACAACCCAGCTTAAAATAGGAGATCAGGTACTCAAAATCTCCCCAGATGGAATAGTCGAGATAACTAGTCCTAAAATCAGCACCTTTAAGGTAAACACTACTCGACGTAAACTTTATATCCATAACTGAATTGATCACATGAGAAAGGATTTCCACCTCCTCAAATCACCATGATTGCACGAATAATAGGTAAAGTCTGGGTTAAGACTATAGACGAGCACTTCTCGGGAGGCAACCCGACCACTAACACTATTTACTTTCAAATTTATTTTCAGTTTCTTTTCTTTCATTCTTTCTTTTCTGAAAATTTAGTTTTACACTAACACAAAAGTGCAGAATTCCAGTCCACACGGTCTTACAATTGGCCGTGTCCATGGCCGTGTGGACCACCAGAATCCCAGTATTGACATAGCAGAGGCCGTACGAATCAAAACCCCACCTAATTTCTGACACCACAGATCCAACCATTCCCCCACGAGTACCGACAAAGTGGCACGGTCGTGCCCCACGACCGTGTGAAGCTACTGACTTGCACACCACGGGCAGAACACGCCCGTGCCTTGAAACCTTGCCAACATACTGACTTGTGACCTACAGGCGTAGCTGGCTAAAAAACTGCCATGGAAATTCAACACGCCTATACACACAGCCTTGCGAAGCGGCCGTGTGACTCAACACGCCCATGGCTAACAAGCGTGGGAGAAATGAACGGAGCCTCACCACGACCGTGCGAGGCAGCTGTGTGCATCGACACGCCCTCGGTCCACGGGCGTGGGAACGTGCCAGATTTAAGATCCTATTTAAACCCCACAGCCCTTCCCTATCTCCCCATCTTCTTTCTCCCTTCTTTTTCTTTCTTTCCTTAGAAAAGGTGTCCAGACTCTTAAGCAACACCAGAACTATGCCGAAGAAGCGGAAGAAGGCAAGCATAGTCTCCCCAAAAGAGACCCTACACATAAGTTCATGCCGGCCGCTTCATCCAGACACCAAGCTAAGGGTCTTTGAGACCAATTAGTTTTTATGTTTCTTTTCTCTTTTGCTTCAATTTCCTTCTCTTTAACAATCTTATGCTTAATATAGTTTAATTTATTTTAGTTTTTTAGTGTTAGGTTCAAAAGGCTGCTAGGGAATCACGCCACTTCTGCCACCGCCAGCACCTCCGCAGCCCTAGAGGTCACACCCACCTCGCGAACCATCCATCAATAAGGACTCTTCGGTCCATCCACCTTTTCTTTTATTTTCATTTTCCTTTTTAGTCTCCTTTCCTTTTTCTTTCTTATTTTTAGTTATACGTTTCATTTATTTTAATTATGTCTTAATAAACCTTGGCTAATCCTTCACGAGCTCCCCAATTTCTTCATCTAGCAGAGGATTGTCATCCAGACCGACCCCTTCAAACATACACACCACGACCTCTACCATCCTCCAAGGACACCATCCAAAATTCAGGGAGTATTCTTTCCCCTTCTCTTTTGATTTATCCCTTAAATCTTATATCTATCTTTGTACATTGAGGGCAATGTACATCTTAAGTGTGGGGGGTGAATATCTATTTAAAGAAAGGGCCTAACTTTTTGCATTATTCTTAAAACCAGCCTAACTTTCTTCATTATTCTGAAATCCCTGAATTTAGTCTTGTCTTTAAGAAAATTTTTCATATTACTAATTAGATGAAATTTCTAATGATTTATGATTTTTATTAATATGTTTTAAATTAAGTCATAGTTAATTGTGCATTGATAATTAAATAAGAAGAATATTAGAGAATCAAGCATGATAAGTCTATTTTTCAGAATTAAAATCTTTACTAGGTTGTTGAGCTGAATCTGAATATTATCAAAAAGTTTGAAATTTACAAGGTTGATGTCAAAACACCCATAATTTTTGTGAGATTTTAAGCCTATTAGAGCATATATTCTTTTTCATGCTCACTTCATTGATTATGAGTGTGTCAACTATGAACTGTTATTCTAGAACTTGCCTCGATTATACATGTTGAGACCACATCTATGATTCGATATACAGAGATGATAAAGGCACCTAGGATTTAACCCACTCACTCCACTAAAAAGCCTACCCCCATAATTAACCCCTAGTGAACCCCGTTGATCCTAACAACCCTTTTTATTAACTTACCAGCTAATATTAACCCAAAACCCCTCTGTATTTGTTATCACCATTCCTTTTGACTGCCCTCATATCGAGATTTGATTTGATGTGTTGCCTAGCTGTTATCTTTATTTTAAGTAACAGATACATTCCTTATTATGTAAACTTGATTTGTTCTTAAACAAAAAAAAAACGAAGTATATTCAGTATTAGTTCTACGAAGTGAGCTTACATGTTGAAATTCCACATCTTGAGGAAGAAGCTCGTATTATTAGTTTTCAATTGATGTAATTATTTAAGATTAGTTTATATTTTATAGTTAGGCAATTTGTCAGGTCAGTCTCGATTCTAACCTTCTAATTTTAGCCTTTATCCACACCTTTATCCCTAGCCCCGTTACAACCCTGTTAAAGACCTTTTGATTTGTGTATCATCTCATTTTACAGTGGTGGAGATTTGATTTTCAGGCAAGCCTATGGGATTAACTTTTCAGGTTCGACTTATGAGTGATTATTTTTCTTGAACCTTAAACACTTAAGAGTGATTTGAGTGAATCTTTTGTGAGGATACCAATTCTTGTCGGTTTTGAACTAAAGGTAATTATTTAGATAAGGCGAGACACCTACATTTTCGCGATACAAATGTATGACTTATCTTGTTTGAATCTTTAAGACTCTTTGAGTTGAATTATCCATGTATAAATTATCTATGAATTATGATGAGACATTATTGATAGGAATTATGAATCATGGAAAGTTTGTTTTAATTGTAAGTTGAGAATTTTGCTTGAGGACAAGCAAAAGCTTAAGTGTGGGGGTATTTGATAAACCATAAAAGTAACATATTCTAGGCCCACATTTAATATGCTTTTGGATGAATTAAGCCTCGATTTATGTAAAAAGGTGCTCTTAATCCTTTGTTTTCATGTTTTATACCCAGGAAAGCACCCGAGGATGAAAAGAATGGAAAATGTGCCCAAAACGGAGTAAATGGGCTGTATCACGAAATCAACACGGCCTGGACTTAAGCCCACACAGTCGTGCCTTGTTGATCATCCAGGACACGGCCTGACCCCCGATTCACACGGTCGTGCCTCATTAAAGAAATCCGAACACGGCCTGGCCACGATTCACACGGGCATGTGCCATGGCCGTGTCCCTGTCGCTGGAAAGAGCAATCTCATTTGGGAAAGGATACTTGGAGGCAAAGAAACACATTCCAAAGCCTATTCAAACACCCTAGTAGGAATTCTACTTAAATTAGGATACTTAGGTACCAAGTAAGGCATCTCAAAGCCTATATAAAATTCTTGAATTACGATCTTAAAACCGCAGGTGAGAAGAGGATGATGCAGTTAAACGAACAAGATGAATGGCGAGCTGAGGCCTATGAGAATTCACGACTATATAAGGAGGTAACCAAATGATGCCATGATGCTCGTTTAAAACAATCAAAGCAATTTGAAGTAGGAAACTTAGTCCTGCTGTATAATTCAAGACTCAAACTATTTCCTGGAAAGCTAAAATCAAGGTGGTCAGGCCCATTCGTGATAAAATCTATTTTTCCTTACGGTACAGTCGAGGTAACCCATCCAACTCAAGGAACATTCAAGGAAAATGGCCATCGACTGAAACTTTATAATGGTGAAGATTTCAAGGAATTGAGAGAGGAGCTTCAACTCTGTGAACCTTCTTTTAGGAATGAAAACAGGGTAAGTCTAGCTTAAGACTTTAAACGAGCGCTTCTCGGGAGGCAACCCGAGCACTAATTTCACTAAACCCATTAATTATCACATTTTAAGTTTATTTTTCCTTTTAGCACCTAAATCAAACTAACTAAAAAGCGCAGGTTTCCTACCACACTGCCTCACACACGGGCGTGCCCGTGGCCGTGTGGTAGCCACAAGATGAAAAACAAGCATGCAAGCAGACGTGTGAGATGAAGAAGAAAATTTTTTCCCCAACACGGGCTGCGATAAAAAAACCATAGCCGTGCAATGCGGCCGTGGTCAATTCTGAGTAAACCAACACGGACACGAGCCACGCCCGTGCCGACCAACCGTGTGCAACACTGACTATATGAACACGGGCGTGGCAAACGTAGCACGGGCGTGGGAGAAGCGAACATAATCATACACAGCCTAGAAGCACGGGCGTGGGCAACATCGTAAACGCGTACAAATTCAAAAATCACGACTTACACGGGCCAAATAAAAGAGACACGGGCATGGCCTCAGCCCGTTCTCTCACCCCTATTTAAAGAACATAACACCCCATCTTCCCCAAAACCCCAACCCTAAAACCGTTTCCATCAAGTCCCAACCCCTCAATTCGGCCTCCTCAACACTGAAACACAGATCTCCTCCCTCAGACTGATTGGGCAGATGGTACCTCAGGGCATCCAGACTATGCTGCATATGAGGATGATCAAATATCGACGTGGAACCAATCCCCTACAATACCGACTAGCCCTTCCCACCGACGAGGAGGACCCCGATGACATTACTGAAGATGTCCAACCACCACAGGAGGCACCACTACCGAGCCATCGTCCCTCCCAGGCAGCAGCTTCACTATTAAACATTTCTGCACGCCTCACCCAGTTCGAGCATTACTGTACTCAGCAATTCAATGACACCGCTCGATGATTTGACGGCATCGAGGCCACCCTTCAGCAGATCTGTCATCATTTTCACATCTTTTCGTCACCACCACCTTGTGACCCAGTAGACGACGAGGACCTTTGAGTCCCTTTTCTTTTTTGTTTTTAGTTTTTAGTTTTCATTTTAATTTTTATTTTATTTTATTTTTCGTCGTAATTTAAACTTGTTGCCTTTTATATTCCAAACCTTTATTTTAATTATGTTATCACTGGCTGTCTAACCCTCGAGTATCTATAACAACTCTCATTAAATATTTCTCCCTGAACTTTTAATTGATAACTTCACAGATTAAATAGATTAAATATACAACTCAAGGAACGAAAACATCAATTATACATGAAACATCCTACAAGGATTTCATCCATAATTCAGGAAGTTTCACTTCTCTCTCTCTCTTTTGATTTTCTTACTATATGATCATTATCTACCTTTGTACATTGAGGGCAATGTACCTCTTAAATGTGGGGGGTGAATAGTTATTTCAAGAAAGTGCCTAACTTTCTTCATTATTCTCAAATCCCTGAATGATATCTTGTCTTGAAGTAAGTTTCTCATATTATGATTAGAATGAAAATTCCTTTGACTTATGACTTTTATTGTTATGTTTTAGAGTAAGCCATTGATAATTGTGCATTAATGATTAAATTTGAAAGATACTAGAGAATCAAGCATGATAAGTCTATTTTTCAAAATTTAAAAACTTATTTTTGGTTGTCTACCTGAATCTGAATGTTACCTTGAAGTTTGAAATTTACGAGGTTGATATCAAATATCCATAATTTCTATGAGCTTTTGAACCTTATAAGAGCATATATTCTTTTTCGTGCTCACTTTATTGATTATGAGTGTGTCAACATTCATTTGTTATTCTAGAACTTGCATCGATTATACATGTCAAGACCACACCTTTGATTTCATATATGGAGATGATAAAGGCACCTAGGTTTTAACCCACTCACTCCACTAAAAGCCTACCTTCACAATTAACCCCTAGTAACACCGTTTAATCCTAACAACCCTTTTTATTGACTCACCCAATAATACTAACCCAAAACCCTTTGTATTTGTTATCACCATTCTTTTTGACTACCCTTATATCGAGATTTGATTTGATCGGTTGCCTAATCATATTATTTCAGTAGTTGAATTCATTATTTGACTTGTTCTTAAAAACAAATTGAAGAATAGTTACTATTAGTTTTGTGATTAGGTGAGCTTATACGTTAAATTCCAATTATTGAAGAAGAAGCTCATATTAGATTATTATTAGTAGTAGTACAAGTTTTCAATTGATGTAATTATTCATTATTAGTCCGTTATTTCTAGTTAGGTAATTTGTCAGGTCAATCTCGATTCTAACCCTCTAATTCAGCCTATATCCATACCCTTGAACCTAAGCCTCGTTACAACCCTGTAAAGACCTTTTGATTTGTGTATCATCTCATATTTTAGTGGTGGAAATTGATTTTCATGCAAGCCTATGGGATTAACTTTTCATGTTCGACTTTTGAGTGCTTAATTCTGAACCTTAAACACTTCGAGTGGTTTGAGTGAATCTTTAGTGAGGATGTCAATTCTTGTCGATTTTGAATCAAAGGTAATTATTCAGGTAAAGGGAAACACCTATGTTTTCATACTATAAAAATTATGACTTTGATTGTTTGAATCTTTAGGACTCTTTGAGTTGAGTTATCCATGTATGAATTATCTATGAATTATGATGAAACACTAATGATAAATATTATGAATCAAGGAAGTTCGTTTTAATTGTGAGTTGAGAATTTTGCTTGAGGACAAGTAAAAGCTAAAGTGTGGGGGTATTTGACAAACCGTAAAAGTAACATATTTTAAGCCCACATTTAGCATGCTTTTGGATGATTTATCCTTTGATTTATGTAAAAAGGTGCTCTTAATCCTTTCTTTTCATGTTTTATACTCAGGAAAACACCCGAGGATGAAAAGAATGAGAAACAGGCTTAAAATGGACCAAATTAGGCCAAAATAGAAATCGACACTGCCTGGGCCCAAGACCACATGGCCGTGCCTCATTAAAAGTCTGAACACTGCCTAAAGACGACTCACACGACTGTGTGCCATGGTCGTGTCCCTGTCATAGAAAAGAGCAATTTCACTCGGAAAAGGATACTTAGGGGAAAAAAACCTATCTCAAAAGCCTATATAAACACCCTAAGTATAACCTAGAAGTGGGCAGTTAGCTAGGCTAAGGAGCCGAGCCAGAAAGGCCAGATTTGTGGAAATCACTCAAAGATAGCCAGTTGATCCATCTCAAGAAGCCGGAGTTATACTCAAGACGGAGAATCTCTCCTTCAATTCCTTCAAGGGGTTTTAGGGATTTCTTATGTCTTGTTTTATCTTTTCTTTTGAGATGTTTTCTTTTATTGTTATGAACTAAACCCTCAGATACCTGAGGGGATGAAACCTAAGATGAATCTTGTTATCGTTTGCTGAACTATATGATAAATACTTGACTTGTTCTTAATTATGTGTTCTTAATTCTTGTTTTGATATTTCCGGGATATTAATTCAAGTATGCTGTGCTTAGGTGGAGGAGCAAAAGTCCCTACCAAAGAGTAGATCTAGCATAATTAAGTGGAGTTGATCGCGCGCCTAGAGATAGGGTGACGAGATTTTTCCGGATTAGGGTGAAACCTAATATGGGAGTCCATAGATCGAGTTAATGCGATTATAGGGGTTTTAATTAGAAAGAGATTTCAATTAATCAACCTAGGGTTAGACGTTATTCGCTTCGAGAGAGGGTTTAATATACATTAGGGAATCTTACAGATCAAGTCAAGTGAACAAATCGTCTGGTTCAGAGTTAGATGACAAGTGAAGTCTAGGTGGATTCTTCCTTGGGTGCCGTCTTAATCAATTGGTTTTTCCTCAAGTTATTTCCCCAAACTCTTTCTCTTTGTCTTTGCGTCTTTAGTTTAGTAGTTAATTAATTTAGATTAGATAAATAAATCCCTTTATTCTTAGGCTAAATAATAAAAAGAGAGTTAGTATTAGTACTTTTGGTTCCTTTGGGTTCGACATTTCGGTCTTGCCTAAACTATACTACTGTTCGATAGGTGCGCTTTCCTCAAAAATCATTGTCATAGTTAGTTTCTAGGTTCGATCATTTTTTTATAAATTTTAAGACTCTAACACACGATCACAAATAAATGTCTTTAAATTGAATTATATATGTTTAATTGTCATTGAACTGCTATAAATGTTGAATGATCAAATACGAGCAAGAATCGACAGGGTTACAATATCCAAAGTCCCGTACGAACATTAGGAATAGTATAGGATACGAATGTCATGACATTAGGATTATCGAGATGTGATTATGTGTAAGACCATGTCTAGGACATTGGCATCATTATGTGATTACATGTAAGACCATGTCTGGGACATTGGCATCGTTATATGATTTCGTATAAGACCTTGTCTTGGATAGTGGCATCGATATGTGATAACATGTAAAACCATATCAGGGATATGGCATTGTACGAGCTATAGGTGATTTTGAGTATCCTTAATGATTCCGAAGGGTTCAAAGGGAAAAGTCAAGTCGAGAAAGAATGTGTGAATGAGTTAAGTGACTTAGGTACGTACGAGATTCATATGAGTTTTGAAAGGGAAGTATTTGATGAAATCACTTATGATATTGGATATGTGACAATGGGAAAGATTTGTGAAATTATATGCACATACTCATAGTTTGCCTATTGATGGAAATAATGTTGATTCATGTGGTAATTTTATTTGTATATGGCTTACTAAGCTTTTAAAGCTTACTTTGTGTGTTCTTTCCCTATTTTATAGTTAATCGAAGCTAGCTCAAACTCGGGTATCATCATGTAACACCCCAAACCCGGCCCATACACCACGGCCGAATTTAGAATGCCACTGCGGAAAACGTTCAAAAGATTTTGACTTAAAAGTAAAAACATAGAAATTCGTTGTTTTTAATAAAACATTGTATATTTAAAAGTCCAAATAAAATTAAGTTGTTACAAATTCCCGGATTAAAACTTTAAAATAGAATTCTTAAAGTGTGGATTTCTTTTAAAGAAAATGTTCACAAATATTACTCGATCATCCATCCAACTCAAACATAATAAATAAAAATCCCCAAATGCCTTAAGTGGCCCTTATTACAATAAATAAATACTTAAAAATACTGATAATATAAAATGCATAAATTAAGTAAAAGCATCTTCTGCATGGCCACCTCGTATCCACTCCAACCCGGTCCAAGCATCATGTATCACCTGCGATGTTTGGTAAAAATTTGGGTGAGTCAAACAGACTCAGTGTGTAATTAGTCCACAGATTTCCACCCACATGGGCTTAGCCCACAACCACACTAAACCACATATCAGATAATAAGGCAATTAATCCACATGATTTCACTTATTGGGCTTGGCCCATTACCACACTACATTCATATAGTAATGCAATTTATCCACATCACATATTGGGCTTGGCCCATTACCACACCAGTCCACATACCACACAGGTTTATGCAAAATGCACCCAACCCAGCCTAGGGTCCATCCTCTACACACCCTCGTATCCAGCCACCACACACCAGGGGATTACTAAATCACCCTCCAACCTCTACACACCAATTCGGCAATTAATGCCGTCCACGTGAACTAAATCACAAAGAATCCACAACACGACCTCAGTCAACGCCAATCCACGATGTAGCTCGTAGCTAACATCAAAACCACGATGAGGCACATAGCCATCACCAACCACGATATGGCACATAGCCTAAATCAACCACGATGAGGCACAGAGCCACTCATCAATCCACGTGAGGCTCGTAGCCATCACTAAACCACGTACATAAAGTACACCCTGTCCTTCTTTCATATTCATTTCCCACCCCATGCACATGCAACGTACAATAGTGACATGATGAGTAATGCATGTACATGTTATTCAGGCATTCAATCACATTTCATAGGCATATTCATAGTCTCATCAATAATTAATACTGACCTGATTATCATTATACCCCTTAAGGTATCCATTTCATAACTGCCACTGCACTTATTAGCACATACATAACACATGCAATATAATCATAAACCCGAAAAACGGTGGGTTAATCACACACCTGATAACTTGAAGTACTACGCTCTCAATCCCGATGCTATCACTAAGCGAAACTACCGCTAACTGCCTCTGCTCCTGCTCTGACGCTGGTCCACACCCCTGTGGCCAATCCCGCACTGCAGAGACTGATCTCCTCTTAAACTTAGGGATAGGGACTACCCCTTGCCCTTCTTGACTGGTATTCGCCTCCATCGAAAGTCACTTAATCAGAACATTCGGTTAATCGCCAAAGTTATAGTCTAACATAATGAATCTTAGAACTTATTGAATAATCTTACCAAAATGAATCGAAATCCCAAAACTATCCTTATTCCTGTCGATTTCCTCCTAAATAACAAAGTCAAAATTGGTCAACACTTAAAACTCATAATATGGCCTTAGGCCAAATACCACAACCACTTACCTTGCTAATCACAATCCCGAAACCTTGCTTGCTCCAGAAGTTGTCGAAATCCCTATCTAGCAAATGTTAGAATCAGTTCCAACCCAAAACTCATGAAAGTGGCCTATGGCCGAATACCACATATCACCTTACCTTGATGAATCGAATCCTGAGAGAACCCTTAGTGCTTCTTTCCTTCGGCTACACACAAAAGAACACATTACTATGGCCTTAAAGAACATTCGGCCAACCTTAGATCAAGGTTTAAACACTTGATTCGGCACCCTTATGAAAAAGAATCCAAAACTGATTTCTAAGGAAATACTTACCACTATCGATCAACTTCCCAAAATCACCTTCCTAGATTAGGCCACGGAGGAGAAATGGAGTTAGGCTGTTAACTTTCGGCATTCAAAAGAGATAAGAGAAAAACGATTAGAAGAGAACTCTTACTCACTATATAGAATCGATTGGAGCAACTTACAACCAATGACACTTTCGGCTTCTAAAACTTGCGACAGAAGAAGGAGAATAAGGCCCTTTTAAGATTCGGCTATGGCTTCCAATGGAGATGAAGTATTCGGCTATGGTAAACAATGAGGGAGAGGTTTCGCTTTTAGGATGTGTGACACAAAAAAAAGGAGATAAGGGGACTTATAAGGTTCGGCTTTGGGAAAGAAAATGGGAGGAAGAAAAGATGCACAATAAACACATATGATTACTTCAACATTCGGTTCATACTTCAAAGAAAAGAGAGAAGAAGGAAAGGAATCCTCTTGACTCAAAATTTCGGCTAGAGAAACTAAGGGAAGAAACAAATAATTTCGGCACTTATCCCCCTATACATGACCGAATACACCAACCCAAGGAGCCCCTCATTTGGCCACTACTATGCCCCTTATCATATCCCTTATTAATCTCCTATATTATCTCTTATCTACCCATTTAAACTAAATAAAATAAATCAACATTTATCCTACTCTCTTACCGAATTTTAAAAGGAAAAACCAAGGCTTATCCTCATCCTTCCAAAGTCCCAAGCCGTCCAACACTTCTCCCTCTCTGACGCAAAAATAAAAGCTCCCACTGCTTCCCACGTTGCTCGAACCTGAGCCCTTCCTCACAGCTCATGGCGTGACCTACCAAGGCCCTAAGTGGCGCCTCCAAGCCATTATACCAAGCCCAATCTTATGTCCAAGAAACTTTATAAATTTTTTTAAGGCCTCCCTAGCTTAGCTCCCTCTTTTTAAACTTAAACCCAATATTTTTCCAAGGCACTCTCCTTCATCTTAGAGTTCTTAAAACCCCTAAAACACATCCAAACACACACTAAGCCCACTCTCACTTGAATTATGCAATAAACGCATAACCCTAAATCTAGGATATTACACATCAGGAACATCGTCACACTATCGATCAACTTACTGGTACTTTTGATGCTTTGTAAATATGGTATATGGCATGTATAGGCTAGTGATATGATGATGTGCTTTGAGATATGATATTAGCCATGCGATTTGGCTCATAAATGATGTAAATGTTGATGTGTGTTTGGCCATTTAAGTTGGCCTATATCATAAGTTTGATAAGTGATATATGATGTATATATTGCCTTGTGTTTTGGCATGTTTGGGATGGTTGTTGTGATGGTTATATATTTGCTCAATTAGCTAGTTGTCAATTGCTGTATTATTGCTTGAAAAATGGCATGTTGTGGCTTGCTTTTAAGATGATGATTTGGTATGTTTTATGACATGAATTAGTTGATAAGATGATGAGAAAAATGCATAGAGAAGATAGGTGAAATTGTTGGTAATGGCATATTGTTTTAGTATGTTTTGGATTATGATTTGAGTAGTGAAATGGATGGATTTTAAATGGCATGATTTGTATATGAAATAGCATGTTTTGGTTGCCTATAAATGTGTTGAAATGGTATTATTTTGGTTGTTTAGGTGAGCATGAGAAAGGGTGGCAAATTGGCCTTGCAAATGGCCTATTCTTGTCCACACGGGCAGAGACACGGGTGTGTGTCTCAGCCATGTGCGATACACGGGTCATGATACACAATCGTGTGTCCCCTAGTGTTAAAATTGAATTGAAGTCAGTATGCTCCACACGGCCTCACACACGGGCGTGTGACCGGCCGTGTGGCACAAGTCAGTATACCCCCTTAAATGGCACACGACCTAGCACACGGGCGTATGACTTGGTCATGTTGCATAAGTCAGTATACCCTACAGGATTGGCATGGCTTAGCACACGGCCTGGCACACAGGCGTGTGTGGCCATCTTGAAGGGCACACGGGCTAGACACACGGACGTGTGGTCAGCTGTGTAACCCAAGTCAGTATGTATGCCTTGTTTTCATACGGCCTGGGACACGGGCGTGTATGGAGTCATGTGCCGGTTCACACGAGCGTGTGATCCTTGTATGTTTGAAAAATCTCTAAGTTTTTAAGAATTTTTGTATGTTATCAGTTTAGTCCCGAACCATTTCTAAAGCATGTTTAAGGCCTCGTAGGTCCTTATAAGGGATAATGTGATTATGATTGAATGGTGTTTGAGAATGCATGCATAAATGTATGTTGTATATTTTGATTTGATAGGAAATGCCTTGTAACCCTATTTCGGTGACGGATACAGGTTAGGGGTGTTACATTTATTGGTATCAGAGCTACGGTTTAGTCAATTCTAGGACTAATGTAGCATGTGTGAGAGTCTAGTTATACATGCCATATATACTCTGCGATAGTATGATGATTTCTAACAGCTTAAATTGTGTTTTCGTATAGCAATGTATCCCGAAAGAGCTGTAGCTAACGATGTAGAGAGTAATGCGCCCGCTCCTACTCAAAGGGCAATGCAATCTGACTCTAGGCCTGTATCTAGTAGCCATAAGGGAGAGGCTAAACAAGCCTTTTTCCAGATGATGAGTGAGTGGTTTATAGAGTTTGTTCGAACGAATCCGGCTACTCAACAACCTCCACCCCCATCTGTTCCTCAATAAATCCCTGTTTATACTCAAGTTGTAGATCTGATACGATTGAATAAGCTACCAGTAGATAAGATTCGTAAACATTAGGCTGAAGAGTTTTGGGCTACCATTGATGTTGATGCTGAGAGAGATGAGTTCTGGCTCGAAAATATGATCCGAGTATTCGATGAATTGTCTTCTACTCCTAATGAGTGTATTAAATGTGTTGTATCTTTGCTGAGAGATAATGCGTACCACTGGTGGAAAACGTTGATATCTGTGGTTCCTAGAGAACAGATTACTTGGGAGTTTTTCCAATCTGAATTTCGAAAGAAGTACATAAGTCAGCGATTCCTTGATTACAAGAATAAAGAGTTTTTGGTGTTGAAATTAAATTGAAGTTAGTATGCTCCACACGGCCTTACACACGAGCGTGTGACTGGCCGTGTGGCACAAGTCAGTATACCCCCTAAATGGGACACAGCCTAGCACACGAGCGTGTGTGGCTTGGCCGTGTTACATAAGTCAGTATACCCTACAGGATTGGCACAGCCTAGCACATGGCTTGGCACACGGGCGTGTGTGGCCATTTCGAAGGGCACATGGGCTAGACACACGGGCGTGTGATCAGCCGTGTGACCCAAGTAAGTATGTATGCTCTGTTTTCACACGGCCTGGGACACGGGCGTGTCTGAAGCCGTGTGTGGCACATGGCCTGTTCATACGGGCATGTGACCCTTGTATGTTTGAAAATTTTCTAAGTTTTCAAGAATTTTTCTATGTTATTGATTTAGTCCCGAACCATTTCTAAAGCATGTTTAAGGCCCCGTAGGCCCTTATAAGGGACAATGTGTAACAACTCGATTTTGGGGCTAGTCGAAATGGTGGTTTTGGAACCACTAATTTGAGGTTGGATAAATTAGTTTTAATATTATTTTATGTGTTATGACATAATTATATGGGTGTATGAAAATTTTGGTGCATTAATTTTGGTGATTGCATGCTTAATTGCGAAAAAGGACTAAATCGCGTAAAGTGCAAAAGTTTTATTTTACAAGCTATAGGTGTCTAATATCTATAGAATATTAAATTGGAGGTCTTTAAAGTGCAATTAGGCCATTGGGGAAGTGATGGCCGGCCATAGGGGACAAATTAGAGGCATGGTCAATGGTTAGGTGAGTTGGTGACTTAATTGAATAAAATAAAATAAAATAAAGAAGTTATCATCTTTTACTATTTTCATTTCTTCTTCCACAGAAAATTCAAGCAAGAATAGGGGGTTTTTGAAGCTCAAACTTTCAGCCAAGCTATTCTCTTGCAAGTAAGTGATTTTAGAGGTCTTTCTTGAAAATTTTTGTACTTTTAGAATCCCTAAAGCTTAAGCTAGCTAATGAGGGGACTATTTTGCAAAATGATTGAAAGTTTAGGGATTTTCTATGTGAGTGCTTATGTTTTTTTCTGAGTTTTTAGGGAAGAAAATGAATTATGATTGTTAAATAAACAACTTTTGTGAAAGGTGTTTCCATGAAAACACCTAAAAAGACATTTTTGTAAAGGTTGTAAATTGAGTAGTAAATGCATGAAATGATTGGTATTTTGAGTTGTAATAAGAGTAATAAATGTTTATCTAGGCTTGTCAAATGAGGAAATTTGATGAAAAATGATTTACGAACTTAGGGGCAAAATCGTAATTTTGCCAATGTATAAGGGCAAAACAGTCATTTTTGCCAAAGTAGAAATTTTGGAGTGTTTGGATTTATTTAGTGATTGAATGAGAAAATTTTATTATTATAGATCAAGAAGAACGCGAAATCGACCTTGACTAGGGAAAATGCAAGGTTTCGGATTAAACCGCAAATTAACATATTTTGCACTGAGGTAAGTTTATGTGTAAACGATACATCCCTATTATGTATGTTTTAATTTTTAATGCATTGTGTGGATGTAATTGATTATTGTTCGGAATTATTGACATAGTAGAAAATGTGAAAATTCTCGAATGAACCTTGGGAAGAGAAATATGGGTACGGATGAATATCCGTAAATATGTAAATTTTGGTGGGCTATGTGCGATACCACCTTATTGTTTATTAATGATGGGCTGAGTGCGATACCATCGTATGTTTCATCATTTTGGTGGGTGTGCGATACCACCGTAATTATCATTGTTGGTGGGCTGTGTGCGATACCACCCTATTGGTGGGCTGTGTGCGAAACCACCGGGTATCTTATATCATTTCGAAGGGTTCATCGAGAAACTTGACTAAGTAAAACTATATATGACTTTGTGGTGATAAGTGCAGGGCATAAGTACAAGTAAATGTCAGGAATGTATATGATATGTGGTTGGGATGTGGTATGAGTTAAGATGAGTAAGCATGATTATGAGAATATGAATTGTTCTTACATAATATGTAATGTTTTTTTATTGATTAGCATATGGTATGATGCTTATTGTTTACATATAGACTTACTAAGCTTAAAGCTTACTCCCTTCTCTTTTCCCTTGTTTTATAGTGTCGAAAAGTCCGCTCGGGATACGGAGATAAGCAAAGGAACACCCACACTATCAGCACATCTTGGTATAGTTAGACTTAGTATTTTGAGTATGGCATGTATAAGGACTAAACTTAGTTGAATGGTCATATTGTCTTGGCCAAATGTGTTGGCTCATCCAAAGATGAACTCTTTTGTATAAGGCCATAGTTGATGGCTCTTTCCTATTAATCTATGAGAAGTTGAGGTTATTCATGAATGTACAAGTTGCATGATTGGTTTACTTAGTTTATTTATGCATGAATAGGTTGAAGGTTTGATATGATTAATGTTTGTATGAGTGGGGTGATAGAAAGAGCTTGGCAAATAGCTTTGTGTTTGTCCACACGGGTAGACACACGGGCATGTGTCTAGGCCGTGTATGACACACGGTCAGCATCGTGGGCGTGTGGTTAGGCCGTGTGTCCCATTGCATGCTAGGTTTGCAAGTCAGTATAAATCCACACGGGTGTGGAACACTGGCATGTGATATGCCTCACGGGCGTGTCCCTTCTTTCATACGGGTGTGTGGATTGTTTAATGAAATTTTCTCTAAGTCTTTTGGGGATCTTTTAAAAAGTTTGATTTGATCCCGAACCATTCCTAAAGTTTGTTTTAGGCCTCGTAGACTTGTTTAAGAGATGTTACGAAAAGTTTTAATTTCGAATGGAAAGTCATGTCTCGGTATTGCATAATCGTTGGTGTAACAGTCTGATTTTGACCCTAATCGGACACAGTGGTTTCGGGACCACAAATCCGAGTTAGAAAAAAATATTTTAAAATTATTTTCTGTGTTTATTATGTGTGAATTTGTTTGTGTGAAAATTTCATGCTTTAATTTCGTCGTTTGAGTGTCTGATTAAATAAAAGGATTAAATCGCGTAAAATGAAAACTAGGTGGTTATTTCTAAACGGGCCAAATAGTGGTTGCTTTATAATTAGGAGGTTTAAAGATGCAAATAACCCACTATGTAAGTTAGTGGGAGGCAAAGGACTAACGTAACCTTATTATATAAGTTATATTTATTAATTATTAAAGGTAAAAATAGTAAACTAATAATAATGTTAATATATGTTATATTATATGAAATTAAAAACCAATTTTTTCTTCATCTTTCATTGCCGAAAGTTAGAAAACAAAAAGGGTTTAAAAGCTTGGAAACATTCGGTCCTCATCTAGCTTAATTCAAGGTATGTATTACTTCGATTTTTTATAATTTTTACGTTTTTGATATCATTGCTTCGAGTACCACAAGACCCATGCTTGAATTTTTGAAATTTATGATGATTTTGTGTTTTGCCATTGATGATAGCTTGTGATTTTTTGATGTTTGATGATGAAATATTAAAGATATGTGAAAGATTAATATGTTTTGTATTGGAATTTTTTATGAAATTGAGTATTTAGGGCTAAATTGCAAAAATAATAATCTTAGGACTAAAATGGAAAATAAATAGAATGTGTGGATTTAGATGGACTCTAGGAAGATTCGGCCTAGCTATGGTGTATGCAAATTTTGTGTATTTTGTGTTTTATGCAATAGGGACTAAATTTCAAAAAGTGTAAAATATCAGGGGCAAAATGGTAAATTTCCCATTTATGTGTTTTTGGATTAAATTGAATAAAATTATGTTTGAATGGGTTCAATTTGAATATGTTTAGATCAAGAATTAAAGAAATCAGACTTGGATCGGGGAAAAACTAAAGTCGTAAATTAATCGTTTCGTTTCAATTTATCATCGTCCGAGGTAAGTCTATTAGCAATTAAACTTTATATAAAAAATTTAGTATTTACATATAAGTTTTATAAGCTGGATATAATTGAATGAGTTGCAGGTATATGATAGCCGAATATATATGTATTTGAATTCTATAAGTTAAAAGTAAAAGTATGAGTTATATATATATGTGTGTGTGTGTGTGTGCGTGTGCGTGCGCGCGCGTGTTAGCCAAGGTATGTTTTGAATACTATAAGTTGAAATGAATTTTATAAACTATATATATATTCTTTAGCCAAATATATGTTTGAGATTTATACGCTGAATGTAATTATGTAAAAGTATGTTTGCTAAAGAGATTTGTGTATGAATTCGATTTTGTTGAGATACGACAATTGAGAAGTTTTATACGAAACTTAAAGAACATTTAGAATTTTTTTTTATAATGTATTATGTGAAAGATCAACTTTGTATCCAAGATATTCAGGCTCTGTGTGCCTACCAGGCTTAATGCCGGTGAAATATTTCAGACTTTATGTCTAACAGGCTTCATGCCAGTGTATTAAATCAGGCTTTAAGCCTAGCAGGCTTTGTGCCGGTGTATCATTTCAAGATATGTGCTTGGTGAATTCTATGACAATGTGATATCAAATAGAATTGTAAAGTTATAATGACCAAGTATGTGTTATATCATATCTTATTCGATGACAAGGTAAATACATTGATTAATTATATAAAATAAAAGATATTTATGTGTGTGTAAGTATATAATAAGTAAATTCGGCCTTATGCTATTGATATGTATAAGTTTGAAAGATTATTAAATAATTATAACTAAAATGTCTTAAGATTAATGAATGTTTGGTAGTTGTTGTATAATGTTCATTCGGCTTCGGTAAAATTATCAAAGGAATTATATGATTCATATATTTTTTTTATGTTATGCTAAAGACTTACTAAGCTAAGTTAGCTTACTTTGTATTTTTACCTATCTTTGTTTTATAGATTTTTGGGGTTGTTACGAGCTCGAGGATTCGTCAGTAAAGCTCATCACACTATCAAATAACTACGGTATCTTATAAGTTGAAGTTTATTTTGGGATTATGGCATGTATAGAGTAGCTTTAAAGTTTGCTTAAATTCGAATGTGTATATATTTAAGCCATGCGAAAATGGCTTAATTAGCCTATTGTGTTCGGTTTTGGGTGAATGATGGTTTATGCATATTTTGATTCGGGTTTTGCATTTTATGGATAGTAGTACATATGTGTGAAAGTTATATATGACATATTGGATTAGTAGTAAAGTGAATATATAATATGAAATGGTTAATGACGCATTCATCTAAGAATATCGAACCATGTTTAAACATGTACATATATATATATATATATATATATATATATATATACTGTATAACTTTAAGGCTCGTATTATTGTCTGAATGTCATGACTATATTCTTAAAAATGGATTCGAATAAATTTATTAAGGTATGATTTGTACTTTTATGTGAGTATGTTATTCTCGGTCTTATTTATTTGGTTTTAGATTATAACTAGTTTTATAATGTTAATTGGAAGTAAATTTCTTAAGTATATAAATTAATAGTAAATTATTGGTATATGTATTTGGTTTAAATATTAAGCATGCAAATTCGGTATACCTGGGTTTATCTCGTTTTGTATAAGTTATTTTTTATTTATATGAAAAAAAAGGCATTAAGTCTGGTAATGCCTCGTAACCCCAAACCAGCGACAGACACGGGTTAGGGGTGTTACATTTGATTGGTATTAGAGCTACAGTTTAGTCGGTTTTAGGACTAACGTAGCGCGTATGAGTCTAGCTCTACATGCCATATTTTATATTGCGATAATGTGATGACTTCTGACATCTGAAAATATGTTTTCGTATAGTAATGGATCCCGATCAAGCTGTAGCTGATGACGTTGAGAGTATAGCGCCTGTTCCCACGCAAGGGACAGTGCCAGTAGATTCTGGACTAATTTCGAGTAGCCAAGAGGGGGAGGCTAAACAAGCCTTCTATCAAATGATGAACGATTGGTTTACTCGGTATATTCGAACTAATATGGCTGTTCAACAACCCCCACCCCCGAATAATCCATCTCTGATACCTGTGGTACCTCCGATGATTGATTAGATGAGATTTAATAAGCCCCCTGTTGATAAAATTAGAAAATACAGGGCCGAATAATTCAGGGCCACAATTAATGATGATGCTGAGCTAGCTGAATTTTGACTCGATAACACTATTTGTGTATTCGAAGAATTGTCATGTACACCCGATGAGTGTTTGAAATGTGCCATGTCTTTGTTACTTAATTCTGCCTATCATTGGTGGAACACTTTAGTGTCTGTTGTGCCGAAAGAGCAGGTCACTTGGGAATTCTTTCAGACTGAGTTTCGCAAGAAATATATCAGTCAGAGATTCATTGACCATAAACGTAAAGAATTTTTCGAGCTTAAACAGGGTCGGATGACTGTCACTTAATATGAGTGGGAATTTGTGAGACTCGGCAGATATGCCCGAGAGTGTGTTTTGACTGAAGCTACAATGTGTAAACGATTCAAAGACGGGCTGAATGAAGATATTAAATTGCTTGTTGGCATACTTAAAATCAAAGAGTTCGTGGTACTTGTCGGGCGAGCTTGTAAAGCCGAAGAGCTTGGGAAAGATAAAAGAAAAGCTGATTTTGAAGCTAGAGATTCTCGTAAAAGATCATCGGGTAAGACTTTTCACTCAGCATCAAAGAAGTTTAGGGAGGATTCTAGCCGATCTAAGGCTACTGCAGGCTTTTCTAGACGAGATCGACCTCCTGTGAGTTCACGAGCCACTTCGATTGCTAGTGTTGGCAATGCTCAACAGAATAGATCAGAGTGCAAGCATTGTGGTAAGTGGCATCCTGGAGATTGCAAATTGCAAGATAGGTCTTGTTTCAAGTGTGGATCGATGGATCATTTTATCCGGGAATGCCCGATGTTAGCAGAGCAAAACACCGTTCAGAGCGCGAGACCGAGTAATATGTCAATGCGAGGTAGACCACCCAGGCATACGGGTAATGTAAGGGGCAGTCAGAGAGGGACGAAAGATACGACAGTTCGATCTGAAGCTCGTGCACCTGCCCTTGCATATGCTATACATGCTCGCGAGGAGGCTTCTTCCCCAAATGTCATTACCGGTACTTTCACTCTCTATGATACTAATGTTATTGCATTGATTGATCTTGGTTCGACTCATTCATATGTGTGTGAGACTTTAGTATCCAGTAAGACTTTGCCTGTTGAGTCTACTGAGTTTGTAATTAGAGTATCAAACCCTCTGGGCCGGTGTGTTTTGGTGGACAAAGTGTGTAAGAATTGTCCGTTGATGATTCGAGATTAGTGTTTTCCGGATGATTTGATGTTGTTGCCATTCGATGAGTTTGATATAATTCTGGGTATGGACTGGTTGACTTTACATGATGTTATGGTTAACTGCAAAAGAAAGACTATTGATTTAAGGTGCCAGAATGACGAGATTATTCTGATTAAATCTAATAATCTGAATGGTTTACCAGCAGTGATATCTTCGATGTTAGTCAGAAGTATGTGAGAAAAGGTTGTGAAGCTTACTTTGCATATGTTCTTGATAGTAAAGTGACCAAAAAGAGGATTGAATCCGTACCAGTTGTGTGTGAGTATTCGGATGTGTTTCCCGAAGAATTGCCAGGTTTGTCACCTATTCGAGAGGTAGAGTTTGGTATTGAGTTAGTGCCAGGAACGACCCCGATCTCAATAGCTCCTTACAGAATAGCACTGACAGAATTGAAAGAGTTGAAAGCACAATTGCAAGAGTTGACAGATAGAGGTTTCGCACGACCGAGTTTCTCTCCTTGGGGTGCACCAGTCATATTTGTGAAAAAGAAAGATGGAACTATGAGAATGTGCATTGATTATTGATAGCTCAATAAGGTGACTATAAAGAATAAACATCCGTTGCCACAGTTTGATGACTTTTTCGATCAGTTGAAAGGGGCTTCATTGTTTTCAAAGATAGATTTGAGATCGGGTTATTATCAGTTGTGAGTTAGAGACTCCAATGTACCTAAAATTGCTTTTCGAACGAGATACGGACATTATGAGTTCTTGGTTATGCCGTTCGGACTTACTAATGCACCTGCTGTTTTCATGGATTTGATGAATCGAATCTTCAGACAGTATTTGGATCAATTTGTGGTTGTGTTTATTGATGATATTCTAATCTACTCTCGTGATAAAACTGAACATGCCGAACATTTATGACTTGTGTTGCAAACTGTGCAAGAAAAATAGTTGTATGCGAAGTTCAGTAAATGTGAGTTTTGGTTACGCGAAGTTAGCTTCCTGGGGCATGTTGTTTCAGCATCAGGTATTCGGGTTGATCCGAGTAAGATTTCGGCTATACTTGATTGGAAACCTCCAAGAAATGTTTTAGAAGTTCGGAGCTTTTTGGGACTAGCTGATTATTATAGACGGTTCGTGAAAGGCTTTTCCATGATAGCAACATCAATGACAAAGTTGTTACAGAAAGATGTTAAGTTCGAGTGGTCAGAAAAGTGTCAGAAAAGCTTTGATCAGTTGAAAAGCCCTTTTGATCGAAGCTCCAATATTAGTTCAGCCAGAGATGGGTAAAGAATTTGTTATTTTTAACGATGCATCTTTGAATGGTTTAAGCTGTGTTTTGATGCAGGAAGGCAAAGTTGTAGCTTATGCCTCGAGATAGTTAAAGCCACATGAAAAGAATTATCCGACGCATGATCTCGAATTGGCCGCTATTGTGTTTGCTTTGAAAATATGGCGCCACTATTTGTTCGGTGAAAAATGTCATGTTTATTCTGATCACAAAAGCCTGAAATATTTGATGACTCAGAAGGATCTGAATTTGAGACAGCGATGATTGTTAGAGTTGCTAAAAGATTACGAGCTTGTGATCGATTATCATCTGGGAAAGGCTAATGTTGTTGCTGACGCCCTAAGTCGAAAATCACTGTTTGATTTGCGTGCAATGAACGTGCATATAGCGATGTTTGATGATGGTGTAATAATAGCTGAGTTAAAAGCAAAACCGTTATTTATTCAATAGATTTGTGAAGCTCAGAAAGCCGATGATGATTTAATTGCAAAATGGGCTCATTATGACTGGAATGTTGATTCAGAGTTTCTAGTTGATGCTGAGGATTGTTTGAGATTCAGAAACTGATTATATGTTCCAAAAAATTTAGAGTTGATTCAGATGATATTGAATGAAGCTCATGATATTCGATTATCTATTCATCCGAGTGGCACGAAAATGTATAACGATCTGAAATAGCACTATTGGTGGCACGGTATGAAACGAGACATTTCTGACTTTGTTTCAAAATGTTTAATATGTCAGCAAGTAAAAGTCGAGCATCAGGTACCTTCTGGATTGCTTCAGCCGATCATGATACCAGAATGGAAATGGGACCGAGTCATAATGGATTTTGTATCCTGTTTACCGTTGACACCGAGCAAGAAAGATGTAATCTGGGTTATTGCTGATAGATTGACAAAATCGGCTCACTTTGTTCCGGTCCGTACTGATTATTCACTTGATAAACTTGCTGAATTATATGTTTCTCAGATCGTGAGATTGCATGGTGTTCCTATTTCTATTGTTTCGGATAGAGATCCGAGGTTCACATTGCGGTTTTGGAAGAAACTACAGGATACACTTGGTACCAAATTGCATTTTAGCACTGCCTTCCATCCCCAAACCGATGGTCAGTCCGAACGAATCATTCAAATACTCGAGGATATGTTGAGATGTTGCATTCTCGAGTTCAAAAGTATGTGGGATCGATACTTGCCTCTGATTGAATTTGCGTACAATAATAGCTTTCAATCGAGTATCAAAATGGCACCTTATGAGGCTTTGTATGGTCGTAAGTTTCGTACACCTTTGAATTAGACTGAACTAAGCGAAAACAAGATACACGGGGTTGAATTGATTAAAGAGACTGAACAGAAAGTAAAAGTGATTCGCGAAAGTTTGAAAGCAGCATCAGATCGTCAGAAATCATATGTGGATTTGAAATGTAAAGATATAGAGTTCCAGATCGGGGACAAAGTGTTATTGAAAGTCTCGCCATGGAAGAAAATACTCAGATTCGGTCATAAAGGCAAGTTAAGTCCGAGATTTATTGGACCTTATGAGATCATAGAGCGGATTGGGCCAGTTGCGTATAGACTACTGTTGCCACCTGAATTAGAAAAGATTCATAATGTTTTCCATGTTTCAATGCATCGACGGTACAGATCCAATCCCTCACATGTGATTAGTCCGTCAGAGATTGAGATTCATTCCGATTTGAGTTATGAGGAAGAATCGATTCGTATTCTAGCTCATGAAGTTAAAGAATTGCGAAATAAGAAAATTTCGTTAGTAAAAGTGTTGTGGCATAAACACGGGGTTGAGGAAGCAACTTGGGAGTTAGAAGATTCGATGAAAGAACGTTATCCCAATCTATTCACCGGTAAGATTTTCGGGGACGAAAATCCCTAAGGGGGGAGAGTTGTAACAACCCGATTTTGACCCTAATCGGACACAGTGGTTTCGGGACCACGAATCCAAGTTAGAAAAAAATATTTTAAAATTATTTTCTGTGTTTATTATGTGTGAATTTATTTGTGTGAAAATTTCGTGCTTTAATTTCGTCGTTTGAATGTCTGATTAAATAAAAGGATTAAATCGCGTAAAATGAAAATTAGGTGGTTATTTCTAAAAGGGCCGAATAGCGGTTGTCTTTATAATTAGGAGGTTTAAAGATGCAAATAACCCACGATGTAAGTTAGTGGGAGGCAAAGGACTAACGTAACCTTATTATATAAGTTATATTATTAATTATTAAAGGTTAAAATAGTAAACTAATAATAATGTTAATATATGTTATATTATATGAAATAAAAAACCATTTTTTTTCTTCATCTTTCATTATCGAAAGTTAGAAAACAAAAAGGGTTTAAAAGCTTTGAAACATTTGGTCCTCATCTAGCTTAATTCAAGGTATGTTTTACTTCGGTTTTTGATAATTTTTACGTTTCTGAGATCGTTGCTTCGAGTACTACAAGACCCATGCTTGAATTTCTGAAATTTATGATGATTTTGTGTTTTTCCATTGATGATAGCTTGTGATTTTTTGATGTTTGATGATGAAATATTAAAGATATGTGAAAGATTAATATGTTTTGCATTAGAATTTTTGATGAAATTGAGTATTTAGGGCTAAATTGCAAAAAATAATAATTTTAGGGACTAAAATGAAAAATAAATAGAATGTGTGGATTTAGATGGACTCTAGGAAGATTCGGCCTAGCTATGGTGTATGCAAATTTTGTGTATTTTGTGTTTTATACAATAGGGACTAAATTGAAAAAAGTGTAAAATATCAGGGGCAAAAGGTAAATAGCCCATTTATGTGTCTTTGGATTAAATTGAATGAAATTATGTTTGAATGGGTTCAATTTGAATACGTTTAGATCAAGAATTAAAGAAATCGAACTTGGATCGGGGGAAAATTAAAGTCGTCGATTAATCGTTTCGTTCCGGTTTATCACCGTCCGAGGTAAGTCTATTAGCAATTAAACTTTATATAAAAAATTTAGTATTTACATATAAGTTTTATAAGCTGAATATAATTGAATGAGTTGTAGGTATATGATAGCCGATATATATGTATTTGAATTCTATAAGTTAAAACTAAAGTATGAGTTATATATATGTGCGTGTTAGCCAAGGTATGTTTTGAGTACTATAAGTTTAAATGAATTTTATAAATTATATATATATATATTCTTTAGCCGAATATATGTTTGAGATTTATATGCTAAATGTAATTATGTAAAAGTATGTTTGCTAAGGAGATTTGTGTATGAATTCGATTTTGTTGAGATACGATAATTGAGAAGTTTTATACGAAACTTAAAGAACATTTAGAAATTTTTTTATAATGTATTATGTGAAAGATCAACTTTGTATCCAAGATATTCGGGCTCTGTGTGCCTAGCAAGCTTAATGCCGGTGAAATATTTCAGACTTTATGTCTAGCAGGCTTCATGCCAATGTATTAAATCAGGCTTTAAGCCTAGCAGGCTTTGTGCCGATGTATCATTTCAAGATATGTGCTTGGTGAATTCTATGACAATGTGATATCAAATGGAATTGTAAAGTTATAATGACGAGGTATGTGTTATATCATAACTTATTCGATGACTAGGTAAATACATTGATTAATTATATAAAATAAAAGATATTTATGTGTGTGTAAGTATATAATAAGTAAATTCGGCCTTATGCTATTGATAAGTTTGAAAGATTATTAAATAATTACAACTAAAATGTCTTGAGATTAATGAATGTTTTGTAGTTGTTGTATAATGTTCATTCGGCTTCGGTAAAATTATCAAAGGAATTATATGATTCATATATTTTTTTATGTTATGCTAAAGATTTACTAAGCTAAGTTAGCTTACTTTGTATTTTTACCTACCTTTGTTTATAGATTTTTGGGGTTGTTACGAGCTCGAGGATTCGTCAGTAAAGCTCATCACACTATCAAATAACTTCGGTATCTTATAAGTTGAATTTTTTTTGGGAATTATGGCATGTATAGACTAGCTTTGAAGTTTGTTTAAATTCGAATGTGTATATATATTTAAGCCATGCGAAAATGGCTTAATTAACCTGTTGTGTTCGGTTTTGGGTGAATGATGGTTTATGCATATTTTGATTAGGGTTGGGCATTTTATGGATAGTAGTACATATGTGTGAAAGTTATATGTGACATGTTGGATTAGTAGTAAAGTGAATATATAATATGAAATGGTTAATGACGCATTCATCTAAGAATATCGAACCATGTTTAAACATGTATACATATATATATATATATATATACTGTATAACTTTAAGGCTTGTATAATTGTCTGAATGTCATGACTATATTCTTAAAAATGGATTCGAATAAGTTTATTAAGGTATGATTTGTGCTTTGATGTGAGTATGTTATTCTCGATCTTATTTATTTGGTTTTAGATTATAACTAGTTTTATAATGTTAATTGGAAGTAAATTTCTTAAGTATATAAATTAATAGTAAATTATTGGTATATGTATTTGGTTTAAATATTAAGCATGCAAATTTGGTATAATTGGGTTTATCTCGTTTTGTATAAGTTATTTTTTTATATAAAAAAAGGCATTAAGTCTGGTAATGACTCGTAACCCAAAACTGGCGACAGACACGGGTTAGGGGTGTTACAGTTAGTCTATAAGTCTGGTAATGCCTCGTTCCCTGTTCAGGCGTCGAATACGGGTAATGGGTGTTACACAATGTGATTTTGATTGAATGGTGTTTGAGAATGCATGCTTAAATGTATGTTGTATGTTGTGATTTTATAGGTAATGCCTTGTAACCCTATTCTGGCGACGGATACGGGTTAGGGGTGTTACATAAACGGTAAGTTAATATGCAACTTTTTCATAAGTTTAAGAAATTTACCAAATTGTTCGTTAGTGTGGTCTTTCTTTGTTGCATTCGGATATAGAACTCGAGGTTTATATTCCTTACTAGCCGGTTTTTGTTCATTCTGGCTTATCTCTACCTTACCTTTACTTACCATGCTTTCTCGCCTGGGTTCTAGTTCAGATTCAACCAACCCTTCTTCATCTCGCATAGTAATTGCATGAAGTTGCTCCCTTGGGTTAGTTTCAGTATTATTAGGCAAGCTACCTTGTGGTTGTTCTAAAATCAACTTCACAAGTTGACCGATTTGGTTATCGAGCCTTTGAATCGATGCTTGTTAATTTTTAAGTGTTGTTTCGGTGTTTTGGAAGAGGGTTTCTGACACCGAAATAAACTTCGTCAACATCTCCTCTAGGTTCGACTTTTTCTCTTGTTAGTAAGGTGGTTGAAAGCCTGAAGGGGGTTGTGGTCTTTGGTTTCCTTGACCACCCTAAGTGAAATTGGGATAGTTCTTCCAACCTGCATTATAAGTGTTACTGTAAGGATTATTCTGAGGTCTAGAATTATTACCCATATAGTTGATTTGTTCGTTCTCTGTGCTAGGATCGTAGGGCAAATATTCTGAATTGCTCATTCCTCCTCCATTCGTATCGCATTGCATCACCGAATGTACATGCGTAGAAACACATAAACCATCAATTTTATTATTTAATTGTTTTACCTGATTTGATAACATGGTGACTGCATCTAGATTGAAAACACTGGCTGCTCTATTAGGCTTCGTCCTCATGACTCACCACTGATAATTATTCATTGTCATCTCTTTTATAAATTCATAAGCCGGTTCAGGTGTTTTATTGTTCAGAGTACCCCGGCGGCTGCATCGATCAACTGCCTAGTTGAGAGGTTCAAACCGTTGTAGAAGGTTTGAACCTGTAGCCATAGAGGTAACCCATGGTGAGGCCACCTTCTCAATAAATCCTTATACCTTTCTCATGCATCATATAGAGTCTCTAAGTTAATCTGCACGAACGAAGAGATATCATTACTCAGCTTAGCTATTTTAGTCGGTGGAAAGTACTTTAGTGGGAATTTCTCGGTCGTTTGATCCCATGTAGTGATAGAACCTCGTGGTAAGGAATTCAACCACTGTTTAGCTTTGTTCCTCAACGAGAAGGGAAATAACCGTAGGTGAATGGCATCGTTAGAAACGCCATTATCTTGAAAGTGTCACAGACTTCTAAAAAATTAGCCAAATAAGTATTTGGATCCTCATCTTACAAACCATCGCACTGAACAAATTATTGTATCATCCGAATAGTGTTCGACTTCAGTTCGAAGTTATTTACAGCAATGGTAGGTCTCACAATACTCGATTCAGCCCCCGTTAGAGTAGGCTTGGCATAATTGTACATAGTACGAGGAGTAGGATTTGGATTTGCTGGATTTGCAGCAACCACAAGAGGTAGCTAATTATTCAGATTATCAGCCATCTCGTCAATAATAATAATGTCCTCTTGCTCTTTCACTATATTCTGTTGATTCTGCTTTGCTTCTCTACAGTTTCTGCAAGCTGTACTTTCAATTTCACTATCAAATACTAATGGTCCAGACGAGTTTCTTCTACTCATAAACTAAAGGAACCTACCAGAAGCAAATAAAAGAAAAATTAGAAAAAAAAAATTAAACTAAAAACAAAAATAAAATGCAATAAAAATAAATGACTAAATTAATAAAAATCAAGTGTTCCTAATATTTTAGTCCCCGGCAACGGCGCCAAAAACTTTTTGGTCACTAAACTAACTATAATTACAACAAAGGCAAACGCACCTATCTAACAATAGTATAACTATGGCAAGTAGGGAATATCATATCCACGAGGACTAAAAGTACTAGTAATTACTATTTTTCTATTATTTAGCCGATAAATTGGGATGATTGTTTTAATCTAAATTTTCTAATCTAAATTAACTAAAAATGCGATAGAGAATGAATTAGAAAAATATTTGAAGATAACCAAAGAGAAAGACAATACCCAGGAAAGAATCCATCTAGAATTCACTTATTATTCCGAATCTGAATTAAATAATTTATTCACTTGTGTCTTGATCCGTAGAAATCTCTTTCTAATTAAAATCCCCTATTGTCGCATTAACTCGATCTATGGATTCCTCTATTAGATTTGACTCTAATCCGGTAGATTTCTGTCGTCCTATTTCTAGGATTGCATGCAACTCCACTCAATTATGTTAGATCTACTCTTAAACATGGACTTTTGCTCCACTGAAATAAGAACATTAAACATGAATTAATATCCCTAAAATATTAAAGCACGAAATAAGCATACATAATTGAGAACAAGAATCAAGTATTTATCATGTAATTCAAAAATCAAATAATAAGATTCATCATAGGTTTCATCTTCCCTAGATATCTAGGGAATTTAATTCACAATCTGAAAAGAAAACATCTCAAAGTTAGAAAAATTACAAGACATAAAGAAATTCAAATAAGCTTTGAAAGAAGTTAAAAGGAGGTCTTGAATCTTGAAGGAGATCCCCTTCTGAGTTGGCTCTGATGGTGTTCTTCAAGTAATTTCTTCAATCTTCCCTCCGTCCTCCCTTATATCTTCTTCTAATTGATATTTATAGACTTTAGGATGCTCAAAAAGCCTAAAAAGTGGGTTTTTCTGTAACGCCCGAATTTTTGGGCCTAGTAGAATTGGGCCTTCAGCATGGGAGCGTTTGAAATTTTTGAGAACAAGAGAACGACACTAATGCAAGTTGGACCTATTAGGTGAGTGATTTTGGAAGGTTAGGGGGCTTCTAGGAAGTCCCGGGTTCAAACCTAGGCTTTAGGGAAAATTTTGGTTTTAGGTGAATAAAACCTTGGGAGTAAGTAAGTAGGCTTTAAGAATAAATTGTGGAAAAAAAATGACACAATGAAGGGAGTGGTCTAGTGGCAAGGTGTCATTAAGGGGGTAAGAGAGAGCTTGGGTTCAAGTCTTGGCACTTGCAATTCATTTTGATTTCTTTTTAAATGAACTTAGACTTTGGCCCACAGGCTTATATTTAGTTGCGCATGTTTTAAGTCACAAAAGGAGCTTGTGTTGTGGTGGCATGTAGCATCTGGAACATAGGAGAGGGCTTGGGTTCGAATCCCATTGTAAGCAAAAAGGGATATCTATTTTGCTAAGTTGGGACGACAGGTGGTGGTGACGGAATTTAACTCCGTTGAAGGAGGGATCCCACATCGGGAAGCTAGCGTAAGAGTAGGCGAGAAGCTGGCTTTAAATAGAGCGATCTATGAGGAGAGTAAGCATACCTTGGTTGGCGTTTGGGCATAGGAGTGTTCGGAGCGCGGGTTAACTCCAGATTCCTATAAGGTGTGTATTTTGCACTACTCTAGCTGTAGAGCGGCAAATGCCGAAATAAGGTTACACGGCGATGGTAGCCACACGAGCGTGCGAGCGCACGTGTGGGAGCTTCGACGCGATAGTTGAGACCATCATGAGTGTTCTTGTGGGTTTAGGTTGTTTGGGCCTTGATGGGCCGAAAGGGGCCATGTGGGGCCAATGGGCTCGTGGGCCCATATGAATAAATTGTATGATTGTGTAGTAGATATTGGACTGGTCTATCTGAATCTCATATTTGTGGCTAGATTTGGGCTAAATGGGCCACACTAGTGTGTTTAGAATACTTGAGTCGCTCGAGGCGACTGTAAACCTTCTGAGGGGTTGTTAAAATTACTGAAATTCCATTGGTTTAAAAATTACCGAAATATCTTTAGTTTAAAAATTACTGAAATACTCTTGGCTGACAAATTACTGAAATACCCTCGATTTGCAAAATTACCGAAATACCCCTAACTTGTGCAATTACCAAAATACCCTTGATTTGTGAAATTACCGAAATACCCTCGATTTGTAAAATTACCAAAATACCCCTGATTCGTAAAATTACCAAAATACCCCCGATTTGCAAAATTACCAAAATACCCCTGACTTGTGAAATTATTGAAATACCCTCAATTTGTAAAATTACTAAAATACCCCCGATTCACAAAATTACTGAAATACCCCTGACTTCTGAAATTACCAAAATACCCCCGACTTGTAAAATTATCGAAATACCTCCGGTTTGCAAAATTACTGAAATACCCCTGTAGCATAGAATTACTAAATTACTCCCGTAAGGTAGAATTATCGAAATACCCCTGAAGGGTAGGATTATCGAAATACCCTTATAGGGTTAGATGATTATTTTGCCCTTGTGGGTAAATGACTGACTTAAACTATGAGTTGACTAATTTGATTGTGGTTGTATGACTGATATGCTTTTATTACATGTTTAAATGATTGTTACTAAGCATGGTCATTTTGCATACATGTGTAATGATTGAGCATGACATACACGACATATTGCATGGGGTTGGGATATTGATACGGAGGAAGTTCTGATAGGGTCGCACGGGTCACATGACGACTGTGGATCCACTATTGATCTGTTGAGGTCGCACGGGTCGCATGACGACTGTGGACCGACGGACGGCTTAAAGTCGCGTAATCTGATTATGGCTCTGTGCCAACTTGAATATGGCTCTGTGCCATCTTGAGTATGGCTTTGTGCCAATCGTATTTACCCGTGGCTATGTGCCTAAAATATATACCGATGACTCTGTGTCGATCATATTTACCCGAGGCTGTGTGCCGATTATATTACCGTCGCTGATGGCTATGTGCCAAACATAATACAGTTACTGATGGCTTTGTGCCAATTATAATACCGCTACTGAAGGCTTAGAGCCGTATATATATATATTAGCAGCTTTGCTGCATTGTTGATTAGCAGCTAGGCTATGCTATTGGAGAGTTGGCTGGGTGGGTCGACGTGGTCCCCACATGGAGAGATGGTTGGTACGGGTGGAGAGTTGGCTGGGTGGGTTGACGTGGTCCCCACATGGAGAGATGGTTGGTACGAGTGGAGAGTTGGCTGGACAGGGTTGGGGTACATGCCTATTTTGCATTAATTCTGATATTGGCTAGGCCCAATTGTTACTGATATGGAGAATGGGCTAGGCCCAATTGATTCTATTATGGGCTGTGACCCAAATGATATTGTAGTGGGCTTTGGCCCACATATGCTCTGTATTGGACTGACTCTGAATTTTGTCTGTTTTATTAACTGTTTTAGTTAGGAGAGGATTACACACTGAGTTTTCGTTAACTCACCCCGTTTTTAACTATGCAGGTAATCCTCAGCCTTAGACTATTCGGAGCTGCGAGGGACTCGAAGAAGACCACACACTACTTATGCTTTCTATTTTGATTATTTACTTTTAAATATTTTGATTTGGGTTGTAATAAGGCCTCTCTATTTTTAACTTATTATTTGTGATATTTATTTATGATGTTTTCTAACTGCTGAAAGTGGAATACGATTTCCAAAACGATAACTGTCTTCAAAACACTACGTTTCTGCAACGTTTTCAAAATGTTTCTGCAACTTTATTTTTAAACATCACATTTTCGTAAGTTGTTTATTTTAAATGTGCTTCCGCAGCAGATAAAGTTTTAAAAGTAATTATGTTTTCAAGTGAATGACAATTGCTTAAGTGTTATGAGTTTTAACAAAGAGGCTTTAACTCTCATACAAATTTTAAACAAGAAATATGGTTTTGAAAAAAAAAACACTTCCATGTGACACGCTAGATTCGGGCCTAACTTCTAGGCCAAGTTTGGGGTGTTACATTTTCCGCGTGTTTAGGAAGCAGGGTGTGAAATCGACATGGGCTAGCATATGGGCGTATGGTCAGTCCATGTGGAAATGCTTAGGCCGTGTGGATGCTGAAAATAGCTCTTTTTGCTCGATTTTGGCTTTTTTTTTGCTCCCCTATGCTCACCTAAGTATAGAAACATGAATTTAAAGGATTAGGAGCATCAAATTCACTAATTTACATCATTAATCATCCAAAAATGCATTAAGAATGTGATTAAAATATGTTACTTTTACAGCTTATTAGGCCAACCGAAAAAAAAAACCCAGTATAGACATGTGTCAAGACCTAATGCCAAGGTTGTGATCAACTTCTCCTATAAGTACCCTAAAATGGAAAATTGCTATGTGGTCCCTTAAGAAATGCTTAAATTATAAATTAATATATGGTTAAATTACACTTTGGCCCATAAAATGAAAATTTTTTGTTAAGTCCCTTAAAAAACAATAAAATTATAAATTAATACATGATAAAATAATATTTGAACCTCTCACAAATTTATAATTCAATTCTACCCCTAAATAAATTTCTAGATTCACCCATATTGCTCAACCTTCCTCTTGACTGGCTAACATATCATGACTGTGTGAACCGCAATTTTCTTCCTTCTTCCTCTTTCCATCAAATTTGAGGCTAATTTTGTATTTAAATCTTTCCATTTATATTTTAGGAAAGATAGAATAAACTCTCGTTTTTTTTTTTCTAAAATTCAGATGAAATTTGAATTCAGATTTTTTTTTTTATTCAAATCAAGTTTGAATCAATCATTTCTATTAGCACCTTATGACTATGTTTCCAAGCAATAGTTGAACGACAAAGAAAAAGATACATGAAGTTTCCAATCCATTTCCATAGAATCTTTCTTTCCATCACACTAATACTATATTGTCATAATAAATGCTATTCTAACGAAAAATTTATATACCATCGAACAAGTATCAAACACATCGCCCACAAGATGCATCGACCCAACCAAAAGTGATTTTTAATTTAGGCATAATGTTCTTTTTTGCATTCCAATTTTATATAAAAATTTATATTAATTTTTTATTAATTTTTTTTAGTTTTTTTGTTAAATCAGCCTAATATAGATGGAAAAGTTAACTTTGTTGACGTGGCATACATATGGATGATCACGTGGATGAGATTAAAAAAAGGTTAACTTTTCTATTCATATTGAAGTGATTTAACAAAAAAAAAACACAAATTAAAAAAATTAAAAAAGATGAAAAATTATATAAATGATTAAAATAATTTCTTTTAACTTGGATAACCAAATAAATCATTATGTCTTTAATTAATTATTCACATAAATCTCATACTAGTTGGAAAGTATCAAAGAATATATAACCAAACCAACTTCCTACAACTCCATTAAACACCTCAACTTCCACATAATTATATCCACTCTTTACGCTGCAATATATATGTGTGTATATATAATATAATATATTCTTAGAGATAAAAAGTAATTTTCATTGAGCAAAAATCAAACTTGTTTTGCTTCATTATGCAGTAACCCTAATTTTATTGCATGTGTATATGCTTTTTCTTATTTTTTTGCTGATGGTTTGAATCCTATAAATAGTGAAAACCAAATGTGAAAAAGAAGGTAGATGAAAGATTGTTAAAAAAGGAGAGAGTTAGGCAACATGAAAGTTAGATTTATAATATTAAGGAGAGATGATCAAAGTTCGGTCTGGCAGACCAATATTTGTCAAAAAAGAGAGAATTAGGCAAACCAAAGTTAGATTTTCTTTATAATATTTGAGAAAGAGATAAAAATAACTCCAAATAAAAACCAAACACTTCAAACTCCCAATAATTTTACTTTTTTTTTCTTTGCTTGCTTGTGGAAATGGAACAAATCGCTTCAAAAAAAGTAATTAAATATATTCATATTCGAAATTCTTTCATAAATAGTATAATTTTACAATATAAGATTCATGATTAATAATTTAGTAAGAGAATCACAATTGTGCTAACATTGTAAACTTCATGAGAATATAAGAAAGAGGAATTTCCACGCATCATTTATATTAAACACTAATTTCACTGACCTTAATTAATACTTTCAAACTCTAATTTTTTGATAAATTGGAGACCAACTCTTAACCACTAACTTTTTTGGACTGTTGACAAAATTTTTTTTTAACTAATTGTATTTAATAGAAAACCAATACTATAATTAGTAACTTAACTACTATTAAATAAGTATAGATAGATAATTTGATTATGAATGCATATCTTGTGGGATGTTGCAATTCAAGTCTTGATTCATTGAATATTAATTAACTTTTAAACTTACTTTTCATTACAAATTGCTAAAAAAAACTAAGGACATAAAATCAGAAGTTTGAACATCTTCATGTAATCATATACTTTAATTTATTATAAATTTTATGACATTGTAATATCATATATTTTTATGAAATGTAATATGAATTGATTCAAAGAGCACGTTGCAAGTTGGAAGAGTAAATTAAGATATGGCTGCCTGCCTGTTTACCAAACGACATTGACATTCGTGTGTGCTCTTTTTTTTTTTTTTTGGTGAAAGACTAAAAACAACTTAAAAACTTTTAAGATACATTGTACGCTTTGTCCTGAAGGAGAGCTGTGGCCACGATATCCGGTGGCACTTCAAAGATTCGAAGAGCAGTCTGCCAAGAGAGTCCTATCTTCGCAAGTTGATCTGCGGTTGAATTACCTTTCCTGGGGACATACTTGATTTCCCATTGGTCTGTTGAATACAGTAGTCTTTTAATCCTTCTAAGAAGTGTATTTTCCGAGTATACCATATCTTTTCTAGTCAAGGCCCTGATTACTTCAAGGTTATCAGTTTGGAGCTTGACCTTCTTGTATCATTTATTCAGTAAAATGAATACTCCATCATGCAGCCCCTAGAGTTCTGCTTCCAATGGTGAACAGCTGCCCAGATAATGAGTGTATCCTAAGATCCAATTACCATTCCGATCACGTATCACTCCTCCCGCTGCAGCATTTCCGGATATTCGTGTGTGCTCTTTGATATGTATGCATTTTGGCACCCGGGCGGGGGGGGGGGGGTAGGGCCAAACCCTCAAGAGAATATTCTGTTTTCTTTTATCATGGCTAGTCACGCCCATCTTTAGTGGCTCTCGAACTGCCGATTCTGGGGTCTTTATCAACTATAACAATTATTTTTCTTTTTTGGTAATTGACTATAAAAATTACAAAATGATCACTCAATTATGAAAAGTTACAAAATAGTCATTTAACTATTCAATTTTATAATTTTTTTTGTCATTAATGGGCTAACATAAAAATAAAAATACTTAAAAATCTAAATAATTTGGTGACCAAATTTTTTTTTTTACTAAACTGCACATAAACATATAAGCCACAATTATATTAATCCAATATGAAAATAAATATTTATATTTATTTCTTTAAATATGTACAATTAGATCAAATCTAAGCTTCATATATACATATGGGCTACAATTCAAGTTTAATGTATATAATTGTATTAAATCAAAATTCATGTATTAAATTAAATATTAAAATAAAATTAATGTATAAATTTAATATTTATCCTTGTTATTTTTGTCCATTGTTTTCACGTTTCTAAAATTCCATCCGTCGTGGTCCACTTGTGGCAGCCACTTGTCACTTGAAAAGTATATATTTCAAACTACTTTGTTTGATTTGAAATTATCTTATTGGTAAATATTTAAATTTTGTAAGTGAAATGAATAAGATATTAAGATGACAAAAAATAATTTTAATTACTTAAAAAGAACAACCATATAATCATTTTTAATTCGTTAATTTATAAAATTTAAAAATTTACTGTCAATATATATAATTTCGAAAACAAACTCTTATGTTCGTATATCTAGAGTTTATAATTGGCTTAATGTATAATTTGGTGCCTGAATTTGATACTTTTTTTTAATTTAGGAATTATTATTATTTTTTTAGTTTAATGTGGTACTTGCATTTGATAAAAATTATACATTTTGGTATTTGATGATAATAATGTTAACCTTTTATTATTTAATTTGAGTTTTAGAGTTAGTTTGATGAAAATTCATAATTAGCTATTAATATTAGCAATTAACTTTTATGAAATCAACCCTAAAACCCAAATTAATTCAAACCCATCAAATTGTATTTGACAAATTAAATGTAAATTATACAAATTCACAATTAATACTAAATTCATTCTATTAAAAATTTATGAAAAATTCAAACCTAATAATATTAGCAATTAACTTTCACCCAATCAACCCTCAAACCCGAATTAAACATTAAAAAGTTAACATCGTTACCTTTGGATACTAAAACATATAACTTTTGTCAGATACAGATACCAGATTGGACCAAAAAGTAACATGAGTGAGTACCATATTAAAAAAAAATGTCAAATTCAAATACCAAATGATATATTAAACTTTATAATTTACATTATAGAAAAATTATATACTTACTAGAATAAAAATTTGGTTTTAAAGTATCAAATTTTTATAATCCACATAATCATTGGAATTGCATTTATCATTAATTTAAAATAAATTTTACAAGTTTTTTTTTTTGAATAATTTTATTATAGATTCTAATCATATCAGTTTTTTTTTAACACAATACCTAGAACTACCCATAACTCCTTTCCAATTCATAAATAAAAGGATACACAAACCCACGTTTCAAGGAAATTGAAATATTCTTCCTTTTTCTTTTTCAAGCTTGTAATTTTGTTTAAAGGAAATTGTGCTCTAGATGAATAATTGGAACATGAAAGATGTGAAATATACGCATAATCCAAGTAACTATTAAAACCCGGATTCTCACGTTTGTTTTTGCTTAATCTATTCCAAAGCTATTATTCATCAATAGTTAATATTATTTGTGGTGAATTTGGTCATACAAAATTTTTCTTACAGAATTAGTATCTAAATGTGAGTTTTAACTTTAAAAAAAAAAAGAAACGAATCGAATCGAATTAAAGTGGTAGAAAAATATATTTGGTGTTTAGACAAGGAGCCAAATTGTTGTGATGGGCGGTGGGTCTTCAAATGAACAGTCTCTAAAATCCCTTCTAAGCATTGTATATATATATATATATATATTCCCTAAACGAATAAAAAAAGCATGGTTTCCATGAATGAAATCTTTGGCCGGTTTGCATAATCCAATATTATCTATCCTCGACCGGAAAAATGATATTCGGATGAAGTTTGAAAGTTGGAGCAAATCTTATGGTTTTCGTTGCTAATTCTTAGCATGATTCATGATGAAGTGGCTTAGATTTGGTTAGCTTTTTGCCTTTTGATGAATGTGAAAAGTGGAGAAACAGAACCTTATCTCTCTTTTTTACTTCTTTGAAAATTGTGGTTTGTCGATTTTTTAATGATACTGACGGGGGGAAATTTTGTATTAAAAAGATTTAAGTTTAATTATTACTTTTTAGAGACTAAAAGCTAAGAAATTTAATTAAAATATTTTGTATTTGGAGGTCTTAAACAGAAAATTTCCCATTTTGCCAAGCGACCAACGATGAAAAGCCCGTAATCGTGATCTTCTTGTAGAAGATATGAGAGGATAAACGGTTTTATTTGGAGTCCATAGTTTTGTCTAGTAATGATGGCGAGATTTCTTTTCTATAAAGATTACAAGTTTTGAAACAGGTTTAAATGATAACTAGTTGAATTGGAGTCATCGTTTTATTCTTTATATAAAGAAAATCTTCAAATCTTTATTTGGGTAGAAAAGAATCTTTGTATTATGTTAAATACCTTATAGCAATATTAGAATTAAACCATCAAGTATTATTACCAATCAATTAAGTTTAATTCGAAACATATACAAGCATAAAAATTATTTTTCTTTTCGAATCAAATTTTGCGTTTTTTGGTAAAATTTTTTATAGTGTTCCAACTTTGTAATACTTATTTATCATTCGTTCTTTTTTCTCGCCACTAGAGACATTGACAAACATATTTTTCTTTTTTTTTAAACTTGTTGGTTTTACTTTAGTTTTATGTCAGCTCTTCGACTCATAAGTTTGATGGAATAATTTCATTAACTCTTTAATCTCACTTTCTCCTAAATGAGCTTATTATCCAATTCATTAATATCACACTTATTTTTAATAGTGCTACAGTTAATTTGAAATAATCCACAATTCAAACGTAATGAGTTCAAAATGAACTAAACTAAGCATGAGCCATCTACCATCATCCTCAAAATCTTTTAACCTTGTTGCAATATTAATCATCTTGATGATATATTCTTGCATTCCCACTACAGCAAATTAGGGATATGATCACGACATTTTTTTAACCTTTAGTGACATTTACAAATGTCACAATATCCAATATCCAAACAGATAGTAGCAAAATTATACAGAATCTGTTTCAATTTGATTTGATTTTATTCAAATTGATTTAAAGACTCCTTTAATACAGATTTGTATCTTTATTCATGGAAATTTCCAAAATTCCTCCATATTGAATGCCTAAAAAATACTACAAAATTCTTTAGAGACACACAACTAATTTATTTCACTCTCAAAATTTTTTTCTTTTTCTCTCCAAATTTTCAAACGTTTGGTGATAGAAGAAAGCAGGTTTGTTCGTTGATCACTGCAAAAGTACTATTGTCACGATCATTTTGTTATTGTATTTTGGGAGATAGACGACCAACATTTCTCTAAGTACCATAGGAGCGGTCGAATCTGTCTTAAGAAAACTATGAAAACAGGCCTCAACATCTAGTGAAACTCGATTCCCTTATTCAATTTCTGGTTTTTCAAGATCTTGTTTATTTAATTATTTTTCAGATATGATGTTTTAAATAAATATAAATATTTGTTTATATCATTTGTTTAGATCTTGTATTTAATATAAATATTTATATTTGTTCACTAACGTGTTTTGTCCAACAATTATTGAAGTAGCGCATTTTGTACGTGTATTTCCTCTATCTTTCTCCTAACTACATCGTTTTTGGCATGCATTTTTGCCATTGTTGCTTTGACATCATCTAGTTCTTTTGACTATTTCATGTGAAAAAGTATTTCGTTGAGAGCCACATCCAAAGAACTGAGATGAAGTCGGACTTATTTCGAATGTTAGAATTAAGTGACCTGAATTTTTTTAAATAAAATAAAAATAAAATCCATATAGAACTACACTTCTTTTATTTTATTTTAGAATAAGGTATTTTAAACCTTATTAAACACCATCTATTTGATATTGATGCCCAGCAAACCTTGAACTTGCTTTCTCCTGCACGATATTCAAATAATTTAAAGTTTAAAATGTCATTTGAAAAAGAATATGATAAGTAGTCATTAAATTTAAGGATTAGCAAAAAGACCATAAGTTGTGTTTTTTCATCTTTCTTTGTGTGCATCAGAAAAAAAAAAAGTTGGTTAACAATAATAAATATTGAAACAATTAACACCATTTAAGTGCTGAATAAGACCAATAATTCAAGTGATTTCTCATACCTTTTCATCAGCAAACTAAGCAAAACTTCTTGAACCACTCGTGTGAATGCATTTTTTATGGCTTCTCCTTTGTTCATCTTTTCTCATTCTTGTACAAATGATAAATATTTACTAACACTTATATAGATCTGATCATGGGTTAGGTTGAGTCGGGTTCGAGTCAAGTCGATATAAAATTTTAGGCCTGTTTTTTAGGTACGAGTTCGACTCAACTCGAAAAATGAGCTTAAAATTTTGACCAAGCTCAACCTAGATAAAAAAAATGCTAAACCTGAACTCGACCCAACCCGCCTATATTAAAAAAATTATATAAAAATTTAAAAATATAATACATCGAATAAACTAAAAACATTTCTCAACAAATTGAAATATATTAAAAAATTTATACTTAAATAACATTAAATAATTACAAATTAGCAAGTAAATGTCCCTAAAATAGTAACAAAATTAATAATAAAATAAGAGTTATACAATATCCAAATAATAACAATAAAATAATAGCAATATAATAGCAAAACAGTAGTAAACAACATCAACGAAAAAATTTTTTGGGGTTGGTCAGGCTAGGCTCGAGTCAAAAATACTACTCGAGGCCCAACCTAATTTCTAAATGGAACTTTTTTTTTTTGTCTAAACCCATTTTTTAAGCCTATTTTTTTCTCAAACTCTCCTACTTTTCGGGCAGACCTTCAAGCTTGGACAGATGACCCGACCCATGATCAAGTTTATGTTTATATAAACATAATATAATATTAAATCAACAAATAATTTGACTATTATTTATTTACCTTCGCTTTATCCGAGAACACAAAGTCCACAAAATTCTGGTATTGCCACCCAACCACACCACATGGTACGTTTTCGCTTCCAACCTAAGGATCTTCATACTTCATGACATGTTCCTTCAATTTGCACGTATAATCTTTCCAGTTCTTCCCCAAAGATTTCAGAACAAAGTCTTCCAACTTTTCATCGAAATGAAATTTGGTCTGCAATTGAAAGTTTAACTAATTATTATGTAAAAAAATTCAATAAAGAATTAGAAATGCAATTAAAATATATAGTGTCACCCTAATATGATCAAGAATGGCCGCTTTCTGGACTTTCTTCAGCTTATCCCATCTCTCGAAATGTATTGGACACCACCAACCATGTCGAGCTGTGAACCCTAGAAAACCAGTAAATAATTGTGCTTCCCAACCAATCGGCACGTCGTTCCACTTGTGCATTTAGACTTTACAGTTTCATGATGTTTCCTTTTAAAAACGTCGTTACATACACACCGTTTGAGGCGTTTTTAAAAGAAACTCTGCTAAGTTCTTGGAATTAATTTACTTTTTTTTTTTATAAAAATATAAATATGTTAAAGTAAACATTAATTATATCTTCTTATTATTTTTATTATAACATAATAAAATTATTTTGTTTTTAAATTTTATTGAAATATTTATTTAAATTAACATATAACTTGTGATTTATATTATAATTCACATTAATTTCTTCTAAATTTATATTACTTTATCTAATTAGAAATATTTATTTGTTAATAATCAAATAAAATAATCTAGGCATATTGCTAAACGCTGCTTCATATATACGAAAAACGAAACTAATAATTTTCTTTATATCTCACTTATTCATATAGAATTGATTAGAGACATTTTTACGAGAAACGTCACTAAAAGTTATAAATTACAATGGTGAATTCATTCTAAAATACCGTTAAAGTGTTCCATCTGGAGGCGTTTTGGTCATAAATGTTGCTAAATGGTTTCTTCTGGAGGCATTTTTTTCATACACGTCATGAATGTCAGCAGTATAGAAGCGGTTTTATGTAGAACATCGTGGAGGGTTCAATCTGGTGGTATTTTTGTTGTAAATGTCCCTTGTTTCCCCTGTCGTATCCCTAATTTGTTGTAGTGGATCCCCTTAACCTATCGAACTTCATGATTGTGAGTTATGCTATTAAATTACCAATGAGTGACTTGTTTGCATAACGAAAACGTTCTTCCACAAACGTAACATATTCTTTCACAATTTCATGTTGTGAAATTATGCTTTTAATTATGTTAACAATAGTCATTCGTAAAAACATAAGGCTCAATATGATTGATCGTTCCTATTATTGATGGTGCAACTTCTCTTCCCTACCACTTAAGTCAATAATAGTAGCAAGTTTATCTTCTAATATTGTCAAAATAACTTGTTCACTTCTTATTAAATAAGTAACAAATGAAGGTAGTGAATAAAGAAAATTAGTTACAAAATAATAAATAAAAATGAAGCAATACATAAATACTCAAATATTAAATTTACTTTATAAATTCATATAAGCAATCCTTTGGGTGGATATTATAATATACTATCATAAAAAATGTTATAAACTTTAATAGACAAATAAATAATTTTCATTAAATATATGCGTTGCCATTCAACATTAAAATCTATATATAAAAAAATAACTTGCCTCTATAATTTTCATTATTCATGGAATAAATAATTCACCTTTGAGCAAAATCTAAATTTCTAATGAGGAGTGAAAGTTCATTTATCCATATTTCCATCACAAGTATTTCACTAGCTACATGGATATTAACAATTCAAATTTGCATAATTGATTGGCTTATATGAAAATTTTCTAATTTGACCAACATATCATATAGACATCAAATTAAATAGGAAAAAATATCAAGATTATAAATAAACTTTGTCCAATGTGTAATTTGATATATAAACTTTGATTTTGTGCAATTATACACATGAAACTTAAATTGTGGTTCATATGTATATATAAAACTTTGATTTTGATTCAACTATATACATTTAAAGGAATAAATGCATACATTAATTTCCATATTGCATTAATATTAATGTAAAAGGGTACTAATTTGATGATGTTGTTAGTGATTTGTGAAATTTTAATTAAATTAAAATTTCAAGTATAAAATTACACAAAATTAAAGTTTATACATGACATTACACATTGCGTCAGAGTTCATATATATTTTGATATTTATCATAATTAAAAAATATTCATCTTTAAAGCACAAAATCTTTTAATCCCCATTTATATAAAATACATAGAACACTGAGAGTCTATATCTCCAATTTTTATCAATATATTTAAAAATAATACATGAAACTAATCAATAATGCATTGTATAATAAAAAAAGTTTAGAATTTTTAAAACAATATGATTACTTGATACCGTTGGATTTAATAAAAAAAAAACACTATAATAAAGTGATTTTTTTTCTCTAGAACCCTAATAGGTCATAATTATAAAATTTTAATATGATATTCCAATCAAATAATTAGTTGATTTTAAAATTTGGGCTAAAATAGTAGAATGTTACAGAGAAATGCATGGGAGAACTAAGTACAGTGGTTGATCAAAAAGTGGAATATTATCATATATGATTGGAGCGTCTGCCAACTATCTATAAACCATTCGTGAAATCCAAATATATATATTCAATAATTAAACCTAAGATAAAGATACGAAGTACAAATTGTGGTGGCTCTTTATGCCAACCTAATTAAGCTTTGTAATTCTCTTTTCCTAGTTATGAAATGGTATAGTTCAGTTTCCCATAGTTTTAAATTTTAAAAAGAAAAATCCTCCACATTATTTTAACCAAATGAATAAGAAAGCTCAGCAAATTATTTATATTATCGTAAGAAAAGTGTTGCCCATTATAGTATGCACTTTAGAGTTTGAGGGCCTGTAATCTTCTATTTTAAAGATGAATAATTTTGGCTAAAGTATCCACTAGAATTTGATGAACCCTTTTTCTAAAAAAAAAAAAAAAAAATTAAATGATGGAACTCGGTCGGTGAGATTTTCTTTTTTGAAAATAATGAAAAGCTAGATTAAAAATCAGTCATATTACACAATACATTCAATCCTACACAATTTTCTGTAAAAGTTGATAACAAAACATGGACACCTAAGGGATGATTTCTAGCGATCTTCGACAGCCCATTAGTTGCTCTATTGCATGCTGCAATTTGATCTCTCAACTTCGAGACATCAACTTTCGAATATCGAAAACTAAACTTGGCACATCAGCACCATCCATCTCCTAAATCAAGCTAACCGCAACCAAACTATTACTCTCTTGATAACTTTCCTCCATGCCAATCGCATCCCATCATACATTTCCCAGAGTTCAGAATTCAAGACTGAACAAGCTTCAATATTTCTAAAGAAACCAATCGGCCAATCCTCTCTACTGTCTCGTATCAAACCCCCAGCTGTTGCCTCATTTGTGCCTTGTTCTACTGCACCATCAGTATTTAGCTTGCACAACTCCGCTGGTGGTGGCACCCACCTAATTTTCCCCCTCCCCAGATCGATTCCAAGGCCCCTCCTCGTAGAACAATGATACTATCTTCGACCAAGCCATACCTGCAGCAACTATGTCTGCATTACGATAATTTCAGATTTTCCAAATAAAAATCCCAAACACTATCTCCCAATCAATTTTGTTAATCTTAGTTACATCCTTATTACCTAAATTATCGGCAAGCCAAGTATTAAGAGACATGTTAGAAAACCAAACCGCTTCTGACTTGGAACTACCATGTTCCACACTGATTTTGCTATATAACAATCCCGCATTGCATGAAATGGAGTTTCGACATGAAAACCACAAATAAGGCAGGAGTGTCATCCGACATTCCTCTTCGACAACGCTCCGAATTAGTAAGCAATCTATCATGTAATAAGAGACAATCTGTCGCACTCTTTGTGCGCCTTTAAACTTCCAAGCTAGCTCCCATCTTTCCTCCTCCGGCTGTCACTTATTTTTCACAAACAGCTTGTACCCATCCACCACTGAAAAACGGCCATGTTCAGTCCTTCTCCAGGTGCATCGATCATTCCTTGCATCAGCTTTTGGAGGTCGAATACAAGCAATATATTTTAAGATGTGTTGTGGCAACTCCGCACTTCCAATTTTCCACTCACCAGCTGCATTCGTCATAGCATACACAGTAGCTTCTTTGAAAGTCGGTTCGTCAACTGTGCAAAACTCCTTAAGAGGTCCAAGATCACTAATCCAGACATTCTACGAGAATTTTATTTTCCGACCATCCCCAAACTGCCAAAACACACTCCACCTAAGAACCTCCTAAACTTTCGCCAGGGACTTCTACACAAAGTTGCAATTCCGCCGTAAAATGCTCACCGGACAGCCTTCAAACACTTTATACCTTCCTCGCAATATTTGTACCCAATACGAATCCAGTTTAGATAAGATGCCAAAACCGAGCTTCAACATAAATGACTTATTTTGGTTATGAATTCTCTTTATTGCTAGGCCACCCCTATCAAGTGGTTGACAACACTTATTCCAACTTATCAACGCAGTTTTCCGCATAGTGAATGTCGAACCCCAAATGAACTTTCGAATCAACTTCTCAACTCATTACGAATGCTTACGGTATAATTGTTGACTACATAAAATACACTGGAACAGCATTGAGGATCGACTTAGCGAGCATGACCCTTCCCGACAATGACAACAACTTTGCAACCCAATAGAAAGGCATACGTTCCACTCGTAACCCTTTGATGAAATAAAGGCACCCCAAGGTAATTTCCAACATCTGTTACCCGACTCACACCCACATGTCTACTAATGGCATTTGCAAATTCATTATTTACATTCCTAGATAAAGATTACTTGTGTCTTATTCGTATTCGCCTTATGACCGAGAAGTAACTGAAGCTTGTTATAATCTCCTCAAGTATACTTGCTTGATCCATATCTGCTTCACAAAAGAGAACCACATCATCTGCAAAGAAAATATTAGAAACAAAAGGCCCATTCTCTAATAATCTAATCGAAGCCAATCAATCATCCAAGACAAATTTTTGAATACAATGACCAAGGTACTCCATACAAAGAATGAATAGATACGAAGATAGATGGTCGCCTTGCTGAACTCCTCTTGAAAGTTTAAACTCCAATGTGAACTCCCCATTCCAGAGGATCTACATAAAGGATGTCGAAACACAACTCATAATTAGGTCACATAGATTATCCAAAAAGCCTACACAATGAATTGTCTCTTCTACAAAATCTCAACGAATACAACCGTACACTTTCTCAAGGTCCAGTTTAATTGTCATACATCCCTTACGCCCCTGCTCGGTTTTCATAGAATGAATGACTGATCGTGTCCCGGCGTACATGCACCAAGACTATAAATCAACACAAAAACAATTATAATCTAATAGTGTACTTTAAGTGTGATATGTCGAGTTATAATATTTATATTGTTACAATGGAACACTCGAGTATTCTAAGCATCAAACCCAAAAGAGTTCAAGGACTAAACGATTCCTAAGAAACAAGTATGCAACCAAAAAGTCTAGCTAACTACTTATTAAGCCCTATATTATGACAATTCATAATTGAGATTAATTATGCTAATTAATTACCTAACATTAAAAAAGACATTGTAAAATAGACAAAACTAAGCAATTAACAATTTAAGAAACAACAATGGTTGGTTGATTTTTTCATGTTGCTAACTATATTTTTTTATTAGGGATCTAAAAAAGCCTAAACTTCTAATTGGCTCAATTTTACCTCTTGGTCACCACTTTACTAAATTAGACGATTTAGTCTGATTTATCTCTCAACCTCACCAAACTAACTCGGAATAACCAAAATGGTGCTCAATAAGATCTCCTCTCGGTCTCACCTATCTATGTTTTCCCCTAAAGGTATCAATTCTAATTTTTGAAGTTTATTCGATTTAGTCTATTTTTTACAATTTAGTCCTTGTACCAAAAACTAACCAAGCAACATTTCCATCAATCAACCATCATAGATTTAGTTACTCATCATCATTTCCATATAAGCAACAACCCAACATACATTCAAAGCATATATTAAAATAAAAACAAGGAATAGGGTTGAAGAAAGCTTAATGATTTCTTGTTTGCTACTTGAGAAGAATGAAGTTGTCAACAGCGGAGCTACAAAATATCATGAAAATTCAGATTTTTTAACAAAAAGAAAGGAAATAGACCTAATTTATATTCAATGTTATGGATTAAAATCAAAATACAAAGAGAGTTTTGAGTACTAAATAACAATTAAGACAAAACTACAGTAAAAATTAAAGAACTACCAACTAACACAACTAAAAACCAAAAAAGTTGAAACTAAACCCTAGAAAAAAGAAGAAGCAGAAGAAGAAGAAGAAGAAGAATACAACTAGAAAGCTAAATAGATGAAAGAAAAGGTAAAGACAATAGAACCACAAACTAGAGTTTGTCTCAATTTTTTTCACTTCAGCACCTTCAGGGATACCATAACTTCTGTAACACCCCTCACCCAATTCGGTGTTGGAACGCCGGTACCCCATGGCGCAACAAAATAAAATTAGATCCGGCGATCCAAACCATGAATCCATGTGTGAGGAACGAATCGGGGTGAAATAAAGGTTTCGAAATTACCAAAACTTCAATCTGAGTAGACAGCGACGCCTTGGCAACAAGAGTTTTGATCTACTGTCGAATCAAGCCACAACCTTTTCCGATGTCGGCCTCTACGTAATCCACCCGGTTTGACTATGAACGGAAGAAATCTCCAAAACTGTTTTGGAGGTTTATTTGATTGACGGCTGCTAGACCTAACAAGCAATCACTTAGGGTTTTTCTTCTTTGCTTTGTCTCCTTTTAATACCTTTTATAATGGGTGTCTTTTTCATTGGGCCTTTTATAATTGGTATCCTTTTAATTGGGCCTTTTATAGTATTAAATAAATACAATAAAGTTTTTAACCAAAAATTATAATTACATTAATTATATCCAAAATTTATAATTACATTAATTATAATAAGGATTTCGGTAAACTATATTTATTTAAATTTATATATGAATCAAATTCATATATTAATAAAATTATGTTATCATTATGTGTACAACATCCTTGTACATATAATATGTTCAATATTTGATTGCCCAATTAAATTAATTCTTTAATTAATTTAATTTATGTCACAACTAAACACAATACCAACTATATTTTATTCCGTTCATTTTAACCATAGGGTGTGACCCTGTAGGTTCTTGCAACGTTAGCAGTAATACTAGAATGATTCTATTGTCACAGACAATGAGTGGCATCTAGCAATGCATCATTGCTACCTAAGTTACAAGAAATCATGATTTGACATAACCTTTTGTGATTAACCTTTCATGCATTAATCCTTAAGTCCTTTATCTCTAGAACGGATACAAGTCATGGGATAGTCACACTTGCATAGTCCATCCCATGTTTCTTGATATCTTGAGTAGACTATGATATACAAATTAGTATGACATCTCATATCAACTTATTTGAGCATGGCCATGCATTTCTAGTCTCACTCAATCAAGTGGCCTAAGATATTACTCCTATTATGTAGGAGGGACTTATCCTTTATTGATCAACCATATCCCTCTACATAGATTGTGGTATATCCAACATCAGCCTTTATAGAACAACCTGTTACGGTGTACGTTTGACTGTATCAAAATATACAACTCACGATGTTGGGATAATAATGATCTCAAGTCTGAGGATCATATAGATATTAATCACTATGAGTAATGTTGTAATATCCGGGGTTATAGCCTATGCGTTATTGCTAAATTGAATGAAGTAGCATGCTTATGTGTGTTCTGATTGTGTTGCATAAATTTTGAGAACTTTAGAGTGTAGGTGAATGCCTTAGAAATTATCTGATTTTAAGTCTTCAAGGGGAGTTAAGCCTGATAGGCCTTAAGAAAATATGTAAGGGATATAGGACACAAGGATTTCCTTGGTAAAGTGGCAATGAGGCGCCACTTAAAGCCCTCACAAGTGACGCCATCAGCAGGGTGAAAGGGCCTTGGTTCGAGCAGCAAGGGACGCAAATAGGAGTTTTATTTTGCAGCAAAGATGAGCAGTGATGGACGGTAATGGGACACTGGATGGATGAGCTTTAGATGTGGTTTATTTCCTTATAAAATTCAGCTAAGGTAGGGAGATAATGGTTGGTTTATTCAGATTATTTTTAAGGGATAAAGAAGAGGAAAAATAGGAGAAAAGGAAGGGATGAGATAGGGGGAAAGAGAGTTGGCCGATTGAAGGGCTCTAGGTGTAGTATTTTCGGCAAGGGGGGAGAAGTGAGGCCATTCTTCATTCTTTTTCTCTTTTGAGCCTCTGCCGAAATTCATTAGAAAATCTTCTCTTCTTCTTTTATTTGTCAAAGCCGAAAACACAAGTAGCCTAGCCGATTTCTTCCTCTTGATTCTTCTTCAAGTTTATCACCATTGCCAAATTTCTCAACTTTTCTCCTTCTTCTCACAATTTCATAAAAGCCGAAAGTAAGTTCTTCCTAGCCCTAGCCGATTGTTCATTGAATCCCAAAGCCGAAATCAATTGATCAACATCTAGCTATCAAAGCCGAATCTTTTTGTGGTGTCAGGCAAGGGTGCAGTCGATTTCTTCAGTAGGGGTAAGATCAAATTCGATTTCCATTCTTTTTCTTTTAGGCTTGTCGAAATCTAGGAACTAATCCCTATTATTGTTCTTTGGCCGAAACTATGAAGGAGGTTTCGGGATTTCTTCTATAGTCGACTACAAGGAGGAGACTATTCGGGATTTAGATCCACAAGGTAAGTGCATGTGGTATTCGGCCAAGGGCCATTTTCATAGATTTTGTACAAAAGGTTGACCCTAGTAGGTGCCATGTAGGATTTCGACATCTTCATAGTCAAGTGATAATTTTTGGGATTTGAAATCGCAAGGTAAGAAGGTGTTAATATCCGGCCATATTGGTTATTATGTTAGCCGAATCTGACTTTGGTTATCTAGGGGCAGTCGATAGTGGTGTACAAGGATTTTCGGGATTCTGATCCATTTCGGTAAGAGTGTTATATTGTAGTTTTATTCGATTAAGATCTCACATATTAGTTAACCGGGCTTTCTAATTAAGTGTGCCTCAATGGATGCGAATACCAGTGGAAAAGAGAAAGGGGTAGTGTCTACCCCTAAGTTCAAGAAACGGTCGGTTTCTGCTGTTCGGGATTGGCCACCGGGGTGTGGGCCAGCGTCGGAAAGGGATAAGCAGTTCACTGTTATCTCTGCTAGCGAGAGTGTCGAAATCGATAGTGTTGTACTTACGATTATCAGGTGTGTAACCCTTCACTAATTCCTAATAGATCTATGGTATTATTATTATTATGAATGTGTTAATTGAAAGTATAAAAGATGTGGACAAAAGTACCATGCAATGGTACAGAGTATTCAGGTACATAACCTTTAATGTTATGTTAATAAATGTTATGAACAATTGGATTATGGCACATATGTGAATTTGATAAGAATGTGAAATAAGGAATATGGCATGATTTATACATGCTTGTATGACGCATAGGGCATATGGGTGAATATGAAAAGGGGAAGTGATCTGGTGGTTTCTACCACAATATCTGGTGACTCATGTCACATAATCTGAATGTGGTGACTTATGTCACATTATTATCTGGTGGCTATGCCACAAAATTTATAAGGGCGATGTGCCAGTCGACTGTAACGACTGCCTTCGATGGTGTGTAGCGGATGGAGGGTCGATTTAGTAATCCCCACGGTGTGATGGCAGATACGGGTGATGTGTAGAGGATGGTTGATAGGTTTGGGTTCTGGATTGCATCATTGTTTATATGTGATTTAAATATAGTTTGTATGCCTAAATCGTTGGGAGTTTGTGTTGATTGTTACACATTGAGTCTGTTTGACTCACCCCGTTGTGGGATATCTTTTCAGGTGACACGCAGTAAATGGACCGGGTCGGCAGGAGCTTAGTGGTGGCCATGCACAGCTCAGCATTTACTTTGCTTTGAATTTTTATAATTAAGTATTTTGGATTTATTTCGGGTTTTGTTTGATGTAATAAGGCCATTAGTATGAAACTGTTTTATGCATGCATTTTAATTGTTTTATTATGATACGATAATTATCAAATCAAATGTTAAATAAGATTTTATTTAAAATAAATTCTAAATGTTTTGTCACCTAAACGTTAACGATTTTCAACTTAATGTTAAACTATAAAAACTCAGTATTTATTTCAACTTATAACTTTGAAACATTTAATAAAGTTTTATTAAAATCTAGACTTCTTGAACCACACAACACAAAATCGATTTTTATTTCAAACCACCCCAAATTTTCCAAAGGAACAAACAAAGTTTTCGAAAGGTTTTCCTCAAGGAACATACCAGATCCGGTCGAGGCTCGTGGGCCGGGTTTGGGGTGTTTCAGTTTGGTATCAGAGCCCAATTTTAAACTCTCGGCCTTGGGTTTAAAGCTCACAATGTTTTCAAAATTGAGCCCAAATAAGTTTTGTGAAAAATTTTGGAATTAAGCAGGTTTTTCTGGCATGGCACCTAAGTCTCCGACCCGAAGTCCACCAGGTAAGTACCCCTAACTGTTGTGTGATTTATTATATGATTTATATGTGGGAATAAAGGGAGGGTAGATTAGTACACTAGGAACTATTGAACCCTAGGATTAGCTTACTCCAACACAGAATTACATAAAAGTTAAAGCCTAATTAAACAAACCTGTGACTGAGTCGCCGAGTTAGGGTGTGGCAACCATTGTGCGCATGTCTAGGATTGGTTTCGGTGGGAGCTTGGTATTTAAGCAGTCCTAGTGACTCACCTCCTCTCCACTCGAATCCTACCTGGTGCGTAGTGACGGTTCACCCTAACCAAGAGGACTCATACACAGGCTAAACTCAATTATTAAAACCCGAAAGGGACTAGCCATACTGTTTTATAAAAACCCTAGTTTTAAAAAAAAACCTCAAATTACCCCTTTGATTTGTAGGAAAATTATTTCTGAAAATTTTTCCAAAATATTCTCGATTTACAAAATTTCCCAAATACACCTGGTTTGTACAAAATTACTAAAATACCCTTAGATTATAAAATTACCATATTACCCTCGACTTTTATTAAAATATTCTTACTTTACAAAAATACCAAAAACCCCATTTCACAAAATATCAAGATACCCTGATTTGGAAATACCCTTGTAGGACAAATTACGAAAATACCCCTGGGTTAGGAACAGACAAAAATGTTTGAATGGTGAATGTGTGTGGTAGGTACTACTGAATGAATGTATTTCTCTGAATTAGGATAGAAGACTTGGAACTAAAACTCTGGAATGATCGAAAGAACTACTACTAAGCTTCTTTTCATAAAACTTCTTCGCGGATAATCAGTGGAACAAGGACTAATGCATAAAATTTCTTAAACCAGATTAAATCACGATCGTAGACATGAGTTCTAGGGGACGTGGTCGTAATGTGCGAGGACGTGGTAGAGGAAGAATGGCCGTATCGGAACTCGTTAGGTCTGGTCAAGGGTCCAAGAATGAGGTACCACCACCCCCACCACCAACTGCTGGAGTTGAGCATCAGGATCAGACAGGGGGATGACGCAGTATCGCAGGCGGTGCTGCGGGTTCTTGAGATGGTGGCTGGAGCAGGCGGAGGTATGGGAGCTCAGAAATCTGTACCCAAGCGACTCCGAGACAATGGAACTGAGGTATTTCGCGGTGTAACTGGTGTGGCGCCCAATACGGCTGAGTATTGGTTGGAGATGACAGAGCGAATTATGGACGAGTTGGATCTGGCTGCTGAGGAGAAACTGAAAGGGATGGTGTCGCTTCTCCGTGATGAGTCATATCAATGGTGGCTCACAGTTCGGGATGGTGCTACAGCTGAGGATCTCACTTGGGAGTATGTTAAGGTGGCGTATCAGAAGAAGTATGTTGGTACTGGCTATATTGATGCGCAGAGAAAGGCTTTTCTGGGGCTGGTTCAAGGGAATAAGTCCGTGGCGGAGTACGAGGCAGAATTTTTAAGGTTGTGCCGGTATGCTCGAGGAATCGTGGCTACGGAGCATGAGCGATGTGTCCGGTTCGAGGATGGTCTGAGGGATGACCTGAGGTTGTTGATAGCCCCACAGCAGGAATGGGAGTTTGCCGTATTGGTAGAAAAGGCTAAGGTTGCCGAAGGGATTAAGGATTCTGTAAGGCAGAATACAGATATAAATAGGCAGAAGAGAGGCTTTGGAACATCGGAGTCATCCGGGAATGTGCAAAAGAGGCCTAGAGTTGAGGGGCCACGAGGTCAGCAGGTTGTTGCAGGAGGGCAGTACCGTACTTGTACTCAGTGTGGGAAGATGCATCTACGGGAGTGTTGGAAGAAGACAGGGGGCTGTTTTAAGTGTGGATCTAAGGATCACATGATTAAGGACTGCCCTATGAAACCGGATGGGAATTGACCAGCAGCTCAGGGTTTTAATCAGGCTGGAAGAGGTGGACAACAGCCTCAGCGGGGTCGAGGTACAAATGGCCGAGGTAATGGTGCTTGAAGAGGACGGGGAACACCTGGCAGTGGTGTTGGTAATACAGAGGCAAGACAGCCGGGCCTGGTGTATGCAGTTCACCGGAGGGAAGATAGAGACGCACCGGACGTCATAACCGGTACGTTCCTTATAGCTGGCAAGCCTTACTTTGCTTTAATTGATGTTGGCTCGACCCATTCTTATGTTGCATGTAGAGTAGTGGAAACGTTAGGCATAGCCTCTGAACTGTCTGATAGGGAGATGACTGTAGTAAGCCCGTTAGGTCAAACTGTAGTGGTGAATAAGATATTTTGGAATGTACCTCTAGAGATTCAGGGAGTAGTATTTCCTGCTGACTTAGTGGAATTACCTTTTGGAGAATTCGATCTCATACTTGGCATGGATTGGCTAGTGGAACATCGGGCTATATTGGATTGTGCAGCTAAGAGAATGGAGTTGAGGACTCCGGAGGATGAGGAAATAATTATGATAGGAGAAAGAAGAAACTATTTGTCTAACGTAGTCTCCGCGTTAAAGGCTGATAAGATGGTTCAAAAAGGGTGCAAGGCATTTTTGGCTTTTGTTAGTGCGTTGGATGCGAAAGAAGGAGGAGTTAGTGGAGTTAGAACAGTAAGGGAATTTGTGGATGTTTTTCCGGAGGAGTTACCCGGAATACCCCCGGATAGGGAGGTGGAGTTCGAAATTGATTTCTGCCGGGAACAGCTCCTGTGTCAATTGCTCCGTATAGAATGGCACCGAAGGAGTTGGTTGAGCTTAAGGCTCAAATCCAAGAGTTGCTGGATCGTGGGTTTATTCGACCCACTGTGTCTCCATGGGGAGCACCAGTCTTGTTCGTGAAGAAGAAGGACGGAACTATGCGTATGTGCATAGATTATCGTCAGTTGAATAAGCTGACCATCAAGAACAAGTACTCTTTGCCAAGGATAGACGACTTGTTCGATCAGCTTAAGGGGGCAGCAGTATTCTCGAAGATAGATCTAAGTTTTGGATATCATCAGCTCAAGGTGAAGGAAGTGGATATCCATAAGACAGCTTTCCGGACAAGGTACGGGCATTATGAGTTCTTAGTAATGCCGTTCGGATTGACGAACGCCCCAGCTGCGTTCATGGATATGATGAATCGGGTTTTTCAACCTTACTTGGATCGATTCATTGTTGTGTTCATCGACGACATCCTAGTGTATTCCAAGTCTGAGGAAGAGCATGACGAGCATCTTCGGATAGTGTTGCAAGTGTTAAAAGAGAAGAAGCTCTATGCCAAATTTAGCAAGTGTGAATTTTGGCTGAAGGAGGTGACGTTTTTAGGGCATGTGGTGTCTGCGGAAGGAGTAAGGGTGGACTCTCGGAAGATTGAAGTAGTGTTGGGTTGGAAACCACCTAAGTCTGTGGCAGAGGTTCGTAGTTTCTTGGGGTTAGTAGGCTACTATAGAAGGTTCGTAGAAGGGTTTTCGTTGTTAGCCGCACCTTTGACAATGTTGCTAAGGAAGGAAGTACCTTTTGTATGGACAGATAAGCAACAGGAGATCTTTGAGAAGCTTAAGACGGTTTTAACTAAAGCTTCAGTTTTGATTCAGCCTGAGGCAGGGAAGGATTTCACGGTGTATTGTGATGCTTCTCACACAGGGTTAGGATGTGTTTTGATGCAAGATGGGAAGGTAGTCGCTTATGCGTCTCGACAATTAAGGCCACATGAGGTTAATTATCCGACGCATGACTTGGAGTTGGCGGCAGTGGTTTTTGCTCTTAAAGTATGGAGGCACTATCTATATGGAGAAAAGTCAGTGATCTACACAAACCACAAGAGCCTTAAGTATCTGTTAACTCAGAAGGAGTTGAACCTGAGACAGCGAAGGTGGGTGGAGTTACTGAAGGACTATGATTGTTTGATAGAGTACCACCCGGGCAAGGCGAATGTAGTGGCAGATGCCCTAAGTCGGAAGGTTGTGTCGGATCTGAGGGCGATGTTTGCACATCTTAGCCTGTATGATGATGGAAGTTTGTTAGCGGAGTTGCAAGTCAAGCCGACATGGTTGAATGAGGTGAAAAAAGGACAGTTAGCAGACGATGATTTAAGTGCTAAGTTGCGGCAAGTGCAGAATGAGGAGTTAGAGGAGTATGGTGTTGACAGTAATGGAGATTGTGTTTCAAGGGTAAAGTCTGTATGCCTAAGGATAAGGGGTTAAGGCGGAAAATTCTTCAGGAATCGCATAGTATCCCTTATGCTATGCATCATGGAGGTAGTAAGTTGTACAGAGATCTTAGGGAACAGTTTTGGTGGCCTGGTCTTAAGCGGGAAGTTACAGAATTTGTAGGGAAGTGCTTAACGTGTCAGCAAGTCAAGGCTGAACACCAAGTTCCGTCAGCATTACTTCAACCGATAAAGATTCCACAGTGGAAGTGGGAGAGAATCACCATGGACTTTGTTAGTGGGCTTCCCCTTACGCCTACTAAGAAGGACTCTGTATGAGTGATAGTGGATCGATTGACAAAGTCCGTGCATTTCATTCCAGTACGGGTTGACTATTCCTTGCAGAAGTTGGCAAAGTTGTATGTGGCGGAAATTGTGAGGTTGCCTGGAGTGTCGGTGTCGATTATCTCGGATAGAGATCCGAGGTTTACATCTCAGTTTTCGAAAGCACTACATCAAGAGCTGGGTACCAGATTAGACTTCAGTACGGCATTTCATCCACAGTCGGACGGTCAGTCTGAACGAGTAATCCAAGTGTTAGAGGATATGTTGAGGGGCTGTGTGATAGACTTCAGAGGAAGTTGGGAAGAATACTTGCCTCTAGCGGAATTTGCGTATAATAACAGCTATCAAGCCAGTATTCGGATGGCACCGTATGAAGCGCTGTATGGACGAAAGTGTCGCACTCCTACGTGTTGGACAGAATTGGGGGAACGTCGAGTTTTGGGTCCAGAGATTGTGGCAGAATCCGAGGAGAGGGTGGAGGCAATTCGAGCACGATTAAAGGAGGCCTCTGATAGGCAGAAGTCGTATGCAGATCTTAAGCGGAAGGAAATAGAATTTGCTGTGGGAGATCAGGTGTTTTTTAAAGTTTTGCCTTGGAAGAAGGTGATGAGATTTGGTCGCAAAGGGAAGTTAAGTCCAAGGTTTATAGGACCTTATCAGGTATTGAAGCGAGTTGGACCAGTGACGTATCAGTTAGAGTTGCCTCCGGAGTTGAAGCAGATGCACGACGTATTCCATGTTTTGATGCTACGTCGTTATCGATCAGATCCATCTTATGTAGTTCCAGTTGATGAGGTGGAACTAAGGCCAGATTTGTCTTACGAGGAAGAGCCGATTCGAATCTTGGAATGAGACGTGAAGGTGTTGCGAAGGAAATCAGTTCCTCTAGTCAAAGTGTTATGGCGTAATCATGGATCGGAAGAAGCTTCGTGGGAGCCAGAAGAAGCAATGCGACAACAATACCCTCATTTATTTTAGCCAGGTAATTTCGATGTCAAAATTATTTTAAGGGGGTAGAACTGTAATATCCGGGGTTATGGCTTATGAGTTATTGCTAAATTGAATGAAGTAGCATGCTTATGTGTGTTCTGATTGTGTTGCATGAATTTTGAGAACTTTAGAGTGTAGGTGAATGCCTTAGAAATTATCTGATTTTAAGTCTTCAAGGGGAGTTAAGCCTGATAGGCCTTAAGAAAATATGTAAGGGATATAGGACACAAGAATTTCCTTGGTAAAGTGGCAATGAGGCGCCACTTAAAGCCCTCACAAGTGACGCCATCAGCAGGGTGAAAGGGCCTTGGTTCGAGCAGCAAGGGACGCAAATAGGAGTTTTATTTTGCAGCAAAGATGAGCAGTGATGGACGGTAATGGGACACTGGATGGATGAGCTTTAGATGTGGTTTATTTCCTTATAAAATTCGGCTAAGGTAGGGAGATAATGGTTGGTTTATTCAGATTATTTTTAAGGGATAAAGAAGAGGAAAAATAGGAGAAAAGGAAGGGATGAGATAGGGGGAAAGAGAGTTGGCAGATTGGAGGGATCTAAGTGTAGTATTTTTGGCAAGGGGGGAGAAGTGAGGCCATTCTTCATTCTTTTTCTCTTTTGAGCCTCTGCCAAAATTCATTAGAAAATCTTCTCTTCTTCTTTTATTTGTCAAAGCCGAAAACACAAGTAGCCTAGCCGATTTCTTCATCTTGATTCTTCTTCAAGTTTATCACCATTGCCGAATTTCTCAACCTTTCTCCTTCTTCTCACAATTTCATAAAAGCCGAAAGTAAGTTCTTCCTAGCCCTAGCCGATTGTTCATTGAATCCCAAAGCCGAAATCAATTGATCAACATCTAGCTATTAAAGCCGAATCTTTTTGTGGTGTCAGGCAAGGGTGCAGTCGATTTCTTCAGTAGGGGTAAGATCAAATTCGATTTCCATTCTTTTTCTTTTAGGCTTGTCGAAATCTAGGAACTAATCCCTATTATTGTTCTTTGGCCGAAACTATGAAGGAGGTTTCGGGATTTCTGCTATAGTCTACTACAGGGAGGAGACTATTCGGGATTTAGATCCACAAGGTAAGTGCATGTGGTATTCGGCCAAGGGCCATTTTCATAGATTTTGTACAAAAGGTTGACCCTAGTAGGTACCATGTAGGATTTCAACATCTTCATAGTCAAGTGACAATTTTCGGGATTTGAAATCGCAAGGTAAGAAGGTGTTAATATTCGGCCATATTGGTGATTATGTTAGCCGAATCTGACTTTGTTTATCTAGGGGCAGTCGACAGTGGTGTACAAGGATTTTCGGGATTCTGATCCATTTCGGTAAGAGTGTTATATTGTAGTTTTATTCGATTAAGATCTCACATATTAGTTAACCGGGCTTTCTAATTAAGTGTGCCTCAATGGATGCGAATACCAGTGGAAAAGAGAAAGGGGTAGTGTCTACCCCTAAGTTCAAGAAACGGTCGGTTTCTGCTGTTCGAGATTGGCCACCAGGGTGTGGGCCAGCGTCGGAAAGGGATAAGCAGTTCACTGTTATCTCTGCTAGCGAGAGTGTCGAAATCGATAGTGTTGTACTTACGATTATCAGGTGTGTAACCCTTCACTAATTCCTAATAGATCTATGGTATTATTATTATGAATGTGTTAATTGAAAGTATAAAAGATGTGGACAAAAGTACCATGCAATGGTACAGAGTATTCAGGTACGTAACCTTTAATGTTATGTTAATAAATGTTATGAACATTTGGATTATGGCACATATGTGAATTTGATAAGAATGTGAAATAAGGAATATGGCATGATTTATACATGTTTGTATGACGCATGGGGCATATGGGTGAATATGAAAAGGGGAAGTGATCTGGTGGTTTCTACCACAATATCTGGTGACTCATGTCACATAATCTGAATGTGGTGACTTATGTCACATTATTATCTGGTGGCTATGCCACAAAATTTATAAGGGTGATGTGCCAGTCGACTGCAGCGACTGCCTTCGATGGTGTGTAGCGGATGGAGGGTCGATTTAGTAATCCCCACGGTGTGATGGCAGGTATGGGTGATGTGTAGAGGATGGTTGATAGGTTTGGGTTCGGGATTGCATCATTGTTTATATGTGATTTAAATATAGTTTGTATGCCTAAATCGTTGGGAGTTTGTGTTGATTGTTACAAATTGAGTCTGTTTGACTCACCCCGTTGTGGGATATCTTTTCAGGTGACACGCAGTAAATGGACCGGGTCGGCAGGAGCTTAGTGGTGGCCATGCACAGCTCAGCATTTACTTTGCTTTGAATTTTTATAATTAAGTATTTTGGATTTATTTCGGGTTTTGTTTGATGTAATAAGGCCATTAGTATGAAACTGTTTTATGCATGCATTTTAATTGTTTTATTATGATACGATTATTATCAAATCAAAGGTTAAATAAGATTTTCTTTAAAATAAATTCTAAATGTTTTGTCACCTAAACATTAACGATTTTCAACTTAATGTTAAACTATAAAAACTCGGTATTTATTTCAACTTATAACTTTGAAACATTTAATAAAGTTTTATTAAAATCTAGACTTCTTGAACCACACAACACAAAATCGATTTTTATTTCAAACCACCCCAAATTTTCCAAAGGAACAAACAAAGTTTTCGAAAGGTTTTCCTCAAGGAACATACCAGATCCGGTCGAGGCTCGTGGGCCGGGTTTAGGGTGTTTCAAATGTTGTGACAATTACATAATAATCCAAGAAACATACTCATAGCGGGTCAATCCAATATGTTGTTCTCTAACACACATATTCATGCATTGATTTTGACACTCCATATCAATGACAACTCTTTATCATCAATCAACTACATGTTAGTCTTAATGCATTATTGTTGTCCTAGTCAACAATAATACTCGACTAAGGATCTTTTAAGAATAATGATATTATTCTTAGGACATTTTTATAAAATAGTTTATCTATACACACAGAAAGAAAAACTGAAATAATAATGACAACGCTTTATATTAATAAACATGGTAAATTAAATATGTTATTACAACCATCTCATGATTGATCTTTGGGCATACTCTTACATTCGGTTGCTAGATCTGAGCTATATAATGCTATAATAGATAACGGAGCAATTTACATACAATTGCAACTATAACCATTCAATTAAACAATCAAAACGATTCATAATCCATATATAATACACATACAACCCAAAATAAACAAGAATTAATTGAAATAAACATCGTACATATATCATAGAATTATGTAACAGCTTCACAATCATTCAATACCACACATCTATTCATTTTATCATATATTTCATTATTTTTTGATTTAATCCATTTCATGCCAAACATTTATATATATATATATATATATATATATAGAGAGAGAGAGAGAGAGAGAGAGAGAGAGAGAGAGTAAGTCCATACGAACTTACCTAACCAAAACAACCTCAAACACGACCCCGAGGACTATTCCACAATTTTTTTCTTTTTTGCATTTATATACAGATTAGTTCAAATTCCGATCTATAATATAGTTTAATTCAATTTACCAATGTCAAATATCTCAAAACAACCTATTGTAATCATATAATAATTCAATTTCAATTTTCAAATGTGCCCTAAAATTTTATATTTTATTCAATTTAATCCCTAATACCAAAATAGCTATATCTTTCCAATTCAAGCTTCGTTTTTCAATAAAATTTCAACTTCAAAAATATAAGTCCTATAAAATTAATAATTAAATAAATTTTATTTCAATTTCAAAATTTTTACATGTTAGTCCCTAAACTCAAAATTAACAAATTCCACTTTACAAATTAGTCCTATTTCATTTCTAAGCTTCAAATTCCACCATTTAATATATAAAAAAAAACATCAAGATTCATCAAAGGAAACTTCTAAAACATTTGAAAGTTTTGCAATTTAATACTCGGGTTAGCTAGGTCAATCTACAACTATCTCAAAAATATAAAATTTACGAAAAACGGGCTCAAATACAACTTACATGCAAATGGTCGAACCTTCGAAGCATTCAAACATGGCTTCCAAGCTTTTCTTTTTAATGTTTCGGAGGAAAGATGAAAGTGATGAAGAATATCACTTTGTTTTTGTTTTATTATTCTTTATTTAACTTTTATTTTAATTAAAACAATTAAAATTTAACTTATAAATTATTAATCATAAAGCATTAATCCACCCACCTATATAAAAGTGGCTAATTTCCACTTAATCAATAATTTCCACTCAAACAATCACTTTTTAACCCATTTTAATCAATAAAAATTAATAGCGAATAACTTTTACAACTTTTACAATTTAGTTCTTTTTACTTAATTAACTATCAGATCATCAAAATTTCCAGACCGAACTTCACTCAACTTATATAACAGCTCCCTATATATTCAAAAATAATATTTATGAGCTCATTTTATGAAAATGAGGTTCTGATACCTCATTTTTCAAAACCACTAACTTTTAGTACGCACCATTTGTACCTTGACTGACTTACCAATTCACAAAAATTATCAGATCAAAATTTTATAAAACACTATAATAAAATCATAAATATTATTAAATAATATTTACTGAATCAATCATCAAAATACGGAGTTCTGAAACCACCGTTTTCTGTACCACTGAAAAATGGGTTGTTACAATTCTCCCATTCTTAGAAAATTTTATCCTCGAAATTGTTACCTGTGAACAGATTTAAGTACTAAAATTTTATCAATTCTTCGAGTTCTTACGTAGCTTGATGATGCAACAAAACTTTTACCAACAGTACTCGTTTATTCCATAGGTCTTTTACTTCCCAAGCTAACACTTTCACTGAATTGTAGAATCTTTTTTCTCAAGGCGAGACTTTCAGGAACACAATGTCATCATTCTGAGATTCAATATCCTTTCTTTTTTGATCGATATACAATTTCTGACGGTCTGAGGCAACTTTCAAATAGTTTCAGATAATGCAGACTTTACCTTATGTCTCTCTGATCAAATTAGTCCCAACTAGTTTTCTTTCACACAATTCTGACCAATATAACTAAGTTCTACAATTACAACTGTATAAAGCTTTATATTGTAACACCCCAAACCCGGCCTAGAAGTTAGGCCCGAATTTGGTGTGTTACACGAGCAAAACATGTTAAACCCTTTTTATTCGTACTAAAATATTACTTTGTTAAAATCAAGGAAACAAGTTTAATTTGATAAAATACTACTAACCTCGAAGATTTGATTGATAAATCGTTAAATTTGAACTAATGATCTTACAAAATCGTGACTTTTGAAAACGACGTTGAAAATTCGAAAGAGAGTCTTAGTCTTTTGAAAATAGCATTAATAGTTTGAGAGAAAATATCCGTGTTTAAAATATTTGTACAAGTTTATTTTGAAAATCCATTTGTTAACCGATTTTGGAAACCATTATTTAAGTTTTCAGAAAATTCCCTCTTTAAACAATTTGAGAAAAATAATAAAAACATCCCAACTATAAAGCAAAATAAAAATAGTCCAGAGGCCTTATTACAACCTTAATTCAAAATAGCAAAGTAATTAAAAGTATTAAAAGAAATCCAAATTTCCAAATTTAACCGTTTTTAAGCATGGCTTCCACCAAGACATCCACGGCCCAAGTCTCTATCATTGATCATTACCTGAAAGGGATAAGGAAAACGGGGGTGAGTTACTAGAACTCAATGTGTAACCCACTTACCGTTGTCCACTGGGCCAAAATCCCATTAAGCAATTATTTGGGCCAAAGCCCGTTTACAATAATATAAATTTATCATATATATAATATGCATATGATATGCAATTCCCAAACCAAACCTAGTTTTCCATCCGCTACACACCACCCGTACCAACCAACACACCTGTGGGTGATCTTTAGTCAACCCACCCCGCCAACACACCAAACGTAGGCATTAAGCCATTTATATCAAATTTGTGGACGAGCCACCAGATTAACAGAATTTACATGACATTGCCATTTTTCAGATTTGTGGCAGAGCCACCAGATTTATGTAGCAGAGCTACCAGAACTTCTCTTCATCATTATCCCATCCCATGCAATTCATGTATATAATGCATAGCAAATCACAATATAACAACAATAATTTATTCGGATGTTTATTACAAAAATTTATGGCCCATTATAACAATTTATCAAATAGGCCCATTTAGCAAAATTTCAGATTGGCCCATATAATCAAAGTATCAGATTTGCCCATTTAGCAAAATATAACAATTTGGCCCATCATGCCATACATCAAATTGGCCCATTAAGGCAATCTATCAAATTGGCCCATAAAGGCATTTTCACAATTCGGTAATCTTACCCACTAAGGGTAATTCGGTAATCTCGCAATCCAAGGGCATTTCGGTAATTTACTCACCAAGGGTATTTTGGTAATTTCGCAACTTAGACTAAACTACTAATGTGGAGCCTAAAAATTGAAACTGTCTATCCGCGTCATATTGACTAAATTGACTATAAATTGAGTTAGGAAACTCAAAATTTAGATCCGTAAATTTTTCCTGAAACTAGACTCATATATCTTTTTACTATAATTTTTCCAGAATTTTTGGCTTAGCCATTTAGTACAGTTTATTCATTAAAGTTTCCCTTGTTTCACTGTTTGACAGTTCTGCCCTCTCTTCACAAACTCTCAGATATTTCATTGTACAGAACTCAAATAATATTTTCTTTTGCTCCAAATAAAAAAATACTCACTAAGGATTCTAAAAATATAAACCATGTCCCATAATTATTGTTTTACAATTTATAATGATTTTTCCAAGTCAGAATAGGGGATCACGTAATCATTCTAAACCAGTCTTACAAAAATTTAAAAATCTCAAAATATACAAATCTTTTGCTTGCTCTGTTTCTTCTATAAGAAAATAGACTCAATTAGCTTTCAATCCATATCTCCTTCACTTTCTAATTCAATTTCCACTATTTTTGGTGATTTTGTTCAAAATCACGTCACTACTACTAACCAAAACTGTTTTATTGCAAAATATGGTTACCACTTCGAACATACGTATGCCCGAGTGGTCACAAATGCCAGTTTGCAACTTTTCATTCGTTCGACCGAATCATAGAACATTCCATGGAAACATCTAGAGAGGTATGAGATTACACACCTTATTACATAGAGCACCAAACCCTCTTGATCGCCGTCACTATACCAACATATCACATGATTAACTAACTACAAGGGAAATTCTCATTTTAGATCCAAACAATCGGTTTACCACACTTCTGAAAGACCAAAGAGCAGAGGAGAACGAGTCGTTTAGTCCCTATAATAAACGATTAGCCATAACTGTCTATCCGTTTTAGTGGAATAATCGAGCAGTGAAAGAGAGATCGGAATGAACTAAAAAGAAACTCCTTACCTTGGTTGATGATGAACCCAACTCCAACAGATGCGGCTTATGGCTAAGGATGAGTCGGTAAGGATGTGAGATTTGGCTATTTGGAGAGGAAAGAACAAGGGAGATTCGGTCACCAAGTAATGTCAACTAATGAAGAGAGGAAAAGAAAACTATGGAAAAGATGAGAAAGAGAAGAGAAAGTATTCCCTAATGGTCACGGTTTTAGGCAAGAAAAGAAGTAGCAATTGGTAAAAAGAAAGAACCTTTGAATAAAACCAAAAACTCCTCAAAAAGCCTAAGAAAAATTTGGCACATCAACCCCTTACGAAAATCGATTACACTCTTCACCCAAGAGACCACTTTTGACCAACACTCCTCCCCTAATACTTCCCTAAATTCCGCCATCACCTCATCTGACCTCAAATTCAATAATAATTCTTTTTTTTTTCCCATCTACTCCACTACACTCCCCAAATTCCTTTCTACATGCCGTCCACTTTAGCCCCTTAAATGATTTAAAAAAAAAATCAAGCTCCCTTATTCCAATGCCGTCCACCTTACGCCCCATTATCATATAATACATGTTTACCCCACCATGCCAAGGAATATATATATATATTTATATATATATATATATATATATATGAGGAAATTTAATTAGTGGTGGCTCAACATTTCCACAAATTATATCAAATGGCAATTTTTTTCTTTTTTCTTTTATTAGTCACCTTGGAGTTGGCAAACACAAATTATGGGCTGATTTTTTTTTCACCTTGATTGCCACCCCAACTATGCACCATCTTTTAAAGGATTTTAAAAATAAATTTCAGCCCATGCTCCCCATTGCCGTCCCATGCATGTCTCCATCAAGATTGTCTTCAATTTTGTTTGTTTACAAAGCTTCCATGCCATTGCCGTGGCACCCATTAATCCATGCTCCATTTTATTAAATTCTCCATCAAGCACCATGTGCTTCAATTGTTTATTCTCCACCCACTTCCATATATGTTTCCAATAAGAAATCATACTCACTTAATTTGTTCTAATAACAAACAATTAATTGTTGTCCCATGTTAGCCTTTGTTGTTCCATGTAGCTAATATAAAATAAGAGCATGAAGATTCCTTTAATTATTCCCACATCATTCATTTTATCTCCTTTTTTTTTTTATATAAAAAGTGTCAAACCCCTTAATTTGGGATGTTACATATATAACACCATTTAATACTTAATTGAAAGTAGTTACAATGCAAAAATTTAGTTAATTTTTTGATTGAGTAATTTGTTTAATCGAAATGAAATGTGCGGACTTGGTGAGTCTGCCAACAATGACCCAAATTGCATCTTTCTTTTTTGGTGTTAACGATAAATCTGATACAAAGTCCACAATGACTTGATCTCATTTCCATTCTAGAATCATCACAGGCTATAACAAACTTGATGGACCTCAATGCTTGGCTTTAACTTGCTAACGTAACAGGCTTCTGATAACATAGTTTGAAATTTCTCTTATTCTTTACTACTAATACAATTATGTTACAAAACTGTATACTCTAATACTGCCTTGGTAACACAAATAAGTATTGGTTTGAGCTTCACAAAAGTCATCTCATTTTAGTTTTGAATCTTTTGGCATCCTCAAACAGTTACAAAGACATAGATTTTCGTTGCCATCAATACTAAACTCAAAAGTACAACTCTTCATGTAACACCCCTTAACCCTAAACCGTCACCGGAACAGGGTTACGAGGTATTATCGGAGTTAAACACAAATAAATGAGTAAATTGGAACATAATTCTGTGGCTCAATTTAAACTCTTTTTTTTAAATTTCATCTTTACGACCCTAATATGAACCTACGAGACCCAAAATATGATTAGGAAATGATTTGGGACTAAATCAGGAACTTTAGAAACTTTTTCTTGAAAACAGGGCACATGCCCGTGTGGTTTGGGACATGCCCGTGTGGCCTGCCCGTGGGAAAACACATGGTCGTGGGCAGCCCGTGGGCAGATTCTGACTTGCTACACACAGCCGTGGGTTTAACCCGTGGCAATTTATTTTGATTCTGACTTTTGCCACACGGCCTGGGCACACGCCCATGTGTCTAGGCCGTGTGAAAATTGCTATTTTCACCATTTTTAAGTTATTTTTACATACTAAAAACTCCTAATTCATACACAATCATTTACTTACAATATCTTGTTCATATGACATTCATCATGCATAAAACTTCTTAAGGATTTATACGACATTTACAACCAAAATATAAAACATTTACAAATGACAAAACTAACCCTAGTACATGCCACATTTACTAAAAGATTGATACATCACCAAAAATTGAGCTGAAGCCGGGATTGAATCAAATGCTGAGTCCAATTTATCTCGACCTAATCTGCGCAAAGAAAACAAATCGTACGCTGAGTATTGGAATTACTCAGTGGTATTATCATAATTCAATTTATAGCAATGATCAAATATCATAAACATACTTAGTTAAATAACACATCATACATATAATTTTATACTAAATTATTATAATTTCCAATGTGACATTTTCAATATTTGAATTAATATCTCATCCATAGAATTCCAATTGTTCATGAACCTTTGGTTCATCTCTCAATCACATATAAATACTCAATTCACATTTCAATAGGAACCATTCATGAACTTTGATTCATGCCTTCAATCACATAGCATAATTTCATTTCACATTATCTCTTTCACTTTTCATTCAATGGTTCAAATAATCAAATTCATATAATTTTCTCATTTCACATAATTACCCCTATTAACATGACTCGGACTTTGGCAGATACACGGATCCAACCAAACACACCATACTGGCACCTAGTGCCTCATCGGATAGTTCGAAGCAATATAATGACACCCAGTGTCTCATCGGCCTAGCCGAAGTAAAGTGGTACCCAGTAACTTATTGAATCTATCCGAAGTAAATAAGATGACACCCAGTGTCTCATCGACTCAAGGTCGAAGAATTCCCTGTACTCTTCCAATCCTATGGCATGCCAACTATATCTGACTCAGCCCGACTAGTTAATAGGGTATTAGTTCAAATATCAATTTCTCTTTCTCTTCCAAATAATCAAAAATCAACCAAATTCAATTCATATATTATCAATTCAATCTCAATTTCAAATTCACAATTCAAATCACTTCCAATTCAAATTCACTACTCAATTTCATACATATATATATATATATATATATATTCATCAATCAAATCCAAATCACATTCAATTCAAATATCAATACTTACCTCAATTTCATTTTCCATACACATGCATTGAAATTAAACATATAATAAATAACTTGAATTATGATAATACAAACCGATAATTTCCCGAGCTACTCCTCGATCACTTTTTCCTTCCCCTTCGTATTAGACGTCTCGGTTTCCTTATTTGCTACGAAAATTAACATAATTATAGTTAATTAATAACACACATATTTTATATAAAATAATAACTTTCCATGCAACTTTTACCTAAATCCCAAATTGGTCCTAACCATTTTCATCTTCTTCCTTTTTACAAATTCATATCCTTTCCTTATTCAATTTCCATCAAAACTTCAATATAACTATTAAATTTTCATCATTTAACCATAATTTCAAGTTTCTTTCCATTTAGCCCATAAAACTTAAAACTTATAGCCTTGTTTACAATTTAGTCTTCCATTCAACTCTAAACACAAATTCTATCAAATTAATCCCTAATTCCATTATTTGTTCAACATAAACCCTACTAAAAATTCTATCATTTTTCAAAATTCCCACATAAATTCAAGAGTATTTTACTCTAAGACTTCAAAAACATCAAAATCACATAAAAATGGCTTAATTAAACTTACCAAATAATTTCCAAGCATCAAAACCCTAATTTTTCCTTTTTCTCTTTTCTTTCCTTTCTTTCTTCCCCAATTTTCGTTTGTTTCTCTGTAACTTTCTATTCTTTTCGTTTCTTTTCTTTTTCTTTTTATTATAATATTATTAAACATAAAATATCTATATAAAAATCAATATATAATTACATGTGTATTAATTCATTTAAACACACATGTACAAATTATTACCACACATTTGGCACTAGCATATTTATTTAACAAAAATAATATAATAAACATAATAAATAAATAAATACTAATAATAATATTTTACTTAACTAATAAGTAAATATATATAATATACATTTGTACTAATATTTTAGTTACACATGTATTTATTCTCTAACTAACACATGTCACTAATTTGGTTTAATTACTAATTTAGTCTTTTTTCTCTATTCTATAATTAAACTTTTATTCTCTATCCAATTTAGTCCTTTCTAATAATTACTTCTAATCAAACTAAATTCACTTATTAAAAATCTAATTCAATCTATACTAACTTCATAAATATTTTTAATAAATATTTACGAACTCGTTTTCCTAAGACGGAGGCCCTAAACTCACTTTTCCGGTGCCCGTGAAATTTGGGTTATTACACTTCATTTAGCTAGTACTTCAAATTGTCTTTCTGAAATTCCTAAATTCTTTGAGAATAGACTTAGTTCTCCAGTCTGTTGAGAATAGAATTGTCAAAATTCCAAGTCAAACAAGTATTCACAATAAGCTCTGTCGAAACCATTTTTATATTTAAAAAAACAGGGATCGACTTTAAAACGAAAATGGAGTCGCCACCAATCCCTTTTGCTTAGGTGTGATCAGATCACCTTATAAAACGTTTTATTTCAAAACATTGATTTTGGCCTACGAAATTCAAGAAAAAGGGTTCGGGAGTCGGTTACGACGAGGAAGGATTAGCACCCTCGTAACGCCCAAAATTGGTACCAGATTGATTAGTTATTGTCCTAATGTCGAAAATTCGAAAAGATTTGAAAACATGATTTCTTTAAAAACTTGAACAATTTGAGTTGGAACTTGAGATTCCTTTGTTCCGAAAGCATACAAACATTACATTCAGCACGTTAGGACATGATGTTTTAAACCCTCGTAACCAAAATCATCTCATGATTTACAAAATTCATTAAAAGGATATTTAGTTATTTAGTTAAACGGAAAATCGAAACCCAGCACGTTAGGGCACTATTTCCCAAATTTCTAAACACAAAACAATGCCTTATTTAAGAAAAACTTTTGGATAAAATGTGGTAATTAAAAGAGATAGATATTTTTAAACAAAGATTTGAAAAAAGTAACATTAAGTTATTACAAAAAGTACAATTTAATAAAGTTATAGGTCATATTGACAATTAATACTAACATAAACAATTAAGTAAAAGAATGACAAGTAATAATAATAATGTTAAGATAAACAAAGATAATGGATTCAAAAAAATAAACAATCAAAATAGAAAATATAGAGTAGATAATAGCAATTTTAAAAGAATCTATGAAAAAATTAAGGAAACAAAATTTATTCACAAGATTAAATTCATGTATAAAAAATAATAATATAAGGTAAATAATATACTCAAAACAATTAATGAATATTATAACAATTTTTTTTAAAAAAAGTATAAAAATGATATGGCAAAAAAACAAAGATGAATAATATATGTACATGATAAAATAAATAATACATTTTTTAAAAAAAAATAGAATATATAATAACTTTAACTATAAAGGAATATAAGGGAAATCATATATAATATAATAATAGTCTATTATATACATAAAAGAATAATGTACATATTTAAAATAAACAATATATAGAAAATTTTGCCTTAATAAAAAACAATTTAGAATGATGTACGACATAAAAATTTTCAAATAATACATAATATGATTAAAGATAAATAATATATAATATATAGATAATATATAACAAATAAAAATAATAATATATATGATAAAACAATTTAACGTAAATAAGGAAAAAAAAGAAAAACAAGTTTAAAATAATTAAAATAAATGAATAAATAATAATTAAGCAATTAAATGGATAGAAAAAAGTTAAAAAACGCATAAGTCAACCTAACTCCCGCAATATGAGGATTCAACGAAATTCCTCTACCAAAATCTAACTCGAATGGAGGCAACTCAAAAAGAAATGAAGATGAGCGAAGAACAAAATAAGAACAAGTCACAGAAAATAAGAACGCAAAAGAGAGAGAGAAATTTGAGTGAATGCTCTCAAGAATTTTTATTACTCCCAATTCAAGTCCTTTACAATGAAGGGAGAGGCCTCTATTTATAGTCGAGCCTCCCCAAATCCAACGGTACAGATCAATTACATCAACGGTTAAGATTAAAAGGTATCTACAAATTAAATCTCTAAGATTACAAAATCATATCTTCTAAGATTGCATACCATATCTTCTAGGATTGCATATCATATCTAAGATTTGCATATCATATCTAAGATTGCATATCATATCTTCTAAGATTGCATACCATATCTTCTAGGATTGCATATCATATCTAAGATTTGCATATCATATCTAAGATTGCATATCATATCTTCTAGGATTGCATATTATATCTAAGATTTGCATATCATATCTAAGATTGCATATCCTTGAAGATTGTGTTTCCATATACGTCAAGCTTATAGATGGACCTTCAATCTTTTCAAGTAATGGGCCATTCCGATCGGGCCAAATGATATATTTTGGATTGGACTTAGACTTTGTTTTATTATTTTTTTGTATGGGCCTGGGCTAAATTGGCCTATTACAGCTGCCCCTCTTTGCTCATTGTCGTGTAATGAGAATAGAGCAAAGACTATAAAAAGACCAATTTTGCCCGGTCTGCTGAGCCTTAACTTCTTGATCCTCATCTTCTTCAAGTAGTCTCTAACCCAACTGCAACTTCAAGGAGATTGAATTTGTAGCTTTAATCTTATTCTACTGTAACTTCAGGGAGATAAGACCTGCTCTTGTAGATTTAACCCATCCTACTGTAACTTCAGGAAAGTGAGACTAGTATCTTTGATCTTGCTTCATTGCAATATTCACGAAGACAAGATCTGCTATCTTCAGTCTACTCCACTGTAAACTCAAACTGGTATCTTCGATCCGCTTCGCTGCAAACTCAGGAAGACAAGATCTGCTATCTTCGGTCTGCTCCACTGCAAACTCAAGGATGCCATACTAGTATCTTCGATCCGCTTCACTACAATCTCAGGAAGACAAGATCTGCTATCTTCAATCTGCTCCACTGCAAACTCAGGGATGTCAGGCTGATGTTTTCGATCCGCTTCACTGCAAACTCAGGAATACAAGACCTACTATCTTCAGTCTGGTCCAATGCAAACTCAGGGATGCCAGACTGGTATCTTCGATCCCCTTCCCTGCAAACTCAGGAAAACAAGATTTGCTACCTTCGGTCTGCTCCACTGCAAACTTAGGGACGCCAGACTAGTATCTTCGATCCGCTTCACTGCAATCTCAGGAAGACAAGATTTGTTATCTTCAGTCTGCTCCACTACAAACTCAGGGATGCCAGACTGGTATCTTCGATCCTCTTCGCTGAAAACTCAGGAAGACAAGATCCGCTATCTTCGGTGTAACACCCCAAACCCGGCCCATACATTTCGACCAGATCTGGTATGCTACGGGTTGTACATTGAAAACTTTTGCTTTGTTGGTTTCGGAAATCGTAAGTTAATTAGACAATATTTGAATAAATATATGACATTTGAAAATAAAACCTTGTATTAATATTATTTTGAATAATTAAACCTTTGACAAAATTTCATAAGTTGCAAATATTAAAAACTAAGTAGTGAGATATAAACTATGGGGCCTTATTACATAAATATTTCCAAAATTAAAAACTTAAAGAAAAGCCGAAATAATCTATATAAAAAAAACTGGATGGCCTCTCGAGTCCGTCTCGGCTCCTATGTCCACAATCTACTGCTCATCTGAAAGAGTAGAGAAAATGAAAGGGTGAGTCACCAAGACTCAGTGTATAAATCCCGGACACACCGACCTAAGGCCCACAAACACATTATGAGCCTTGGTCCATACATAAAGGAAACAATCATAATTTCATGAAAATAATGAATGATGAATAGCCCAACCCATCCTAGAATTCCATCCTCTACACACCAACCTGTACCAACCATCACACCTTGGGGATTTCTACAATCAACCCTCCATCCGCTACACACCATAACGACAGCCGTACTGCCTATTCCTATTATTCAGGAATCATTAAACGTGGCATAGCCACCGATCACTATGTGATCTAACATTTGAATTTGTTGTTAACCACCGATCACCAAGTGACCTATCATGCACTTCCCCTTCATTGTCATAATCCCACCCCATGCATACATACTTAAAAACAATAAACAGGTTTTCATATATATTGATACTCATAGAGTGGTTTCTATGATTACGTACCTGGCATCTTTTGCAAACCCTTTTTCGGGTTTTATTCGACTGTTTACACAGCCTCTTTTCGGCTTTTAAGCCCATGACATATATATATCACAAATAACTAGTGTGTTAGAGATCTACACACCTGATTACCGTTAGAACGAGACCCTCTAAGTTGACGCTATCCGTAGCCAACACCACCGCTAAGGTGTTGTTCAGAAGCGGGTCCACAACCCGGTGGCCAATCTCGAACCGCTGACACCGCGCGTTTCTTAAACTTAGGGATTGGGTTTACGGACCCAATCCTCTCCTTTGCCTGATCCATATTCGATTCCATCAAAAGTCCTTGTCAGAACTACTATAACGAGATAGGGTTGTTAAATCATAACCTATGGTTAAGATTACAGGTATGATAGCGAATCTAACAGAAATCTAAAGAAATCCCTTACCTTGAAATCCCGAAATTAGAGACTAGAGATTTCCGGCCTTTAAGTCTAAACGAACAGGTTTCCTTCAAATCCCGGAATGCCGCCCAAACGCAGAAAGAGAGGAAATATTAGCCTCAATCGATAGCCTTAACAACCAAGTGGCCATTCGGCCTTGTCTTTTAAAAACCGAAAGAGAAATCGAAAAGATAGGAAAATTGGCACTCACCTTAACACAAAGAATTCGACTACCCCTTAGAGATTCTGGCTTTTTGAGAAGATCAGAAGAGAAGATGATAGGAAGGATTCTATGTAGATTCGGCTTTTAATGAAGAAATTGGCGGGAAGAAGAAAAGAGAATTTCGGAAAACTAGGGGTAGGTTCGGCCTTAGCAAGGATCAAAAGAAATATAAAGAAAGGTTTATGGGGTTTCGGCTTTTAGGAGTAAGAAGAGAAAGATGGCTTAAGAAAGTTTTCGGCTTTTTGAAAGAAAGTTAACAGAAATTGCAGAGGGAGAGACTAAGAATTTCGGCACAAAGAATGAAGAAAAGAGTAGGGTTCAAATGCCGGAATTAATGAGATATCCCCCCTATTTATAGAGAATTTCGGCACTTACCTATCAAAAACCGAAAGTGCCCTTCCTGATAACTAAATATTAAGCAATTAATAAGGGAAAATTTGGCACCCTCTATGGCAAATAAAAATCGATTCCTCCTCCTCTAGGTGATGGAATTTTGGCCAACACCTAGCCTTGCAGATAACTCCTATCTTTTCTCCTTTATCTAAATCTATTCATACCTTTAGAAGAAACCTAGATAGCACCACCTCTCCCTTCTTTTATCAGCTCATTATCCTTATTATCCATATCATTTAATCCTCCTATTTTCTAGCCCCATTGTCGTCCCCATTGTTCCCCTTTTAAGTGCCGAACATGGCCCAAAGACATGGGCTTCTTGCGGCCAAACTTGGGCCTCTTTCAACTGCTAGTGACGCCACCCTCTAGCTTTCTTGCAGCGCCACCTAGTATTGGGCCACAAGCCCACTTTGGTATTTTAAACACAGATACTACCTTTTAAACCCTATAATGCCCAAACAGATAATTTTAACCAAGGCCTCTGCCTAAGCCTCAGCCCAATTTGGATCCCTAACACTTAAATTAACACATTAAACATATCCCCACACTAAACGCATAGGCCCAATAATTTAGGATGTTACAGTTCTACCCCCTTAAAGAAATTTCGGCCTCGAAATTACCTGATCAGAAAAGATGAGGGTATTGCTGCCGCACCGCTTCCTCTGGTTCCCACGTAGCCTCCTCAGAACCATGATTCCGCCACAGCACTTTAACCAACAGAACCGTTTTCCTTCGTAATACTTTGACATCACGATCCAGAATTTCCACCGGTTCCTCTTCGAAGGATAGATCAGGTCTTACTTCGATTTCCTCCACAGGCACAACATGAGATGGATCCGAACGATATCGTCTCAACATAGAGACATGAAATACATCGTGAATTTGCCTTAACTTCGGAGGTAACTCAAGCTGATAGGCTACTGGTCCCACTCGCTTCAGCACCCGGTATGGTTCGATAAATCTGGGACTCAGCTTACCCTTCCGTCCAAACCTCAGTACTTTCTTCCACGGCGACACCTTTAGAAATACCTTGTCACCCACTGCAAACGCTATGTCCTTACACTTTAAATCAGCATAGGACTTCTATCTGTCCGACGCTTCCTTTAGTCGAGCCCGAATTAACTCAACCTTCTCTTCTGTCTCGGTCACCAACTCCGGACCCAAAATTTGACGTTCCCCTAATTCTGTCCAACAAGTAGGAGTACGACACCTCTGCCCGTACAATGCTTCATAGGGCGCCATCTGAATACTAGACTGGTAGCTGTTGTTGTAAGCAAACTCTGCTAACGGTAAGAACTCTTCCTAACTACCTTTGAAATTAATGACACATCCTCTCAACATGTCCTCCAAGATCTGGATCACCCGTTCAGACTGTCCATCGGTCTGAGGATGAAACGTTGTACTGAAATCCAACTTCGTACCCAACGCTTGATGCAACGCCTTCCAAAATCGTGAGGTGAACCTAGGGTCCCTATCCGATATAATCGATATTGGTACTCTATGCAACCTCACCACCTCTGCTATGTACAGCTTAGCCAATTTCTGCAGAGAGTAATCGACAGGTATGGGTATGAAGTGAGCAGACTTCGTCAAGCGATCAATAACTACCCAAACTACATCTTTCTTAGTGGACGTGAGGGGTAGCCCACTAACAAAGTCCATTGTGATTCTTTCCCACTTCCATTGTGGAATCTTCACTGTCTGCAATAACCCTGATGGTAACTGATGCTCCACCTTTACCTGCTGACAGGTCAAACACTTACCCACCAATTCAGTTACCTCTTACTTCAAACCCGGCCACCAAAACTGATCTCGCAAATCCTGAAACATCTTACTTCCTCCAGGGTGCATAGTGTATGCACCACCATGCGCTTCATGCAAGATCCTACGCCTTAACTCCAGATCTTTCGGCATGCAAACTCTCCCTCGAAAACATAATAGTCCTTCCTCATTCATGCTGAATTCTGTTAGCCCATCCTTTGAGATTAGCTGCAGCTTCCCCTTTAGCAACTCATCGGTCTGTTGCCTCTCCTTCACCTGGCTGACCCAAGAGGGTTTCACTTGAAGCTCAGCTAATAAGCTCCCATCCTCGTATAGACTAAGGTGAGCAAACATTGCTCTCAAGTCCGTGATCACCTTACGACTTAGAGCATCCGCCATTACATTAGCCTTACCAAGGGGGATACTCGATCGAGCAGTCATAATCCTTTAACAACTCGATCCACCTTCTTTGACTTAAATTCAACTCCTTCTGAGTCAAAAGGTACTTTAAACTCTTATGATCCGTGTAGATGACGAATTTCTCCCCGTACAGGTAATGCCTCCAAATTTTTTAGGCAAACACCATTGCCGCCAATTCCAAGTCATGGGTGGGATAATTCGATTCATGCAGTCTTAATTGCCGAGATGCATATGTGAAAACCCTTCCATCTTGCATCAACACATATCCTAATCCCATGTGTGAAGCATCACAGTAAATTACGAACTCTTTCCCCGCTTCCGGCTGAATTAGCACCGGAGCCTCCGTCAAAATCCTCTTTAACTTCTCAAAACTCTCCTGCTGCTTATCAGACCAAACAAACGGAACTCCTTTCCGTAGCAACTTAGTCAACGGTGCCGCAATCCGAGAAAATCCTTCAACAAATCTTCTGTAATACCCAGCTAAACCAAGAAAACTCCTAATCTCAGCTACACACCTAGGTGGCTTTCAATCTAACACCGCTTTAATCTGTCGAGGGTCAACTCTAATCCCCTCTGCCGATACAACATGCCCTTGAAACGTAACTTCCCTTAGCCAAAATTCACACTTGCTGAATTTGGCATACAACTGCTTTTCCCTCAGAATCTGCAAAACTATTCGCAGATGAGCATCATGCTCCTCTTCCAACTTTGAATAAACCAAGATATCATCTATAAACACCACGACACACCGATCTAGGTAGGGTTGGAACACTCGGTTCATAATGTCCATGAACGCTGTTGGTGCGTTGGTCAATCCAAAAGGCATCACCATGAATTCGTAGTGACCATAGCGAGTTCTAAAGGCCGTCTTATTAATATCCGCCTCCTTGACCTTAGGCTGATGGTACCCTGGCCTCAGATCTATCTTCGAAAAGACTAAGGCCCCCTTCAACTGATCAAACAAGTCATCGATCCTCGGCAACGGGTATTTGTTCTTGATGGTCAACTTATTCAATTGGCGATAATCAATGCACATACGCATTGATCCATCCTTCTTCTTAACGAATAACACCGACGCTCCCCAAGGCGACACACTTGGTCGGATAAACCCTCTATCCAACAACTCCTGAATCTGCGCTTTCAATTCCACCAACTCCTTCGGAGCCATTCTATATGGAGCTATAGATATTGGCGCTGTTCTTGGAAGAAGATCGATACCAAACTCCACTTCACGATCTGGGGGTAAACCCGGAAGCTCTTCAGGGAAAACAACAGGAAATTCCTTCACCATCCTAACGTCCTCAACAGTTATCTCCTTGGCTTCTAGAGCTCGAACAAACATTAATACTGCATCGCATCCTTTCCTCACCATCCTTTCCGCTCTTAGGGAGTCACCACATTAGACAGACAGTTCCCCCTTTCCCCTATCACTAACACTTCATCACCCTCGGGGGTTTTTAACACCATACGCTTGGCTGCACAATCTAGATTAGCTTGATACTTCACAAGCCAATCCATGCCTAAAATTAAATCAAACTCCCCGAACGGTAATTCCATTAGATCCATTCGGAAGACTATCCCCTAAACTTCTAGAGGTACTTCTCGATAGAGTTTATCCACTACTACAGATTGTCCTAACGGGCTAACTACAGTCATTGCCCTAGGGGTAATCTCAGATTCTAACCTTAAAGTTCCAGATACGCTACTAGCTACATACGAATGTGTCAACCCAATGTCAATCAATGCTATATAAGGCAAACCAAAAATTAAAAACGTACCGGTTATGACATCCGGTGCGTCAGCCTCCTCTCGACGTCTGACAGCATAAACCAACCCTAGCTGTCTCGCCTCAGTATTTTCTGCCCCTTGGCCTGGTGCTCCACGACCCCGACCAGAGCCATTACCACCTCTGGCTGCACCACCTCTCTGTGGCTGCTGACCTCCTTTGCCAGGCTGAGCATTCCCTCGACCCGTGGGCCCTTCACTGTCCCGTTGCTGCGGACAGTTTCTAACTTGGTGGTCCGTAGATCCACACCTAAAACACTTCCCAGTGCCTGCCCAACACTCACCGGTAAGGAACTTACCACATCAAGCACACTTTTGTGTCTGGTTAGCAGCAGCAGGTCTCTCGTCTCGTTTCGGCCCATCTGACCTAAGTCTCTTCTGATTACGCCCGATTGACCCTGACGATCCAACATTCCTCTTATTCCCACTCCTATCTCTATCCCGATTCAGTTTCTCAGTCCGCTTTACCTCCTCAGCTATCTTAGCCTTTTCCACAAGCACAGCGAATTCCCTTTCCCGCTGTGGGGCTATCAAAACACGCAAATCATCCCTCAACCCATCTTCGAACTGGACGCAACGTTCATGTTCCGTGGCCACCATTCCTCGAGCATATCGGCTAAGGTGTAAGAATTCAGCTTCATACGCAGCCACTGACCTACTCCCTTGAACCAGATTCAGAAATGCTCTGCGCTACGCATCCACATAACTCGATCCAATGTACTTACTCTGGAACGCCGTTTTGAAGAGATCCCAGGTGATACGGTCAGCTACCACACCATCCTTAACCGTAAGCTACCATTGATATGCTTCATCCCGCAGGAGAGATACAACCCCTTTCAACTTCTCCTCCTCCGTAAAATCCAAATCATCCATTATGCGTTCCACCGCCTCCAACCAATACTCAGCTGAACTCGGGGCTACACCAGAAATTCCCCTAAACACTTCTGCCCCATTGGCTCTAAGCCGCTCCGGCATAGATTTTCAGGCTCCTGTGCCCATGCCTGCCCCAGCAACCCTCTCTAAAACCCTTAACATTGCCTGAGATACAGCATCATCTCCGACAATCTGATCCTAAAATTCCTCCTCCGCACCTGGTGGTACCGGCATCTCATTCCCAGATCCATGGCCAGGTCCCACTGTTCTGACACCGTCATCCTACCCCTACCGCGACCACGCGGCGGACGTCCTCGACCCCTTGTACTCATTCTACCAGTTCGCATTTATTTGATTAAAAATTTTATGAATTATTAATTTCTTCCATCAATTAACCACGAACAATCTTATGGAAAGTAGTTTTAAGAGTAGTTCTTTCGAATTCGAACCTATCTACAGTTTCAGTCTCAGGTTTATCTCTTAATTCTAGAGAGCACACACATTCAACCATCATATATCAACATACATATAACATCCATGAACTCACATTCATCACATGAGGGTATTTTCGTCATTCCACTACCCAGGGGTTTTTCCGTAGTTTTGCCCTACAGAGTATTTTCCAAAATAAAGTATCTTGGTGATTTTTTCTTTGGAATTAGAAGTGCTTTGGTACACATTTTTTTTTAAAAAATAAGGGTATCTTGGAAAACAAGTTTTTTTTTGAAATAGAGATATTTTGATGTTGTTGTTGTTGTTTTTTTTTGAAACAGGGGTACTTTGGAAAATTTAATTTCGCAAATCAGGTTACTCTTGTAAATCTAAGGGTTTTCGGGTGAATTTGCAAAACATGAGTATAAAATCACGGTTGTTTTGGAAATTTTCACAAACCAAGGGTATTTTGGGAAATTTTTCCAACCAGAGTGTTTCGATGATTTCACAAATTTTGGTAGTTTTACAATTCTGGGGTATTCTAGAAATTTCACAATTCAGGTGTATTTTGGAAATTTTACAAAACTTGGGGGTATTTTGATTGTGAAATAGGGTGGCTGGTCCTTTTCGGGTTTTAAATTATAGATTTTGGCCCATCAACAAGTCCTCGCGGCTAAGGTGAGCAGTCACTACGCACCAGGTAGGATTCCAGCGAAGAGGAGGTAAGTCACTAGGACTGCTTATGTACCAAGCTCTCCCTGAATCCAATCCTAGACATGCGTATGCCTGTTGCCACACCCTAACCCATCGACTTGTTTACGGGTTTGTTTAGTTGGATTAAATCTTATGAATTTAGGGATTTGTTTAAACTAAGCCTAAAGTCCATCAATGTCTAATATACTAGCCTACGTCCATCAAGCCTATTAAGCCCAACATGTATATCACAACAGAAGTTAGAATACTTACCTGCATGGATCGGGTGCCGGTAGACTCGAAGGCCATATCTTCTTCCAAAAATTTTTTTTTTTCAAATTCTCATCAACTTTACAAAACATTACTAGGCCCATTTCACAGCCCGAGTTTTGAACTAGGCTTTGATACCAAAATGTAACACCCCAAACCCGGCCCATACGTTTCGACCAGATCTGGTATGCTACAGGTTGTACATTGAAAACTTTTGCTGGTTTCGGAAATCGTAAGTTAATAAGACAATATTTGAATAAATAGGCGACATTTGAAAATAAAACCTTGTATTAATATTATTTTGAATAATTAAACCTTTAACAAAATTTCATAAGTTGCAAATATTAAAAACTAAGTAGTGAGATATAAACTATGGGGCCTTATTACATAAATATTCCCAAAATTAAAAACTTAAAGAAAAGCCGAAATAATCTATATAAAAAAAATTGGATGGCCTCTCGAGTCTGTCTCGGCTCCCATGTCCACGATTTACTGCTCATCTGAAAGAGTAGAGAAAATGAAAGGGTGAGTCGCCAAGACTCAGTGTATAAGTCCCGGACACACTGACCTAAGGCACACAAACACATTATGAGCCCTAGCCCATACATAAAGGCAACAATCATAATTTCATGAAAATAATGAATGATGAATAGCCCAACCCATCCTAGAATTCCATCCTTTGCACACCAACCCGTACCAACCATCACACATTGGGGATTTCTACAATCAACCCTTCATCCGCTACACACCATAACGACAGCCGTACTGCCTATTCCTATTATTCAGGAATCATTAAACGTGGCATAGCCACCGATCACTATGTGACCTAACATTTGAATTTGTGGTTTAACCACCGATCACCAAGTGACCTATCATGCACTTCCCCTTAATTGTCATAATCCCACCCCATGCATACATACTTAAAAACAATAAACAAGTTTTCATATATATTGATACTCATAGAGTGGTTTCTATGATTACCTACCTGGCATCCTTTGCAAACCCTTTTTCGGGTTTTATTCGACTGTCTACACAGCCTCTTTCTGGCTTTTAAGCCCATGACATATATATATCACAAATAACTAGTGTGTTAGAGATCTACACACCTGATTCCCGTTAGAACGAGACCCTCTAAGTTGACGCTATCCGTAGCCAACACCACCGCTATATGCCTAAGGTATGATAGCGAATCTAACAGAAATCTAAAGAAATCCCTTGCCTTGAAATCCCGAAATCAGAGACTAGCGATTTTCGGCCTTTAAGTCTAAACGAACAGGTTTCCTTCAAATCCCAGAATGCCACCCAAATGTAGAAAGAGAGGAAATATTAGCCTCAATCGATAGCCTTAACAATCAAGTGGCCATTCGGCCTTGTCTCTTAAAAACTGAAAGAGAAATCGAAAAGATAGGAAAATCGACACTCACCTTAACACAACGAATTCGACTACCCCTTAGAGATTCCGGCTTTTTGAGAAGATCAGAAGAGAAGATGATAGGAAAGAGTCTATGTAGATTCAGCTTTTAGTGAAGAAATTAGCAGGAAGAAGAAAAGAGAATTTCAGCAAACTAGGGGTAGGTTCGGCCTTAGCAAGGATCAAAAGAAATATAGAGAAAGGTTTATGGGGTTTCGGCTTTTAAGAGTAAGAAGAGAAAGATGGCTTAAGAAAGTTTTCGGCTTTTTGAAAGAAAGTTAACAGAAATTGCAGAGGGAGAGACTGAGAATTTCGGCACAAAGAATGAAGAAAAGAGTAGGGTTCAAATGCCGGAATTAAGGAGATATCCCTCCTATTTATAGAGAATTTCGGTACTTACCTATCAAAAACCAAAAGTGCCCTTCCTGATAACTTAATATTAAGCAATTAATAAGGGAAAATTTGGCATCCCCTATGGCAAATAAAAACCGATTCCTCTTCCTCTAGGTGATGGAATTTCGGCCAACACCTAGCCTTGCAGATAGCTCCTATCTTTTCTCCTTTATCTAAATCTATTCATACCTTTAGAAGAAACCTAGATAGCATCACCTCTCCCTTCTTTTATCAGCTCATTATCCTTATTATCCACATAATTTAATCCTCCTATTTTCTAGCCCCATTACCGTCCCCCTTGTTCCCCTTTTAAGTGCCGAACATGGCCCAAAGACATGGGCTCCTTGCGGCCAAATTTGGGCCTCTTTCAACTGCTAGTGACGCCACCCTCTAGCTTCATTGCAGCGCCACTTAGTATTGGACCACAAGCCCACTTTGGTATTTTAAACACAAATACTACCTTTTAAACCCTATAATACCCAAACAGATAATTTTAACCAAGGCCTCTGCCTAAGCCTGAGCCCAATTTGGACCCCTAACACTTAAATTAACACATTAAACATATCCCCACACTAAACACATAGGCCCAATAATTCAGGATGTTACATTCGGTTTGTTCCACTACAAACTCAGGGATGCCAGACTAGTATCTTCGATCTGCTTCACTTAAATCTCAGGAAGACACAATTTGCTATCTTCAATCTGCTCCACTGCAAACTCAGGGATGCCAGGCTGATGTTTTCGATCCACTTTACTGCAAACTTAGGAAGACAAGATCTGTAATCTTCAGTCTGCTCCATTGCAGACTTAGGGATGCCAGACTGGTATCTTCGACCCTCTTCGCTGCAAACTCAGAAAGACAAGATCTACTATCTTCGGTCTGCTCCACTGCAAACTCAGGGATGCCAGACTAGTATCTTTGATCCGCTTCACTGCAATCTCAGGAAGACAAGATCTGCTATCTTCAGTCTGTTCTACTGTAAACTTTGGGATGCCAGGCTGATGTTTTCGATTTGCTTCACTGCAAACTCAGGAAGGCAAGATCTGTGAATTCACCGATGTTGCGACACTCTCCTCTGGGGGACCTATCCTGTAAAATCGGTTTTATGTGTTTATGCTTATGCAAAATGGTTAGGATGCTATGATTTGAACGGATCAACTGCTCCTAACCGAATGACATATGTATGAATGCAAAATGTCATGAGGACGATCCTTTTTAATAATTAGGATGTCACCACTTGTTGCTCATCAGGGCTCTATCATTAACGTAGTACACTGTCTTCCTACTCGGCTGGCATTTGACAGAATACCCGAAAACATTTTTACTCAACTGATTTGCCCAATTAACTTCAGGGTCGTTTCCATCTTACCTCAGGGACATGAGGCTTATACCATTTTCAAACCATCTCACTGCGGTTCAAGATTATAGGATTTGAAACTTTTTTGATCTGTTCCCACTGCAATTCAAGGGTATATGACTTGTATCTTTTTCAATTCATCCCACTGCAACTTTGGGTTATAGGATCTATAACTTGTTCCATCCACTGATCACTCCCCAATGACCCAACCAGATGTGTATGCATGATACTCGCATGGATGCAGAATGTCATTTTTTTTCTTTTCGAGAATGATTCCTTCTACGTTTGGGTTGTCATTGCTTATTTTCTATCGGATTTGTATCACCAACGCAATATCTAGTCTTTTGATCAACCAATGTCCTTGACAGAAAATCTGAAGAGATAAACTCACTTTGGGCTCAAATATTTCCAACCCTTAAGCTTGGTGAGTTCTAAACAATAGTCCTGTTTCAGGTTCCTATGCTATTTAAAAGCTTCCAGAGTAATATGTGAAACTCCTTTTATGAAAGTATTATTAGTCCATTAATCATTATTTCAATATAAAACGCTTGAAAAAGATCACAACAATGGACAAGAAGGAAAATAATCAGGAGCATAGCTCGAAACAAATAAGTTAATTGGTCACTGCAAATCAGAGCTTTAAATATTTATAAAAGAATGATCAAACCTGGAGACTAACTCTGACAACGGTAATAAGGCAAGTGTACCTATCGAACAGTAGTATAGCTTAGGCAAGACCGGTTATCGAACCCAAAGGAACTAAAAGTATTAGTACTCACTTTCTTTTTATTATTTAGCCTTAAAATTAGAGTGAAGATTACTTTTAAACTAAATTGACGACAACTAAACTAAGGACACAAGGACAAGAAGACGAACTGAAAAATAACTTTGAAGAAAAACTCAGTTGATTTCGATGATACCTTCGGGAAGAATCCACCTAGAATTCACTTATTATCTAACCCTAAATTATATGATTTCTTTACTTAGCTTGATCCGTGACACTCCCTAACCTATATTAAACCCTCTCTCGAGCGAATAATGTCTAACCCTAGGTTAATTAGTAGAACTCTCGTTTGCTTATAATAACCCCCCAAGGATAGCAGTAAATCGATCAATGGACTCCCATATTAGGTTTCACCCTAATCCGGCAAAATCTCGTAACCTTATCTCTAGGCGTTCGATCAACTCCGCTTAATTATATTATATCTCCTCTTAGGGAGGGTCTATTCCTCCTCCACCTAAGCACACTAGATTTGGATTAAGCAACATAATTAAGAACAAACTAAGTAATTTACCATATAACTTAAAAATAAAATAATAAAATCCATCTAGGTTTCATCCCCTTTAGGTATCTGGGGGGTTTAGATCATAATGAATAAACAAAACATCGCAAGAGAAAAGATAAAACAAAACATAAGAAAGCCCTAAAACTCCCTAAAGGAATTGAAGGAGAATTTCGTCATTTTGTGTATAACTCCGGCTTCTTGGGATGGATCAACTGGCTATCCTCGCGTTATTCCCTAACTTTGACCTTCTCGACTTGGCTCCTTCGCCTAGCTTTCGCTCTCCCTTTCAAAGGTGGTACTTGGGGAATATTTATAGGCTTTTGGAGTGAGATTCTTTCTCCCTAAGTATCTTTTTCCGACTGAAATTGCTCTTTCCAGCGACAGAGGCACGGCCATGGCACACGCCCGTGTGGATCGAGACCTGACCGTGTTCGGATTTCTAACTTGAGGCACGGCCATGTGTGACGGAGTTGAGGCCATGCTCTAGGTGTTCGTCGAGGCACGACTATGTGTGCTTTGGGCCAAGCCGTGTCAATTTCGTGCTAAGGCCCATTTGCTCTGTTTTAGGCCCGTTTTGCGTTCTTTTCATTCTCGGGTGCTTTCCTGGGTGTAAGACATGATAAGAAAAGATTAAAAGCACCATTTTATATAAAACAAGGAATAAATCATCCAAAAGCATATTAAATGTGGGATTAAAATATGTTACTTTTATGGTTTATCAAATACCCCCACACTTAAGCTTTTGCTTGTCCTCAAGCAAAGTTCTCAACTTATAATTAAAACGAACTTTCCATGATCTATAATTCTTATCAACAATGTCTTATCCTATTTCATAGAGAATTCATACATGGATAATTTGATTCAAAGCGTCCTAAAGATTTAAACGAGATAAGTCATGATTTTGTACCTCGAAAACATAGGTGTCTTCCCTCTTTTAAATAACTACCTTTTTAATTCAAAATCGACAAGGATTGATATCCTCACTTAGGATTCACTCAAATCACTCTAAAGTGTTTAAGGTTCAGAAAAATATCGCTCATAAATCAAACCTGAAAAGTTAATCCCATAGGTTTGTCTGAAAATCAAATCTCCACCACTGTAATATGAGATGACAAACAGATCAAAAGGTCTTTGTTAGGGTTGTAATGGGGCTAGGGTAAAAGGTGTGGTCATAGGCTGAAATTAAAGGGTTAGAATCGAGATTGAATTGACAAGTACTTACCTAAAATTTTTTCGAAACTTCATTAACTGAAAAGTAATAATCCTACTAATACGAGCTTTTTTTTAAGAACAAACTAATAATACATGATAAATTTAACTATCAGAATAATAAACTTTGGTAACTGATCACATCAAGTCTCGATTAAGGGGTAGTCAAAAGAAAGGGTGATAACAAATACAAGGGCTTTGGGTTAATATTAGTGGTAAATCAATAAAAAGGGTTTGTTAGGATCAACGGGGTTCACTAGGGGTTAATTGTAAAGGTGGGCTATTTAGTGGAATTAGTGAGTTAAAACCTAGGTGCCTTTATCATCTCTGTATATCAAATCATAACTGTGGTCTCGATATGTAAAAATGAGGCAAGTTCTAGAATAACAGTTCATGGTTGACACACTCATAATCAAAAAATGAGCAAATATATATATATATATATATATATGCTCTATAAGGTTCAAATACTTAAAAAAATTATGGGTGTTTTGACATCATCCTTATGAATTTTAAATTTCAAGGTAGTTTTTAAATTTAGGTCAACAGCCTAGCAAAAATTTTAATTCCTGAAAAACAGACTTATCATGGTTGATTCTCTAGTATTCCTTAAATTAAACATCAATGTATAATTAACTATGACTTATTCTAAAACATGTCAATAATCATCACAAATCATCAGAAATTTCATCCTAATTAGTAATATGACAACTTTGCATAAAAACAAGACTAAATCAGGGATTTGAGAATAATGCAAAAAATTAGGTCCTTTTACCCCCCACACTTAAGATGTACATTTTCCTCAATGTACAAAGATAGATAATGCATTTATATTCAAAATAAAAAAGGAGGAGATAGGATACTCCCTGGATTTTCTGACGAGATCCTTGAGGATGTGGACAGTGTGTGGCATCAGGTGACTTTTTGCATTTTGCCTAATTGTGCTTTTGTGTAGGTGGAATAAATGATTTATTCTGCAAAGTCACTTGTTAATGATCTTTTCAATGAAAGAGGTATGCTGTTAGGGATGCTTGAATGATTGAATAGCCAATGATAAAAATTTATAATAATAATAAAAGTTCAAATTTAAGCAACATAAAATAAAGTCTTAAAAATGAAGAAAATTAAACAAATTAAATGGACTCAGAGGTTTTCATCCATGGTTGGGTCCGGTGGTGGTGCTGATGATGAAATGTTGAGGTGTTGGCATATTTGCTGGAGCGTCACCTCCAATCCGTCTAATCGTCGAGTGTTTTCAGAAAAATGCATCTCGAACCGATCAAGTCTAGTAGAGATGTCTGCGAATGATGTTGCCGCTCGGTATGGATGCTGGCTTAGATTTGTTGCCTCCTCTGATGGTGGTGGGACATCATCAGGAATGTCCTCGTCTTTTTCCTTATTGATTGGTGTCTTTAGTTTGTACTGCGGAGGATCGGTCCCTCGACGTTGCTTTATCATCCTTATATGTAGCATGGTTTGGATGCCTTGAGGAACCATGTTGCCCATCAGTGTGAGGGAGGTGATCTGCTCGTCGGAGTTGAGGAGGTTGAAGTGTCGAGCTAATCTCGTAATGTATGGTCCCATTGACAAGATTCCCTTCCTATGTTGCTTTGTCTGGTGTTGAATCGCGCATGCGATAAAATATGCTAAATCGAAGACATGTTCTTCAGACATGCAACATAGGAAGTAGACGTCTTGCTTGTTTACGACGCCCATGCTCTCTTTGCAACCTGTGATGGTTTGTGTGAGAATAGCGTGAATATACCTTAGGACGGGGTGCAGTGCCATCGCCTTAGAGTGACTGGGGTCGTAGTCGGTTGTAGTTGGGTGTAGGGCACGCCAACATTCGATCGGAGTGTGGTGGAGCTCACGGTTTAATCCAGCAAGTGGGTATTCTGCTTTGAACTCCAGTGTGTAAAGTCCGAAAGCTGTGCTGAATTGAGGTACACTTAATCGATGCACTGAGCCCCCTAGACGGAATTGAATAGCACCTGGGTCGTCGAACTGAGTTGTCACTGCTTGCAAAATGAAGGTGGTGCAGAATTCTAACGTAAGCTCCATATACGTGGGTTCGTCGATTTTGAAGAAGTTCTCCCATGGTTCGGTTGAGAGAAGTGCTTTAATGTCAGTTTCGAGCCCAACTTGTCGCACTGCATTCCAGTCGATGCGTCGACCGGTGCCTATGGGTCCTCCCCGGATTGCTTTGTACTTTTCATCTTGTGTTGCTTGGGTGAACCAGAGAAATGGGTGTCGAGTTTCAGTGGAGGAACTTGCGGACGATGATCCGGGCCCCTTTCTTTTCTTACTTGGGACGGATCGTTTGACTTGTGACGATGACATGGTACCTGAAAAAAATCATCAAAAAAAATAGGAAAATGACCAATGTATCTCATATCAATTGCATTCAATATCAAGAAAATTGGTATATTTTATGTTTACGGATGGAATCAATTAGCAACCAAAAGCAATTTATTCATTAATGTTGTGAGCATATTCACTAACTAAAAATTAGGGCTAACTCTAAACAAAATGAAAAATAAAGTTGCAATCAAAGATTATGGGGACTTAAATAAAAATAAATCATGATTTTCAAGACTAAATTCTAACAAAGTCTGAAAATAAATACAAATGCCATCAAAGATTTTGTTGAGAAAATGAAACCAGGGTGGAGGAGATGATCGGCACGGGCGGAGCACGGCGGTCGCTTGGGGTTCTGTAGCGCGAACACGGCTGTAGCGTGGGTGTGGGGCTTGGTAGCACGGCTGTGGTGCGGCCGTGCGGAAGGTTTTGGTTTGTTTTTGGAAGAAAAAGGTAAGGAGAGGTGGTTTTAATAGAAGGGGGTGAGTGTTTGGCCGGTTTTGGGAGGAGGGGGTTTAAATCTAATTTAGGGTTTGTTTTTGGGGAAGATGACGGTTAGATTCTATTTATATGGGAGGGGGCACGGTTTGTTGACACGGCCATGTCAATTTGAAATCGCCCGTGTTTTTCGCGTTTTTTAGGTTTGGGCGCGTTCAGGTTCAGTGGCATGCTCGTATGTCTATTTGGCACTCCTGTGCTTGATAAAGCAAAACTGTTGGCACGGTGAGGTCACACGGGCGTGTCTTACCCGTGTTCGACAAGTCAGTAGCTTCGCACGATTTGAAGGTACGGGCGTGGTCTGCCTGTGGTGTGGAAGTCAGTAGCCTCGCACGGTTGAGAGGCATGGGCGTACTCTAGTATCGCAGCCCGTGTTGTCGATAGACATTTTTCTCTGTTTGGGCACGGCTCTTGGCAAGCCTGTAGATCGCCCCCTGTTTTTTACACGGCCATTGACACGCTCGTGTTTAAGGCCGTGTTAAAAATCCTGCATTTTCCTGTTAGACTATTTTAGTACGATGTTAGAAATATAAAAACTATGTTAGTATGTTAGTGCTCGGGTTGCCTCCCGAGAAGCGCTCGTTTATAGTCTTAAGCTAGACTCTCCTTGTTTTCGGTTCTAAAGGATGGCTCATGGAGCATAAGCTCTTCTCTCATACCTCCAAAATCTGTACCATTATAAATTTTAAGTCGGTGACCATTTACCTTGAATGTGCCTTTAGTGGGATGAGTTACCTCGATGGTGCCATATGGAAATATTGTTTTGATCATGAATGGTCCTGACCATCTTGATTTCAACTTTCCCGGGAATAGTTTAAGCCTTGAGTTGTACAGTAGGACTAAGTCTCCTACTTTGAATTGCCTTGATCTCTTGAGACGAGCATCGTGGCGTCGCTTTGTTGCTTCCTTGTACAATTTTGAGTTCTCATAGGCTTCCGTTCTCCATTCTTCCAGCTCGTTCATCTGCATCATTCTCCTCTTTCCTGAAATTTTAAGATCAGTATTTAAAAATTTTATTGCCCAAAAAGCTTTGTGTTCTAATTCAAACGATAAATGACAGCTTTTCCCATATACAAGCTTGTATGGGGATGTTCCTAAAGGTGTTTTAAATGCTGTTCTATAGGCCCATAACGCATCATCTACTTTTAATGCCCAGTCTTTTCTATTTGATTCAACGGTTGTTTCTAGAATGCGCTTAAGTTCTCGGTTTGCCACATCAACTTGCCCATTGGTTTGAGGATGATATGGGGTTGCTGTTCTATGATATACTCCATATTTTTTTAGAACTTTTCAAATTGGGTATTGCAGAAGTGCGTACCCCTATCGCTAATGATGGCTCTCGGTGTGCCAAATCGAGAAAAGAGTTTTTTGAGAAACTTGACTACTACTCTAGCATCATTGGTAGGTAAAGCTTCCGCTTCTACCCATTTTGACATGTAATCAACTGCTACTAGGATGTACATGTTTCCAAAGGAATTAGAGAATGGTCTCATGAAATTAATACCCCATACGTCAAATATTTCACATGATAACATATATGTTTGAGGCATTTCATCTTGTTTAGAAATGTTACCTATTCGTTGGCATCTATCACACGAGGTAACATACCTGTTGGCATCTTTAAATAGAGTGGGCCAATAAAAACCTGATTCGAGAATCTTGTGTGCTGTCTTAATACCGCTGTAGTGTCCTCCTGATGGTCCTGAATGGCAATGCTCCAAGATCTTGTTTTGTAACATCCCAAACCCGGCCTAAACATTACGACCGAATTTGGGTTGCTACCGAGAAAACATTTTGAAATCTTTTCAAAACCGTTTTAAGTTTTGTCGAAAACCTTGTGTTTTCAAGTCTCTTGTTAAAAACCATACTTGGTGTTGTTTAGAAATATTTATTAAGTCGGGTTGTTTATAGATTGCAAATGTGCCCGATGGCATTTTTAAAACATTTTACGTTTGAGTGAGAAAAACATGTGAATTCATTTTTAACATAGTTAAATAGTTTAAACAAATATTCAAAGCATGTAACAATAATAAAATAATTCTAGGAGGCCTTATTACAACTTAACAAAAATAAAACCAACATTAAAATTAAATAAACTAAAATCCAAGTCCATCTAATTAAAATTTCCACTGCATGGCCACCTCGAGTCCATCCGGTTCCATCTCCGTGATCTACTCATCTGCAAAATGTTAAGGGAAGGGGTGAGTCACCAAGACTCAGTGTGTAAATCCCCCACTCGGAAAATACATCTCATACACAATTCATTAATAAACATGCTCATGCAACCCAACTTGCCATCCATACTCCTTTTCTACCCCATGTGGTCAAAACCACTGATGACTTAAAGTCACAATTCAAATGATGGGGCCAACCCATCGTGTGGTCAAAACCACTGATGACCATAGGTCACAATTTATCAAATGTGGTCAAAACCACTGGTGGTACCAAACCACTGGGACTTAGTCGCAAATAATCAATCGTTGTGGTCAAAACCACTGATGACCATAGGTCACAAATAATCTGATGGGGCCAACCCATCTTGTGGTCAAAACCACTGACGACAGTCCATAATTCATCCCCCTCTTCTCATCAATCCCACCATCATATGCTTATACATCAAATTTCATATATCATGTCATAGTATTAAACATCATGTAATGGCATGCAAACATATATCAAAAATTACAAGTTAAGGGACTTACCCGAAATCCATGACTATGCCACAAGCTAACCACAACCAAAAGATTTAAGGCAAACAATAATGTCATGTAAATTAATAAAGTGTGTAGAGAGATCTTACACACCTGTTTCTACCGAAATTCCTAGATCCCGAAAAGCCGATCTATAACGTTAGATCTCTTAACCTTAAACGGATTTGATTTCCTAACAAATCCCGAAGCCTTAATTAGTCCTCTGGAAAATAAATCCCGAAAGCTTCCCTACAATTGGTTTTAATCAAGTTAATACGAATCATAAGCCATAATTTTAATTCCAAAAGAGATGATTACCCCTTACCACACTTATTGAAAATTGGCAGCACCTTGTTGGAAATATGATATTCGGCCTAATACACAATTGGAAGGGCTGGAAATTTTTGTGAAGGAGGAGGGTGTATTCGGCTAAGAGAAACAACAGTGCTAGAATTTTTCTGAACAATTTTGGCTAAGAGTTTAAGGGAGATTTTGGCAGCACAATGAAGAGAGGAAGAAGAGAAAGAGTTTGCTGGAAATTCCCTCTTAAAGAGGGGGTATATTCGGCTTGTAAAAGAGAAGAGAAGCTGGAATTTTTGAATGGTTTTGGCTTTGAAACAATGGAGATTTCGGCAGCAGTAAATTTGGAGAGAAAAGAAGAATTTTGGTTGAACTTTTGGCACTCTTTTGCCAAATAAAACAGGTATGGACAGCCCCCTAAAGAGTCCAAGGTTTGGCAAACACCCTCTAATTTTGGTGATAATTCCAGCTTAATTATCACTCAAAAAGAATAATATTTATCTCTTACCTCTATCACCTCTTCAAATAATAAAATACTAATATTTATCTCCTATCCACCTCTTCAACAATTCAAAATAAAATAAACTACTACAACACCCTTCCAGTCGAATTTGAGAGTCCAAAAATTGAATCAACATTCTCCCATTCACGCCAGCAGCAAAGAGGAAAAAATTAAAATCCAAATGCTGCTTCTTGGACTCGAACCAGCGACCCCAAGCAGCAGCAGCAACCCCCTTTAAGCGCCCCAAACCAACTCTTCCCTTTGGACTTTCATGTCAAATATTCCCACTATTTATTTATAAAGCCTTATACTTGAGCCCTCTTCTCTTTTAGCGCCAAAGCCCAAAAAAATAACATCTTGCGTCCCTTGCGTTTCGAACCCGAGACCTTCGTGTCAACACCCTTAAGTGGCGCCCCAAGCCACTTCGCCCACCTGCCTTTCATGTCAATAAGCCCCCCAGATTTAATTATAAAACCTTCCTACCTAAGCCCATCATCGCATATAAAAATAAAACACGCAAAATGCTGCTCCAGCCACTCGAACCAGCGCCCACCTTCACCTCCAGCTCCTAAGTGGCGTACGGGAACCACTTTGCCAAGGTGCTGCTTGTGTCAAAGACTCGCCCCAGCTCCTTTTAAGGCCTCCTTCCTTGTAACGCCAAAACCCAAAAATTAAAACCACTTTGCTGCCTCCTTGATTCGAACATGAGACCTTAAGGCGTCACCTTCCCACAGCCCCAAGTAGCGCCTCCATGCCACTCCACCAAAGACATTCTTGCGTCATAACCTTCCAATTAAATCTCTTAAGACCTCTAAAGCCAAGCTCCCTTTTTAACCACTGAAAACTAAAAATTTTCTAAGGCATCCCTTACCTCCTAGGGTTCTCCAAACCCCTAAAAATTCCTCCAACTTGACCATAAGCCTGCTAAACACTCAGGTTATGCTCCAAACGCATAACCCCTAAACCAGGGTGTTACATGTTTGCTTCTGTCTTTGTAACACATCTTCGAATTACCTGATCTGCACAAATGCAGAAAAGAAAGGGATCTTCCCAAAAATAATTTTTTATATCAGCAAAGAATCGCTTCTTTTGGTGGTGTGTTAAATTTCTTGGTAAGATGTTAGCTGCTAAATAATTTGCAATATTTGCAAACCATGGTACCTTAGAATGTGTTATAGAAAAGAGTTGTTTTTCGGGAAACGAATCATTTATTCCGCCTTCATCGAGTTCTTTGGTGTGTGGATTTTCAAGTCTAGAAAGGTGATCCGCTACAAGATTCTCAGCTCCCTTCTTATCTTGTATTTCCAGGTCGAATTCCTATAAGAGTAAAATCCATCGTGTGAACCTGGGTTTAGCATCAGGTTTGTTTAGAAGATAATGAAGAGCTGAATGGTCGGTGTAGACGACAACTTTAGACAATATCTAATATTGTCTAAATTTATCAAAAGTAAAAACTATCGCTAGCAATTCTTTCTCTGTGGTGGTGTAGTTTTCTTGTGCGGGTGTTAGTGTTCTGCTAGCGTAGTAAATTGGCTGAAAATGCTTATCTCTTCGTTGTCCCAAAACTGCACCTACTGCAAAATCACTTGCATCACACATTAGTTTAAAGGGTAAGGTCCAATCAAGTGCAATTATAATCGGTGCATTTATTAGTTTATCCTTAAGGATATTGCATCTAGACATTCATGATTGAAATCAAAAGGAACATCTTTTTCTAGTAATTTTGTCAAAGGCTTAGCTATTTTAGAAAAATCTTTAATAAATCTTCTATAGAACCCTGCATGTCCTAAAAAACTTCTGATAGCCTTAACAGGACTAGGGGGAGGTAGTTTTTCTATGGCTTCAACCTTTGCTTTATCTACCTCGATCCCTTTACTAGAAATCTTATGTCCTAACACAATCCCTTCTCTTACCATAAAGTGACATTTTTCCCAGTTTAAAACAAAGTTTGTTTCCTCACATCTCATTAAAACTCGTTTTAAATTTTTAAGGCAAAGATGGAAAGAATTACTGAATACCGAGAAATCATCCATGAATACCTCCATGATGTCTTCCACGAGTTCATCAAAGATTGCCAACATGCAACGCTGAAAAGTAGCTGGTGCATTACATTATCCAAAAGGCATTCTACGATAAGCAAACATACCGTATGGGCATGTGAATGTCATTTTTTCTTGATCTTCAGGAGCTATGGGGATTTGGAAGTAACCGGAGAGTCCGAACAAAAAGCAGTAGTACATATGCCCAGATAATCTTTCTAACATTTGATCTATGAAGGGTAGAGGGAAGTGATCTTTTCTGGTGGCATTATTCAACTTTCTATAGTCTATACAGACTCTCCAACCCGTGACTATTCTTGTGGGAATCAACTCATTTTTTTTCATTGGGCACTACCATCATTCCTCCTTTCTTTGGAACTACCTGCATAGGACTTACCCAAGTGCTATCAGAAATAGGATAAATTATTCCTGCATCTAGGAGTTTAATGACCTCAGCTTTGACCACTTCTTTCATGTTGGGATTTAACCGTCTCTGGGGTTGCACACACGGCTTGTATTCTTCTTCCATTAAAATTTTGTGGGTGCGGAACGCGGGGCTTATTCCATTGATGTCAGAAATTTTCCAAGCTATGGCTTTTTTGTGCTCTTTTAGTACCTTTATCAGCTCCTTTTTTCCTTAGGTTCTAGTTCTACAGAGATGATTACAGGTAATGTAAAATTGTCTCCGAAGAATGCGTATTCTAAGTGTTTTGGTGACTGTTTCAATTCCAATTTGGGTGGCTCTTCGATGGAGGGTTTCTGTTTTATTTCGTCATCATTGTCAATGCTTTCTTCTTTCATTTGTTTGGATGACGATGTATTCATTTTCAGCTCATCATCTTTATCTTCTTCCCCCTCTTCTTGAGTTAGGCACAGTTCCATCGTGTCGTCATGTATGATTTCCTGTAATGAATTTTGAATGATATGATCAGTAGTATCAACAAAATAACAGGAATCATCTTGCTCTTTAGAATATCACATGGCATCATAAATTTGAAAAATCATTTCTTCATCTCCTATCCTCAGTGCGAGTTTACCATCTCCTACATCGATAACAGCTCTAGCAGTGGCTAAAAAAGGACGCCCTAAGATTAAGGGAACATTAATGTCTTCATCCATGTCTAATACAACGAAACCAACAGGGAAAATAAATTTATCAATTTTTACCAAAACATCTTCGATGACTCCTCTAGGACATTTAATAGATCTGTCTACTAACTGAATACTCATCCTAGTGGGTGCTGGTTCCCCAAGATCTAGTTGTTTAAACATTTTATAAGGCATTAAATTTATACTAGCGCCTAGATCAGCTAATGCTTTCTTAATATTCAATCTACCAATTAAACAAGGGATAGTAAATCTTCCTGGGTCTTTCAACTTGGTTGGTAGTTTATTTTGGAGGATGGCTGAGTACTCTTCATTAAGTTCCACCGTTGACACCTCTTCAAGTTTTCGTTTATTCGTAAGGAGTTCCTTTAAGAATTTTGCGTACTTTGGCATCTGTGAAATAGCTTCAACAGAAGGTAATTTGATATGTATTTGTTTAAAAAGTTCAAGAAACTTACCGTATTGTGCATCAATTCGCTCTTTCTTTAACTTTGCTGGATATAGGATTGGTGGTTTGTTCTCATTGTGTAATGGAATCACTTCCTCAATTCCCTTATCACTTGTTTTATTTTCGTTTGGGGTTTGTTTCTTCTGTTCGCCTAATTCCTTTCCACTTCTTAGTGTGGCTGCTTTTACCTGTTCTGTCCCTTTAGGAAAATTTTCTGCACGTATTTCACAGATCATCTTAGTAAGCGTTTCAACCGTCTTAGTGAGTTCCCCAAATGAGTCAGTAAATTTTTCAATTGATGCTTGTTGATCTTTAAGGGTTCTCTCGATATCTTGCAGGCGTTTTTTTGTGTTTTCGGATTCCTTCTCGTGTATTGGTTTCTTTTCTTGTGGATAGGGCTGATTTCGGAAGTTTTGAGGAGGTTGTTGCCTTTGATTTCCTTAGTTTCCTTGTCCTCCCCACGAAACATTTGGGTGGTTCCTCCAACTTGGATTGTAAGTATTACTATAAGGATTATTATTAGATCAGAAATTATTACCTATATAGTTCATCTGTTCATCTTCTGCTCCCGGTTGGTAGGGTGGGTACTCAGGATTCGTCACAATTCCACTTGCGTCGCACTGCATGACTGGATGTACCTGTGAGGAACACAAATTATCAAGCTTTTTATTCATCATCTCTAGCTGCGTTGATAGCATGGCCATGGCATTGGCTTGAAAACTCCTACCGATTTTGTCGGTTTGGTCCTTGAAGTTTGCCACTGATAATTGTTTAATGACATCTCCTCAATGAACTCGTAGGCTGCTTCTAGAGTTTTGTTGTTCAGTGTTCCATCGGCGGCTGAGTCTATCAGTTGTCTCGTTGAGGGGTTTACACCGTTATAAAAGGTTTGGACTTACAGCCACAAGGGTAGGCCATGGTGTGGGCACCTTTTCAAGAGATCTTTGAATCTCCCCCATGCGTCGTATAGCGTCTCTAAATCCATCTGCACAAAAGAAGAGATATCATTCCGTAATTTGGCCGTTTTGGCCGGTGGAAAATATTTCATCAAAAACTTTTTGGTCATCTGATCCCATGTAGTGATTGACCCTCGTTGTAACGAGTTTAACCACTATTTGGCTTTATTTCTCAATGAAAAAGGGAATTAACCGAAGACGTATGGCATCATCAGAAACACCATTTATTTTGAAGGTATCACAGAACTCCAAAAAGTTAGCTATGTGCGTGTTTGGATCTTCATCCTGCAAACCATCAAATTGAACAAACTGTTGAATCATTTGTATTGTGTTAGGCTTTAATTCAAAATTGTTAGCAAATATAACAGGCCTAACAATACTAGATTCTGCTCCTGTTAAATGCGGTTTCGCATAATCGAACATTGTGCCTAGAGCATTGTTTTCACACAAATCGCGTGGTTGTGGGTTGTTTTCGTCCATCCCTTCAGTAGGATTGGATCTATCTTCTTCCTCTCTCTCTGTGTAATCTAGGGCTCGCCTGGTTTCCCGATGATTCCTACGAGCGGTAGCTTCGATTTTGTTGTCGAATATCAAAGGTCCTCTCGGGTTTCTTCTAGTCATAAACTAGAGGTACCTGCTGGAAAAGAAAGAAAGAAAATTTCAGCAAACAGAAAAAACAAAAATAGAAAAGAAAAATAAATTGCGAAAATAAAAATTAGAGCTAAAGTAATAAAAATAGAGTTTTCTTAATATTTTAGTTCCCCGGCAACGGCGCCAAAAACTTGATCACTGCAAATTAGAGCTTTAAATATTTATAAAAGAATGATCAAACCTGGAGACTAACTCTGACAATGATAATAAGGCAAGTGTATCTATCGAACAGTAGTATAGCTTAGGCAAGACCGGTTATCGAACCCAAAGGAACTAAAAGTATTAATACTCACCTTCTTTTTATTATTTAGCCTTAAAATTAGAGTGAAGATTGTTTTTAAACTAAATTGACGACAACTAAACTAAGGACACAAGGACAAGAAGACGAACTGGAAAATAACTTTGAAGAAAAACTCAGTTGATTTTGACGATACCTTTGGGAAGAATCCACCTAGACTTCGCTTATTATCTAACCCTAAATTATATGATTTCTTTACTTAGCTTGATCCGTGAGACTCCCTAACCTATATTAAACCCTCTCTCGAGGCGAATAACGTCTAACCCTAGGTTAATTAGTGGAACTCTCGTTCGCTTATAGTAACCCCCTAGGATAGCAGTAAATCGATCAATGGACTCCCATATTAGGTTTCACCCTAATCCGACAAAATCTCGTAACCCTATCTCTAGGCTTAATTATATTAGATCTCCTCTTAGGCAGGGTCTATTCCTCCTCCACCTAAGCACATTAGATTTGGATTAAGCAACATAATTAAGAACAAACTAAGTAATTTACCATATAACTTAAAAATCAAATAACAAAATCCATTTAGGTTTCATCCCCTTCAGGTATCTGAGGGGTTTAGTTCATAACGAATAAACAAAACATTGCAAGAGAAAAGATAAAACAAAATATAAGAAAACCCTAAAACCCCCTGAAAGAATTGAAGGAGAATTCTGCCGTCTTGAGTATAACTCTGGCTTCTTGGGATGGATCAACTGGCTATCCTCGCTTTATTCCCTAACTTTGACCTTCTCGGCTTGGCTCCTTAGCCTAGCTTTCTCTCCCCCTTTCAAAGATGGTACTTGGGGAATATTTATAGGCTCTTGGAGTGCAATTCTTTCTCCCTAAGTATCCTTTTCCGACTGAAATTGCTCTTTCCAGGGACAGAGGCACGGCCATGGCACATGCCCGTGTGGATCGAGACCTTACCGTGTTTGGGTTTCTAACTTGAGGCACGGCCATGTGTGATAGAGTTGAGGCCGTGCTCTAGGTGTTCGTTGAGGCACAACCGTGTGTGCTTTGGGCCAGGCCGTGTCAATTTCGTGCTAAGGCCCATTTGCTCCGTTTTAGGCCCGTTTTGTGTTCTTTTCATCCTCGGATGCTTTCCTGGGTATAAGACATGAAAAGAAAGGATTAAAAGCACCTTTTTATATAAAACAAGGAATAAATCATCCAAAAGCATATTAAATGTGGGATTAAAATATGTTACTTTTATGGTTTATCATTAATCAAAGATAACCAATGCAACAAAAGAAAATTGATTGGGGTGTATCTTGAAAATAATAAAGTAATCAAAGATAGCAAATTCAAAATGGGTAAGATAGCTAGGTGCCTCAGATATCGCAGCCTAAGCTTCTCTGTACAAACTTCTTGAGGATAATTTTGAGCTCAATACGTGTTTAGAGGATTCGGAGTACTTTGTCAATGCCCCAAGACATAGCATACTTCCTCGTTGTTAATTCAGGCATAGCAAGACTACCACATGCCCTATCTTTGATCAAAATTTGAGCTGCCTTTTCGGGTTTTCGGCTCAAAACCTCTTTGGTCTCAAAGCGCCCTTCGCGAGTTTTCGCCTTGGCCTCTCCTTTTTCTTTGAATTTGATCTCAAGGTGCCCTTTATGTGTTTTCACCTTGGCCTTTCCTCTTTCAAGTAAAATACTTCTTGATTGAACCTAAATTCACCGAATTGGGCAAGTCTTCGCCATCCGTCTCGGTCAATATCAATGCTCCTCTAGAGCGGGCCCTTTTTTACTACATAAGGTCATTCCCAGTTTGGCATCTGCTTTCCTCTGAAATCTTCTTGTATAAGAAAGATTTTTTTCAACATCAGGTTCCCCTTGTGGAATTCTCTAGGATGAACCTCTTTTTCGTAAGCTTGCATCATCTGACCGTGATGGATAACTTTTATCCTTTTCTTCGATTAGGTTCAATTGGCAAAAACGCTTCCATTCCATAAACCAATGGGTAAGATGTTGCCTCGGCAAAGGTCCTGGCCAACGTTCGATAATCATAGAGGATAAATGGTAACTTCTTTATGCCAATCTTTACAAGTCTCGGTCATCTTTCCTACAATCCTTATTTTATTTTTTTTTCGTTCTAGCTGCCTTTGTTGCTCCATGATATGGCGTCTGATCTTTGAACAGACTACAAGCTTTTGACATTGTCCTTTTTGGCATTCTTTGTCGGTGCCTGATCTTTGTTTTTTTAACTGTCGACCTTGTAAAATTGACATGTGAAGCTACTTTCTCCGTCTTAGTGAAGTAATCGATGGCCACCAAGATAAATCGATGTATACTAGAAATTTTGTAGAGATTGGCCTGCCCCACATAGAGAAAGTCTGTGAAGAAATTAATGAGGCATGTGAATCTTGTCTCCTTAAATACGACATAACTGATGCCATCCCCTTCTATGTAGATTAGCAGTACCCAAACCTCATGATTAGCTTGGCTATTGTAAAACCATTAGCATGTGTCCTTCTGACATCCTTATGGACCTCCTTTAAGATTTCAGCGTATCCGCGTCTCAGTAGCCCAGGCATGTCTTGGTATGATCGTGCAAAAACATCTTTGAATTCTTGAAAATAATTTAATGATGTCTCGCCTTATTTTTGTGGTGAGCTAAGCTACAATCTTCACCTATTTTCTAGGATCATAATATCCACCGACCCTTTGTAGAGTAATGTCTATTTTTCATCTTGTTCTACTATTCTTAACAGATCAGAAGATAGGTTACGATCTCTGTCATCTTCAAAGTCTTGAGATCCCTCTAGACACATATCTTACTCGAAAGGAGACTCTAAGTCAGTAGGAACGTTGCTCACATCGTTGATATCTGGAGACCTATTGTAGGTTCAAAGGAAGATTCCAAAGAATAAATGATTCAAAGAATGATTATTTGTATGGTTATGAATGAAGAATGGAAGAATACTTGAAAGAAAGTCCAAAGAACAAACAAAAGGAAAAAAAAACTAAGAACAATTGTATGTACATTATGAAATGGAAAAAATAAAAGAATATTTGCTCAAAAAGATACATTTTATTGAAATAAAAATTCCGGACACAAGCCTATTTCACAAAAGGGTTCTTATTGCCTCTAGGCTTAAGGCAACAAGCGTGTTTTGAATATTACTCTAGATCAGTTCTAAATATACAAGGATCCCTTCCACAGTCCAATTGTTCAAAACACTCCCAAGTATGCAAGGGCTTGGAAACTTCATTCCCCGGTTCCCTCTTCGCTTTTGACTTCTTCAAGGAGTCACAACTTTCTTGTCTCCTCCTTCAATTATCGCATTTACTGCTTCGTCAAAGATCAGGTTCTGATGAAACGTCGAACTTCACAATTCCCATTTTAATGAACCTTTCGACCAACTTTTTAAACGTAGTACAATTTCCAATTGAGTGACCTGTTATTCTCGCGTGGTACTCGCATTGGGCATTCTCATTATACCATTTTGGGAACAGAGGTTGCACAGGTTCCGAGTAAAACAGAGACACCACATGCGCATCAAACAAATTCTGATACAGCTCCTTGTATGTCATCGGGATGGGTGTGAACTGGAGCCTTTTTGCATTTGGCCTCAAGTTAGATTCCTGTTTTGAAGAGCCTTGATAGCTAGTGGTTACAGCCCTCAGCAGGCCTACGGGGACTGATTTGGGATGCATGCTCAGGATACTCACTTCATTTCCCTTATTTCTTGGGGCTGATCTTTTGGCGCTTTCTCCCGTGTCTATCCTCCCACTCCTTATTGCATTTTCAATCATCTCACCAGACATTACTATATCTGAAAGGCTTATGGTGGCGCTTCCCAACATATGGTTAATGAATGGGGCTTTTAGAGTACTAATGAAAAGCATCATGGTTTCTTTTTCTAAAAGCAGTGGCTGAACTTGCATGGCAACTTCCCTCCATCTTTGTGCATACTACCTGAAGCTTTCATGTGATTTCTTCTCCATGCTTTGCAAGGTGATTCTGTCAGGCGTCATGTCTGCCATATGATTGTATTGTTTTATAAATGCTTGTGCTAGGTCTCCCCAGGAATTAATCCTAGCACGGCTCAATTGGTTGTACCACCTGGACGCTGCCCCCACCAAGCTATCTTGGAAACAATGGATCAACAGTTGATTGTTATTAACATACCCAATCATTTGTCTACAAAACATGGTAATATGGGCTTCAGGACGACTAGTCCCATTGTACTTCTCAAATTCTAGCATTTTGAACTTGTGAAGAAGCACCAAATTTGGAACCAAGCTCAAGTCTTTAGCATCAATTCCACGGTGATTATTAGTGTTTTCCAAGGCCTTGAACTTTTCTTCTAACAATCTACAACGGTCCTCTAACTGCCTTGGTAATTCAATTCTTGTTCCATCCCTTTTCGCTATATCTAAATCAGGGATAACAAGATTAGCAGGGTTATCTCCTGGGTTAGATCCTGAGCCAACTTGGAAATTCATGGGCACCCCAGTATCAGCTTGACCTTGTTGAGGCCTAATTGTAACAGATGGCCTTCGAGGATATGCTTCAGGTTGTGTTTGTGCATGCGGTGGGGTAAAACCCAGAGGATAATCCTCATTATCTTCTCTAGCATTAGTCATGGGGCCTTTTTCCTTGTCCATTGCCCCATTCAGTAGCTGAGTCATTTGAGCCACCATATTCCTTTGGGCTTCCATCATTTGTTCCCTAATATCTTGTTGGATCTTTGCCAACTGCTCTTGCAGCTGGACTTGCATGTCTCTCTAAAACTGTTTGAGTCTTTGATCCATATTTTTTGTCTTAGCGCAAGTATCGTAACGATGTTTAGTTTCCATATTAACTTTTTCTCTTTCTCTCTTTTTCTAAAATAACTTCAACTAATTAGGGTCCTTCTATGGATTTTAATGCATATGATGCGATGTAATGCAAATGCATGAAATGAATGCAAAAAGAAAGAGAAGAGTTGATTCTGAATTCAATTCCATTAGAACAATGCATGAAATGAATGCAAAAAGAAAGAGAAGCGTTGATTCTGAATTCAATTCCATTAGGACAACTTTTCTAGAAAATAAATTTATTTACATAAAACAGATATTTATACGGCCTTTCCCTCATATTCCAAGCCAAGACATTGATCCCTTTCTTCTTATCTGGATATTAAGGTCCAATCTGCGAACTTTCTAATAAATGTCTCTACTAGCTCTTTTTACTTGATCTGGGCCGCAACTCACTGCTCACTTATTTCCACAATGCTCATTAGCCTTTTCAAGAAAGCTAAGACGTGGTGATTCTCGAATAGTCTTTGTCAGCTTGAATCCTTGAGCAATAAAGTCTTGTATTCCTTCAAGAACTATCAGTCTTCTCTCGTTGTGTTTACTTGGACCATATTAGGACGACCGTATTATAATCCACTTTATCAAGAAATCCATATTCTCATGACAAACTCTTCTATTTAGTAATCGAATTTGAACCAACACCTCTTTTCTATGATGTGAATGCAATGCAATCAAAACAAAAGAGAACAAGTTAGTATAATATACAAAGAATAAAATTCAAAGTAAGTGAGAAAACATCAAACACCTATATGATAACTGCTAGAGTTCAGCATAGTTCTACCTAAGGTGGGCTCTTAGGGTTCACTATATGCGGTTTAGTTTTAAAGAAAAGGTACCTGAACCAGCAGATTCCTCAATCTTCACCCATTATAGGCTCATACAGATCGAGTTCAGTTCAGGGGAATACATTTCCCTATGGCCATGCGGAAGTGAAAACCTCACGAAGACATAGGTACAGATGTATCCCGGAAGCAATCCACTAGCCCATGCGGAGGTGAAACCTCACGAAGGCATAGTTTCTCACTCCCACTTAAAGGTGTGACCACAATGGTCATGCAATGCAATGTGCGCAAGAAACTAACAATCATATGTTATGACACAAACAAATGCAACAAAAGGATCGTAATTTTCAAATCAAATTTTCAAATCGAATTTTCAAATTTCCGTCAAAGGATAGAAAATAATCAATTTTATGGTTTGACTTTCTTATTGTCCCCAGCAGACTCGCCAAGCTGTTGAAACCATTTTTATATTTAAAAAACGAGGATCGCCTTTAAAACGAAAATGGAGTCGCCACCAATCACTTTTTGCTTAGGTGTGATCGGATCACCTTACAAAACGTTTTATTTCAAAACATTGATTTTGGCCTACGAAATTCAAGAAAAAGGGTTCGGGAGTCGGTTATGTACGAGGAAGGATTAGCACCCTCGTAACGCCCAAAATTGGTACCGAGTTGATTAGTTATTGTCTTAATGGCAAAAATTCGAAAAGATTTGAAAACATGATTTCTTTAAAAACTTAAACAATTTGAGTTGGAACTTGAGATTCCTTTGTTCCGAAAGCATACAAACATTACATCCAGCACGTTAGGACATGATGTTTTAAACCCTCGTAACCAAAATCATCTCATGATTTACAAAATTCATTAAAAGGATATTTAGTTATTTAGTTAAACGGAAAATCGAAACCCAGCACATTAGGGCGCTATTTCCCGAATTTCTAAACACAAAACATTGCCTTATTTAAGAAAAACTTTTGGATAAAATGTGGTAATTAAAGGATATAGATGTTTTTAAACAAAGATTTGAAAAAAGTAACATTAAGTTATTACAAAAAGTACAATTTACTAAAGTTACAGGTCATATTGACAATTAGCACTAACATAAACAATTAAGTAAAAGAATGACAAGCAATAATAATAATGTTAAGGTAAACAAAGATAATGGATTCAAAAAAATGAACAATCAAAATAGAAAATATAGAGTAGATAATAGCAATTTTGAAAGAATCTATGAAAATATTAAGGAAAAAAAATTATTCACAAGATTAAATTCATGTATAAATAATAATAATAATATAAGGTAAATAATATACTCAAAACAATTAATGAATATTATAACAATTTTTTTAAAAAAAGTATAAAATGATATGGCTAAAAAACTAAGATGAATAATATATGTACATGATAAAATAAATAATACATTTTTTTTAAAAATAAATAGAATATATAAAAACTTTAACTATAAAGAAATATAAGGGAAAACATATATAATATAATAATAGTCTATTATATACATAAAAGAATAATATACATATTTAAAATAAACAATATATAGAAAATTTTGCCTTAATAATAAAACAATTTAGAATGATGTACGACATACTAATACATATTATGATTAAAGTTAAATAATATATAATATATAGATAATATATAAAAAATAAAAATAATAATATATATGATAAAATAATTTAACGTAAATAAAGAAAAGCAAAAAAGAAAAACAATTTTAAAATAATTAAAATAAATGACTAAATAATGATTAAGCAATTAAATGGATAAAAAAAAGTTAAAAAATGCATAAGTCAACCTAACTCCCGCAATATGAGGATTCAACGAAATTCCTCCACCAAAATCTAACTCGAACGGAAGCAACTCAAAAAGAAATGAAGATGAGCGAAGAACAAAATAAGAACAAGCCAAAAAAAAAGAACGTAAAAGAGAGAGAAATTTAAGTGAATGCTCTTAAGAATTTTTATTACTCCCAATTCAAGTCCTTTACAATGAAGGGAGAGGCCTCTATTTATAGTTGAGCCTCCCCAAATCCAATGGTACAGATGAATTACATCAATGGTTAAGATTAAAAGGTATCTACAAATTAAATCTCTAAGATTACAAAATCATATCTTCGAAGATTGCATACCATATCTTCTAGGATTGCATATCATATCTTCTAAGGTTGCATACCATATCTTTTAGGATTTCATATCATATCTAAGATTTGCATATCATATCTAAGATTGCATATCATATCTTCTAGGATTGCATATCATATCTAAGATTGCATATCCTTGAAGATTGTGTTTCCATATACGTCAAGCTTGTAGATGGACCTTAATCTTTTCAAGTAATGGGCCATTCCGATCGGGCCAAATGATATATTTTGGATTGGACTTGGACTTTGTCTTATTAATTTAGGTTTATTATTTTTTGTATGGTCCCGGGCTAAATTGGCCTATTACAAGCTCTATCAACCATTACCTGACCCGATGAAACTAGCATTTTTTTTGTAATAGTTTCATTAACGGTAATGCGATCACTGTGAAGCCTCAATTAACCATCTATAACACTTACCCATTCTCAGAAATTGTGCTCTCCTGTACATGAATATTTCCAAATCACATATATTGACCTTTTATTTGGATTAACACAAATACCTTTAGCTGACATTTCATGTTTCAAGGATATTATCATTAGAAGTTAGATTTTACACTTGATAAATATTTTTGCATACTATGCTTTTCTCTTATAAAGTCTGTAATTCAGTTCTTAGTTATTGTTCATGGTCAATTTCATTTCTCAGGTAAATAAGGATATTATTCATACAAAGCAACAGGAATTTGATATTTATGGTAGTTTCATTCGACCATGTGGTCTAGCCGAGTGACAACTTTCGTGGCACCGATATTGCAATACCTATTCTAAATGATGTTTTCCTCGAGTTTTAACCATTATCGTCTCCCTACACCAACTCAATCACATCATTAGGTCTCCCATGGCATCATTTGGCCAATTTGGGTCTCAAAAGAGTGTAAAACTAGCAAAAGTGTTTATTAATGCTTAAAGCTAAAAAAATCAACAAAAACATATAAAAGACACTTTAATTGGTTATTTGATAAATCATTTAAGCATGGAATTGTCTAGTATATGTATGTTGATGATGATTAGGAACTAAGTTTTATATGGTTGGTTCATTAAAATGTTGCATGGTTAATTTTTGGATCAAAGACTAAATTGTAAAAATTAGACTAAATCAAATAGACTTCAAAACTTAGAATTGACATCTCTAAGTGAACATTTAGATACATGAGACTGAGAGGAGATCCTATTGCGAACCAATTTGATTTTCCTAATTTAGTTTAGTGAGGTCGAGAGATAAATCAAACAAAATCATCTAATTGGGTAAAATGGTGACCGAAAGGTAAAATTGGACTAATTTGGACTTTGAGAAATTTAGATACCTAATCCAAGAATTAATTAGCAACATGGATATCAACCAACCACTTTATCTGATTGAATTGATATTTGTGTACTTCTGACTATTGTTCAATTTAGTCCTTCAAGGTGTAGTATAGTATAACTAAACTTGAATCATGAATTGTCATAATATAGTACTTACTAATTAGCTAGCTAAAATTTTTAATTGCATGCATTATCATTTTCATTCACCTTATTGATCGATCTCTCTTGTGTTCGATCTTTGGAATGCTCTAAGTGTTCCATTATAACATTTTAAAATATTACAACTAACATGTCCACTTGCAGTCAAGCCGCTTTAATTAATGATATTTTGTGCTAATTCTCTACTCAACATTCGTATGCCATGGCAAAATCAACGACTCATAGTACGAGAATGAGAATACTTCGTGTTTCTATCACCATTGATCACCCATTTGCATCTCGATTTTTGCTTCCACAAAAGCTCTTCCAAATATAATATTGTTTCCAACTCCATTCTAAGTTTTAATTCTAACTTCCTCAAGTTCTTAGTTAGTTGAAAGTCCAGTGCCTCTTGAATCACTCTAAGCCTTGCACTAATTTGTTTCTTTCTCCTTATAATGTGTCTAAAGACATCCCTGTTCCACTTTTTAATCGATTCTATAAAGCTGCTAACGGTATTTTTCATATTCCCCTTATCATTCTGGCTTGTTTTTACAAAACTCTTAAATGATTCATGAGAAAGCCATCTGACGAAAAAATGAAATGGTCTTTGCATCTTTTTTCTAGGCTCACCACCCAGCTTTATTAACAACGGCCTAAGGCCAGATTTTAGACGATAAAGGTGTTGAACTAAAAATTTTGGATTTCCAAAGCCCAATCAAAATTACATATTATTCTATCTAGCCTTTCAAACACCTCCCCTTTAGTCCAAGTGAATTAAGGACTTGTGAATCCTATATGTCATAAATTATTGTTTAAAATACACTCTTTAAAACTTTGACAGATATTACGATTGGAAGCTATAACCCCACTACACTCATCAGGACTTAGAACCACATTCCAATCCCCTTCAATAACCCATGGTACATTTATACTCTCGTAAATCACATTAAAGTAACACCACAAATCCTTTCTTTTAGCAGGCTTCAGACTCCCATAAACAACAATCATATTAAAAAGTTTCCAAAACTAATCACCCTAACACCCATATGAATAAACTATAAATGATTATAAATAACATCTATTTCAATACGATCACTCTCTAAAGCCCAAATGCCACCTACAAAGCCTTTCGCTTTTACCTGATGGGAGAAACTAAACCCAATTGAGCAATGGTAAAATCTACCTTGCTCTTGCTTACCCAAGTTTCCAGTAAAATAATAATGTTAATCTCAAATTCTCTAACATATTCCTTCACAATTTGGTAAAATCTAGGATTTTCGTATCCTTGGTAATTCCAAATAAAAATCATAGGACTCATCATCAAAAGCATACAAAAATAGAATTATACCAGGCTCAAACCTAATTTTTAACCCCATCGTGTATCTCACATGAAACCGCCACATCCATAACCTCAGTTGTTTGAGGTTTGATTTCTTCAGAAACCATTTCAATCTATTCTGCTAGAGCCTACATTGCTTCAATCATCAAGACCAACCTATCCCTCTTCGGACATAGTCACACCTAAGGTATTTTTGGTCTACTCCAAAACTTACCCTTCATTATAGCGGAAGCCCTTCAAAGAGTGGTAGGAGCTATTCCACAAGTTGCACCAATGCCCGCAATTCAGCAAGCTTCAATAAAAGAACTACGAAAGTATGATTCCACCAAGTTTAAAAGATTAAAAGGAGTTGATCCCTCGATAGCTGAAGCTTGGCTTGAATCGATGAATCAAATATTGCAACAACTTGAGTGTTCTCTACACAAGTGTCTCACATGTATAGTTTCTCTCCTGAAAAAGGAAGTGTATCAATGGTGGCTGACATTTATCTAACATGTGTTAGTTGTACAGAAAAAGGCATAGGGGCGAGTGTTGGAAAAAGATCAGGACGTGCTTCCATTATGGGTCATTAGACCATTTTGTTCAAGATTGTCCAAGAAATGATGTTAATTCTCCTGCTACCACTCAGAGGTTTGCTCCTACTATTAGGGGTTAGGGAAATCCTTGTGGGGCCTCCATATCAACGGGTAGCTTGACAAAAGGGATTGTGTCATAGTTAAGAGATCCAAGGCTGGAGTCCTAGTAATTTGATATGCGATAATTTGATACGTCAAATTGGTTCTCCAATACACTCGAGGAGCTTATTCTCAAGCAATTTACGTGTCTTTTATATGTTTTTATTAATTTTTAGTTTCAAACCTTAATAGACATTTTTGTTAAGTTTTACCCATTTTGAGACCCAAATTGGCCAAACGGTGCCATAAAGAACTTCACGATGTGATTAAGTTTATGTAGAGAGACGATAATGGCCTAACCTCGAGAAAAATATCATTAAGAGTGGGTGTCGTGAAACTGATGCCATTGAAGTTGCAACACATAGACTTTTCACCTTAATGATGCAAAACTTTAACGAAAAATTAATAGGAAAGATTATTATCCTGGGAGTCGTGATCCTGAAGGACGGATGTCGCAACATCGAGCCAACGTCGTGATACCGAGCCTCCGAAATTGTGATACCTGTAACACCCCAAACCCGGTCTATGTGTTAAGACCAGACTTGGTATGCCACACAAATCGAACATACATCTAGTCATCTAATGAATTAAAGAAAACAGATCTTCAAAAAACTATTTTGGAGATGGAGTTTATCAAAAACCGAGGTTAATTTAAAATCTATGATTTTAGAACATAAGAGTTCATAATTTGATCTCAGAGAAATAATTGGTTAAATTTTTAAAGAAGTTTAAAAGAATTCAAAAGGAATTTGAAAACAAAATTCATAAAAGAGTTTTCAAAGAAATTTTTACGAGTTAGTGATATATAAGAAAAACCCCTTTTTATACGTAAATTTAAGAAAACATTTATAAAATTAAATTAGTCCCCTTTTAGTATCTAAAACATATTAAAATCCATCCACGAGTAATCCATAAAAATGACACCAGAGGCCTTATTACATCACTTAATTAAGTAAAAATACTAAAGAGTAGTTCAAAGTTCATAAAAACCATTATTTGAAGTATGGCCCCCGCGAAGTCATCCCCGGCCCAAGCCTCCATCAATTATCATTACCTGAGAAGGGTAAGAAAACGGGTTGAGATACTTAGAACTCAGTGTGTAACCCACTTACCAAGTCCACTGGGCCAAACCATTCAAGCATTTAATTGGGCTTGAGCCCATTTATGAATATAACAATATAGTAATTAAAAATGTATGTGAAATGCAATTCCCAACCAAGCTTAAATTTCCATCCGCTACACACCACCCGTACCAACCAGCACACCTGTGGGGATCAAGTCAACCCACCCCGCCAACACACCAATCGCAGGCATTAAGCCATTTAATTCGCAGGCAAAATGCCATTTAAATCAATGATTCGCAGGCCAGTTGCCATTAACACGCAGGCATTAAGCCATTTAATACAATATTTCGTAGGCCAGTGGCCATTAATACGCAGGCATTAAGCCATTTAAACTGGGCACGAAGCCTTCTTCTCTTCATCAAAATATCCCAACCCATGCAATCATGTATTTAAAATGCATAACCATTCATTTATATGATAAATTCAACATAAGGCCCATAAATAATAAAAATTATTACAAAACTGGCCCATTTCACAATTTGGCCCATTTATCACAATTTGGCCCATTTCACAATTTGACCCATTTATCACAATTTGGCCCATTAAGCAATATAACAAATCGGCCTATATAACAATCTATCAAAACGGCCCATTAACACATAAGGCCCATATATCACTTTTTATCATATTAGCCCATTAGGGGCAATTTCGTAACTTTCACGATTTTAATATCGATTTCATGCACTTACACTAAAGTATTAATAAACCATATTTTTTCCGATTTACCAACTTTGCGATTATTAGTCTAATGCTTAATAACAGTATAACATCTAACCCATGAGATAAGTGTGAAATTACACACCTGATTACGGTGAGAACTATACTTTCCCGCTCGTCGATACCTAAATACGTGTCACGCTTGATTAGAACACTAATACTTAATATAAATCTATACTAAAGATGAGTGATCTAGATCTTTACCCTTGGAATCTCGAACAACAACTATTTGTCGGTTCTCCCCGGTTGACGGTTCACAACCCGATGGGAAATCCCGAACAGCTAATGGCTCCGAACTACGAACAACTTCGAATAATCGATTCTCCTCAGATGAGGGTCCACAACCCGGTGGAAAATCCTGGATTGCCGAAACAGCCCTTCACTTGAATCTAGAGGGAATAGCGAAGCCGCCCCTCTTCCAAACACTATTCACCACCCTTTTCGACCCTATCTTGTTTGCCATGAAATCCTACGTTCATGGGATGAAAATCGAGCGATAACGTCCCTAAAATAAAATTGATTAATAATTCATCTTTGACGAAATAACAAGTAATATGGAAGTCCTTGATATAAACACTTACCTTAACACTTTGAACCAAATCCTAGCGATTCACGATGATTACGAATACTCCGAGTTTTGGCCTTCACTTTATCACTATAAAGACGAAAAGATTGTCTAAGAGAAAGGGATAGAGGATGCTATTTTCGGTCAAAAGACCCTCCCAAACTAATATATATATTCGGCTAAAGAAAAGAAGAGAATAAAGATTTGAAAAGGATTCTTACCGATTATTCAAAACGAGTGCAAAGAAAACGATTGATAAGAAAATATATGTGAAGAGGGAGGTTCGGCCAAGAAGAAAAATTTGATGAAGATGATGCTAGCAGTATTCGGCCATGGAGGAAAAGAGAAGGGAGAAAATGTTGAATGGATTTTGTAAGAAGAAACAAATGAAATAGAGGTATAGGACAATTAGAGGTTTCGGTTTTGGTTCATTTCAAGAATGAAAGATGATCAAAAAGAAAGGTTTGAGGCTAGAGAGCATTCAGCTATGGAGAAAGAAAAGAAAAAAGAAATTGGCCTTCAAGTCTTGGTGTTTTCAGCACTAGGGGAAAAATGGCTTGAGAAAATAGGCAAATTTAGACCAAAATGGTCAAAATGGAATGACCAAAAGAAGAAAAACAAAGATGTTCACCAAGGCCTAAAGTGCATTCGGCTATGAGAGGAAAAGATGAAAAGAAAAGTGTTTTGGGAGAAACAAAAATGACCAAAATGAGGGTGATAACTAGCTACACAACCTTACCAATGCCATCAACAAAAATTCGGCCACCCCCTAGCCCCCAAAACCGTCCAACTTCATGGACAAAGTTTGGCCATTCAAAACTTTCCAAAACACATTCCTTAAAATGTGCCTTGTGTCCCCTACATACCTTATCCCATTGATTTCTTTCCCTATGTTCAATTCTTGCCTTAAACCATTAGCCAACTTGCCATAAAAATAAAGTCCAAGCTACCATAAATACTAGCTTGACCGACACTATAAAGATGGGAAACAAAAATAAAAATTCCACATGCATAACAAGGGATTCGATCCTCTTCCCTCAAGCAATACTTATGGCGCCAACTCCACTTTACTACTAGCTCATCTTATGCTAGCTTTTGTCACTTAATTTCCTTAAACATCAAGGTCACTTGTTCCACTTCAATAAAGTACTCCTTACTAAAATTTATTCTAATTCTGAATAAATCCTGAGCCTTCTCAAGGCTATATAATAAACACACAAATTAAATCATTCACAAGCTAAGCACCAAAGTTATGCAACATAACGATACTCAATTTTTAGGATGTTACAATTCTACCCCCTTAAAGAAAATTTCGTCCTTGAAATTTACCTGGTTAAAAGAGGTGAGGATATTGTCACCGAATTGCGTCCTCAGGATCCCACGTAGCTTCTTCTGCTCTGTGATTACGCTATAGAACCTTAACCAACGGCACCGACTTCTTTCTTAGCACCTTAACATCTCGATCTAAAATTTTCATCGGTTCCTCCTCGAAAGACGAGTCCGGCCTTATCTCCCCTTCTTCTACCGGTACAATGTGAGACGAATCCGATCTATAACACCTCAGCATAGAAACATGGAAGACACTATGAATCTGACTCAACTCCGGAGGTAATTCAAGCTGATAGGCCACTGGTCCTACACGCTTCAACACACGGTGTGGTCCAATGAACCTAGGACTCGACTTGCCCTTCCTCCCAAATCTAAAAATTTTCTTCCAAGGTGAGACTTTCAGAAAGACCTGATCTCCCACCGCAAACTCAATATCCTTACGCTTCAGATCTGCATACGACTTTTGTCTATCCAAAGCTTCCTTTAACCGTGCTCGAATCACCTTTACCTTTTCTTCTGTCTCAGATATCAGTTTAGGACCCAACAACTGTCGTTCCCCCAATTCAGTCCAACAAGTAGGGGTACGACACCTATGAACGTATAACGCTTCATAGGGCACCATTTGAATACTGGATTGGTAACTGTTATTATACGCGAACTCTGCCAACGGTAGGAAATCCTCCCAGCTACCTCTGAAGTCAATTACACAACCCCTTAACATGTCTTCCAAAATCTGAATTACTCTTTCTGACTGACCATCTGACTGAGGATGAAAAGCCGTACTGAAGTTTAACTTTGTTCCCAAAGCCTCATGCAAAGCTTTCCAAAACCGTGATGTAAACCTAGGATCCCTGTCCGATATGATAGACACTGGTACTCCATGCAACCTCACGATCTCAGATACATACAGCTTAGCCAACTTCTGCAGCGAGTGATCCGTACGAACTGGTAGAAAATGAGAAGTCTTCGTTAATCGATCTACTACCACCCAAACGGAATCTTTCTTAGTAGGTGTTAAGGGTAACCCACTAACAAAGTCCATCGTTATCCGCTCCTATTTCTATAGAGGAATCTTTACCGGTTGCAATAAACCCGATGGTAATTGATGTTCCGCCTTCACTTGTTGACAAGTCAAGCACTTACTCACGAAATCGGTAACCTCTCGCTTCAACCCTGGCCACCAATACTGCTCTCGTAGGTCTCGATACATCTTATTTCCTCCAGGGTGCATAGCATAAGGGCTACTATGCGCCTCCCGCAGAATCATTTGTCTCAAATCCAAATCCATGGGCATACAAACTCTTCCACCAAAACACAACACTCCATCCTGGTTTATTCCAAAGTCCCCTATTACACCACTTTAAACTTGTTGCATTAAAGGACCCAACTTTTCAGCTGATAACTGCTTTTTCTTGATCTGTTCTAACCACAAAGGCTTCACCTAAAGTTCCGCTAGCAGACTACTATCCTCATACAAGCTGAGATGAGAAAACATTGCTCTTAACTCCGATGCTACCTTACGACTCAAAGCGTCTGCCACCACGTTAGCCTTTCCAGGATGATACTCGATTGAGAAATCATAATCCTTTAACAGCTCCACCCATCTCCGTTGTCTCAAGTTCAACTCCTTTTGGGTAAGGAGGTACTTAAGACTCTTATGGTCCGTATAAATGATAGACTTCTTACCGTAGAGATAATGCCTCCAAATTTTTTAAAGCAAAAACCACCGCAACCAACTCCAAATCATGAGTAGGATAGTTGACTTCGTGCGGCCTCAACTGACGAGATGCATAAGCTACCACCTTTCCACCTTGCATCAACACACATCCTAAACCCGTGTGTGACGCATCACAGTAAACGGTAAACTCTTTTCCAGCCTCAGGTTGAATCAGTACTGGCGCTTCTGTCAAAATCTTCTTCAGTTTCTCAAAACTCTCTTGTTGTTTACCTGCCCACACAAACGGTACTCCCTTTCGCAACAGTTTAGTTAAGGGTGTAGCGATCAACGAAAACCCCTCGACAAAGCGTCTATAATAACCAGCCAAACCCAAGAAACTCCGAATTTCAGCCACTGACTTCGGTGGTTTCCAATCCAACACAACCTCTACTTTCCGAGGATCAACTCTTATTCCTTCGGCTGACACGACATGACCCAAGAAAGTCACTTCCTTTAGCCAAAATTCGCACTTACTGAATTTGGCATAAAGTTGTTTATCTCGCAGTATTTGCAATACTATGCGCAATTGTGAGTCATGCTCTTCTTCATTCCTCGAATATACCAAAATATCATCTATGAACACCACCACAAACCGGTCTAGATAGGGTTGGAAGACTCGGTTCATCATGTCCATAAATGCAGCTGGTGCATTAGTCAACCCGAATGGCATCACTAAAAACTCATAATGTCTATAACGAGTTCGGAATGCCGTCTTATGAATATCTGCCTCCTTAACCTTGAGTTGATGATAACCCGATCTCAAATCAATCTTGGAGAAAACTGAAGCTCCTCTCAATTGATCAAACAGGTCGTCGATTCTCGGCAATGGATACCTATTTTTGATCGTCAATTTATTCAACTGCCTATGATCAATGCACATACGCATCGACCCATCTTCTTCTTGACGAACAAAACTGGTTCTCCCCACGGAGACACACTCGGTCGGATAAAACCCTGATCCAACAATTCTTGAATTTGAGCTTTAAGCTCCGCTAACTCTTTCGGTGCCATTCTATAAGGAGCAATGGACACTAGAGCCGTTTCGGGCATAAGCTCAATGCCAAATTCTACTTCCCGGTCTGGAGGTAGTCCCAGAAGTTCTTCAGGAAAGACATCAGGAAAATCTTTTACCGTTCTCACACCCTCCACTGATAACTCATTGGCATCCAAAGCACTAATGAAGGCTAGGAACGCTCCATACCCTTTTCGCACCAAATTTTCTTCCTTTAAAGCAGATACCACATTTGCCAAAAAGTTCCTTCACTCGCCTATCATTACTACCTCATTATCATCCAAAGTCTGGATTGACATCCGCTTTGCAGCACAATCCAATTGCGCCCGGTGTTTTGCCAACCAATCCATGCCCAAAATAAGATCGAATTCGCCGAAAGGCAGTTCCATCAAATCTGCCAGAAATATTTCTCTTTGAATTTCTAAAGGCAGTCTCTAAACAATTTATTCACGATTACAGACTGTCCTAAAGGACTAATTACCGTCATCTCTCTATCAGTAATCTCAGATCTAATATTCAAGTTTCCAGATATGGCACTAGCAACATACGAGTGGGTAGACCCGATATCTATCAAAGCAGTGACAGGTACATCAAAGATGAAGAACGTACCAGTTATCACATCAGGTGCATTGCCATCCTCCCTACACCTGACCGCATAGACCAACCCCGGCTGTCTTACCTCCGCGTTACCTCTAAAGCCATTACCTCGACCCGGTGCACCTTGACCACGTCCAACACCATTACCACCACGACCTGGTCCACGGCCTCTCGGTGGCTGTTGAGCTCCTCTGGCTGGCTGTGCATCAGGGTTACAAGCTTCCTGAGTCGGAGTAGTCCGTTGAGGGCAATTCCTATACTGGTGATCCTTGGAACCACATTTAAAACAACCACCAGTTCTCTTCCAGCATTCCTCGGGGTGTCATTTCCCATAGTCAGCATAGTCTCAACTCTGATTGGTAGCCACAGGTGCTCTAGCTTGAGCTGGCTCATCATTTTGAGGCCTATTTTGAACTTTTTAGAAGAACCCGAGTACTTAAAGTCCCTCTTGCCTCTGACTCTTTCCCGGTTCTGGCGTTCTAAGTTCTTAGCCTCTTCGGCTATCTTGGCTTTCTCCACAAGCGTAGCAAAAGTCCTTACTTGTTGTGGGGCTATCAGTACCCACAACTCATCATTCAATCCATCCTCAAAACGTACACAGCGTTCATGATCAGTTGGCACTATCGTGCGAGCATAACGGCTCAAGCGAAGAAATTCTGCCTCGTAAGCTGCCATCGTCTTATTTCCTTGAACCAGATTCAGGAATTCCTTCCTCCGGGCATCCACATAACTTGTCCCGACATACTTCCCTTGGAAAGCAGCTTCGAAGAAATCCCAAGTAACAAGTACAGCCTCAGTGCCTTCTCGAACAGTAAGCCACCATTGATACGCCTCGGCCCTTAACAAGGACACCGCTCCTCTCAGTTTCTACTCGACGGTGCACTCTAAATCATCTATGATTCGTTCCACTGCCTCGAGCCAATATTTCGCAACATTCAGAGCTACACCGAAGATAACCCTGAAAACCTCGACACCACTTAATTTAAGTCGTTCTGGTATTGATCCACGAGTTGCTGGCCCAGTTCTAGGCCCAACAACCCTTTCTAGGACTCGCAACATTGCTTGGGTCAAAGTAATGTCCTCTCTCATATAGTCATGGGATCCATTTTCCGACACAGGTGATGCCGGTGCATCCATTTTTGGCATATGTCCCGATGCCTCAGACACGGCTCTAGCTCCTCGGCCTCTACCACGATCACGTCTACCACGTCCACATCCTCTAGCGCTCATAATGACTAATTCGGTGTTTTATGAATCAGAAAACTATTTCAGTGTTTATTAATGATATTTTATGAGATATAAGAGATAGAGTTGTTTTCGCATACACATCCTATAGTCTCAATCTCTATAGTTTTAACACCTAAAACTAAAAGTTCTAGAATGTTCCTATGATCATATCACAATAATAATCATTTAGTATACAAATACTTACTTGACTTGGTGCCGGATGCTCGTGGTGCCATACTACCTTTAAAACATAAATTCTATAAATTTGAAACAGTTTTAAATGAAAATTGTTGTTGAACCCAAACCACAGCCGAGTTTTGAAACTGGCTATGATACCATAAAATGTAACACCCCAAACTCGGTCTATGCGTTAAGACCAGACTTGGTATGCCATACAAATCGAACATACATCTAGTTATCTAATGAATTAAAGGAAACAGATCTTCAAAAAACTATTTTGGAGATGGAGTTTATCAAAAATCGAGGTTAATTTGAAATTTATGATTTTAGAACATAAGAGTTTATAATTTGATCTCAGAGAAATAATTGGTTAAATTTTTAAAGAAGTTTAAAAGAATTCAAAAGGAATTTGAAAACAAAATTCATAAAAGAGTTTTCACAGAAATTTTTACGAGTTAGTGATATTTAAGAAAAACCCCTTTTTATACGTAAATTTAAGAAAACATTTATAAAATTAAATTAGTCCTTTTTTAGAATCTAAAACATATTAAAATCCATCCACGAGTAAAAATCTAATTAAAATGACACCAGATGCCTTATTACATCACAACTGAAAAATTAATTAAGTAAAAATACTAAAGAGTAGTTCAAAGTTCATAAAAACCATCATTTGAAGTATGGCCCCTGCGAAGTCATCCCCGGCCCAAGCCTCCATCAACTATCATTACCTGAAAAGGGTAAGAAAACGGGGTGAGTTACTTAGAACTCAGTGTGTAACCCACTTACCAAGTCCACTGGGCCAAACCATTCAAGCATTTAATTGGGCTTGAGCCCATTTACGAATATAACAATATAGTAATTAAAAATGTATGTGAAATGCAATTCCCAACCAAGCTTAAATTTCCATCCGCTACACACCACCCGTACCAACCAGCACACCTGTGGGGATCAAGTCAACCCACCCCGCCAACATACCAATCGCAGGTATTAAGCCATTTAATTCGCAGGCAAAATGCCATTTAAATCAATGATTCGCAGGCCAGTGGCCATTAACACGCAGGCATTAAGCCATTTAATACAATATTTCGCAGGCCAGTGGCCATTAATACGCAGGCATTAAGCCATTTAAACTGGGCACGAAGCCTTCTTCTCTTCATCAAAATATCCCAACCCATGCAATCATGTATTTAAAATGCATAACCATTCATTTATATGATAAATTCAACATAAGGCCCATAAATAATTAAAATTATTACAAAACTGGCCCATTTCACAATTTGGCCAATTTCACAATTTGGCCCATTTCACAATTTGGCCCATTTCTCACAATTTGGCCCATTTCTCAATGTGGCCCATTAAGCAATATAACAAATCGGCCCATATAGCAATCTATCAAAATGGCCCATTAACACATGAGGCCCATATATCACTTTTTATCATATTAGCCCATTAAGGGCGATTTCGTAACTTTCACGATTTTAATACCGATTTCATGCACTTACACTAAAGTATTAATAAACAATATTTTTTCTGATTTACCAACTTTGCGATTACTAGTCTAATGCTTAATAACGGTATAACATCTAACCCATGAGATAAGTGTGAAATTACACACCTGATTATGGTGAGAACTATACTTTCCCACTCGTCGATACCTAAAAACGTGTCACGCTTGATTAGAACACTAATACTTAATATAAATCTATACTAAAGATGAGCGATCTAGATCTTTACCCTCGGAATCTCGAACAACAACTATTTGTCGGTTCTCCCCGGTTGACGGTTCACAACACGATGGGAAATCCCGAACAGCTAATGGCTCTGAACTACGAACAACTTCGAATAATCGATTCTCCTCGGATGAGTGTCCATAACCCGGTGGAAAATCCTGGATCGCTGAAACAGCCCTTCGCTTGAATCTAGAGGGAATAGCGAAATCGCCCCTCTTCTGAACACTATTCACCACCCTTTTTGACCCTATCTTGTTTGCACGAAATCCTACGTTCACTGGATGAAAATCGAGTGATAACGTCCCTAAAATAAAATCGGTTAATAATTCATCTTTGACGAAATAACAAGTAATATGGAAGTCCTTGATATAAACTCTTACCTTAACACTTTGAACCAAATCCTAGCGATTCACGATGATTACGAATACTCTGAGTTTCGGCCTTCACTTTATCACTATAAAGACAAAAAGATTGTCTAAGAGAAAGGGATAGAGGATGCTATTTTCGGTCAAAAGACCCTTCCGAACTAATATATATATTCGACTAAAGAAAAGAAGAGAATAAATATTTGAAAAGGGTTCTTACCGATTATTCAAAACGAGTGCAAAGAAAATGATTGATAAGAAAATATATGTGAAGCGGGAGGTTCAGCCAAGAAGAAAAATTTGATGAAGATGATGCTAGCAGTATTCGGCCATGGAGGAAAAGAGAAGGGAGAAAATGTTTAATGGATTTTGAAAGAAGAAAATGATGAAATAGAGGTATAGGACAATTAGAGGTTTCAGTTTTGGTTCATTTCAAGAATGAAAGATGATCAAAAAGAAAGGTTTGAGGCTAGAGAGCATTTGGCTATGGAGAAAGAAAAGAAAAAAGAAATTGGCCTTCAAGTCTTGGTGTTTTCGGCACTAGGGGAAAAATGGCTTGAGAGAATAGGCAAATTTAGACCAAAATGGTCAAAATGGAATGACCAAAAGAAGAAAAACAAAGATGTTCACCAAGGCCTAAAGTGCATTCGGTTATGAGAGGAAAAGATGAAAAGAAAAGTGTTTTGGGAGAAACAAAAATGACCAAAATGAGAGTGACTACTAGCTACACAACCTTACCAATGCCATCAACAAAAATTCGGGCACCCCATAGCCCCCAAAACCGTCCAAGTTCATGGACAAAGTTTGGCCATTCCAAACTTTCCAAAACACATTCCTTAAAATGTGCCTTGTGTCCCCTACATACCTTATCCCATTGATTTCTTTCCCTATGTTCAATTCTTGCCTTAAACCATTAGCCAACTTGCCATAAAAATAAAGTCCAAGCTACCATAAATACTAGCTTGACCGACACTATAAAGATGGGAAGCAAAAATAAAAATTCCACATGCATAACAGGGGATTCGATCCTCTTCCCTCAAGCAATACTTATGGCGCCAACTCCACTTTACTACTAGCTCATCTTATGCTAGCTTTTGTCACTTAATTTCCTTAAACATCAAGGTCACTTGTTCCACTTCAATAAAGTACTCCTTACTAAAATTTATTCTAATTCTGAATAAATCCCGAGCCTTCTCAAGGCTATATAATAAACACACAAATTAAATCATTCACTAGCTAAGCACCAAAGTTATGCAACATACCGATACTCAATTTTTAGGATATTACAATACCACTGAAGGTGTTTGTAACGGTCCTAAATTCTCGAGTCAACGTTCGAGCGTTGACCTGGGTTACCGATAGATAAATTTATTTCAGTATTGGGTTCTGTTGGAATTATTTTGGGTGAAATTTGGACCTTTTTATAAGAAATTAAGGATGTTGGGAAGCTTGTGTGAAGTAGGGGAAGATGGATGGCTAATATGGTGATTTTACCATTTATGAATAAAAGCCTTCTTCAAATTAATGGGAAAAGATGGTTTGCCAAATTGAGGTATGGGATAAAGTGGCTTTGCCTCCATTTTTCCTTATATTATAATCACCTTATTTTTTTTCTTTTTACATTTCTTTATTTTTTTTCTTCTTTCCATCTATTTCCCTTAGCAAACCGTGTAAAGGGAGATAGATTTGAATGAGTTCTCACCATTTTTCATCCTTTAAATCTCAAAGTAGGTAAGGGTCTTGATCTAACTTTTTTTTAAAGTTCCATGAAAAAAATATATATATATATGTTCATCAAGGATGAAAGTGGAGGTTTTTGGGTGTTTGGGAGGGTTTGAGTTTGAGGAAGTCTCTACCCATCTTCTCGTATATTATTTATTTATTTAAAGCATGTATTTTTGCATCCTATCAAATTTTTTTTTGTGGGAAATCTTTTGTGTTACATGTTTATTAGTTAAAGAGGGTGGTGAATCTTCTAAAGCTAAGGGTAAAGGCAAAGTGGTGGAGAACTAGGCAAGAAACTTTGTTGGTGTTCTTTCATCAAGGTGGTACCCTGTAACTCTTCTATACTTCTTGATAAGTCATAAATATGATGGTTGTGTGATAATGCATGCATGTTTTATTTCTTTGGGTGGAAATCATGTTTGGATGATTTAAAATGAAGCTAAAAACTTAGTTGTGAAATCTGCCAGAAACAAATTATTACATGAACATTAAGTTTAAAATTCACCATAAATTCTATAAAAATATCTAAGAAGTGATATATACATCATTGTAACCGTGAGTTAGTCTATTTTTGTTTATAACAAACATAGATCGATTTTGATTTGTATTTTAAAAGATATGAATTTTTTAGTGTTAAAAGGTCATAAAAATCTGGCAGCAGAATTTTTACAAAATAGATTTAGCAGTGATTTTGAAAAATCACCAAAACAATTATAAGATAAAATAGGAAGTGAGACTTATATCTTTATAAACGTACAGAATTCTAGTTTCATTTAAAGAAAATGGTGCTTGATTTAGAGTTATATAGTAAGAGTTATTAATTTTTAAATGAGAAAAGGTCAGAATGTCAAGGTAGTAGATTATCACATCTCCTTAATTGATATTTTAGCTGGAATGATAAGCAAGTTGAAACGAGTATGAGACTCAAATGTCATGCTTTTATTTTTGTGATTATATTTTTGATACTTTGTTTGCGCTCAACCTTCGAGCTCTAACATAACTAACGGCCATGAGTGGCACTCGGGATAACCCTACGGACACCCGAGATTATTTGACTAGCGGCCATGAGTGGCGTGGGACTATTCGAATACCCCAATTATTTGAGTAGTATATGAAATCTAACAATTTTGACAAGTTTGATATGCAAGTTATTTGGTTATGTAGATTTAATGACTCATGATTTAATTATTCGATACTCATGTCATGTTTCTATGTATACATTTGATTTGCATGCTTATATTTATGAAATGCTTGAAGTATGGTAGATTTGTTGTGTACCACTAAGCCTGTAAAGCTCAGCCTTCAAATTGTCTCAATGTTTAGATTTGTAGACTTTTGTTCGTGTCTGAGGAACATCATCGATGAGAGACTCCTAGCATTACGTATTCAGAGTACAATACCTTATCTATTAGTGGACATTGTATTCCTAAGGCCTTACTTGTATTTTTTTTGTAGGTCTGTAACTCATTTATCTTTTTTTTTTATTTTAACTATTTTGATATACAATGATATTGGAGCTCCACACATTTTGTATAACTACTTTTATTACTATTTTCAGTATAACTATGTATGGTATTTTCTCTTATATAAAATGTATTTCAATGTTTTAAATTATTTGAAATTTTTGTTGGGTTGATTTGGTGTCCTGATGTAGCGCCTTAGTATTCGAGTACTCCGTATCCGAGATTAGGGTGTTACATTTAGTGGTATCAAAGCAAGGTTTAGCCGATTCTAGGACTAGCTGGTCAGTCGTAGTAAGGTGTCGATTAATACATGCCCTAAGTTTAAAAGTGTACTCTTCTAAGACTGGAAGCCTGATGATGCTTTCTCTTTTCTATTTCGTCTTCAGATTCGACATGGCCGACGATTCAAATCGTAGCCATGAGGCTAGGGAGGAGAGTCATGCCTCTTCGATGGATGATACGAGAGATGAGTTTGTCCCGAACACAGACGACTTTGACATTCTAATGGGTCTGAGTGTGGATGAGGCAGCTTACTTCCAGAATCTTAATTTTGCGCTGCATCGTATCCTTTGAGTGATCCCGAGGGTTCAACCTACCCCACTTGCTCCACCACCACCTGTCATTCCGCAGAAGACTCCGATAGAGAGATTTTGCAATTGTAAGGTGGAAGACTTTTACGACACTAGCGAGGATGGCCCGATAATTGCTGGTCAGTGGTTGAGGGAAACACTGAGGACTTTGAGGCCGCTCCATTTTACCCCTGAAGGTAACTTGGAGTACATCATCTCATTGTTGAAGCGTGATGTATATGATTGGTAGGAGACGGTCAAGATGGCTTTACAGCCACAATAGCCGACGTGGGATCAATTCTTGTTTGAGTTCCGAAGGAAGTACATCGGTCAGGCACATATGGATGACTTGAGGATGCAATTTTCACGACTAGTCCAGGGCAATTGGCTGGTGTATGAGTATGAGAGAGACTTTCTACGATTGAATCGCTTCGCCCCTGAGTCAGTGGCTTCTGAGAGCCTAAGGTGCAGGAGATTCCATGAGGGGCTGCACATTGCTATTCACACTTATTTGGTGGCAGACCCGCCCGAGGTATTTTCAAAATTGGTACGGCAAGCTAATGCTGTAAAAAGGGTTCTAGGAATGAGATTGAGCTCGTCAAACGAGTCTAGTATCCAGAGTAAGAGGGCTTCTGACACTGCGAGATTGTCTTAGATAGCAGCCAAGAGGATTCAAGATTCTAGAGGATTCAGGAGAGCTCCATTGACACAATCTCAGAGGTTAGGTCAAGGGTTAGGACTAGGGGCTCGTAAGAGACCATTGACTTCCTCGTCGCTAGCGAGTTTAGGAGGGTCAGTCGGGACCCCAACTTTTATAGTTTGTAATTTCAGTGGCCGGAGACATCCCGGGGAGTGTTATCAGACGACTAGAGCTTGTTTCCAGTGTTGGTCCACTGAGCATTTTATCAGAGATTGCCCTAGAGCTACCGGTGCTTCGCCTGCTCAGACTTAGAGATCAACACCTTCTTTTCAATATGGTAGAAGGTCAATTCATGGTGGTGATAATATCGCCTCAGGCTAGCAGAGTAGAGGCACGATCAGATCTGCAGTCGTATCTGATATTTGAGTTTCATCTAGATAGTAGCTGTGAAGGCTTGGAAAGACTGCAACGTCACTGATGTGATTAAAGGTATTTTCACATTGTTCTCCATTCCTATTACTGCATTAGTAGACTTCGGGTCCATGCATTCATATATCTGCAGTAAGATCATCCGAGAGAGGGAGGTATTCCTGTTGAGGAGTTAGATGTTGGGGTTCAAGTATCTAGCCCGTTAGGACTTGATATGTTGGTGGATAAGGTGTATCGAAGATGTCCAGTTGAGATTCAGGGTAAGCTATTTTCGGCAGACTTGATGGAGTTGCCCTTTCGAGAGTTTGATGTAATTTTGGGCATGGATTGGTTGACTAAGCATGATGCAAGTTTAAGATGTAGAGTGAGGCAGATTAAGCTCTGTGGGTTGGATGGAACCAGAGTCCTAGTAACTAATGAGATTAGTGAATGCTCGTCTTATGTCATTCTATGACTGTAGCTCAGAGGTAGATCAGTAGAGGCTGCGAAGCCTTCTTCGCTTGTGTGGTGGTATAAGGGTCCAAAGTCCGGCATTGAAGGTCATGTAGACTGTGAATGAGTTTCCAAATGTTTTTCCTGAAGAGTTTTCGGGATTACTGTAACGACCTAATTTTCAGTGGTGTCGGAAATGGTGATATGAGATCACTAAATCTGACAAGTAAGATTGAAATAGGTAGTAATTTAATATTTATGAGTCAAGTGAGAATTTAGAAGAATTTTTGGGATTGGTGAATTTAGTGAATTAAAAGAATTTATTAGGTCAAATGGGTCAAAAACGAGGTATCGAGACCTCGAATTTGACAATCGAGCCATAAATATTTTTAGAAATATTTATGGAGTATTATTAAGTTAGTATTAAAGTTTGGTTGAGAAATTTAAATGTTTGGGTAGTCAATTTAATAAAAGGACTAAATTGTAACAAATGCAAAATTGCTAGAAGAATTAAATAGCTCAAGTATTAAAAGAAAAAGGATTTAAAGAGCAATTAAACCTAAAAGTGAGAAGGTTGGACGGTAAAGGCAAGGGAATCAGCTGGAGATAAGGGAAATAAGGGCAAAATTGGAATTTTGTAATTTTAACATATGTATTAAGATAAGATTGAAAATAATCTAGACAAAATCTTCACATTTTCTCAGCCAAAAACGTCAGAAGAGTTCTGGAGAAAGCTGATTTTCATACTAATACATCCTGTGAGTTTAATTCATGCTTTTTCTTGATAATTTTTATGCTTTTATGACTTTTACAATTAGATCCACTTATAGAATTCATTAGTTTTTGATTTGGTGGGTAAAATTAAAAGTTACCCTTGCTGAGAAATGGAAGTTTATGATGAATTATTATGAAAATTAAATTTTAATTTCATATTAAGGTGGTTTTATTAAGTGATTTTGATAGGAAATGATATTTAGGACCTAATTGTGAAAAAGTTGTGAATTAGAGGTTTCTGTTGAAATTTAGAATATCAAAGGTTGTGAAATAGTTTGTAATGATAGAATAAAGTTTTGATTGAGAAAAATTAGTTCAATTGATGGCTGAATTGAGCAGGGACTAAATTGTAAAAACTGTAAATTTTGGGGTAAAAGTGCAATTTCGAAATTTGAAGAGCATAATTTGTGAAGTGGAATGGAAATGAAATATATGCTAATGAGTGAAAATATTTTACAATTATAGATCGAGAACCCGAAGCAAGTCGAGGAAAAGAAAAAGTAACTGAATAGTCCCTGAATTTTCTCAAATTCTGCAAATTGACTCAGGTAAGTTCATATGGCTGAAATTTAGTGATTAAATGTAAATTTTATGAATTATATCATGAATGATGAGATATATTTGTTGATGAGTTAAGGATAAAATGACAATGCGAAAAGTGATTAAATAATCAAATTGAGCGGAACATCGGATTTGAGTACTTCTGATCAGTGACAAGTGAAAGTGAAAAGTGGTAGCTTCGGCTGCCTGATCAGTGAAAAGTGGTAGCTTCAGCTACCTGATCAGTGAAAAGTGGTAGCTTCGGCTGCCTGATCAGTGAATCAGTGAAAAGTGGTAGCTTCGGCTGCCTGATCAGTGAAAAGTGGTAGCTTCGGCTGCCTGATCAGTGAAAAGTGGTAGCTTCGGCTACCTAATCAGTGAAAAGTGGTAGTTTCGGCTACCTGATCAGCGAAAAGTGGAAGTGAAGTACTCAATTTTCCGTAACCGTTCCCTAATTTGATTAAGGATGGTAAGTGACAAAAAGGGCCCAAAAGAGTTAAAGTAAATGGATAAATGGTAGTGAGATTATACGAAAGCACTCACCAAATTGTGGTTGACAGGTGAATTTAGTAATTGTACATAATGTATAAGAGTATGAATGTTTGGTAAGATTTATATTTTATGCCTATAAACTTACTAAGTTTCTATAAACTTACTTGAGTGTTTTCAATGTCTCATGTAGATTGACGTGTAAATATACGGAGGATCGGATCAACACTGAGGATCACACTATCAAGATTATCTCCGGTAGCTTTTGTTTTATGTTTAAAGATTTATATGGCATGTATAGAGTTTAAATGAGATGAAGTAAGGATGTTTTAAACTAGTTAATAATATTTTATAATGAACCAGTTTTTGAATTACTGCAGTAACGTGATTTTGAAAAATCACCAAAAATAGAAGAAATGGAATTAGAAAGTGAAAGAGATATGAATTGAAAGCTCTTTGAGTCTAATTTCATATAAAAGAAATATGGTAAGCAAAAGAAATGGAAATAATGAGATATTTAAATTTTAGTGAAACTGGTTCTGAATGAATTCGTGATCCCCTGTTCTATCTTTTAAAAATCATTAGAAATTGCACAAAAATAATTGTGGAGCAAAGTTTATATGTATGAAATCCTGAATGAGTCTATTTTCAAATGAAATAAATAATAAGGTCATATGAATTCTGTACAAAGAGTAATTTGATTTGTAGTGAAGAGAGGTCAGAATAGTCAAACAGTAAAACAGGGGAAACTTTAAGAAAAATCTGGTATTGATTGGCCATACCAAAAAATTCTGGAAAAATTATGGTAAAAAATATATGAGTCTAGTTTCAGGGAAAATTAACAAATATTAATTTGGATTTCTGTAGCTCCAGATATAAATATTTTGGTGACTATGACGCAGATGGACAGTTTTAAATTTTATGCCGAATTAGTAATTAAGTTTAGTAATGCCTCGTGCTCGACTCCGGCAACAGTCTCGGGTAAGGGGTGTTACATTTATTGGTATCAGAGCCCGGTTTAGCCGGTTCTCGGAACAATTGTGATGTATAAAGTGTTTAGAAATACATGCCATATAAATCTGTGATAGTGTGACGTGCATGATCCGATCTAATATTTGTTATTTTATAGATATTTTCCGATTATAAAGATGTCAGATAGACCTGAACGTACTGAGCAGGAAGAAGTTAACAGTAGAATACAGATTTCCGAACGAGCAACAAGCAGTGATGTTCCGATTTCTTTAATGCGAGAGCAAGAATTAAAGAATATGATTTATGGGATTATGAATCAGTGGTATACTGAAACGATGCAAGAAAGAAATCAGGCTCAGCCACCTCCTCCCACCACTGCTCCATCAGTGGTACCCTCGGTTGCTCCTCCACCTCCTACAACGACTGAATTCAGTAAGCGTTCTCCATTGGAAAGGCTTAGAAAACTTGGGGCCGAAGAATTTCGGGGAAGGACTGATGATGACCCCGTCAAAGCTGAATACTGGTTACAGAGTTTGATAAGAATTTTTAAAGAAATGGCTTGCTCACCAGATGATTATTTGAGATGTGCTGTGTCACTACTGAAAGAAGAGGCTTATAGTTGGTGGGAAACGATTGAGGCTGTGGTACCAGCAGAGAAAATATCTTGGGAATTTTTCCAAAGTGAATTTAAGAAGAAATATGTGGGCAGACAATATTTGGATAAAAAGAAAAGGGAATTCCTTGATTTACGGCAGGGAAATAAATCAGTGGCTGAATACGAAAGAGAATTTGTCTACCTCAGCAAATATGCCCGAGACATTGTACCTACTGAAGAAGAAATGTGTATCAGATTTGAAGAAGGGTTAAATGATGAGATTAGAATAATGATTGGGGGTAATGAAATACGGGAGTTCGTTGTTCTGTCAGATCGTGCTCAAAAGCTCGAAGAAGTATATAACAGAAAAATGCAGCGGGATCGAAAAAGTAAAGAGTCATTCAAAAGAGGTGCTTCTAAGTCATTTTCAGATTTGCCGGTAAAGAAATTTAGAGAAGAAAGTAGTCGAACTACATCAGTGCCGGGAAAATTGAGTAGAGGTAGATCAAGACAATCCGATTTCAAGGTGTTTGATAGACCTGCAGCAAGTGTGAGCAGTGTTCAGGATGCTCCTCGACCTAAGTGTCAATATTGTGGAAGACATCATTTCGGTGAATGCAGGATTAAGATGGGGGCTTGTTATAAATGTGGGGCTACTGATCATCTTATTCGAGATTGTCCCCAGCTGCAGAAAAATGAAGTGGAACAGAAAGAGATACAGAGGATCACTCCCCAAAGAAATAGACGTTCGGGCCAGAGCAGTGCTACAGGGACTAACCGTTCGGGAATGAGAGATATTGTAACCCGATCAGAAACAAGGGCACCTGCACGTACATATGCTACTCGGGCAAGAGAGGAAGCTTCTGCTCCAGATGTGATAGCTGGTATTTTCCATCTTTTTAATGATTCTGTGTATACTTTAATTGATCCTGGATCTACGCATTCATATATTTGCACTGCATTAGTGTCAGAAAAGAAAATGACTGTTGAGTCCACTGACTTTGATATGCAAGTCACTAATCCGCTAGGGCAAAGTGTGTTAGTTAATTTAATATGTCGGAAGTGTCCACTGAAAATACAAGGCTGTGAATTCTCTGCTGATTTAATGTTGTTACCTTTCCGAGAATTTGATGTTATTCTTGGCATGGATTGGTTGATTAAACACGATGCCATAGTGAGTTGTAGAGAAAAACGGGTTGATTTAAAATGTCAGACAGGGGAAATAGTTTCAGCTGAGTTTGGAGATAAAAAGAATGATACCAAAATTATTTCAGCCATTACAGCTCAGAAATTGATTCGGAAGGGTAATGAAGCATTTTTAGCTTATATTCTTGATACTCGGGGTTCTGAATTGAAGATGGAACAGTTGCCAGTTGTTAATGAGTTTACTGATGTGTTTCCTGAGGAATTACCTGGTTTACCCCCAGATCGTGAGGTTGAATTTGTAATTGATGTAATTCCGGGTATAGCTCCGATATCAATAGCACCGTATAGAATGGCACCAGCTGAATTAAAAGAGCTGAAGACGCAATTGCAAGAGTTATTGGATAAGGGATTCATCAGACCGAGTACATCACCTTGGGGAGCACCTGTTTTATTTGTGAAAAAGAAAGATGGCTCGTTGCGATTGTGTATTGATTACAGACAGCTGAACAAGGTGACAATTAAAAATAAATATCCATTACCTCGTATCGATGATTTATTTGATCAATTGAAAGGTGCTTCAGTGTTCTCAAAGATAGACCTTAGATCTGGGTATTATCAACTGAAGGTTAAAGAGTGTGATGTGCCAAAGACTGCTTTTCGAACTCGGTATGGTCACTACGAATTTCTGGTAATGCCTTTTGGTTTAACAAATGCCCCTGCTGCATTTATGGATTTAATGAATCGGATTTTTCAGCCTTATTTGGATAGATTTGTGGTGGTATTTATTGATGACATATTGGTCTATTCAAAGACAGAATCCGAGCATGCACAACACTTGAGAATTGTATTACAGACTTTGAGAGAAAAGCAGTTATATGCAAAATTTAGTAAATGTGAGTTTTGGCTTCATGAAGTTGGATTTCTGGGTCACATTGTATCAGCTGAAGGAATTCGTGTGGATCCAAGTAAAGTTTCAGCAGTGGTGAATTGGAAAACACCGAAGAATGTAACTGAAGTGCGAAGTTTTCTGGGATTAGCAGGGTATTATCGCCGTTTTGTAAAGAATTTTTCCATGATTGCTTCACCAATGACTCGTTTGTTACAAAAGAATGTTGAGTTTGTATGGTCTGATAAATGTCAACAGAGCTTTGACCAATTAAAGAAAATGTTAACAGAAGCTCCAGTTTTAACTCAACCAGAATCAGGTATACCGTATGTTGTGTACAGTGATGCATCTTTAAATGGATTGGGTTGTGTGTTAATGCAGTTAGGAAAAGTGGTGGCTTATGCTTCACGGCAATTAAAACCACATGAAAAGAATTACCCTACACATGATCTTGAATTAGCTGCAATTGTTTTTGCTTTAAAAATTTGGAGACACTATTTATATGGTGAGAAGTGTTATATCTATACGGATCACAAAAGTCTGAAATACTTAATGACTCAGAAGGAACTGAACTTAAGACAGAGACGGTGGTTAGAGTTGCTGAAAGATTATGATTTGGTTATTGACTATCATCCGGGGAAAGCTAATGTAGTTGCTGATGCACTTAGTCGAAAGTCATCTTTGTTTTCACTTCGAACAATGAATGCTCAATTGGCTCTTAATGAAGAAGGTGTTGTATTAGCAGAATTGAAAGTGAAACCCATGTTTCTTCAACAAATTCAGAAACTGCAGAATGAAGACCCGAAATTGGTACTTAAACGACAAATGGTTCGAGATAATTTAGATTCAGAGTTCAGCATTGATGATGAAGGTATGTTGCGTTATCATAACAGAATTTGTGTTCCAAACAATTCTGATTTGAAGAATAATATTCTTTCTGAAGCACATAATAGTATGTATTCTATTCACCCGGGCAGTACAAAAATGTATGGTGATTTGAAAAAGATATATTGGTGGCCTGGTATGAAAAGAGAAATTTCAGAATTTGTTGCAAAATGTTTGATATGTCAGCAAGTTAAAGCAGAGCATCAAGTGCCAACGGGTTTACTACAACCCATTATGATTCCTGAATGGAAGTGGGAGCGTGTTACAATGGATGTTGTGTCAGGATTGCCTATGACTCCAAGAAAGAAAGATTCGATATGGGTGATTGTTGATAGATTGACAAAGTCAGCACACTTTATTCCAGTCAGAACAGATTTTTCACTTGAGAAGTTAGCAGAATTGTATGTGTCAGAGATTGTGAGACTACATGGAGTTCCAGTATCTATCATTTCAGACCGGGATCCGAGGTTTACTTCGAGATTTTGGAACAAACTGCAAGAAGCTTTAGGTACCAGATTAAATTTTAGTACAGCATTTCATCCTCAAACAGATGGACAGTCAGAGCGAGTGATTCAAATTCTAGAAGATATGTTAAGATGTTGTATACTCGAGTTTGGTGACAGTTGGGAAAGGTATTTACCTTTGGCTGAGTTTGCTTATAATAATAGCTATCAGTCTAGTATAAAAATGGCACCATTTGAAGCTCTTTATGGTAGGAAATGCAAGACTCCATTATGTTGGTCTGAATTGAGTGAATCAAAAATAGTTGGGGTTGATTTGATTCGGGAAACTGAAGAGAAAGTCCGGATTATTCGAGATAGTCTAAAAGCTGCTTCAGACCGTCAGAAGGCATATGCAGATTTGAAACGAAGAGACATAGAATATGCAGTGGGTGATCGAGTATTTTTAAAAGTGTCACCGTGGAAGAAGGTGTTACGGTTTGGCAGGAAAGGAAAATTGAGTCCGAGATTTATAGGGCCATATGAAATTGTGGAAAGGGTTGGTCCTGTAGCTTATCGATTGGCTTTACCTCCGGAACTTGAAAAGATCCACAATGTGTTTCATGTGTCTATGTTAAGGCGGTATAGGTCAGATCCTTCACACGTAATTTCTCATACTGAAATTGAGCTTCAACCAGATATGACTTATTCAGAAGAACCAATAAAGATTTTGGCTCGTGAAGTAAAAGAGTTACGGAATAAGAAAATACCATTGGTTAAAGTATTATGGCATCGGCATGGTATGGAGGAGGCAACCTGGGAAACAGAGGAGTCAATGAGATCACAGTATCCAAATCTATTTTCAGGTAACAAATTTCGAGGACGAAATTTTAAAGGGGGGGAGAGTTGTAACGACCTAATTTTCAGTGGTGTCGGAAATGGTGATATGAGATCACTAAATCTGACAAGTAAGATTGAAATAGGTAGTAATTTAATATTTATGAGTCAAGTGAGAATTTAGAAGAATTTTTGGGATTGGTGAATTTAGTGAATTAAAAGAATTTATTAGGTCAAATGGGTCAAAAACGAGGTATCGAGACCTCGAATTTGACAATCGAGCCATAAATATTTTTAGAAATATTTATGGAGTATTATTAAGTTAGTATTAAAGTTTGGTTGAGAAATTTAAATGTTTGGGTAGTCAATTTAATAAAAAGGACTAAATTGTAACAAATGCAAAATTGCTAGAAGAATTAAATAGCTCAAGTATTAAAAGAAAAAGGATTTAAAGAGCAATTAAACCTAAAAGTGAGAAGGTTGGACGGTAAAGGCAAGGGAATCAGCTGGAGATAAGGGAAATAAGGGCAAAATTGGAATTTTGTAATTTTAACATATGTATTAAGATAAGATTGAAAATAATCTAGACAAAATCTTCACATTTTCTCAGCCAAAAACGTCAGAAGAGTTCTGGAGAAAGCTGATTTTCATACTAATACATCCTGTGAGTTTAATTCATGCTTTTTCTTGATAATTTTTATGCTTTTATGACTTTTACAATTAGATCCACTTATAGAATTCATTAGTTTTTGATTTGGTGGGTAAAATTAAAAGTTACCCTTGCTGAGAAATGGAAGTTTATGATGAATTATTATGAAAATTAAATTTTAATTTCACATTAAGGTGGTTTTATTAAGTGATTTTGATAGGAAATGATATTTAGGACCTAATTGTGAAAAAGTTGTGAATTAGAGGTTTCTGTTGAAATTTAGAATATCAAAGGTTGTGAAATAGTTTGTAATGATAGAATAAAGTTTTGATTGAGAAAAATTAGTTCAATTGATGGCTGAATTGAGCAGGGACTAAATTGTAAAAACTGTAAATTTTGGGGTAAAAGTGCAATTTCGAAATTTGAAGAGCATAATTTGTGAAGTGGAATGGAAATGAAATATATGCTAATGAGTGAAAATATTTTACAATTATAGATCGAGAACCCGAAGCAAGTCGAGGAAAAGAAAAAGTAACTGAATAGTCCCTGAATTTTCTCAAATTCTGCAAATTGACTCAGGTAAGTTCATATGGCTGAAATTTAGTGATTAAATGTAAATTTTATGAATTATATCATGAATGATGAGATATATTTGTTGATGAGTTAAGGATAAAATGACAATGCGAAAAGTGATTAAATAATCAAATTGAGCGGAACATCGGATTTGAGTACTTCTGATCAGTGACAAGTGAAAGTGAAAAGTGGTAGCTTCGGCTGCCTGATCAGTGAAAAGTGGTAGCTTCAGCTACCTGATCAGTGAAAAGTGGTAGCTTCGGCTGCCTGATCAGTGAATCAGTGAAAAGTGGTAGCTTCGGCTGCCTGATCAGTGAAAAGTGGTAGCTTCGGCTGCCTGATCAGTGAAAAGTGGTAGCTTCGGCTACCTAATCAGTGAAAAGTGGTAGTTTCGGCTACCTGATCAGCGAAAAGTGGAAGTGAAGTACTCAATTTTCCGTAACCGTTCCCTAATTTGATTAAGGATGGTAAGTGACAAAAAGGGCCCAAAAGAGTTAAAGTAAATGGATAAATGGTAGTGAGATTATACGAAAGCACTCACCAAATTGTGGTTGACAGGTGAATTTAGTAATTGTACATAATGTATAAGAGTATGAATGTTTGGTAAGATTTATATTTTATGCCTATAAACTTACTAAGTTTCTATAAACTTACTTGAGTGTTTTCAATGTCTCATGTAGATTGACGTGTAAATATACGGAGGATCGGATCAACACTGAGGATCACACTATCAAGATTATCTCCGGTAGCTTTTGTTTTATGTTTAAAGATTTATATGGCATGTATAGAGTTTAAATGAGATGAAGTAAGGATGTTTTAAACTAGTTAATAATATTTTATAATGAACCAGTTTTTGAATTACTGCAGTAACGTGATTTTGAAAAATCACCAAAAATAGAAGAAATGGAATTAGAAAGTGAAAGAGATATGAATTGAAAGCTCTTTGAGTCTAATTTCATATAAAAGAAATATGGTAAGCAAAAGAAATGGAAATAATGAGATATTTAAATTTTAGTGAAACTGGTTCTGAATGAATTCGTGATCCCCTGTTTTATCTTTTAAAAATCATTAGAAATTGCACAAAAATAATTGTGGAGCAAAGTTTATATGTATGAAATCCTGAATGAGTCTATTTTCAAATGAAATAAATAATAAGGTCATATGAATTCTGTACAAAGAGTAATTTGATTTGTAGTGAAGAGAGGTCAGAATAGTCAAACAGTAAAACAGGGGAAACTTTAAGAAAAATCTGGTATTGATTGGCCATACCAAAAAAATTCTGGAAAAATTATGGTAAAAATATATATGAGTCTAGTTTCAGGGAAAATTAACAAATATTAATTTGGAGTTCTGTAGCTCCAGATATAAATATTTTGGTGACTATGACGCAGATGGACAGTTTTAAATTTTATGCCGAATTAGTAATTAAGTTTAGTAATGCCTCGTGCTCGACTCCGGCAACAGTCTCGGGTAAGGGGTGTTACAATTACCCCCAGAAAGAGAGTTAGAATTTGGGATCGAGGTGTTTCTTGGTACGGCTCCGGTATCCATTGCCCTATACCGCATGGCACTGGCTAAGTTAAAAGAATTGAAGACTCGGTTGCTAGAGTTACTTGAGCGCGGTTTTATACACCCTAGCGTGTCGCCATGAGGTGCACTAGTGTTATTCATCCGGAAGAAGGATAGGTCGATGAAATTGTTCATTGATTATCATCAGCTCAATAACGTGACAGTGAAGAACAAATACCCACTTTCGATGATTGATGACCTGTTTGACCAGTTGAGAGGTGCTTGTGTAACACCCCAAACCCGGCCTAGACGTTACGACCGGATCTGGCGCGTCACATAGAAAGGTTTTCTCATGAAACTTTGCGATCGTAAAAAAAAAGAATGTTTGATTCTCTTTTGAAAAACTCCGAGTTAGGTTGGTCGTTCGGAAGCTCAGTGTTTTTTTTTTGAAAACTTGTAATCAATATGGAACTGCCCTTTACTGTGAAAGTCGAATTTAACTATTGTGGGTATGTGATATTTTGAAGACACTTGAAGTCGTTTTGAGCGAACCGAAATTTTGTCCAATATTATTTGTAAATTGCTCGTTACATTTTGGAAAACAGTTATTTAAGTTTTTACGAAAAGCCCCGTACCGATTAATTCATAAAAGTTGATTAATGCGTTAAAAATAAAACCAAATTAAAAATATCAGTGGCCTTATTACAGAACAGAATCCCAATTTTAAAGAAAAGTAAAATAGAGTTTACTAAATAAACCATGCATGGCCACCACAGAGTCTTCCTCGGCCCATATCCGCAAAACTAGGAATTACCTGCAAAAGTTAAGTAGAGGGGTGAGTCAAGAAGACTCAGTGTGCAATTCCCCCCCATGAACCATAATTGGGCCCATTCAAATGCCATCTGGGCTGTAGCCCTTACTAAATCACATTGGGCAATGCCCATACCGAAACGAATTGGGCCTTAGCCCTATTAACATGTCATAGCAGATAATGAGTGCAATGCGATGCAAACCCAGCCCAACCTAATTTTCCATCCACTACACACCACCATTCCTGCCAAACACACTAGTGGGGATTTCTACAATCAACCCTCACCGCTACACACCATCGATGGCAGTCATGCTGCAGTCAGCTGCTCATCGCTGAAATATGTGGCATAGCCACCGAAATAATGTGACCACGTCATCGAAATATGTGGCAAAGCCACCGAAATAATGTGACCATGTCACCGAATCATGTGGCAAAGCCATCGAAATACACTGCCCCTTTCATCAATATCATATCCCAAGGCCCATGCAACATGTTATCATATTATGATGAGTGCAATCATATTTCCAATGAACAACCAATAATCAAATCATACATATATTTTAGGCTATGTCATTCAAAAGGCAGAATCATAAGGGTACTTACTTGATGTCTCCAACCTTACCCATAAGGGTATCTCGACTGTCGATACAGTCATTTCGGCTTCCATCCAATATAGTTATTAATGCAAATTAATAAGAGAAGGTGTGAGAATTACATACCTAATTACACGAAGTACTAAACACTCTTGATCGTCGACACTCTCACTAGCGGGAATAACAACGATTTGTCTATTCCAAACAGACGTCGGCTCTCTACCACAACCCGGCGGAAAATCTCGCACTGTAGATACGGCACGTCGCTTGAACTTGGGAGTAGGGACTACGAGTCCACTCCCCTCAAGCTCCCTTAACGCACTCTCCTTGAATCGGCTAGCACTCGCATCCATGAAGAGAGTCTTGATCAGTACAATACTTTCAAAGAAAAACATTGATTGTCAAATCGAGAGGTTTGGTTATGGCAGAATAAAACGGGTAGAGTTTAATCGTGAGGAACCAGAGAGGACCCTTACCTTGGTTAACAAGAAGCCGTTCAACACCAAGTTTGGCTATGGATTAAATCAAGGGAAACCTTAACGTCGACTGAAGGAATTCAGCTACAGCTTTAGTCCGAAGCAACCACGCCATAATGAGAGAAAAAATAGGAGGGATTAGCCACGAATTAACGCTAAGAGACAACATAGCCACTTCGGCTAAGACCACATAAGATCGAAAGATAGGGAAAGAGATAAAAGAATTTCCATTACCTTACACCAACAAAACCGATTGAAGAGAGACCTTCGGCAGTCAGTAGCATCTTGTTTCTTGATATTCGGCTATTAAAGATGAAAGAAACGGGTTACAAAAGATGAAGTAATCCGCTATGGAAGAGAACCCAAAACTGATTTATGACTAAAGAATGAGTGGTCAGTTTCCTTAGGAGAAGTAAGGAGATGAAGAGAAAAGTTCCTTACCTTAGCCAGAGAGAAGCCAAATAAAGTCCAAGGAGATTCGGCACAAGCAGTCAATGACAAGAAGGTTTCGGCTTAAACACTAGAACAAGAATAAATGGTAAACTGAGGTTCAGCTCTGTGGGGAAAAACATGAAAAAGCAAGAAGAGAGAAGATGAAATAGAAGGAGATTTCAGCTAAAGAAGAGAAAAATTAGGAGAGGTTTCGGCCAGAAAAAAGAAGAAAACGAAGTAGTAGAGGAAGTAGAAAGTTTCAGCTTTGAGAAGAAAAGGGTGAAAGAGATGAATAGAGGAGAACAAGGATTCGGCTATGTGGTCTCAAGAGAAAGAAAGAAGAACGAGAGGAGAAAAGGTAGAAGTAGATTTAGGTGACAATAAAAGAAAACGATTCAAAGGAAGGGAAAGCAACTGAAAATTCAGCAAAGCTCAAGAGAACAAAATGCACCAATTTGAAAGAAAAACAAAGGAATAACTAAAAGCACTTGCTAAAAGTTACGGCACTCTCTCTCCCTACACACAATGGCCAAAAAATACAAGGATGGAATGCCTAAGAACCAAAGAGAAATTTGGCATTCACCTAACCAAGCTAAAACCGAATATGCACCCCAACACCTTTCCTCATTCGGCCAAACTCCTTCTCTCTCCCCACATTCCATGATTTCCTCCCCCATTCACTCTCCATCCACCAATTCAAATTGGTTGATCGATTCAAACTCCTCAAGCACCTCTCCTCCACCCATTTTGAATTTGTTGACTCATTCCACAACCTCTATGTAGAGTCCCAGCCGAATGCCACCTCTTCTCCATCCTGGCACCAAAACATAAAGCTCCATAATGTGGAAGATGGGATTCGAACTCCTTCCCCTTTGCTCCCACAAGTGACACCACAACCATTCCATCTCATGCTCACTTTTTGCTATCAAACACAAATATATATCCTTAAAGCCTGGTTCCCCTAGCTCCTCTCCCCTAATACCCAAAAACCAAAATTTTACCAAGGCTCAGGCTCAAACCCGAGCCTCCCCAAGACCCCCCAAACACACCAAAACAACAAGCATAACTAGCCAAATGCATGAAATAATGCAAAATGCAGAACCCCTAATTCTAGGATGTTACAGTTCTACCCCCTTAAAGAAATTTTAGCCTCGAAATTTACCTGATCAAAAGAGGTGAGGGTATTGCTGTTGCATCACATCCTCTGGCTCCCACGTAGCTTCCTCTGAAGCGCGATTTCACCATAATACTTTGACCAATGGAACCAACTTCCTTCTCAACACTTTAACATCCCGGTCTAAGATCTGCAATGGTTCTTCTTCAAAAGACCGGCCTGGTCTCACCTCAATTTCTTCCACCGGCACTATGTGAGATGGATCCGAGCAGTAGCGTCTCAACGTCGAAACATGGAATACGTTATGGATTTGACTCAACTCTGGGGGCAACTCAAGCTGATAAGCCACTGGTCCCACACGTTTCAACACCCGGTAAGGCCCGATGAACCGGGGGCACAACTTGCCTTTCCGTCCAAACCTTAGAACCTTCTTCCAAAGTGAGACCTTCAGAAAGACTTAATCCCCTACTGAGGATTCTATTTCCTTACGCTTCAGATCTGCATACGATTTCTGCCTGTCGGAAGCTTCCTTCAACCGAGCCTTAATCAACTTAACATTTTCCTCCGTCTCTGAGATCAATTCCAGACCCAACAACTGTCGCTCACCCAACTCTGTCCAACAGGTAGGGATACGACACCGACGACCATATAATGCCTCATAGGGTGCCATCTAAATGTTGGATTGATAGCTATTATTGTACGCGAATTCAGCCAATGGCAGGTAATCTTCCCAACTACCTCTGAAGTCAATTACACAGCCCCTTAACATGTCCTCCAGAATCTGGATTACCCTTTCCGACTGACCATCAGTCTGTGGGTGGAAAGCTGTGCTGAAATCCAGCCTTATACCCAAAGCTTCATGCAAAGCCTTCCAGAATCGCGATGTAAACCAAGGATCCCTGTCTGATATGATAGACACTGGTACCCTATGCAATCTCCCAATTTCCGCTACATATAGCTTGGCCAACTTCTGCAACGAATAGTCGACTCGAACGGTTACTAAGTGGGCGGAATTCGTCAACCGATCGATAATCACCCACACTGAATCTTTCTTAGTAGGCGTCAGGAGTAGCCCACTAACGAAATCCATCGTTATCCTCTCCCACTTCCAAAGTGGAATCTTCATCGGCTTCAACAATCCTAACGGTAACTGATGTTCCGCCTTCATCTATTGGCATGTCAAACACTTACTCACAAACTCGGTAACTTCCCACTTCAAACCAGGCCACCAGTACAGTTCACGCAAATCTCGATACATCTTACTTCCACCGGGATGCATAGCGTATGGGCTACTATGCGCTTCCCTCAGAATCATCTGTCTTAACTCATAGTTCTTCAGCATACAAACCTTTCCATGAAAACATAACGCCCCTACACTGTTCAGACTAAATTCCCCAACCTCACCATTCTGCACTTGCTGAAGTCGAGAACTTAACACATCGTCCAATAACTGCTTCTCTTTAATTTGACTTACCTATGCCGGCTTCACTTGAAGTTCGGCTAACAGGCTACCATCTTCATACAGGCTGAGATGAGCAACCATTGCCCTCAAATCCGATATCACCTTACGACTTAACACATCTGCCACTACGTTAGCTTTACCCGGGTGATACTTGATCGAGCAGTCGTAGTCCTTCAATAACTCAATCCACCTCCGCTGCCTTAAATTCCACTCCTTCTGGGTAAGGAGATATTTCAGGCTCTTATGGTCAGTGTAGATAATCGACTTTTCTCCATACAAGTAGTGTCTCCAAATCTTCAGGGCGAACACTACCGCAGTTAGTTCCAAATCGTGAGTGGGATAATTCACCTCATGTGGTCTTAATTGCCGAGACGCATATGCTACTACCTTCCCTTCTTGCATCAACATACACCCTAACCCTGTGTGCGAAGCATCACAATAAACAACAAACTCCTTCCCAACCTCAGGCTGAACCAATACCAGTGCCTCGGTCAAAATCCTCTTTAGCTTCTCAAAGCTTTCCTGTTGCTTATCAACCCAAACAAATGGTACCTCTTTCCATAGCAACTTGGTTAATGGTGCTGCAATCAAGGAGAATCCCTCAATGAACCTTCTGTAGTATCCAGCTAACCCAAGAAAACTTCGAATTTCTACTACAGATTTGGCAGCTTCCTGTCTAGAACAGCTTCGATCTTTCGGGGATCAACCCTAATCCCCTCGGCAGAAACAACATGCCCCAAGAAGGTGACTTCCTTTAGCCAAAATTCAAAGTTGCTGAATTTCGCATACAGTTGCTTCTCTCTTAATACCTGCAGAAAAACCCGAAGATGCGAATCATGCTCCTCTTCCATTCTTGAATATACCAAGATATCATCTATGAACACCACGACAAACTGATCCAGATAGGGTTAGAATACCCAGTTCATCATATCCATAAATGCAGCTGGTGCATTCGTTAACCCGAATGGCATTACTAAGAACTAGTAGTGTCCATAACGAGTTCGAAAAGCAGTCTTATGAATATCCGCCTCCTTGAACTTTACCTGATGATACCCAGATCTCAAATCTATCTTCGAGAACAACGAAGCTCCTCTTAGCTGATCGAACAAATCGTCTATCCTTGGCAATGGGTATTTGTTCTTAATCGTCAACTTGTTCAACTGACGATAGTCAATGTACATATGCATCGACCCGTCCTTTTTCTTCATGAACAACACTGGCGCTCCCCACGGAGATACACTTGGTCAAATAAATCCACGATCCAACAGCTCTTGGATCAGAGCTTTAAGTTCTACCAGCTCCTTCAACGCCATCCTATATGGGGCGATGGACACCGGAGCCATTCTCGAAAGTAGCTCAATTCCAAATTCCACTTCGCGATCCGGAGGTAACCCCGAAAGGTCTTCAGGAAAGACATCCACAAATTCCTTCACCATTCTAACATCCCTTACAGATAATTCTTTTGCATCCAAAGCACTGATGAAAGCTACAAACGCCTTGCACCCTTTCCGCACCATCCTTTCAGCCTTTAGTGCAGAAACCACATTGGACAGGTAATTCCTTCTTTCTCCTATCACGATTACTTCTTTATCCTCTGGAGTTCTCAACACCATACGCTTAGCAGCGCAATCCAAATTTGCATGATGCTTTACCAGCCAGTCCATGCCTAAGATAAGGTCAAACTCACCGAATGGAAATTCCATCAAGTCTGCTGGAAATACTACTCCTTGAATTTCTAAAGGCACATCCCTAAACAACTTGTTCATTACTACGGATTATCCTAAAGGGCTAACCACAGACATTTCTCTAGCGGTAATTCCAAATTTAATGCTTAAAGCCTCAGATATGTTACAAGCAACATAAGAATGGGTCGATCCAATATCAATCAAAGCAGTAAACGATTTATCAACTATAAGAAACATACCGATTATGAGGTCCGGTGCGTCACCATCCTCTCACTGTCGAGCTGCATAGACTAAACCCGACTGTCTTGCATCTGCATTACCGACACCTCTGCCTAGTGCTCCACGACCTCGACCAAAACCATTTCCTCCTCTGGCTGGACTATGACCTCTCGGCGGTTGCTGACCACCCTCCCAAACTGAGCAAAACCCTGACCTATTGGCCGCACCTTAACTAATTCTTGTGGACAGTCTTTTATCATATGATCTTTAGATCCACACTTGAAACATCCCCCAGTTCTTCTCCAACACTCCCCCGAATGCATTTTCCCACATAGAGCACATGGTCGAAACTGACCTACCACAGCAGGCATCGCAACTCGAGCTGGCCCATCAAACCTAGGCCTCTTTTGAAAACCCCCAGATGATCCCGATGACCGCAAACTCCTCTTATTTTACCCCTATCTTTATCCCTGTTTTGCCTCTCAGACCGCTTTACCTCTTCGACTATTTTAGCTTTTTCAACCAGAATAGCAAAATCTCTTTCTTGCTGCGGAGCTATCAGTACTCGCATCTCATCTCGCAATCCATCTTCGAACCGTACACAACGCTCATAGTCTGTCGCAACTATCCCTCGGGTATAACGGCTCAAGCGTAGAAATTCTGCCTCGTACTCAGCCACAGATTTACCTCCTTCAACCAGATTCAGAAATGCTTTTCTCTAGGCATCCACGTAGCTTGCCTCAACATATTTTCCTTGAAACGCTGTCTTAAAGAAACCCCAGGTAATACTATCCACTAGAGTACCCTCACTTACCGTGAGCCACCACTGGTATGCCTCATCTCGAAGAAGAGACACCGCTCCTTTCAATTTTTCCTCTGTCGTGCAATCCAGATCGTCCATAATTCGCTCAACTGCCTCCAGCCAGTATTCAGCTACGTTTGGGGCCACACCAGAGATACCCCTAAATATCTCCGCCCCATTTGCTCGAAGTCGCTCAGGGATAGACTTCTAAGCTACTGATCCCGTGCTTACCCCAACAACCCGCTCCAGAGCACGTAACATCGCTTGGGACAAAGCATCGTCCCCTCCAATTCGGTCTTGAGATCCCGCTTCTGCTATTGGTGATGCTGGCGCTTCACCTTCCGGCTCATGTCTTGATTCTGAGGATCCAGCCTCAGCACCCCTGCTCTACCACGGCCGCGTGTACCACGGCCAAGTCCTCTAGCGCTCATGTCTACTGAATCGTCTTAATCTGATTAAAATTTTATGAATTAGTATATCATTCCACTGTTTATTAACGGATATCTTATGAAGACAGATTTAGAAGTAGTTTTCGCAAACCATATTTCTAAAGGTCTCAATCTCTATAGTCTTAATTCTTATAACTAGCAATCACAATACAGTAGATAGTTTCCCTCTAATCATTTCATAAAATCAAATAGAATCAGAAGACTTACGGATTTGGTGCCGGAGACTTGAGTGCCATACCTCGAAAATAAAACATATACTTCTTAAATAATATTTTAAACAAATTTTTAGAAAACATTGTCGAACCCATTCTACAGCCGAGTTTTGCAACCAGGCTCTGTTACCACAAAATATAACACCCCGAACCCGGACTAGACGTTATGGCCGAATCTGGCCCGTCACATAGAAAGGTTTTCTCATGAAACTTTGCGATTGATCGCTGAAATCATAGCTTTAAAATTTATAAAACGAATGATCAAACCTGAAAACTAACTCTGACAACGATTAAAGGCAAGTGTACCTATCGAACAGTAGTATAGCTTAGGCAAGACCGGATTATCGAACCTAAAGGAACTAAAAGTACTAATACTAACTTTTTTTTATTATTTAGCCTAAAATAAAGTGAAGTTGCTTTAAACCTAAATTAACGACTACTAAGCTAAAGACGCAAAGACAAAAAGAATGAATTGGGAAATAACTAGAAGAAAAACTCTGTTGATCACGACGATACCCTCAGGAGGAATCCACCTAGACTTCACTTGTTATCTAACACTGAACCATACGATTTATTCACTTAGTTTGATCCGTAGGACTCCCTAACGTATATTAAACCCTCTCTCGAGGCGAATAACGTCTAACCCAAGGTTAATTAGTGGAACTCTTGTTCTCTTATAATAATCCCCTAGAATAGCAGTAAATCGATCTATGGATTCCCATATTAGGTTTCACCCTAATCCGGCAAAATCTCGTCACCCTATCTCTAGGCATGCGATCAACTCCGCTTAATTATGCTAGATCTACTCTTAAGCAGGGTCTATTCCTCCTCCACCTAAGCACATCAAACTTGAATCAATATCCGCGAAATATTAACTCAAGAATTAAGCACACATAATTAAGAACAAACTAAGTATTTATCATATAATTCAGAAAACGATAACAAGATTCATCTAGGTTTCATCCCCTTAAGGTATCTGAGAGGTTTAGTTCATAACAAATAAAGAAAACATCTCAAGAGAAAAGATAAAACAAAACATAAGAAATCCCTAAAACTCCCTGAAGGAATTGAAGGAGAGATCCGCCGCCTTGAGTAGAATTATGGCTTCTTGGAATGGATCAACTGGCTAACTTCGAGTGATTCCCACAACTATGACCTTTTCTGTAACATCCTAAAATTTGAGTATCATCTTGTTGATTGTGTTAGCTCGGATATGATTTTTATTGTGTGCCTAATATAGTCTTGTGAAGGCTTGGAATTAATTGGTTTGGAATAATTTTTAGTATGAAGAATTTAGTGAAGTGAATCAAGTGATTATGATGCTTAAGTTAATTTAAGTGTTTAATGTTAGCATAAGTGAGCTAGTAGTAAAGTGGTGTTGGCGCATGAGTAATTGTATGAGGGAAGAGGTTCGAATCCCATGGATGGCAATAAGATGACTTTTTTTTTTTTGCAATAAGAGGACATAAGGCTTGATGTATGGATGATGTTTTGGAAATTTTTCATGGTCATTTTGACCATGAATGTGGACGGCTTAAGGGGCTAGGGGGGTTGGCCGAATATTGTATGGGATTAGGGGGAAGATAGTTGGCCAAATTTTTGGTATTTTGTGCATCTTTTTCCCTCTTCTCCAAAATTATTCTCCTTAGCCGAATGTGTCATTGGATTTAGGTGAAAACTTTGTTTTTGTTTTGGCTATCATTTTTGACCATATTGGTATTCTCTTTTTCTTCTTTTCCTCTCAAACTCTTCTTTTCTTTTTGGTACCGAAATATCACTACCTTTGAAAGGGGACATTTCTCTTTCATTCTTTTTCTTATTTGACTGAATGTGCATCAATATTAAAAACTTTTTCTTTGTTCAATTTCTTCCATAGCCGAAACCATATAGCCTTTTTACCATTTCTCTTCTTCTTTTTCTTTTCCTTTCTCTTCTCTTCTTTTCTTTCTATTTTGTTTAAGCCAAATCTTTAACCTTTGCTATTCTTTTCCTAAAGCCGAAAGTTCACTTCATTGCCACCCCTTTGAATCGATTTCTCCTGCAAGCTCTTTTGCCGATTTCTTGAAGTAGTGATTAATTGCGTTTTAGTCATCTTATTGGTAAGGATCTCTCTAGCCGAACTCTTGTTCTTTTCTTCCGCTAATTGTCGAAAATCAGGGTACTGATTCCATTATTGCTTTAGCCGAAACCTTGAAGGATCTCTCAGGATTTTTGAAGTAGTCGACTACAAGGAAAGATCATCGGGATTTCAAGAATCCAAGGTAAGCCCTATGTGGTATTCGGCCAAAGGGCCATTTATTTGTGATTAAATGTTAGAATGGAATCTAACATAAACCTATAAGGATTTCGACATCTTTATAGCCAAGAGACTACTTTCGGGATTTAAAATCATAAGGTAAGTGTATATGAACATTCGGCCAATGCCATATTTTAGTATTAGTGCCTAACCGATTTCACCTATGGGTATTAGGAAGGAGTGCAATCGGTTTTGGTAGATTTTCGGGATTCAGTGAACTCGCTAAGCAAACCAGGTGTGTAACCACGCACTATTTCTTGATAGATTTATGGTTCTAATATTATGTGTATGTTAATAATAATATGGAAGTGACCAAAGGTACCATACAAATGGTACAGAGTACTCAGGTACGTTATTCTCTAAAGTTATGTCAATAATAAGAATATCTGTTATGACACAAATGTGAAAATGTTATGAAAGTGAAATAAGGCCTATGCCATGAGATTGCATGATATGTATGATATATGGGGCATATGGGTGTTATATTAAGGGGAAGTGATCTGGTGGTTTTATACCACAATATCTGAATGTGGTGACTTATGTCACGAAATCTGAATGTGGTGACTTATGTCACAAAATTATTATTATCTGGTGGCTATGCCACGAAATTATAAGGGCGATGTGCCAATCGACTGCAGCGACTGCCTTCGATGGTGTGTAGCGGATGGAGGGTTGACTTAGTAGTCCCCACGGTGTGATGGTTGGTACGGGCGATGTGTAGCGGATGGTTTCTAGGTTTGGGTTCGGGATTGCATCATTATAATTAATTGCTATATGTATATGTATGGTCTGATATGCCTGAATCGTTAGGACTTAGTGTTGGTTGTTACACATTGAGTCTGTTTGACTCACCCCGTTGTGGGATATTTTTCAGGTGACGCTCAGTGATGGACCGGGTCGGCAGGAGCTTAGTGGTGGCCATGCTCAGCACGAAATTTATTTTTATTTAGACTTTCTATTTTTAAGTACTTTGAATTTATTTTGGGTTTGTTTTTGATGTAATAAGGCCACTAGTATGAATAGTTTATGCATGCATTTTAATTATTTTATTATGGTACGAATTTTTATCAAATAAAAATTTAAGTAACTTTTCTTAAGAATAAATCTTAAAATATTTTTAACTTAATATTTCGTAAATAAAGTTTTATTAAAATCTAGACTTCAAAACCATCCAAAAATTTTCCAAAGAAGCAAACAAGTTTTGAATCGTTTTACTCAAGGAACATACCAGATCCGGTCAAAGCTCGTGGGCTGGGTTTGGGGTGTTTCAACTTGGTATCTGAGCCCAGTTTTAAACTCTCGGCCTTGGGTTTAAAGCCCACAACGTTTTCAAAATTAAGCCCAATTAAGATTTTGTGAAAATGTTGGAACTAAGCAGGTTTTCTGACATGGCACATAAGTCTCCGACCCGAAGTCCACCAGGTAAGTACCCCTAACTGTTGTATGACTTATTGTATGGTTTTATGTGGGTATAACGGGAACATAGATTAGTCTAGTAAGTTATTGAACCCGAGGATTAGCTTACTCCAACACAGAATTGCATAAAATTTTAAAGCCTAATTAAACAAACCTGTGACTAAGTCGCCGAGTTAGGGTGTGGCAACCATTGTGCGCATGTCTAGGATTGGTTTCGGTGGGAGCTTGGTACTTAAGTAGTCCTAGTGACTCACCTCCTCTTCACTCGAATCCTACCTGGTGCGTAGCAACGGTTCACCCTAACCAAGAGAACTTATTCACGTGCTAAACTCCATAATTTAAAACCCGAAAGGGATTAGCCATGTTTTTTTATAAAAACCTTAGTTTTAAATTCACCAAATTACCTCTTTGATTTGTAGGAAAATTATTTTTTTGAAAATTTTTCCAAAATATTCCCGATTTACAAAATTACTCAAATACCCATGGTTTGTATAAATTACTAAAACACCCTTGGATTATAAAATTACCATAATACCCTTGACTTTTGTTAAAATATTCTTACTTTACAAAAATACCAAAACCCCTAATTTGCAAAATATCAAAATACCCCGATTTGAAAAATTACCAAAATACCCCTATAGGACAAATTACGAAAATACCCCTGGGATTAGAATGAATGAAAATGCTTGAGTGGTGAATATGTGTGTGTAGTTGGTACTACCGAATGGATGTGTTTCTCTAAACTAGGATAGAAGACTTGAAACTTTGTAATGATCGAAAGAACTACTATTAATATCTTTTTCATAAAATTGTTCACGGATAATCAGTGGAACAAATACTAATGCATAAAATTTCTTAAATCAGATTAAAGCGCGATCGTAGAAATGAGCTCTAGGGGACGTGGTCGTAATGTGCGAGGACGTGGTAGAGGCAGAATGGCTGTATCGGAACCTGTTAGGTCTGGTCAAGGGTCTGAAAAGGAGGTACCACCACCACCAGCTGTTGGTGTTGAGCAGCAAGATCAGATGGGAGATAATGTTGTATCGCAGGCGGTGCTGCGAGTTCTTGAGATGGTGGCTGGAGCAGGTGGAAGTATGGGAGCTCGAAAATCTGTACCCGAGCGACTCCGAGCCAATGGAGCTGAGGTGTTCCATGGTGTATCTGGTGTGGCACCCAGTACTGCTGAGTATTGGTTAGAGGTGACTGAACGAATTATGGATGAGCTCGATTTAACTGCTGAGGAGAAGTTGAAAGGAATGGTGTCGCTTCTTCGTGATGAGTCATATCAATGGTGGCTCACAGTTCGGGATGGTGCTACGGCTGAGGAACTCACTTGGGAGTATGTTAAGACGGCGTATCAGGAGAAGTATGTTGGAACCAATTATATTGATGCGCGGAGAAAGGCATTTCTGGGACTGGTTCAAGGGAACAAGTCCGTAGCGGAGTAAGAAGCTGAATTTTTAAGGTTGAGCCGGTATGCTCGAGGAAGCGTGGCTACGGAGCATGAACGATGTGTCCGGTTTGAGGACGGACTGAGAGATGATCTGAGGTTATTGATAGCCCCACAGCAAGAGCGGGAATTTGCTTTGTTGGTAGAGAAGGCTAAGGTAGCCGAAGGAATCAAGGACTCTGTGAGACAGAACACTGATCGGAATAGGCAGAAGAGAGGTTTTGGATCAGCAAGATCGTCTAGAAATGTGCAAAAGAGGTCTAGAGTTGATGGGCCGCGAGGTCAGCAGGCTGCGACAGGAGGGCAGCATCGTACTTGTGCTCAGTGTGGGAATATGCACTTACGGGAGTGTTGGAAGAAAACGGGAGGATGCTTTAAGTGCCGGTCTAAGGATCACATGATTAAGGACTGTCCTATGAAATCAGATGGGAATTGACCAGCAGCTCTGGGTGTTAATCAGGCTGGAAGAGGTGGACAGCAGCCTCAGCGGGGTCGAGGTACGAATGGCCGAGGTAATGGTGCTAGAAGAGGAAGAGGAACCCCGAGCAGAGGTGTTGGTAATACAGAGGCAAGACAGCCAGGTCTGGTGTATGCTGTTCGCCGTAGGGAAGATGGAGACGCACCGGATGTCATAACCGGTACGTTCCTTATATTTGGCAAGCCTTACTTCGCTTTGATTGATATGGGTTCTACCCATTCTTATGTTGCATGTAGAGTAGTTGAAACTCTAGATATAGCCTCTGAACTATCTGATAGGGAGATGACTGTAGTAAGCCCGCTAGGTCAAACTGTAGTGGTGAACAGGATGTTTCGGAAAGTACCTTTAGAGATTCAAAGAGTAGTATTTCCGGCTGACTTGATGGAATTACCCTTCGGAGAATTCGATATCATACTTGGCATGGATTGGTTAGTGGAACATCGAGCTGTATTGGATTGTGCAGCTAAGCGTATGGAACTAAGGACCCCGGAGGATGAGGCAATAATCATGATAGGAGAAAGAAGGAACTACTTGTCCAACGTAGTTTTAGCACTAAAGGCTGATAAGATGGTTCAGAAAGGATGCGAGGCATTCTTGGCTTTCGTTAGTGCGTTGGATGCAAAAGAAGGGGAAGTTAGTGGAGTTAGAACCGTAAGGGAATTTGTGGATGTTTTTCTAGAAGAATTACCTAGAATACCCCCGGATAGGGAGGTGGAGTTCAGAATTGACTTGCTACCTGGTACAGCTCCTGTGTCAATTGCACCATAGAGAATGGCACCAAAGGAGTTGGTTGAGCTCAAGGCTCAGATCCAAGAGTTGCTTGATCGTGGGTTTATCCGACCTAGTGTGTCTCTATGGGGAGTACCGGTCTTGTTTGTGAAGAAGAAGGACGGAACTATGCGCATGTGCATAGATTATCGTCAGTTGAATAAGCTGACCATCAAGAACAAGTACCCTTTGCCTAGGATAGACGACTTGTTCGATCAGCTTAAGGGAGGGACGGTATTCTCAAAGATAGATCTACGGTCGGGATATCATCAGCTTAAGGTGAAGGAAGTGGATATTCATAAGACAACTTTCCGAACAAGATACGGGCATTATGAGATCTTAGTAATGCCTTTCGGATTGACGAACGCCCCAGCTGTATTCATGGATATGATGAACCGGGTTTTTCAACCATACTTGGATAGGTTCGTCGTTGTGTTCATCGACGACATTCTGGTGTATTCCAAGTCTGAGGAGGAACATGATGAGCATCTCCGGATAGTGTTGCAAGTGTTAAGGGAGAAGAAGCTCTATGCCAAATTCAGCAAGTGTGAATTTTGGCTGAAAGAAGTTGCGTTCTTAGGACATGTAGTGTCTGCAGAAGGAATAAGGGTGGATCCTAGGAAGATTGAGGCAGTGTTGGATTGGAAACCACCTAAGTCTGTGGCTGAGGTTCGTAGTTTCTTGGGATTGGCAGGCTACTACAGAAGGTTTGTAGAAGGATTCTCGTCGATAGCCGCACCTATGGCAAAGTTGTTGAGAAAAGAAGTACCTTTCGTATGGACGGATAAGCAACAGGAGAGCTTTGAGAAGCTTAAGAGGGTCTTGACTGAAGCTCCGGTTTTGATTCAACCGGAGGCAGGAAAGGATTTCGTGGTGTATTATGACGCTTCTCATACCGGATTAGGATGTGTTTTGATGCAAGATGGGAAAGTAGTCGCTTATGCGTCTCGACAATTAAGGCCACATGAGGTTAATTATCCGACGCATGATTTGGAGTTGGCGGCTGTGGTCTTTGCTCTTAAGGTGTGAAGGCACTATCTTTATGGAGAGAAGTCAGTGATTTACACAGACCACAAGAGTCTTAAGTATCTGTTGACTCAGAAAGAGTTGAACCTGAGACAACGAAGGTGGGTGGAGTTACTGAAGGACTATGATTGTTCGATAGAGTATCATCCGGGCAAGGCAAATGTAGTGGCAGATGCCCTAAGTCAGAAAGTAGTGTCGGATCTGAGGGCGATGTTTGCACATCTAAGCTTGTATGATGATGGGAGTCTGCTGGCAGAATTGCAAGTCAAACCGACATGGTTGAATGAAGTTAAGGAAAGTCAGTTGATGGATGAGGATCTAAGTACTAAGTTACGGCAGGTACAGAATGGTGAGTTGGAAGATTATGGTATTAATGACGAGGAAGTATTGTGTTTCAAGGGTAAGGTCTGTATGCCGAGGAACGAGGAACTTAGGCAGAGAATTCTTCAGGAATCGCATAGTAGCCCTTATGCTATGCATCCTGGAGGTAGTAAGTTGTATAGAGATCTAAGGGAATAGTTTTGGTGGCCTAGTCTTAAGCGGGAAGTTACAGAGTTTGTAGGGAAGTGCTTGACGTGTCAGCAAGTTAAGGCTAAACACCAAGTTCCGTCAGGATTGCTTCAACCAATAAAGATTCCGCAGTGGAAGTGGGAGAGAATCACTATGGATTTCGTTAGTGGGTTTCCCCTTACGCCTACTAAGAAGGACTCGGTATGGGTAGTAGTGGATCGGTTGACAAAGTCCGCGCATTTCATTCCAGTGCGGGTCGACTATTCTCTGCAGAAGTTGGCAAAATTGTATGTAGCAGAGATTGTGAGGTTGCATGGAGTGCCGGTGTCGATTATCTCGGATAGGGATCCGAGGTTTACTTCTCAGTTTTGGAAAGCACTACATCAGGCTTTAGGCACCAGATTAGACTTCAGTATGGCATTTCATCCACTGTCGGACGGTCAGTCTGAACGAGTAATCCAAGTGTTAGAGGATATGCTGAGAGGTTGTGTGATCGACTTCAGAGGAAGTTGGGAAGAATATTTGCCTCTAACGGAATTTGCGTACAACAACAGCTATCAAGCTAGCATTCGGATGGCACCATATGAAGCGCTGTATGGTCGGAAGTGTCGCACTCCTACGGGTTGGACAGAATTAGGGGAACGTCAAGTTTTGGGTCCAGAGATGGTGGCTGAATCCGAAGAGAAGGTTAAGGTAATTCGGGCTCGGTTAAAGGAGGCATCTGACAGGCAAAAGTCGTACGCAGATCTTAAGCAGAAAGAAATAGAGTTTGTTGTGGGAGATCAAGTATTTCTTAAAGTGTCGCCTTGGAAGAAGGTGATGAGATTTGGTCACAAAGGAAAGTTAAGTCCCAGGTTTATAGGACCTTATCAGGTGTGAAAGCGGGTTGGACCAGTAGCATATCAGTTAGAGTTGCCTTCGGAGTTGAAGCAAATGCACGACGTGTTCCATGTTTCAATGCTACGACGTTACCGGTCGGATCCATCTCATGTAGTGTCAGTTGAGGAGGTGGAACTAAGACCAGATTTGTCCTACGAGGAGGAGTCGATTCAGATTCTAGAACGGAATGTGAATGTGTTACGGAGGAAATCAGTTCCTCTCGTCAAAGTGTTATGGCGTAATCATGGATCGGAAGAGGCTTCGTGGGAGTCGGAAGAGGCAATGTGACAGCAATACCCTCACTTGTTCTAGCCAGGTAATTTCGAGGACGAAATTTTCTTTTAGGAGGGTAGAGTTGTAACATCCTAAAATTTGAGTATCATCTTGTTGATTGTGTTAGCTCAGATATGATTTTTATTGTGTGCCTAATATAGTCTTGTGAAGGCTTGGAATTAATTGGTTTAGAATAATTTTTAGTATGAAGAATTTAGTGAAGTGAATCAAGTGATTATGATGCTTAAGTTAATTTAAGTGTTTAATGTTAGCATAAGTGAGCTAGTAGTAAAGTGGTGTTGGCGCATGAGTAATTGTATGAGGGAAGAGGTTCGAATCCCATGGATGGCAATAAGATGACTTTTATTTTTGCATGTCTATGGCATGTGTCGGTCAACTCTATTTAAGATAAGGTTGGACTTTATAATTTATGGATAGTAGACTAAGGGAATAAGGCAAGTTATTAGTTAAGGTATGGAATCAAGGTGTTATGGAAGGATAAGGGGACATAAGGCTTGATGTATGGATGATGTTTTGGAAATTTTTCATGGTCATTTTGACCATGAATGTGGACGGCTTAAGGGGCTAGGGGGGTTGGCCGAATATTGTATGGGATTAGGGGGAAGATAGTTGGCCAAATTTTTGGTATTTTGTGCATCTTTTTCCCTCTTCTCCAAAATTATTCTCCTTAGCCGAATGTGTCATTGGCTTTAGGTGAAAACTTTGTTTTTGTTTTGGCTATCATTTTTGACCATATTGGTATTCTCTTTTTCTTCTTTTCCTCTCAAACTCTTCTTTTCTTTTTGGTACCGAAATATCACTACCTTTGAAAGGGGACATTTCTCTTTCATTCTTTTTCTTATTTGACCGAATGTGCATCAATATTAAAAACTTTTTCTTTGTTCAATTTCTTCCATAGCCGAAACCATATAGCCTTTTGATCATTTCTCTTCTTCTTTTTCTTTTCCTTTCTCTTCTTTTCTTTCTATTTTGTTTAAGCCAAATCTTTAACCCTTGCTATTCTTTTCCTAAAGCCGAAAGTTCACTTCATTGCCACCCCTTTGAATCGATTTCTCCTGCAAGCTCTTTTGCCGATTTCTTGAAGTAGTGATTAATTGCGTTTTAGTCATCTTATTGGTAAGGATCTCTCTAGCCGAACTCTTGTTCTTTTCTTCCTCTAATTGTCGAAAATCAGGGTACTAATTCCATTATTGCTTTAGCTGAAACCTTGAAGGATCTCTCGGGATTTTTGAAGTAGTCGACTACAAGGAAAGATCATCGGGATTTCAAGAATCCAAGGTAAGCCCTATGTGGTATTCGGCCAAAGGGCCATTTATTTGTGATTAAATGTTAGAATGGAATCTAACATAAACCTATAGGGATTTCGACATCTTCATAGCCAAGAGACTACTTTCGGGATTTAAAATCATAAGGTAAGTGTATATGAACATTCGGCCAATGCCATATTTTAGTATTAGTGCCTAACCGATTTCACCTATGGGTATTAGGAAGGAGTACAATCGGTTTTGGTAGATTTTCGGGATTCAGTGAACTCGTTAAGCAAACCAGGTGTGTAACCATGCACTATTTCCTGATAGATTTATGGTTCTAATATTATGTGTATGTTAATAATAATATGGAAGTGACCAAAGGTACCATACAAATGGTACAGAGTACTCAGGTACGTTATTCTCTAAAGTTATGTCAATAATAAGAATATCTGTTATGACACAAATGTGAAAATGTTATGAAAGTGAAATAAGGCCTATGCCATGAGATTGCATGATATGTATGATATATGGGGCATATGGGTGTTATATTAAGGGGAAGTGATCTGGTGGTTTTATACCACAATATCTAAATGTGGTGACTTATGTCACGAAATCCGAATGTGGTGACTTATGTCACAAAATTATTATTATCTGGTGGCTATGCCACGAAATTATAAAGGCGATGTGCCAGTCGACTGCAGCGACTGCCTTCGATGGTGTGTAGCGGATGGAGGGTTGACTTAGTAGTCCCCACGGTGTGATGGTTGGTACGGGCGATGTGTAGCGGATGGTTTCTAGGTTTGGGTTCGGGATTGCATCATTATAATTAATTGCTATATGTATATGTATGGTCTGATATGCCTGAATCGTTAGGACTTAGTGTTGGTTGTTACACATTGAGTCTGTTTGACTCACCCCGTTGTGGGATATTTTTCTGGTGACGTTCAGTGATGGACCGGGTCGGCAGGAGCTTAGTGGTGGCCATGATTAGCACGAAATTTATTTTTATTTAGACTTTCTATTTTTAAGTACTTTGAATTTATTTTGGGTTTGTTTTTGATGTAATAAGGCCACTAGTATGAACAGTTTATGCATGCATTTTAATTATTTTATTATGGTACGAATTTTTATCAAATAAAAATTTAAGTAACTTTTCTTAAGAATAAATCTTAAAATATTTTTAAGTTAATATTTCGTAAATAAAGTTTTATTAAAATCTAGACTTCAAAACCATCCAAAAATTTTCCAAAGAAGCAAACAAGTTTTGAATCGTTTTACTCAAGGAACATACCAGATCCGGTCAAAGCTCGTGGGCCGAGTTTGGGGTGTTTCATTTTCGGCTTGGCTCCTTGGCCTAGCTCGATGCCCCTTTCGGCTTCTGCCGAACTCCCCCTTTCAAGTTGCCCCCTGGGTGTTTATATAGACTTTGAGATGCTTTACTTGGCCCCTAAGTATCCTAATTTAAGAAGAATTCCTACTAGGGTGTTTGAATAGGCTTTGGAATGTGTTTCTTTGCCTCCAAGTATCCTTTCCCGAATGAAATTGCTCTTTCCAACGACACGGACACGGCCATGGCACACGCCTGTGTGAATCGTGGCCAGGTCGTGTTTGGACTTTTAATGAGACACGACCGTGTGGTCTTTGGGCCGGGCTGTCTTGATTTCTCTCTTGGCCCAATTTGGTCTGTTTTAAGCCCGTTTCTTGTTCTTTTCATCCTTGGGTGCTTTCCTGAGTATAAAATATGAAAAGAAAGGATTAAGAGCACCTTTTTACATAAATCAAAGGATAAATCATCCAAAAGTATGCTAAATGTGGGATTAAAATATGTTACTTTTACGGTTTATCAAATACCCTCACACTTAAGCTTTTGCTTGTCCTCAGGCAAAATTCTCAACTTACAATTAAAACGAACTTCCTTGATTCATAACATTCATCAATAGTGTTTCATCATAAGTCAAAGATAATTCATACATGGATAATTCAACTCAAAGAGTCTTAAAGATTCAAACAATCCAAGTCATAGTTTTTATAGTATGAAAACATAGGTGTTTCCCCTTACCTGAATAATTACCTCTTATTCAAAATTGACAAGAGTTGACATTCTCACTAAAGATTCACTCAAATCACTCAAAGTGTTTAAGGTTCAAAATTAAGCACTCAATAAGTCGAACATGAAAAGTTAATCCCATAGGCTTGCATGAAAATCAAATCTCCACCACTCTAAAATGAGATGATACACAAATCAAAATGTCTTTAACAGGGTTGTAACGGGGCTTAGGTTAAGGGTATGGATAAAGGCCGAATTAGAAGGTTAGAATCGAGATAAACCTGACAAATTACCTAACTAGAAATACGAACTAATGATAAGTAATTGCATCAAATGAAAATTTATAATACTAATATTCTAATACGAGCTTTTTCTTTAAGACTTGAAATTTACATGCATAAGCTCACCTAATTAATAATGAATATACTTTGTTTTTTTTAAGAACAAATAATTACAATAATAAGAAGAACTTTTACAACTGAAATATAGAACATAGTTAGAAACTGTTCAAAATCAAATCTTGACAAAAAGGGTAGTTAAAAAGGATTGGTAATAACAAATACAAAGGGTTTTGGGTTAAAATTAGTGGGTGAGTCAATAGAAAGGGTTGTTAGGATTAAACGGGGTTCACTAGGGGTTAATTTATAAGGGTAGGCCTTTTAGTGGTGTAAGTGGGTTAAATCCTAAGTGCCTTTATCATCTCTGTATATCAAATCATAGATGTGGTCTCGACATGTATAATCAAGGCAAGTTGTAGAATAACAGTTCAATGTTGACACACTCATAATCAAAAAAAATGAGCACAAAAAAGAATATATGCTCTAAAAGGCTCAAAAGCTCACAGAAATTATGGGTTTTTGATGTCAACCTCGTAAATTTTGAACTTCAAGATATCATTCAGTTTCAAGTAGACAACCTAAAAAATTTTAATTTTGAAAAATAGACTTATCATGCTTGATTCGCTAGTATCCTTCAAATTTAATCATCAATGCATAATTATCAATGGCTTAATCCAAAACATATCAATAAAAATCATGAATCAAAGGAATTTTCATTCTAATCATAATATGAGAAACTTACTTTAAGATCAAGGCATAATTCAGGAATTTTCAGATAATACTATAATTAACCCCCCACACTTAAGATGTACATTGTCCTTAATGTACAAAGATAAATAATAGCAATATAATCATAAAATCATAAGATGGGGAGAGAAGTAAAACTTCATGAATTTTGGATGAAGTCATTGAAAAGAAACCGGATAGGATTGGAGGTGAACGTGGGGAAGCGTCTCGAACTGTTTGAAATTGAATCCTCAAAGTAGCCGGTCAAATTTTATTGTGTCCTAAGCTAAATCTATATGGTACGAAGAATAAGAAGAAAATAATAAAGAAAATAAAAATAAAAAAATAAAAGTAAATAATGGAAAATGAAAGAAGAAAAACAACTGGAAAAGAGGAAGGAAGAAGGGGGTTAAATAGAAATTATGGATCTGGTGGTTGCCCCCACCCTTGTACCTTCCTGTAGTGGCCACACGGCCATGTCCACGGTAGTGTGCAAGGCCGTGTGGTATGGAAATCTGCACTTTGGTTAGTTTATGGTTAGGTGCTAAAAGGAAAAATAAAAGTAAAAAATAAAAAAATAAAAAATGTAAAAATGGTGTTAGTGCTCGGGTTGCCTCTCGAGAAGTGCTCATTTATAGTCTTAAGCTAGACTTCACCTCTCATTCGTATGGTCATGGTGGCTTGAGGAGGTGAAAATCCTTTCTCATGCGATCAATTCGGTTATGGATATATAGTTCAAATCGAGTAGTGTTTACCTCAAAAGTGTTGAATTTAGGATTGCTTACCTCGACTGTGCCGTAGAGGAAGACATTAAGTACCTCAAAAGTAATTTCTTCATTTTTATTGAGGTCTAAATTGGTGATTCGAGGGTCTTCCTTATTCAACAATACCTGATCCCCTATTTTGAAGTGATTTATTGTTCCTATCACCTCGTCTGGGGTTTCCTTCGGTTTCACTTCGTGTGGTTCCTTTTTAAAGTGTGTTTCTCACTCGTCTAGTTCATCGACCTGAAGCCTTAGTTCTTCATGAATTGTTTCTTTATGGGTACGAAGTCTAAGATCTAGCTTAGCTAGGTGATTTCGTGAAGCTTCCTGTAAAGAAGGTTGAACCAAATGGTTATCAATAGAATTAACGTTCGTACCTTTATTACTCAATGTCCTAGCTGAGTCAAGAGCTTGAAGAGTGATTGTTTTGTCGTCTATACGAAGTGTGAGTTCACCGAATTTTTTCTATGTGTGGTCTTTCTTTATTGCATCGGGATATGGCACATGAGCTTGGTACTCTGTATGGACCGGGTTTGGTAAATCATGGCTTACCTCAACCTTACCTCCTTTACTTACCACAGGTTCTTACCTTGGGTCAGTTTCAGTGTTGCTTGGCAAGCTTTCCTGTAGTTGTTCGGAAACCTCTGATCAAATTTCAGAAACTATCTTAGTCAGCTGTCTAACTGACTTAGTAAGTTCCTCCACTTGGCTGCTTATTGATTATCGAGCGTTGTCTCAGTTTTTTGAAGACGGGTTTCTGTGGCTGCCATGACTTTTGTCAGCATCTCTTCAAGGTTCGACTCCTCTTCTTGTTGGTGAGGTGGTTGTTGAAAATTTGGAGGAAGTTTCGGTCTTTGGCTATTTTGATCATCCCACGAGAAATTGGGATGGTACCTCCAACATGCATTATAAGTGTCACTATAAAAATTATTTTGAGGTCTAGAATAGTTACCCGTATAGTGAGCTTGCTCATTTTCCATGCCATATCCGTAAGGTGGGTACTCAGGATTCGCCACTCCTCCTAGATTCGAATCATATTGCATTACTGGGTGTACCTGCGAGAGACTATACAAACCATCCATCTTTTTATTCATCATCTCTAGCTGGTTAGATAATCTGGTGACCACGTTGAGGTTGAAGACACTGGCGGATTTTGTTGGTGTTGTCCTCATAACTTGCCATTGATAGTTATTCAGTGCCATCTCCTCTATAAACTAAAATTACCGGTCAAAGAAAATAAAAGAAAAATTAACAAAGTAAAAAAAATAAAACTAATAATAATAACAAAATAAATTGCAAAAAAAGGCTAAAGTAATAAAAATTAAGCTTTCTTAATATTTTAGTTCCCTGGCAACGGCGCCAAAAACTTGATCGCTGAAATCAGAGCTTTAAAATTTCTAAAACGAATGATCAAACTTGGAAAACTAACTCTGACAATGATTAAAGGCAAGTGTACCTATTGAACAGTAGTATAGCTTAGGCAAGACCGGATTGTCGAACCCAAAGGAACTAAAAGTACTAATACTAACTTTCTTTTTATTATTTAGCCTAAAATAAAGTGAAGTTGCTTTAAACCTAAATTAACGACTACTAAGTTAAAGACGCAAAGACAAAAAGAATGAATTGGGAAATAACTAGAAGAAAAACTCAGTTGATCACGACGATACCCTCAGGAGGAATCCACCTAGACTTCACTTGTTATCTAACACTAAACCATACGATTTATTCACTTAGTTTGATCCGTAGGACTCCTAACATATATTAAACCCTCTCTCGAGGTGAATAACGTCTAACCTTAGGTTAATTAGTGGAACTCTCGTTCTCTTATAATAACCCCCTAGAATAGCAGTAAATCGATCTATGGATTCCCATATTAGGTTTCACCCTAATCCGGCAAAATCTCATCCCCCTATCTCTAGGCGTGCAATCAACTCCGCTTAATTATGCTAGATCTACTCTTAAGCAGGGTCTATTCCTCCTCCACCTAAGCACATCAAACTTGAATCAATATTCACGAAATATTAACTCAAGATTTAAGCACACATAATTAAGAACAAACTAAGTATTTATCATATAATTCAGAAAACGATAAAAAGATTCATCTAGGTTTCATCCCTTTCAAGTATCTGAGGGGTTTAGTTCATAACAAATAAAGAAAACATCTCAAGAGAAAAGACAAAACAAAACATAAGAAATCCCTAAAACTCCCTGAAGGAATTGAAGGAGAGATTCGCCGCCTTGAGTAGAATTTCGGCTTCTTGGGATGGATCAACTGGCTAGAAAAAAGAAGTAGAGGAAGTAGGAAGTTTCGGCGTTGAAAAGAAAAGGGTGAAAGAGATGAATAGAGGAGAACAAGGATTCGGCTATGTGGTCTCAAAAGAAAGAAAAAAGAACGAGAGGAGAAAAGGTAGAAGTGGACTTAGGTGACAATAAAAGAAAACGATTCAAATGAAGGGAAAGCAACTGAAAATTCGGCAAAGCTTAAGAGAACAAAATGCACCAATTTGAAAGAAAAACAAAGAAATCACTAAAAGCACTTGCTAAAAGTTTCGACACTCTCTCTCCCTACACACAATGGCCGAAAAATACAAGGATGGAATGCCTAAGAACAAAAGAGAAATTTGGCACTCACCTAACCAAGCTAAAACCGAACATGTACCCCCACACCTTCCCTCATTCGGCCAAACTCCCTCTCTCTCCCCACATTCTATGATTTCCTCCCCCATTCACTCTCCATCCGCCAATTCAAATTGGTTGACCGATTCAAACTCCTCAAACACCTCTCCTCCACCCATTTTGAATTTGTTGACTCATTCCACAACCTCCATGTAGAGTCCCAGCCAAATGCCACCTCTTCTCCATCCTGACACCAAAAAATAAAGCTCCATAATGTGGTAGATGGGATTCGAACTCCTCCCCCTTTGCTCCCACAAGTGACGCCACAACCATTCCATCTCATGCTCACTTTTTGCCATCAAACACAAATATATATCCTTAAAGCCTACTTCGCCTAGCTCCTCTCCCCTTATACCCAAAAACCAAAATTTTACCAAGGCTCAGGCTCAAACCCGAGCCTCCCCAAGACCCCCCAAACATACCGAAACAACAAGCATAACTAGCCAAACGCATGAAATAGTGCAAAATGCAGAACCCCTAATTCTAGGATTTACAGCTTGCGTGTTTTCTAAGATTGATTTGAGAACGAGGTACCATCAATTGAAAGTTAAGGAGGGGATATCCCGAAGACAGCTTTTAGGACTAGATATGGCCATTATGAGTTCTTGGTGATGCCGTTTAGGCTCACAAATTCTATTGCAGCCTTCATGGATTTAATGAACCAAATTTTTTAGCCCTACTTAGATCAATTTGTGGTGGTTTTCATTGATGATATATTGGTGTATTCGCGATCTGAGGATGAGCATGATCACCATCTCTGAGTTGTGCTTTAAGCCCTTTGAAAGAGATTACTATTTGCCAAATTTAGTAAGTGTGAATTTTGGCTTTTTGAGGTGGCCTTTTTGGGTCACATTGTCGCGGTGGATGGTATCTGAGTGGATCCGCAAAAGATTCAGGCAGTGGTGGATTGGAAGCCACTGTGTAATATTTCTGAAGTTCGTAGTTTTCTGGGCCACGGTTTGTTAAAGGTTTTTCGATGATTGCTGCTCCGTTGACCAAATTGCTACATAAGGGAGTTCCATTTAAGTGGAATGAGAAGTGCCAACAGAGTTTTGATCAGCTTAAGGTAATTTTGACAAAGGCACCAGTTTTGACTTAGCTGGTGTCAAGTAAGGACTATGTAGTGTTCAGTGATGCATCCTTGAATGAACTTGGTTGCGTTCTCATGCAGGAAGGTAAGGTAGTCACTTATGCATCTAGGCAGCTTAAGTCGCATGAGCGTAACTACCCTACCCATGATTTAGAGTTAGCAGCAGTGGTTTTCGTATTGAAGATTTGGAGGCACTATCTCTTTGGGGAGAAGTGTTATATCTATACCGACCACAAGAGTCTTAAGTATTTGCTCACCCAGAATGAGCTAAATTTGAGGCAACGTAGATGGATCAAGCTGCTAAAAGACTATGACTGCATCATTGCCTACCATTTGAGTAAAGCTAATGTGGTAGTGGATACATTGAGTCATAAATCAGTGGCAGCGTTGCGAGCGATGTTTGCAAATTTGAGCTTGTTAGAGCACAGTGGTTTTAGCTGAGCTTTAGGTTAAACCGATGTTGGTTCTAGAGGTAAAAGAGGTGCAGAAGTCTGATGATAGTTTGGTTGCCAGAGTAGATAGGGTGAGGCGATGAGAAGCATCGGGCTTCAAACTGCAAGCTGGCGATGTATTGTATTTCAAAGGGCAACATTATGTTCCAACAGGTGTGTAAGAGCCCATTTATGCCCGGGCCTGATTAGCAGAATAAAACCAAAACAAACAAACAAAAAGGCAAATAGAAAATAAAAATAAGATAAAATAACCAATAATAATAAGTCCAATAGCAAAACAATTACAGAGGCCCAAAATTCCAAGCCCATTTTAAACCCAGCCCAATTGGCCCAAAATTTCTGAAGATTACAGAAACCCTAGAGGGTTCTGGAAGCAGCCAGCGTCGCAACCTTATCCACGCGCGCCACCACGTCATCTCCTTCGTACGGTGGTTATACCTGCGAAAAAGGAAGCAAAAAAAGGAGCATACAACAAATAACAGCATAGCAGAGGAATATTAGATTTTTTTTCTCTTATTTTTCGAATATTCGGCTATAAAACTGAAATAGATTTCTTCTGTAAATGGTTCAAAATTTTTACGGAATACAAAGAAAATCAATACAAAATTCAGAGATCGACTTAGCAAAGGTTTTCTTTTTCTTTATTTTTTTTCGAAGTTATTCGTACATATTTGTAAAAGTTCTTTGTTTTAAAAAAAACATACACAAATATATTTTAATTGTAACATCCTGAATTAATGGGCCTATGCGTTTAGTGTGTGGATATGTTTAATGTGTTAATTTAACTGTTAGGGGTCCAAATTGGGCTCAGGATGTGGTCAAGGCCTTGGTGAAATTTTTGTTTGGGCACTATAGGGTTTAAAAGGTGGTATCTGTGTTTAAAATATCAAAATGGGCTTGCAGCCCAGTGGTCAGTGGCGCCACTTAGAGAGCAAGGAGGTGACGCCACACAAGGGAGTAAGGGGCCGAAATTCAAGTTTCATGGAGCCCAATTCTTTTAATTTAAGTTAGCTAATTTTTGGCATTAGGGTTAGGTGGAGTGGACGGCAACAAGGCTCAAAAATAGGAGGATTTATGTGAATGGGATAATGTAGATATTATAGTTGATAATATGGAATATAAAGGAGAAAAGATAGGAATTATCTGCAAGGCTAAGTGGTGGCCGAATTTCAAACTCTTAGGGGGAGGAGAAATCGGTTTCTGATATGGCTAAGGAGTGCCGAAACTTTAAATAGTCAGGTGAGGGTTCTCTTCTTTATTTTTTGGCATTTAGGGTTTCCATCTTTTCTTTCTCTTCTTCTCTGAGTAAAAGCCAAAATTCCTAACCCTATTCCCTCATCTTCACTTTGATTCAAAATCCGAAACTCCATTGTTCTTTTCTCTTCTTTCTTCTAAAAGCCGAAACCTCATAATCCTTTTTCTACATTCTTTTCTTTTGATCTTTGCTAAAGCTGAACCTACACCTAGTTTGCCGAAATTCTCTGTTGTTCTTCCTGTCGATTTCTTCATTAAAAGCCGAATCACCATAGACTTCTTTGAATCATCTTCTCTTCCTGATTTTCGCAAAAAGCCGGAACCTCTAGGAATAGCCGAATCTTCTCTAGCAAGATCTCTTAGATCTAAAAGCCGAAAACACTAGTCCCTGAATCTCATATCACTTTTCGAGATTTCAAGGCAGATAGCGGTGGTGTTGGCTACGGATAGCGTCGACTTAAAGGGTCTCGTTCTAACGGTAATCAGGTGTGTAGATCACTAACACACTCTTTAACTGTAATTTATGTGTTATGGCTAAAAAGCCAGAAAGTGGCTGTGTAGACAGTCGAATAAAACCCTAAAAGGGTTAGGCAATGGATGCCAGGTACGTAATCATAGAAATCTCTATGTGTATCGATGTATGCGATAAACTGAAATCTCTTAGGTAATACATTGTTTGATTTTGCATGTATGTATGCATGGGATGGGATTGATATGATGAAGGGGAAGAAGGTCGCATAGCGATCGGTGGCTTTGCCACATAGGTCACATAGTAATCGGTCTTTACGACAGGCAGGTTAGCTGTCGAAATGCTACGATGTATTATTAAGGTCACATGGCGATCGGTGGCTTTGCCACATAGGTCACACAGTGATCGGTCTTTAAGATAGGCAGCACAGCTATCGATATGGTGTGTAGCGGTTGGCGGGTTGATTGTAGAAATCCCCAAGGTGTGATGGTTGGTACGGGTTCGTGTGTAGAGGATGGATTTCTAGGCTGGGATGGGCCATGATGCATATATAGTTACCCTTGTATACGGGCCAAGGCCATAATGTGTTTGTGGGCCAAGCCTTTGATGTGTTTTCGGGATTTACACACTGAGTCTTGGTGACTCACCCTATTATTTTTCCCTAACTCTGCAGATGAGCAGTAGATCGTGGACATGGAAGCAAAGGCGGACTCGAGGGGCCATCAAGTTTTTATTTTTATAGATTATTTTTACTTTTCTTTAAGTTTTAATTTTTGGAATATTTATGTAGTAAGGCCCCATAGTTTATATTTCACTGCTTAATTTTTAATATTTGCAACTTATGAAATTTTGTCAAAAGGTTTAATTATTCAAAATAATAATAATACAAGTTTTTTTTCAAAAGGTCCCCTATTTATTCAAATATTGTCTAATTAACTTACTGTAACACCCCAAAACCGGTCAAACCACTACGACCGAATCTGGCATGTCACAGGGAAAAAATCATTTTTGGAAAACAAGTTGTTGACTCAAATTGTAAAAAAAAAACGTTTTACCGGATAGAAACCAAAGTTAAGTTAGGTAAATTGCTAAAATCATTTCCAAGTTTGTTTTAAAGAAAAAAATCTAGTTAACTCATTGTTGTTGCATGTTCACTATTTACCCGATGGTAAAGTTTTGGGTAAAATCCCGAAATTTATTAAGGCTGTGAAAATGTTCATTTTATAGTTTCTTTCCTTTTTAATCATGCTTTAAAGTTCAACACAAATTCAAAAGTATGTAACAGAATAATTAAACCCAAAGCAAAATATAGATGGCCTTATTACATAACCAAAAACCCAAAATTTAAAACAAAGTAAAACCGAAATTTAACCATTTAAAATAAAACCAACTATTCAGCATGGCCACCTCGAGTCCATCCCGGCTCCATATCCGCGATCTAGGGATTATCTGCAAAATGTAAAGGAAGGGGTGAGTCACCGAGACTCAGCGCATAAATCCCTATCCCGATGATGACAAGCTCATACACAGATTCATATGCAAATATACATGCCATGCAACCCAAAACCTAACCATCCGAAACTCCCGATTCTACCTCGTGTGGTACCAAACAACTGGTGGTGCCAAACCACTGGTGACCCAAAGTCACAAATAAATATATATGTGGTACCAAACCACTAGTGGTGTCAAACCACTGGTGACCCAAAGTCACAAATAAACATATGTGGGGCCAACCCACTTTGTAGTACCAAACTACTGGTGACGATCCCTTTTAATATATTATGTGGGGCCAACCCACTGTGGTACCCAACCACTGGGACAAGTCACAAAGATAACATATGTGGTACCAAACCACTGGTGGTGCCAAACCACTGGTGACCCAATGTCACAAATTAACATATCTTCCCCCTCCTCTCATTATACCCATTTTTACGAACATGCTTTTCAATGTAAATAATCATGCTTAGCATTCACAAATAATGTACATGGCATATGCAGATTTAGCAGAGGCAATTAACGTTAGCCATCAAAATGGACTTACCCGAAGTCCTCGATTTTACCCACAAGGGTAACATATCGATTTCCACAGTTATTCCGGCTTTTAACAGCATACAAAATATTAACATATTGCATAGGAAGTGTGTAAGAGTTACACACCTGATTACTCGCAACACGATACTATCTACGTCGACACTATCGTTAATCGACACTACCGCTATCTGTCTACTCTCCTGCTCAGATGCTGGTCCACACCCAGGTGGCCAATTGCGAACCGCAGATACAGCCCTCTTCTTGAACTTAGGGGCTGGGGTCTCAGATCCAACCCCTCCTAGCGCTTGGTTAGCCTTCGAGTCAATAACACACCTTAGTCACTAACTCGAATTAACGCAATGAAACGAATTAATAGAAACTAACGCTAAGTGCCAGAGCCCTTACCAAAATCATCAAACCCCGAGGCTCAAGATCTAATCCACAGATCGAGTAGATCCCGAGAGTCTAATCGAAAATGTTACCTCCCTCCTTCCTGACAGATTCGATCACCCCCTAGCAGATTCGGCAAAGGCTAAAACAAGAGGGAAATCAAATAAGAAAACCAAAAGTAAGAATGTAGATCTTTAACAGGATGCTTAAGGGTTTCAGCCTATCCCTCCCATAACAACTGAAAGAGAAAAGGAAATAGAAACGAGTGAGTGTTAGGGAGATTCGGCCAAGGAATCAAGAACTTACCCGAATGTTACAGATGTCCCACTTGCAAAGAAAAGATGAAGAAGATAGGTGCTCTTCCAACAGAGAATATTCGGCTTAAGTGTTTAGAGGAAAAGAGAGAAGAGTAGCAAGGTTTTCGGCAAAGGATAAGACCTCAGAAGGATTCGGCTAATCAAAAAATGAAGAAGATGGAGAGGAGGAAAGGAGAATGAGGTTTCGGCTCTCTAAGAAAATAGCAAGAAAAGGAAACACAAATGACGAGTGGAAGGCAAAGTGGGTTCGGCCAAAAACAAAAGAAATAAAAAGATATGAGAAGAGATTTGGGAGAGTATTCGGTTTTGAGTAGATGAGAGAAAAGAAGAAAATGCAAAAATGCCAAATGAGAGGGGTTTAATTTCGGCACCAAAAAAAAGATGAGAAGAAAAGTCTCTAAGGTTCCCTAACAAGCCGAATTCACACACTTCACCAAGGCCTACACCCACATTCGGCCACCCCCCTAACTAGCACCCCAAAACTGAAAATGGAAGGAACCCACACCCCAAATTTTGGGACACCATCCACACACAAGAACCGAATGCTCCCACACCTCATAGCCACTACAAAATTCGGCTAACACACTCCCCAACTCAATCCCTTTATTTTCTCCTCATTTTTCTCTTGACCACATATTCAAACAAGTTTGAATACCTCAAAATCCTACATTTTCTCTTCTCCACCAATTCAAATGTGTTGACTTCTTCAACACATATCCACCATAATCCATCTTGAGCACAACTCCTCCCTAGTCTTGGCGTCAAAAAGAACAAGCAGAAAGGGATCTTCGCAGATCGAACCAAAGCTCCCTTACTCACCTGAGGCGTCACTCCCTTGAGACTTAAGTGGCGCCTCCTTGCCACCTTTCCAAGGCACTTCTTGTGTCAAAACTTGCCATCAATTACCCTTAACACCTAGCTCAAACAGCTCCCCCCTTTTAGATGCCCAAAATGCAAATTTCCAACAAAGCACTGACCTAACCCTGGCTCATGCCTAGACCCTAACACCTTAGACTAGCACCACAACCATACTATCTACATGCAAACAGATGAAATGCAATGCCCCGATTTAAGGATGCTACAGTTCTACCCTCCTTAAATATAATTTCGGCCTCGAAATTACCTGGTCAAAACAGTTGAGGGTATTGTTGCCGCATCACATACTCTGGCTCCCACGTAGCCTCTTCCGCTCCGTGATTGCACCATAATACCTTCACCAAAGGAACTGACTTCCTACGCAAGACCTTGACATCTCGATCCAGGATCTGTACTGGTTCCTCCTCAAAAGACAAATTTGGGCTCACTTCTATCTCATCCACTGGCACAACATGAGACGGATCTGAACGATAGCGTCGAAGCATGGAAACATGAAACACGTCGTGGATCTGACTCAATTCTGCTGACAACTCGAGCTGATAAGCTACTGGTCCCACAACACCTTATAAGGCCCGATAAACCTAGGGCTCAGCTTACCCTTTCGACCAAATCTCAACACTTTCTTCCATGGTGACACCTTCAGGAAAACTTTGTCACCCACTGCAAACTCTATATCCTTCTGCTTGAGATCGGCATAAGACTTCTGCCTATCCGAAGCTTCTTTCAGACGAGCTCAAATTAGCTTAACCTTACCTTCTGTTTCAGCAACCAACTCAGGACCCAACAGCTGACGCTCACCCAACTCTGTTCAACACGTAGGAGTCCGACACTTCCGTCCATATAGCGCTTCATACGGTGCCATCTGAATACTCGACTGGTAGCTATTGTTATACGCAAACTCTGCCAACGGTAGAAATTCTTCCCAATTACCTCTGAAATCCAAAACACAGCCCCTCAACATATCCTCTAAAATCTGGATTACACTCTGTGACTGCCCATCTGACTGCGGATGAAACGCCGTACTGAAATCTAGCCTTGTACCCAATGCTTGATGCAATGCTTTCCAGAATCTTGATGTGAATCTAGGGTCTCTATCTGAGATAATCGACACTGGTACTCTATGCAGTCTCATGATTTCTGCCACATACAACTTAGCCAACCTTTGAAGTGAATACTTGACCCGAACCGGTATGAAGTGAGCCGATTTTGTCAAACGGTCTACAATCACCCAAAATGAATCCTTTTTAGTAGGCGTGAGGGGTAGCCCACTGACGAAATCCATCGTAATCCTTTTCCACTTCCACTGCGCAATCTTTATCGGCTGCATCAGACCCGAAGGTAACTGATGTTTAGCTTTGACTTGCTGACACGTCAGACACTTACTCACGAATTCCGTTACTTCCCTCTTCAAACCCGGCCACCAAAACTGCTCCCACAAATGTCGGTACATCTTACTACCTCCAGGATGCATAGCGTATGGACTACTATGTGCCTCTTGACGAATCTTTTGCCTCAACTCCACATCCTTCGGCATGCAAACCTTCCCTTGGAAACACAGCACACCCTCACAGCTCAAACTATACCCCTCTAATCCACCATTCTGCACCTACAAACATCGAGCACTTAAGACTTCATCGACCAACTGCTTTTCCTTAACCTGATTAACCCATGTCGGCTTCACCTGTAGTTCCGCTAGCAAACTTCCGTTATCATACAGACTAAGGTGGGCAAACATTGCTTTTAAGTCCGCCACCACCTTACGGCTCAATGCGTCTGCCACCACATTGGCTTTCCCCGGATGATACTCAATCGAGCAGTCGTAGTCCTTTAACAACTCGATCCACCTTTGCTGCCTCAAATTCAACTCCTTCTGAGTAAGAAGGTATTTCAAACTCTTGTGATCCGTGTAGACTATAGACTTCTCCCCGTACAAATAATGTCTCCAAATCTTCAAGGCGAAAACCACTGTAGCCAATTCCAAGTCATGCGTCGAATAATTCACTTCGTGAGGTCTCAGTTAACGAGAAGCATACGCCACTACTTTCCCCTCTTGCATCAGCACACAACCTAACCCGGTATGCGACGCATCACAATAAACTGTAAACTTTTTCCCTGCTTCATGCAGGATCAAAACCAGAGCTTCTGTCAAGATCTTCTTTAACTTCTCAAAACTTTCTTGTTGCTTGACCGACCACACAAACGGAACCCCTTTCCTTAACAGCTTAGTTAACAGTGCTACAATCAAAGAGAACCCTTCCACGAACCTTCTATAATATCCTGCTAAACCCAGAAAACTCCAAACCTGGGCCACAGACTTAGGTGGTTTCCAATCCAATACCGCCTCAATCTTACGAGGGTCCACCCTAATCCCCTCAGCTGACACCACATGACCTAAGAAAGTTACTTCCTTCAGCCAGAACTTGCACTTACTAAACTTTGCGAACAATTGCTTCTCCCTCAGAATTTGCAGAACCACACGGAGATGCTCATCATGCTCCTCCTCAGATCTAGAGTATACGGCTGAAACACCCGATTCATCATGTCCATGAACGCTGCTGGCGCGTTGGTCAACCCAAACAGCATTACCAAAAACTTGTAGTGACCATAACGAGTGCGAAACGTCGTCTTATGAATATCAGCCTCCTTTACCTTAAGCTGGTGATACCCCGACCTCAAATCAATCTTAGAGAAAACTGATGCTCTCTTCAGCTGATCAAACAGGTCGTCTATCCTCGGCAACGGATACTTATTCTTAATCGTCAACTTATTCAGCTGATGGTAATCTATACACATCCGCATTGTTCCGTCTTTTTTCTTAACGAAAGGCATAGGCGCTCCTCAAGGTGAAACACTCGGCCGAATAAAACCTCGATCCAGTAACTCCTGAATTTGTGCTTTCAGCTCCACTAACTCCTTTGGCGCCATTCTATATGGGGCAATAGACACTGGCGCGGTTCCTGGTAGCAGATCTATACCAAACTCAACTTTGCGATCTGGAGGCAAACCCGGAAGCTCTTCTGGAAACACATCGATAAATTCTTTCACCATTCGGACATCCCCCGCAGTTGACTCCTTGGCCTCCAAGGCACAAACATGAACCATGAATGCCTCACATCCATTCCTCACCATCTTCTCGGGCTTCAGTCAGTCCAAACTTGCTTGATACCTCACCAGTCAGTCCATCCCTAAGATCAAATCGAACTCCCTGAATGGCAGTTCCATCAGATCAGCCAAAAACACTACCCCTTGGAGTTCTAGGGGTACATCCCTATACAATTTGTTTACTTCTATAGAGTGACCTAGAGGGCTAATTACAATCATCTCCCTAGAAGAAACCTCATATACTAAGTTCAAAGTTCCCATTATACTACTAGCAACATATGAGTGCGTCGAACCAACATCAATTAAAGCAGTATACGGCAACCCATAAATTAAGAACGTACCGGTTATGACGTCCGGTGCGTCGCTATCTTCTCGACACCTCGCAGCATAGACCAACCCAGGCTGTCTTGCATCAGTATTCCCAGCACCTCTGCCCGGTGCTCCACGGCCCCGACCAGAACCATTACCTCCCCTAACCAAACCACGACCCCTCTGTGGTAGTTGTCCACCGTTCCTAAACTGAGCACGCCCCTGACCCTCAGACTGCATCCTAGCTAGCTTACGTGGACAATCCCTTACTCGATGATCCATCGACCCGCACTCAAAACATCCTCTGCCACCAGTCCAACATTCCCCCAATGAGACTTCCCATATCGAGCACACCGTGCTGGCCATTGAGTAGTTGCAAGAGACCGTGCAGCTTGACTCGGTCCGCCAAATCTAGCCCTCTTCTGAGAATTCCCAGCAGACCCTGATGGCCCAAAACTCCTCTTGTTCCTATTTCTATCCAGATTTTGCCTCGTCGACTCCTTCACCCCATCGGCTATCTTAGCCTTCTCTACAAGAACAGCAAATTCCCTCTCTTGCTGTGGAGCGATCAACAAACGTAACTCATCTCTCAGCTCGTCCTCAAACCTGACACAGCACTCGTGTTCTGTAGTTACGATACCCCGGGCATAACGGCTCAACCTTAAGAATTCTGCCTCATACTCGGATATAGACTTATTCCCCTAGACCAGTCTTAAAAACGCCTTACGCTGTGCATCGATATAACTGGACCCGACGTACTTCCTCTGATAAGCTGCCTTAAAGAAGTCCCAAGTGAGATCGTTGGCTGTCGCACCATCCCGGACCGTGAGCCACCACTGATAAGATTCATCCCGGAGAAGAGACACTATCCCCTTCAACTTCTCCTCAGCCGTAAAGTCTAAATCGTCCATTATGCGCTCAGTCGCCTCTAACCAGTACTCAGCTGTATTGGGAGCCACCCCAGAAACACCTCGGAATACTTCTGCTCCATTGGCTCGGAGTCGTTCAGACACTGATTTTCGAGCCCTCGTACCCCCGCCTGCTCCAGCAACTCTCTCCAGAACCCACAGCATCGCCTGCGACACCGCGTCATTACCACTCGTCTGATCCTTCAACTCAGCGCCCACAGCTGGCGGCGGTGGTACCTCATCCTCCGACCCATGACCAGACCCTACTGGTTCAGACACCGACATCCTACCCCTACCATGTCCACGTGTATTACGACCTCGTCCTCGAGTGCTCATGACTAGCGTTCACGAATTAATCTGATTAAGGAATTTTATGAGTTAGCTTTCTTCCACTGATTATTACGGAATAGTCTTATGAACAATTTATTACAGCAGTTGTTCTCGCGAGTTAACACAATCCTATGGGCTTCAGTTTCTAAAGTGTAACACCCCAAACCCGGCCCATACACCACGACCGAATTTAGAATGCCACTGCGGAAAACGTTTGAAAAGATTTTGACTTAAAAGTAAAAACATAAAAATTTGTTGTCTTTAATAAACATTGTGTATTTAAAAGTCCAAATAAAATTTAGTTGTTACAAATTCCCGGATTAAAACTTTAAAATAGAATTCTTAAAGTGTGGATTTCTTTTAAAGAAAACATTCTCAAATATTACTCGATCATCCATCCAAATCAAACATAATAAATAAAAATCCCCAAATGCCTTAAGTGGCCCTTATTACAATAAATAAATACTAAAAAATACTGATAATATAAAATGCATAAATTAAGTAAAAGCATCTTCTGCATGGGCCACCTCGTATCCACTCCAACCCGGTCCAAGCAACATGCATCACCTGTAATGTTGGTAAAAATTTGGGTGAGTCAAACAGACTCAGTGTGTAATTAGTCCCCAGATTTCCACCCACATGGGCTTAGCCCACAACCACACTAAATCACATATCAGATAATAAGGCAATTACTCCACATGATTTCACTTATTGGGCTTGGCCCATTACCACACCACATATCATATAATAATGCAATTTATCCACATCACATTTTGGGCTTGGCCCATTACCACACCAGTCCACATACCACACAGGTTTATGCAAAATGCACCCAATCCAGCCTAGGGTCCATCCTCTACACACCCCTGTATCCAGCCACCACACACCAGGGGATTACTAAATCGCCCTCCAACCTCTACACACCAATTTGGCAATTAATGCCGTCCACGCAAACTAATCGCAAATAATTCACAACGCGACCTCAGTCAGCGCCAATCCACGATGTAGCTCATTGCTTACATCAAAACCACGACGAGGCACATAGCTACTCATCAAACCACGATATAGCACATAGCTGATATCAACCACGATGAGGCACAGAGCCACTCATCATTCCACGTGAGGCTCGTAGCCATCACTAAACCACGTACATAAAGTACACCATGTCCTTCTTTCATATTCATATCCCATCCCATGCACATGCAAGCATACAATAGTGCCATGATAAATAATGCATGTACATGTTATTCAGGTATTCAATCACATATACACATTAATAACCATATCACATTCAGATTGATACTGACCTGATTATCGGCATACCCCTTTTTAGGGTAACCATTACATTATTGCCACTGCACTTATTCACATATTCATAACACATGCAATTATAACATACAATCGAAAAATTTGTGGGTTAATCGCACACCTTATGACCTGAAGCACTATGCCCTCAATACCGATGCCATCACTAATCGATACTATGGCTATCTGCCTACGCTCCTGCTCAAACGCTGGCCCACACCCCGGTGGCCAATCCCGAACTGCAGAGACTGATCTCCTCTTAAGCTTAGGGATAGGGACTACCCCTTGCCCTTCTTGACTGGTATTCGCCTCCATCAACAATACTTAATCAGAATCAAACGGTTACTCGGTAACGTTATAGTCTAACATAATGAATCTTAGGACTTATTGAATAATCTTACCAAAATGGATCGAAATCCCGGAGGCTCCTCTTAACCACTGTCGATTTGCCCCTAAAAGCCATAATTAGAATCGGCTAACATCCATAACCAAAATGGCCTATGGCCGAACATTAGCAACCCACTTACCTTGCTAATCTAAATCCCGAAATCTTGCTTGCTCCTGAAGTTGTTGAGATCCCTACTTAACCACTGTTAGAAACGGCTTTAATACATAAATCCATGGAAATGGCCCTTGGCCGAATACTACGTTGGCTTACCTTGATCAATCGAATCCCGAAAGAATCCTTAATGCTTCCTTCCTTCGGCTACACACAAAAGACACACATATTATGTCCTTAAAGAACATTCGGCCAACCTTAGACCAAAGCCTAATCACTTGATTTGGCACACCAAATGAAAGAACCCAAAACCGATTGCTAATGAAAGAAACACTTACCACCACACGAGTAGTCCACAAGTTCTAAATGTCGACAGGATGAAAGAGATGTTGACTTTCAGCTTTTGAGACTTGCGACAAAGAAAAGAGAATAAGGGCACTTTGAGATTTGGCTATGGCTCTTAATAAAAAGTAAAATACAAATGGGAGGATGAGCACTTACAAGGTTCAGCTAAGCCCTTCAAATGGTGATGGAAAAGTCGGCCATAAGAGAAGAGTGCATTCGGCTATCAAAAGAGCAAGTTTGGAGTTGAAGAAAAGAAGAATAGGAGAGACTTAGGAGGATTCGGCAATGATGAGGGTGAAGGAGTTTCGGCCTTAGCAAAATAAATGAGAAAAGGAGAGGATTTTTCTTGACTAAAAATTTTGGTAAGAAGCACTAGAGAAGAAACAAATAAATTTCGACACTTAATCCCCCTTCATGACCGAATATACCAACCCAAAGAGCCCCCCATTCGGCCACTACTTCATCCCTTATCAAATCCCTTGTTAATCTCCTATATTATATCTTATCTACCCATTTAAACTAAATAAAATAAACCAACGTTTATCTTCTATCCTAGCCAAATTTTAAAAAGAAATCCAAGGCTTATCTTCATCTTCCAAAGTCCCCAAGCCGTCTACTACTCCTCCCCTCCTTGACGCAAAAACACATGCCCACAATGCAACCTTTGCAGCTCGAACCTCCTCCCTCCTAAAGCTCCCTTTGACGCAACTTCAAGCACCCTAGGTGGCGTCCCTTGCCACTTTTCCAAGGCTAGCTTTTTGTCCAAATTCCCATCATAAATTTCCTTAAGACATCCTTAGCCTAGCTCCCCTTTTAAGAACCTAAAATCCAATAATTTCCTAAGGCACTCTCCTACATCCCAGGGTTTTAGGAACCCCTAAAGCACATCCAATCATACACTAAGCCCACTATCACTTGGATTATGCCATAAACGCATAACCCCTAAATCCTGGATGTTACAGTTCTACCCTTCTTAAAAATAATTTCGTCCTCGAAATTACTTACTAACGAACAATCGTACATCCTAACTCACCACACTACGCTATTGCTGCGCACTCTGGTCTTAATAAACTAACACATTTCTTATGCACAATCTCAAAGTTCACAGTCAAGGTTCCAAACACCTCACTAGCAATACAAAAATGAGCTAACTTAACAACGAACAAGGCAACTAAGGTATTCCAGAAACAAGGAACATACCCGTTATCACCTCTGGCACATCTTCCTCCTTGCGACGACTGACTGCCTAAGCCAACCTTGGTTGCCTCGCATCTGAACCTTCAGTACCTCTGCTTGGTGTTCCACGACCTCGGCCGGAACCATTCCCTCTATGGTTCGGACCACGACCCCTTGTCACTTGCTGACCACCTCTGCCAGGCTGCACAAAACCTTGGCCTCGAGCCCTATCCATCACTTGAGGACAATTCCTAACCAAATGAGCCTTAGACCCACACCGGAAACATTCCTTACTATTTCTCCAGCATTCTCCAGCATGAGCTCTCCCACACTGAGCACATGGACGACTCCAATTCTCAGCAACTGGTACAGGTGCACGTACAGAATTCTCAGTCCTTGGTCTTTTCTGAAAATCTCCAGATGATTCTGACGGTCCAAAACTCCTCTTGTTCCAGTTCTTATTCTTTTCTCAGTTCTGTCTCTCAGTCCTTTTAACTTCTTCAGCGATCCGAGCTTTCTCCACTAGAATAGCAAAGTCTCTTTCTCTCTACGGAGCAATCAACACCCGCAGCTCATCCCACAATCCATCTTCAAATCGGACACACCTCTCATAATCAGTAGCCACGATCCCCTTAGTATACTGACTTAACCGCAGAAATTTCGCTTCGTACTCCGCTACCGACTTACTTCCTTGTACCAAGTTTAGAAACGCCTTTCTCTGCGAGTCTAAGTAACTAACTCCAATGTATTTCCCTTCAAACTTAACCTTGAAATATCCCCAATTCAATCGATCTGCAGGGGTACCTTGCCTGACTGTGAGCCACCACCGATAAGCCTCATCTCGGAGCAGTGAAACAACACCTTTCAGCTTTTCCTCCGCTGTGCAGTCCAAATCATCCATGATCCTTTCGACCGCCTCTAACCAATACTCCGCTACATTCAGAGCTACCCCAGATACTCCTCTAAAAACCTCGGCTCCGTTTGCCCTAAGCCTCTCAGACACTGACTTCCGTGCTCCATCACCCATATTGGCTCCTGCCACTCGCTCTAGCACTCGCAACATAGCCTGCGATACAGCGTCATCTCCTCTAGTTTGATCTTGATCCTCCGCGCCCATCGCTGGCGGCGGCACATCATTTTCTGACCCATGGCCAGACCCTACTGGTTCCGATACTGTCATTCTACCTCTACCACGTCCCCGAGTATTACGACCACATCCTCTAGAACTCATATCTAACGTCGTGATTTAATCTGATTTAAGGAATTTTATGCATTAGTACTTTTGGTTCCACTGTTTATCCGCGAACAATTTTATGAAAAGAGGTTTTCAGAAGTAGTTCTTTCGATCAATCAAAGTTTTCAGCTCAAGTTCACTATTCTAATTTAGAGAATCACATTCATTCATCAACAACATTCATCACACTATTATGGGCATCTTTGTCCATTTCCAACCCAGGGGTATTTTCGTCATTTATCCTACAGGGGTATTTTGGTAATTAATCAGGGTCAATTCAAAAATAATCTTTACAACTCAAAGGCATTCTAAAATTTTCAAAACTCAAGGGTATTTTGAAAGTTTTTTCCAAATCAAGGGTATTGCAGAAATTTTGGAAATCGGGGTTATTTCGGTAATTTTGGAAGTCAGGGGCATTTTAGTAAATTTTCCCAAATCAGGGTATCTTGCGATTTTATAAAATAAGAGTTTTTGGTATTTTGTAAAGTAAGAAGATCTTAAGAAAAATTGAGGGTAGTATGGTAATTTTATAAACTAAGAGCGTTTTAGTAATTTACAACCAGGGGTATTTAGGTAATTTTGTAAATCGGGAATATTTCGGAAAAATTTTATAAAATAGTTGTTACAAATCAAAGGGGTAATTTGAGAATTTTTAAACTAGGGTTTTATAAAAATATGGCTAGTCCCTTTCGGGTTTTAATTATTGAGTTTAGCCCGTGAATAAGTCCTCTTGGTTAGGGTGAACCGTCACTACGCACCAGGTAGGATTCGAGTGAAGAGGAGGTGAGTCACTAGGACTACTTAAATACCAAGCTCTTACCGAATCCACTCCTAGACATGCGCACAATGGTTGCCACACCCTAACTCGACGACTTACTTCACAGGTTTGTTTGGCTTGTTCTTAAGTATTATGTATCCTGTGTTGGAGTAGACTAGTCCTAGGGTTCAATAGCCCTAATCTACTAATCTACGATCCCATATTGCCCATATAGTTCAATATACAATTCACTTCAATAGTTAGGGGTACTTACCTGGTGGACTTCGGGTCGGAGATACAGGTGCCATGCCAGACTAACCTGAAAAATTCATGAGATTCTTTGTTGTTGAAAAGCCCATCTTTGAAAAAAAAAAATTTTGGGCCCAAAACCCTCAAAGCTGAGTTTTGAACCGGGCTCTGATACCAAACTGTAACACCCCAAACTCGGCCCATACACCACGACCGAATTTAGAATGCCACTGCGGAAAACATTTGAAAAGATTTTGACTTAAAAGTAAAAACATAAAAATTTGTTGTCTTTAATAAACATTGTGTATTTAAAAGTCCAAATAAAATTTAGTTGTTACAAATTCCCGGATTAAAACTTTAAAATAGAATTCTTAAAGTGTGGATTTCTTTTAAAGAAAACGTTCTCAAATATTACTCGATCATCCACCCAACTCAAGCATAATAAATAAAAATCCCCAAATGCCTTAAGTGGCCCTTATTACAATAAATAAATACTCAAAAATACTGATAATATAAAATGCATAAATTAAGTAAAAGCATCTTCTGCATGGGTCACCTCGTATCCACTCCAACCCGGTCCATGCAACATGCATCACCTGTAATGTTGGTAAAAATTTGGGTGAGTCAAACAGACTCAGTGTGTAATTAGTCCCCAGATTTCCACCCACATGGGCTTAGCCCACAACCACACTAAATCACATATCAGATAATAAGGCAATTAACCCACATGATTTCACTTATTTGGCTTGGCCTATTACCACACCACATATCATATAATAATGCAATTTATCCACATCACATTTTGGGCTTGGCCCATTACCACACCAGTCCACATACCACACAGGTTTATGCAAAATGCACCCAACCCAGCCTAGGGTCCATCCTCTACACACCCTCGTATCCAGCCACCATACACCAGGGGATTACTAAATCGCCCTCCAACCTCTACACACCAATTTGGGAATTAATGCCGTCCACGCGAACTAATCGCAAACAATCCACAACGCGACCTCAGTCAGCGCCAATCCACGATGTAGCTCATTGCTAACATCAAAACCACGATGAGGCACATAGCTACTCATCAAACCACGATATAGCACATAGCTGATATCAACCACGATGAGGCACAGAGCCACTCATCATTCCACGTGAGGCTCGTAGCCATCACTAAACTACGTACATAAAGTACACCCTGTCCTTCTTTCATATTCATATCACATCCCATGCACATGGAAGCATACAATAGTGCCATGATAAATAATGCATGTACATGTTATTCAGGTATTCAATCACATATACACATTAATAACCACATCACATTTAGATTGATACTGACCTGATTATCGGCATACCCCTTTTTAGGGTAACCATTACATTATTGCCACTGCACTTATTCACATATTCATAACACATGCAATTATAACATACAATCGAGAAATTTGTGGGTTAATCACACACCTTATGACCTGAAGCACTACGCCCTCAATACCGATGCCATCACTAATCGATACTACGGCTATCTGCCTACGCTCCTGCTCAGACGCTGGCCCACACCCCGGTGGCCAATCCCGAACTGCAAAGACTGATCTCCTCTTAAACTTAGGGATAGGGACTACCCCTTGCCCTTCTTGACTGGTATTCGCCTCCATCAACAATACTTAATCAGAATCAAACGGTTACTCGGTAACGTTATAGTCTAACATAATGAATCTTAGGACTTATTGAATAATCTTACCAAAATGGATCCAAATCCCGGAGGCTCCTCTTAACCACTGTCGATTTTCCCCTAAAAGCCATAATTAGAATCGGCTAACATCCATAACCAAAATGGCCTATGGCCAAACATTAGCAACCCACTTACCTTGCTAATCTAAATCCTGAAATCTTGCTTGCTCCTGAAGTTGTCGAGATCCCTACTTAACCACTGTTAGAACCAGCTTTAATACATAAATCCATGGAAATGGCCCTTGGCCGAATACTACGTTGGCTTACCTTGATCAATCGAATCCTGAAAGAATCCTTAATGCTTCCTTCCTTCGGCTACACACAAAAGACACACATATTATGGCCTTAAAGAACATTCAGCCAACCTTAGACCAAAGCCTAATCACTTGTTTCGGTACACCAAATGAAAGAACCCAAAACCGATTGCTAATGAAAGAAACACTTACCACTACACGAGTAGTCCACAAGTTCTAAATGTCGACAGGATGAAAGAGATGTTAACTTTCGGCTTTTGAGACTTGCGACAAAGAAAAGAGAATAAGGGCACTTTGAGATTCGGCTATGGCTCTTAATAAAAAGTAAAATACAAATGGGAGAATGAGCACTTACAAGGTTCGGCTAAGCCCTTCAAATGGTGATGGAAAAGTCAGCCATAAGAGAAGAGTGAATTCAGCTATCAAAAGAGTAAGTTTGGAGTTGAAGAAAAGAAGAATAGGAGAGACTTAAGAGGATTCGGCAATGATGAGGGTGAAGGAGTTTCGGCCTTAGCAAAATAAATGAGAAAAGGAGAGGATTTTTCTTGACTAAAAATTTCGGCAAGAAGCACTAGAGAAGAAACAAATAAATTTCGGCACTTAATCCCCCTTCATGGCCGAATATACCAACCCAAAGAGCCCCCCATTCGGCCACTACTTCATCCCTTATCAAATCCCTTGTTAATCTCCTATATTATATCTTATCTACCCATTTAAACTAAATAAAATAAACCAACATTTATCTTCTATCCTAGCCGAATTTTAAAAAGAAATCCAAGGCTTATCTTCATCTTCCAAAGTCCCCAAGCCGTCCACTACTCCTCCCCTTCTTGACGGAAAAACACATGCCCACAATGCAACCTTTGCAGCTCAAACCTCCTCCCTCCTAAAGCTCCCTTTGATGCAACTTCAAGCACCCTAGGTGGCGTCCTTTGCCACTTTTCCAAGGCTAGCTTTTTGTCCAAATTCCCATCACAAATTTCCTTAAGACCTCCTTAGCCTAGCTCCCCTTTTAAGAACCTAAAATCCAATAATTTCTTAAGGCACTCTCCTACATCCCAGGGTTTTAGGAACCCCTAAAGCACATCCAATCATACACTAAGCCCACTATCACTTGGATTATGCCATAAACGCATAACCCCTAAATCCCGGATGTTACATAAAGTGGATTCCTAATACTAGCATCCGTATCACAATTATTTAAACCATGCAATCAAAAGTTAGGGGACTTACCGTGGCGGATCGGTGCCGGAGACTCAGGTGCCATGCTTTTCCCGAAATATGTATCTTCCATCAAAATCATTTTACAAACCCTTAATTGAAAACATTTTGGGCCTCAGGCCCACAGCCGAGCTTTTGAACGAGGCTCTGATACCACAATTGTAAGACCCCAAACCCGGTCAAACCGCTACGACCAAATCTGGCATGTCACAGGGAAAAAATCATTTTTGGAAAACAAGTTGTTGACTCAAATTGTAAAAAAAATGTTTTATCGGATGGAAACCAAAGTTAAGTTAGGTAAATTGCTAAAATCATTTCCAAGTTTGTTTTAAAGAAAAAAATCGAGTTAACTCATCGTTGTTACATGTTCATTATTTACCCGATGGTAAAGTTTTGGGTAAAATCTCGAAATTTACTAAGGTTGTGAAAATGTTCATTTTATAGCTTTTTTCCTTTTTAATCATGCTTTAAAGTTCAACACAAATTCAAAAGTATGTAACAGAATAATTAAAGCCACAGCAAAATATAGATGGCCTTATTAGATAACCAAAAATCCAAAACTTAAAACAAAGTAAAACCGAAATTTAACCATTTAAAATAAAACCAACTATTGAGCATGGCCACCTCGAGTCCATCCTGAATCCATATCCGCGATCTAGGGATGATCTGCAAAATGTAAAGGAAGGGGTGAGTCACCGAGACTCAGCGCATAAATCCCCATCCCAAAGATGATAAGCTCATACACAGATTCATTTGCAAATATACATGCCATGCAACCCAAAACCTAACCATCCAAACTCCCGATTCTACCCCGCATGATACCAAACCACTGGTGGTACCAAACCACTAGTGACCCAAAGTCACAAATAAATATATATGTGGTACCAGACCACTGGTGACCCAAAGTCACAAATAAACATAGGTGGGGCCAACCCACTTTGTAGTACCAAACTACTAGTGACGATCCCTTTTAATATAATATGTGGGGCCAACCCACTGTGGTACCCAACCACTGGGACAAGTCACAAAGATAACATATGTGGTACCAAACCACTGGTGGTGCCAAACCACTGGTGACCCAAAGTCACAAATAACATATCTTCCCCCTCCTCTCATCATACCCATTTTTACGAACATGCTTTTCAATGTAAATAATCATGCTTAGCATTCACAAATAATGTACATGGCATATGCAGATTTAGCAGAGGCAATTAACGTTAGCCATCAAAATGGACTTACCCGGAGTCTTCGCTTTTACCCATAAGGGTAACATATCGATTTCCACAGTTATTCCGGCTTTTAACAACATACAAAATGTTAACATATTGCATAGGAAGTGTGTAAGAGTTACACACCTGATTACTCGCAACACGATACTATCTACGTCGACACTGCCGTTAATCGAAACTACCGCTATATGTCTACTCTCCTGCTCAGATGCTGGTCCATACCCAGGTGGCCAATCACGAACCGCAGATACAGCCCTCTTCTTGAACTTAGGGGCTGGGGTCTCAGATCCAACTCCTCCTAACGCTTGGTTAGGCTTCGAGTCCATAACACACCTTAGTCACTAACTCGAATTAATGTAATAAAACAAATTAATAGAAACTAACGCTAAGTGCCAGACCCCTTACCAAAATTAACAAACCCCGAGGCTCAAGATCTAATCCACAGATCGTGTAGATCCCGAGAGTCCAATCGAAAATGTTACCTCCCTCCTTCATGACAGATTCGATCACCCCCTAACAGATTCGGCAAAGGCTAAAACAAGAGGGAAATCAAATAAGAAAATCGAAAGTAAGAATGTAGATCTTCAACAGGATGCTTAAGGGTTTTGGCCTATCCCTCCCATAACAACAGAAAGAGAAAAGGAAATAGAAACGAGTGAGTGTTAGGGAGATTCGACCAAGGAACCAAGAACTTACCCGAATGTTGCAGATGTCCCACTTGCAAAGAAAAGATGAAGAAGATAGGTGCTCTTCCAACAGAGAATATTCGGCTTAAGTGTTTAGAAGAAAAGAGAGAAGAGTAGCAAGGTTTTCGGCAAAGGATAAGACCTCAGAAGGATTCGGCTAATCAAAAAATGAAGAAGATGGAGAGGAGGAATGGAGAATGAGGTTTTGGCTCTCTAAGAAAATAGCAAGAAAATGAAACACAAATGATGAGTGGAAGGCAAAGTGGATTCAGCCAAAAACAAAAGAAATAAAAAGATATGAGAAGAGATTTGGGAGAGTATTCAGTTTTGAGTAGATGAGAGAAAAGAAGAAAATGCAAAAATGCCAAATGAGAGGGGTTTAATTTCAGCACCAAAAAAAAGATGAGAAGAAAAGTCTCTAAGGTTCCCTAACTAGCCGAATTCGCACACTTCACCAAGGCCTACACCCACATTTGGCCACCCCCCTAACTAGCCCCCCAAAACCGAAAATGGAAGGAAGCCACACCCCAAATTTTGGCACACCATCCATACACAAGAACCAAATGCTCCCACACCTCATAGCGACTACAAAATTCGGCAAACACACTCCCCAACTCGATCCCTTTGTTTTCTCCTCATTTTTCTCTTGACCACATATTCAAACAAGTTTGAATACCTCAAAATCCTACATTTTCTCTTCTCCACCAATTCAAATGTGTTGACTCCTTCAACACATATCCACCACCATCCATCCTGAGCACAACTCCTCCCTAGTCTTGACGTCAAAAAGAACAAGCAGAAATGGATCTTCGCAGCTCGAACCAAAGCTCCCTTACTCACCTGAGGCGTCACTCTTTTGAGACTTAAGTGGCGCCTCCTTGCCACCTTTCCAAGGCACTTCTTGTGTCAAAACTTGCCATCAATTACCCTTAACACCTAGCTCAAACAGCTCCCCCCTTTTAGATGCCCAAAACCCAAATTTCCAACAAAGCACTGACCTAACCCTGGCTCATGCCTAGACCCTAACACCTTAGACTAGCACCACAACGATACTATCTACATGCAAACAGATGAAATGCAATGACCCGATTTAAGGATGTTACACTTACGATTTTTGAAACCAACGAAGCAAAAGTTTTCAAAGTACAACCCATAGCATACCAGATCCGGTCGAAACTTATGGGCTGGGTTTAGGGTGTTACATTTTGGTATCAGAGCCCAGTTCAAAACTCGGGCTGTGAAATAGGCCTAGTAATGTTTTATAAAGTTAATGGGAATTTGAAAAAAAAATGTCTTGGATGAAGATGTGGCCTTTGAGTCTACCGGCACTCGATCCACGCAGGTAAGTATTCTAACTTTTGATGTGATATATTTGGAGGGTTGATGGGCTTTATGGACGTAGACTAGTATGATAGTACTAATGGACCTTAGGCCTAGTTAAACAACTCTTCAATTTCATAAGACTTAATCCAACTAAACAAACCCGTGAACGAGTTGATGGGTTAAGGTGTGGCAACAGGCATACGCTTGTCTAGGATTGGATTCAGGGAGAGCTTGGTATTTAAGCAGTCCTGGTGACTTACCTTCTCTTCGCTAGAATCCAACCTGGTGCGTAGTGACTGTTCACCTTAGCCGCAAGGACTTGTTGATGGGCCAAACTTTATAATTAAAACCCGAAAGGGACCAGCCACCCTATTTCATCTTCAAAAAAAATACCCCCAAGTTTTGTAAAATTTCAAAAATATACACCTGATTTGTAAAAATTTCCAAAACCACCGTGATTTTATGAAATACCCATGTTTTGCAAATTTACCTGAAAACCCTTAGATTTACAAAAGAACCCGGTTTGCAAAAATAAATCTTCCAAAGTATTCCTATAAAAAAAACCAAGATACCCCATTTTGAGGAAATTACAAAATACCCTGTAGGACAAAACTACGGAAATACCCTTGGGTAGAGAAATGATGAAAATACCCTTATGTGATGAATGTGAGTGCATGGATGATATATGTATGTTGATGTATGATGGTTGAATGTATGTGGTTTCTAGAATTAGGAGATAAACTTGAGATTGAAATTGTAGATAGGTCCGAATTCGAAAGAACTACACTTAAACTACTGTCCATAAGATTGTTCGTGGTTAATCAGTGAAAGAAATTAATAATTCATAAAATTTCTAATTCAGATAATACGAGAATCAACGATGAGCGTTAGAAGAGGAAGAAGATGCCGCGGCCGAGGCCGTGGAAGTGTTAGGACTGATGTGCTGACTCAGCTAGTTAGGGAGGTACTGAAGGAGGTTAAAGAAATCAGTGAAACACTTCGGGTTGGGTGCGTGGACTGTAAGAAAAAAAGAGATCGTAGTTTTCTAGGGTTGCAATCTCGTTCTATGAAGCATGTTAAGGTACGTCCAAACTTTCGAGTTTGCGAATATTGCAGAAGGCGTCATCCGGGTGAATGTTGAAGGAAGTCAGGAACGTGTTTAAGATGCGAGTCTGAGGAGCATAAGGCTTGGGATTGTTTAACCACCATTAAGTCGGGTATGTTTTGTGTGGATACTATATTTTTGGGTATAGAACTGTATGCACGCAATGTTTATATATTATTAAATTAGAGTGCGCAGCGAAAGCATAGTGGTGAGACTTGGGTGGTACGATTAGTAGTTAGTTGGAAATTTCGAGGACAAAATTTCTTTAAGGGGCGTAGAACTGTAACATCCTGAATTAATGGGCCTATGCGTTTAGTGTGTGGATATGTTTAATGTGTTAATTTAACTGTTAGGGGTCCCAATTGGGCTCAGGATGTGGTCAAGGCCTTGGTGAAATTTTTTTGGGCACTATAGGATTTAAAAGGTGGTATCTGTGTTTAAAATATCAAAATGGGCTTGCGGCCCAGTGGTTAGTGTCGCCACTTAGAGAGCAAGGAGGTGACGCCAGACAAGGGAGTAAGGGGCCCAAATTCAAGTTTCATGGAGCCCAATTCTTTTAATTTAAGTTAGCTAATTTTCGGCATTAGGGTTAGGTGGAGTGGATGGCAACAAGGATTAAAAATAGGAGGATTTATGTGAATGGGATAATGTACATATTATAGTTGATAATATGGAAGATAAAGGAGAAAAGATAGGAATTATCTGCAAGGCTAAGTGGTGGCCGAATTTCAAACTCTTAGGGGGAGGAGAAATCGGTTTCTGATATGGCTAAGGAGTGCCAAAACTTTAAATAGTCAGGTGAGGGTTCTCTTCTTTATTTTTCGGCATTTAGGGTTTCCATCTTTTCTTTCTCTTCTTCTCTGAGTAAAAGCTGAAATTCCTAACCCTATTCCCTCATCTTCACTTTGATTCAAAAGCCGAAACTCCATTGTTCTTTTCTCTTCTTTCTTCTAAAAGCCGAAACCTCATAATCCTTTTTCTACATTCTTTTCTTTTGATCTTTGCTAAAGCTGAACTTACCCCTAGTTTGCCAAAATTCTCTTTTGTTCTTCCTACCGATTTCTTCATTAAAAGCCGAATCACCATAGACTTCTTTGAATCATCTTCTTTTCCTAATTTTTGCAAAAAGCAGAAACCTCTGGGAATAGTCGAATCTTCTCTAGCAAGATCTTTTAGATCTAAAAGCCGGAAACACTAGTCCCTGAATCTCATATCACTTTTTGGGATTCCAAGGCAGATAGCGGTGGTGTTGGCTACGGATAGCGTCGACTTAGAGGGTCTCGTTCTAACGGTAATCAGGTGTGTAGATTTCTAACACACTCTTTAACTGTAATTTATGTGTTATGGCTAAAAAACTGGAAAGTGGCTGTGTAGACAGTCGAATAAAACCCTGAAAGGGTTAGGCAATGGATGCTAGGTACGTAATCATAGAAATCTCTATGTGTATCGATGTATGCGATAAACTGAAATCTCTTAGGTAATACATTGTTTGATTTTGCATGTATGTATGCATGGGATGGGATTGATATGATGAAGGGGAAGAAGGTCGCATAGCGATCAGTGGCTTTGCCACATAGGTCACATAGTGATCGGTCTTTATGACAGGCAGCTCAGCTGTCGAAATGCTACGATGTATTATTAAGGTCGCATGGCGATCGGTGGCTTTGCCACATAGGTCACACAGTGATCGGTCTTTAAGACAGGCAGCACATCTGTCGATATAGTGTGTAGCGGTTGGCGGGTTGATTGTAGAAATCCCCAAGGTGTGATGGTTGGTACGGGTTGGTGTGTAAAGGATGGATTTTTAGGCTGGGATGGGCCATGATGCATATATAGTTACCCTTGTATACGGGCCAAGGCCATAATGTGCTTGTGGGCCAAGCCTTTGATGTGTTTTCGGGATTTACACACTGAGTCTTGGTGACTCACCCTATTATTTTTCCCTAACTTTGCAGATGAGCAGAAGATCGTGGACATGGGAGCAAAGGCGGACTCGAGGGGCCATCAAGTTTTTATTTTTATAGATTATTTCGACTTTTCTTTAAGTTTTAATTTTTGGAATATTTATGTAGTAAGGCCCCATAGTTTATATTTCACTGCTTAATTTTTAATATTTGCAACTTATGAAATTTTGTCAAAAGGTTTAATTATTCAAAATAATAATAATACAAGTTTTTTTTCAAAAGGTCACCTATTTATTCAAATATTGTCTAATTAACTTACGATTTTCGAAACAAACGAAGCAAAAGTTTTCAACGTACAACCCGTAGCATACCAGATCCGGTCGAAACTTATGGGCCGGGTTTGGGGTGTTACATTAATAAAATATATATAATATACAGTATAAAAAAGGGAAGAAAATTACCTTTTTTTTTTAATTATGGCCGCCGGGCAACGGCGGCGGGTGGCGGTGATCGACGCCGGAGTTTCACCGGAGTCCTCGCCAGAAATCGTCTACAGAGAGGAGGGGGAAAGAGTATTCTGTTTTTTTCAGAAGAAAGGAGAAATGTTTTTTTTTTTCAGAAATCTGCTATTTATATAGGGACCAAACGACGTCGTTTTGGGTTTAAGCACCAGTGCCAAAACGACATCGTTTCATGCAACCCGACCAGAATCCGACCCGCTCCAGGCCAAGGATTCGCGTTTTTATTAATGGAAGGGTTATTTGCACTTTTAGCCCTTTCGCTTTTTTATTGCTTTACAATTAAGTTTATTTTATTTTTAATTTAGACCCATAATTTATTGCAATTTCAATTGGGCCCTTATTCGAAGGATGTCATTTTGGAGGATAGGGATTAACTCTCTTTTGGTCCCTCTTTGTTATCCGTGCGTTTAATATGGTCCTTTTCTTTTTATTTATTTGCGGATTTGCCGTCAGATTTCTGTTTTAGGTTAAAATTAGTCCTTTGTTGTTATTTTTGTTATTAAATTATTTAATTTTAATATTATTGTCATTATTTTATTACTGTTATTCTTTTTAATATTATTATTATACTAGTATTATTATTATTACTTTCTTATTCTTATTCTTATTCTTATTCTTATTATATCTATTATTACTATTACTATTGTTTTTATTAATACTAATATTATTTTATTTTTACTATTATTATCATTATTTTTTATTTTTTAATACTACTACTATTATTATTATATTATTATTAGATTGATATATTTAATTTGCTTATTTTTTATTTTGATATTTTATTCATTATTAATATTTTTGTGTGTTTTCAAATGTTAGATTATTTATTTCATTATTCTTGTTATTATTATTAACATATCATTATCATCATTTTCACTATTTTACCTAAATGCTATATTAGTTCTACTAATTAATTCATTTATATTATTTTATTTATAAAATACCAAAATTTTAATATCATATATTGGTTTCATTTACTCATTTACTTTATCTCATTACTTGTTTATTATCTTATCTATATATATATTTATTTTATTCTTATTCTTGAATTTCTAAATAAGCTCGTATTTGTGATTTATTGTGTTTTTATCATGATCCTTATGCTTCACTAATTTATTAAACTTATATTGCATAATTATTCTTTAAATATGAGATTGTTGTTTTGAAATAAGCCAACACTTCGCGTTATAAGGTTCAAAAGAAGCCGTACCCTAACTTATTGGGTTTCGATTTTTCTCATCGATTCCAAAGAACTTATTATTTTCTTTTTAAAGTCAAAACAAAAGTTAAATAAAAACTTATTCTCGGGAATTCGAAAACGTTATGTCCTAACTCACTGGATGTGACATTTTGTTATCTCGAAATAAGGATTTCCAAAGACAAAGGCAATGTTCCGTATTCAGGAATTTTGAGAAGTACTGCCTTAACTTACTGGGTTTCAATTCCTCATTTGACCCAAATAACCGAATATCATTCTTAAACTTAAATATACGAGTGTGTAACATCCCAAATTAGGGGCTATTTGTGATTGAATAATTATTTGCTATGTTGGAACTGCTGTGAGATTATTTATGGAAATATATGGTTTAATCAAAGGCCTTGAGTAGGCTCGATTTGGTAAAAATTTTAGTTTCTAACTTTAAAGGTAGGGAGCCATAGCAGGAGGGGGTTATAAGAATAAATAAGGGATTTCTGGCATAAGAATAAGCCTAGAATAAGTGGCAAAAGTGAGGCCACTTAAGAGCTAGTGTGACGCCACCAAGGAGCAAGGGAGAACCTTGGTTCGAGTCATAGAAATCCTCCCTTTTTGCTCTTTATTTGGACGGCACAAGGGGAGAGAAATTCTCTCCTTAAATTCTTTTTAATTATCTATTTAGATAATAGGATAAAATGAGTTTTTTAAAGGGATTTTATTCTAAGGATAAATAAGGATATTAATTGGATTATTAAGGGATTATTGATTTATTATCTAGGATTAATTCAAATTATTTGAATTAATTAAACAAGTGGCCAAGAATAATTTAAGGAGATTAAATGGATTTTGAACTCCTTGTTGCCAAGGGTGGACGGCAAGCTTAAGGAGGGGGGCCGAATGCTTATAAATAGCATCAGCCTAGCACTTGTTTTGTTTTTTTTTCCATCTTGACAAACTGCCGAAATTCTCAAACCTCCCATCTATTTTCTCTCCTTTCTTTTCTTTCAAACACTACTAGCCGAAAACTCTCACCATCTTCTCCTCTCCCTTAGCTTTCTACCATTATTTCTCCTCTATTCTTTTGACCGAATATCCATCCCTCTGTTGCCGAAATCCTCTTCTCCTGTTAAGACTCACTTTGGCCGAATATCAGGAAGTCATAAGGGTTCCTCGGGATTTCTTCTTCAGACCGATTAGCAAGGGGTAAGTATGCCGAAAATCTTTCATCTTATTATCTCCCTATGTCGACTTGGTAAAAAGGGAAAATCCGAATTATCATGGTGGCTAATTAATGTAGTATCGATTCTGTTTAGGTGCCAGGATTTTAAGGTATTCGATCTAAGCCTCCATCCTCTGTCAACCGAAGTTGATTCAAGTATCGAGTGCCGTGGTTAGTAGCCAAAGCGAGGAAAGGTAAGATACTGGGTTCATAAGGAACCCCTGTTAATGGTTTGGTTTGGCCGAATAGGCCATAATACTAATCCTAAAAGTTGACCGAATATAGGTGCAGATAGATCTAGGTGGCCGACTCCTCTTTCGGGATTTAGACGATTCAGTGGTGACAGGTGTGTACATACACACGTATAACTTATTATATATATACTGAATATTGTGAATGCTAACTTAATGTAGCATTGAAAAATATACCTTATTGGTATAAGTGACGATTCAGGTAAGTCTCTGTTAATACGAGATTATTATGCTTTTGGGGAGCATGGTTTATATGTTACATGTGATAAATGAATGAGATCTATTCATGACTATTTGACTATTGTGGGTTGAATGAGTGGAGGGGGCAGTGTTATTCGTGCCGACGGGCACCAGTGTTTTGGTAACACACCGTGACTACGGTCACCAGAGGTTTGGTACCTCCAGAGGTTTGGTACCTCAAAGCGACTTGTCCCTGTGGTTAACACCACCGTGGGTTAGCCCCACTTGAGATACGGGATCGTCTGCCAGTGATTTGGTATCACACGATGGGTTGGCCCCATCACCCGATTTGTGTCTACGGACACCAGTGTTTTGGTAACACATTGTGACTATATGTCACCAGTGGTTTGGCACCACCAGTGGTTTGGTACCACAACGGGGTAGATAGTGGCGTATGGCTGGCTAGGTTGGGACACATGATATTCTGCATATTAATTGTTATATGTTGTGTATGAAAATGTTTTTAAAACGGGGGAAGGGTTACATACTGAGTCTTGGTGACTCACCTTCTCCTTTACTTTTTCAGGTGACACGTAGATCGCGGATGTGGAGCCGGAGGGACTTGAGGTGGCCATGCAGTGGGATTTAAATTTAATAGACTTTGAATTTCGGTTTATTTATTTTTCGGTTGTTCGTTTAATTTTTAATCGAGTTGTAATAAGGCCTCCTCGAATTATTTTCATTATTGTTACATGTTTGAATATTTGGTTTAGACTGTTTAATTATATTAAAAACGGGTTCACATGTTTTTTTTTCAAAAATCAAATGTAAAATGTTTTAAAATGCCATCGGGCACATTTGCAATCTATAAACAACCCGACTTAATAAATATTTTTTTTAAACAACACTAAGCATGGTTTTTAACAAGAGACTTAAAAATGAAAGGTTTTCGTCAAAACTTAAATCGGTTTTAAAAGGATTTCAAAATGTTTTCTCTGTAGCATACCAAATTCGGTCGTCATGTTTGGGCCGGGTTTGGGGTGTTACAAAATTGGTATCAGAGCCCAGTTCAAAGCTCGACTGTGGGGGCCCAAGGCCCAAAATAGTTTTAGTAGGTTTTTTTTTAATTGTTTTTGGGTTTTAAGCAGCATGGCCCGAGTCTCCGGCACCGATCCGCCCAGGTAAGTACATCTGAACTTCTTTGTGGATTATCTTCTGTAGAAGGGTAGGAAGCATGGAACGTAGATAGATTTGTAGGAACTTGAACCCTAGGTTTAGACTACTCAAACACACAAACAAGACATAAGACTTAAAGAACTAAACCAACCAATGACTTAGTCACTGAGCTAGGGTGTGGTAACCCCTGTACGCATGTCTAGGAGTGGATCCGAAAGAGCTTGGTATTTAAGCAGTCCGAGTGACTCACCTCCTCTTCGCAGGTATCCTACCTGGTGCGTAGCTTCGGTTCACCCTAACTCAGAGGGCTCAGTGGTGTGGCAACCTCTGTGCGCATGTCTAGAAAGGTTCGGTGGGAGCTTGGGACTTAAGCAGTCCGCGTGACTCACCTCCTCTCCACTCGAAACTTGCCTGGTGCGTAGCTTTGGTTCACCTTGACCAAGAAGGCTCGGTCATAGGCTAAACCTAACGACTAAAACCCGAAAGGGACCTAGCCATGTTTTGAAAGGAACGAAACAGCAAGAACCATAATGTTTTCAAAATTTTTGTAATTCTCTTTCAACCAAAAGCACAACTCTTTTTTTACAATGTTTTCCCCAAAAAGTTTGATTTGTGAAAAATTATAGAAATGCCCTTAGGGGTAAAATTACGAAAATGCCCTTGGTTCATAAAATATCGACTCAATGATTTTGTCCAAAAATTTCAACTACTTCTCAAATATTCAACCCTGCTTTGAAAATCATCAATAAAATACTTTGGTTTTTGGAAAATTACGAAAACACCCTCAAATTGCAAAATTACCAAAATGACCGTGACTTCTGAACTTTTTGCGAACAACAACGTTTTAAGAAAGAGAACTCTCAAAAAGGACCCTCAGAGTTTTACAACTGTTAAAAACATTTTCTATGTGCAAAATTTACAAAATACCCCTGATTGACAAAATTCCCAAAATACCCCTGGTTTCCGAAATGATGCCATAACTTCAAATTTTACAAATTTTCAGAAATACTCTTCAATTTTAAGAATTTCAAAGTGACCTGTTTTATTAAAGTTTTGGAAATTTCTCGGATTTGATTACAAAAATACCCCTGTAGGAAAATGACGAAAATACCCCTGGGATAGAAATGGGCAGAAATGTCCGAAGAGCGAATAGGCATGGAAAGTATTAGGGAATGGATGTATGTATCTTTTTGTGTGAACTAGGGTAGAAGACTTAAAACATTGTTTGATCGAAAGAATCCCTAGTAAACTTTCCATAAAATTCTTCGCGGATAATCAAGTGTAACAAATTACTAATGCATAAAATTTTCTTAATCAGATTAAAAGCGCAGTAGGTAGAATGAGTTCTAGAGGACGTGGACGCCGTGGACGCGGTAGGGGTAGGATGACCGTGTCAGAACCTGTTGGGTCGGGATAGGGTTCTGAGAATGAAGTACCACCGCCACCACCACCTCCTACTTTTAGAGCTGAGGAGCAGGATCAGACCGGTGGTGAGGCAATATCGCAAGCAGTACTACGAGTTCTGGAGATTGTGGCTGGGGCTGGTGGAAATCTAGGAGCTCGAAAGTCTGTTCCCGAGCGAATTCGGGCTAACGGAGCTGAAGTGTTCCGAGGTGTGTCAGGAGTAGCACCCAGTGCAGCGGAATACTGGCTAGAATCAACTGAAAGGATCATGGATGATCTTGATCTGACGGAGGAGGAAAAACTGAAAGGGGCCGTATCGCTTCTAAAGGATGAAGCGTATCAGTGGTGGCTGACAGTTCGAGATGGTGCTGCGGCAGATGATATGACTTGGGATTATTTCAAAACCACCTATCAGAAGAAGTATGTGGGTACCGGCTACACTGACGCGTAGAGAAAAGCTTTTCTAGCGCTAGTGCAAGGAACTAAGTCAGTAGCGGAATATGAGGCGGAGTTTTTAAGGCTGAGTAGGTATGCTAGAGGCATCGTGTCTACTGAGCATGAGCGCTGTGTCCGCTTTGAGGACGGACTCCGAGATGATTTGAGGTTACTGATTGCCCCGCAGCAGGTTCGTGAGTTCTCATCTCTAGTGGAAAAGGCTAAGGTAGCCGAAGGGATCAAGGAGGCTGTGAGGCAAAGTTATAGTAGGAATAACCAGAAGAGAGGATTTGGGTCAGCTGGATCCAGTGGTAGTGTCCAGAAAAAGGCTAGGCCAAGTGGGCCAAATCAGGCGGCAAGGCCCATGACTGCTAATCAGAGGCCGACTCAGTGTAACCGCTGTGGAAAGACCCATTTGGGAAGTTGTTCGACCGGCGATAGAGGATGTTTTGAGTGTGGGTCTTTGGAGCATCGAATCAGAGATTGTCCTCGGAAACTAGCTAAGAACCAGCCAGGGGGACAGAACCGTACTCAGGACAGAAATGTTGGACCACCACAGAGGGGTCGTGGTAATGGCAGAGGAAACAACGGTTCTAACCGAGGTCGTGGGACTCAGGGCAGAGGTTCAGGCAACACAGAGGCTAGGCAGCCTGGCTTAGTCTACGCAGCGAGGCGTCGTGAGGAGGGTGACACACCGGATGTCATAACCGGTACGTTTCTAATTTTTGGTCTTCCTTATGTTGCATTGATTGATGTGGGCTCGACGCACTCGTACATTGCTAGTAGTGTGGTAGGAACTATGGACCTAAACTCTGAAACTGCTTCTAAGGAGATGACTGTAGTTAGCCCCTTAGGTCACTCTGTAGTGGTAGACAAACTTTATAGAGACGTACCCCTAGAACTCCAAGGGGTAGTATTTGTGGCTGATCTGATAGAACTACCGTTTGGGGAGTTCGATTTGATCCTTGGAATGGATTGGCTGGTTAAGTATCAGGCAAATTTGGATTGCGCGGCTAAGCGCATGGTTCTTAAAACGGCTGAAAATGACGAAGTGGTTATGATAGGTGATAGAAGGAATTACCTATCCAACGTGGTGTCTGCCTTGAAGGTTGAAAAGATGGTCAAGAAGGGTTGTAAGGCGTTTTTGGTTCAAATCTGTGCTTTGGAAGCTAAGGAGTCAGTTATTGGAAAGGTCCGAACAGTAGGGGAATTTGCTGATCTGTTCCCAGAAGAGCTTCCGGGTCTGCCTCCAGATCGGGAAGTTGAATTCGGTATAGACTTGCTACCCGGAACGGCACCGGTGTCTATAGCACCGTATCGAATGGCACCAAAGGAATTGGTGGAGCTGAAGGCTCAAATTCAGGAGCTCTTGGACAGAGGATTTATCCAACCAAGCATATCTCCGTGGGGAGCACCTGTGTTGTTTGTCAAGAAGAAGGACGGTTCTATGCGGATGTGCATCGACTACCGTCAGTTAAACAAGTTAACGATCAAAAACAAGTACCCGTTGCCTCGGATCGATGACTTGTTTGACCAGCTGAAGGGTGCGTCGGTATTCTCAAAGATTGACCTTAGGTCGGGTTATCATCAATTAAGGGTGAAGGAGGCTGATGTTCACAAGACGGCATTCCGAACTCGGTATGGGCATTACAAGTTCTTAGTGATGCCATTCGGGTTGACCAATGCACCGGCGGCATTTATGGACTTAATGAATAGGGTATTTCAACAGTACTTGGATCAATTCGTTGTAGTATTCATCGACGACATATTGGTTTACTCAAGGACGGAGGAGGAGCATGACAAGCATTTACGGATAGTTCTGCAAGTATTGAGGGAGAAGCAGTTATATGCCAAATTCAGTAAGTGCGAATTTTGGCTGAAGGAAGTGGCTTTCTTAGGGCACGTAGTGTCGGCGGAAGGAATTAGAGTAGACCCTCGCAAGATAGAAGCAGTATTGGATTGGAAACCACCTAGGTCGGTGGCTGGAATACGAAGTTTTCTGGGTTTAGCGGGGTACTATCGGAGATTCGTGGAAGGATTCTCTCTAATAGCAGCGCCGTTAACTAAGTTACTAAGGAAAGGTGTTCCATTTGTATGGACAGAGAAGCAACAAGAGAGCTTTGATAGGCTAAGGAAAATTCTGACGGAAGCTCCGGTCTTGGTACAGCCTGAGGCAGGGAAGTTATTCACAGTCTATTGTGATGCATCTCACACTGGTTTGGGATGTGTGTTGATGCAGGATGGGAAGGTAGTAGCCTATGCATCCCGTCAGTTAAGACCGTATGAGGTTAACTACCCAACGCACGACTTGGAGTTAGCAGCAATCGTCTTTGCTCTGAAAATATGGCGACATTATCTGTACGGGGAGAAGTCGATAGTCTACACAGATCATAAGAGTTTGAGATATCTTCTGACCCAGAAGGATCTAAACCTGAGACAACGTCGGTGGATTGAACTATTAAAGGACTACGATTGTTCAATCGAGTATCATCCGGGCAAGGCCAACGTGGTAGCTGACGCGTTGAGCCGGAAGGTTGTGACGGACCTAAGAGCGATGTTTGCTCGGTTGAGCCTATATGATGATGGGAGTCTTTTGGCAGAACTTCAAGTTAAGCCAACATGGATCGAGGAGATTAAGGAAAAGCAGTTAGTGGATAAGGGCTTGAACGCTAAGAGGGAACAAGTTCAGGATGGTGGTTTGGAAGGGTACAGTCTGTCTAGTGATGGAGTGCTTTGTTTTCAAGGACGAGCTTGTATGCCAAGGGATACAGAATTAAGGCGGAAAATTCTCCAAGATGCACATAGCAGTCCATACGCTATGCATCCGGGAGGAAGCAAGATGTATGGAGATCTACGGAAACAGTTCTGGTGGCCCGGGTTGAAGCGTGAGGTAACTGAGTTCGTGGGAAAATGTCTAACGTGCCAGCAAGTTAAGGCTGAACACCAATTGCCATCAGGGCTACTTCAACCGGTAAAGATCCCTCAATGGAAGTGGGAGCGGATCACTATGGATTTCGTCAGTGGGCTACCCCTGACGCCTAGCAAGAAGGACGCAGTTTGGGTGATTGTGGATCGTCTGACTAAGTCAGCACACTTCATACCGGTAAGAGTGGATTTTTCTCTCCAGAAGCTAGCTAAGTTGTATGTGTCAGAAAAAGTGAGATTGCATGGTGTGCCAGTATCGATCATCTCGGATAGGGATCCCAGATTCACGTCAAGGTTCTGGAAAGCGTTGCATCAAGCTTTGGGTACACGGTTAGATTTCAGTACGGCTTTCCATCCACAAACGGACGGACAATCGGAAAGGGTGAGACAGATCTTAGAGGACATGTTAAGAGGATGTGTCTTGAATTTTAGTGGTAGTTGGGAGGAGTACCTATCATTAGCGGAATTCGCTTATAACAATAGTTATCAAGCGAGTATTCAGATGGCTCCATATGAAGCCCTATATGGACGAAAATGCCGTACTCCTACATGTTGGACGGAGTTGGGGGAACGACAAGTTCTGGGTCCAGAATTGGTAACAGAGACTGAAGACAAAGTCAAGGTGATTCGGTCTCGTCTCAAGGAAGCATCAGATAGGCAGAAGTCTTATGCTGACTTGAAGCGTAAGGAAATGGAATACGAGGTAGGAGACAAGGTCTTCCTGAAGGTGTCGCCTTGGAAAAAGGTGTTGAGATTTGGTAGGAAAGGGAAGCTAAGCCCAAGGTTCATCGGGCCCTATACGGTGATTAAGCGAGTAGGACCGGTAGCTTATCAGCTGGAGTTGCCGGCAGAACTGAATCAGATCCATGACGTATTTCATGTATCGATGTTGAGACGGTATCGGTCAGATCCCTCGCACATCGTGCCAGTGGCTGAGATTGAGGTTAATCCAGATTTATCTTTTGACGAAGAACCAGTTCAGATCTTAGACAGAGATGTAAAGGTTCTACGTAGGAAGTCAGTGCCCTTGGTGAAGGTGCTATGGCGGAACCACGGTGGGGAAGAAGCTACGTGGGAGCCCGAGGAGGTGATGCGGCAGCAATACCCCCATCTCTTTTAACCAGGTAATTTCGGGGACGAAATTTATTTTAAGGGGGGTAGAACCGTAACATCCCAAATTAGGGGCTATTTGTGATTGAATAATTATTTGGTATGTTGGAACTGTTGTGAGATTATTTATGGAAATATATGGTTTAATCAAAGGCCTTGAGTAGGCTCGATTTGGTAAAAATTTCAGTTTCTAACTTTAAAGGCAGGGAGCCTTAGCAGGAGGGGGTTATAAGAATAAATAAGGGATTTCTGGCATAAGAATAAGCCTAGAATAAGTGGCAAAAGTGAGGCCACTTAAGAGCTAGTGTGACGCCACCAAGGAGCAAGGGAGAACCTTGGTTCGAGTCACAGAAATCCTCCCTTTTTGCTCTTTATTTGGACGGCACAAGGGGAGAGAAATTCTCTCCTTAAATTCTTTTTAATTATCTATTTAGATAATAGGATAAAATGAGTTTTTTAAAGGGATTTTATTCTAAGGATAAATAAGGATATTAATTGGATTATTAAGGGATTATTGATTTATTATCTAGGATTAATTCAAATTATTTGAATTAATTAAACAAGTGGCCAAGAATAATTTAAGGAGATTAAATGGATTTTGAACTCCTTGTTGCCAAGGGTGGACGGCAAGCTTAAGGAGGGGGGCCGAATGCTTATAAATAGCATCAGCCTAGCACTTGTTTTGTTTTTTTTCCATCTTGACAAACTGCCGAAATTCTCAAACCTCCCATCTATTTTCTCTCCTTTCTTTTCTTTCAAACACTACTAGCCGAAAACTCTCACCATCTTCTCCTCTCCCTTAGTTTTCTACCATTATTTCTCCTCTATTCTTTTGACCGAATATCCATCCCTCTGTTGCCGAAATCCTCTTCTCCTGTTAAGACTCACTTTGGCCGAATATCAGGAAGTCATAAGGGTTCCTCGGGATTTCTTCCTCAGACCGATTAGCAAGGGGTAAATATGCCGAAAATCTTTCATCTTATTATCTCCCTATGTCGACTTGGTAAAAAGGGAAAAGCCGAATTATCATGGTGGCTAATTAATGTAGTATTGATTCTGTTTAGGTGCCAGGATTTTAAGGTATTCGATCTAAGCCTCCATCCTCTATCAACCAAAGTTGATCCAAGTATCGAGTGCCGTGGTTAGTAGCCAAAGCGAGGAAAGATAAGATACCGGGTTCATAAGGAACCCCTGTTAATGGTTTGGTTTGGCCGAATAGGCCATAATACTAATCCTAAAAGTTGGCCGAATATAGGTGCAGATAGATCTAGGTGGCCGACTCCTCTTTCGGGATTTAGACGATTCAGTGGTGACAGGTGTGTACATACACACGTATAACTTATTATATATATACTAAATATTGTGAATGATAACTTAATGTAGCATTGAAAAATATACCTTATTGGTATAAGTGACGATTCAGGTAAGTCTCTGTTAATACGAGATTATTATGCTTTTGGGGAGCATGGTTTATATGTTACATGTGATAAATGAATGAGATCTATTCATGACTATTTGACTATTGTGGGTTGAATGAGTGGAGGGGGCAGTGTTATTCGTGCCGACGGGCACCAGTGTTTTGGTAACACACCGTGACTACGGTCACCAGAGGTTTGGTACCTCCAGAGGTTTGGTACCTCAAAGCGACTTGTCCCTGTGGTTAACACCACCGTGGGTTGGCCCCACTTGAGATACGGGATCGTCTGCCAGTGTTTTGGTATCACACGATGGGTTGGCCCCATCACCCGATTTGTGTCTACGGACACCAGTGTTTTGGTAACACATTGTGACTATATGTCACCAGTGGTTTGGCACCACCAGTGGTTTGGTACCACAACGGGGTAGATAGTGGCGTATGGTTGGCTAGGTTGGGACACATGATATTCTGCATATTAATTGTTATATTTTGTGTATGAAAATGTTTTTAAAACGGGGGAAGGGTTACATACTGAGTCTTGGTGACTCACCTTCTCCTTTACTTTTTCAGGTGACACGTAGATCGCGGATGTGGAGCCGGAGGGACTTGAGGTGGCCATGCAGTGGGATTTAAATTTAATAGACTTTGAATTTCGGTTTATTTATTTTTCGGTTGTTCATTTAATTTTTAATCGAGTTGTAATAAGGCCTCCTCGAATTATTTTCATTATTGTTACATGTTTGAATATTTGGTTTAGACTGTTTAATTATATTAAAAACGGGTTCACATGTTTTTTTTTTTTCAAAAATCAAATGTAAAATGTTTTAAAATGCCATCGGGCACATTTGCAATCTATAAACAACCCGACTTAATAAATATTTTTTTTAAACAACACTAAGCATGGTTTTTAACAAGAGACTTAAAAATGAAAGGTTTTCGTCAAAACTTAAATCGGTTTTAAAAGGATTTCAAAATGTTTTCTCTGTAGCATACCAAATTCGGTCGTCATGTTTGGGCCGGGTTTGGGGTGTTACAGAGTGTTTAAATGTCAAAAGACAAGTTTGATTTCGAGGATTCGAGATGTCGTATCCTAACTTACTGGGTATGATATTTCACTCCTTCGAGATAGGCGGGTCTCAGCATCCAATTGAATTCATCCAAGTTCTTTTTAAATAAAGAGGATCATATTTTTTTAAATCATTTCAAATTTTTTGACATTAAGGTGTTAATCAATCAATTCGGTACCAATTTTGGGCGTTATGAGGGTGCTAATCCTTCCTCGTGTGTAACCGACTTTCAAACCTGTTTTCTCAAAATTTCGTAGGCCAAAATTATCATTTTAAATAAATTAAAATGTTTTAACGATCAATCTCAAAGGTGACCCGATCACACATCAAAAAAGATTGGTGGCGACTCCATTTTTGTCTTTAAAGTCGACCACGTTTTCCAAACAAAAAATGGTTTCGGCAAAAGGTGAACTGAGGGATAAGATCCTTCGTGAGGCACATAATAGTTCATTTACTATGCATGCAGGTAGTAACAAGATGTATTAGGAGCTTCGTCTATTTTATTACTGGCCAAGGATGAAGAGAAATGTGTTAGAGTTGTGACTCAATGCTTAACTTGTCAGTAGGTAAAGGCAGAGCATCAAGTTCCTTCTGGTCTTCTTCAGCCTATCTAGATTTCGCAGTGGAAATGGGATAGAGTCACTATGGATTTTGTGACTGGGTTACCTAACTCTCAATGTAGACACGACGCAATTTGGGTAATCGTGGACAGATTGACGAAGCCTACATATTTTCTACCAATGCGCATGATAAACCATAATTTATACATATTTTGACCCCATGCTTAGCTTATTTTTGGATTAATTTTCATTAGATTTGGTGAATTCGATGCTCCTAATCCTTTAATTTCATGTTTTACACCCAGGAGAGCTTAGGGAGTCGAAAAGAACGAGAAATGGGCCAAAAAGGGACAAAATAGACCTACCTCAGAAATCAACACGGCCTAGGCTATCGAACACGGGCAGACCACACGATCGTGTGTGACGAGCAAAATCGAGCACAACCTAAGCTATCGAACACGGGCGTGTCACACAGGCGTGTCCCTACCGAACCCAAGTCTAATTCTATTCGAAAAAGGCTATTTGTGGGCCAAGAAAAGTGCTCCAAAGCCTATATAAACACCCCAAGGGAGAGCCTAAAGAGACACACAGAGTAGAAAGTAGAAACTACTCGAAGACAGCCATTGGGAGCAGCTTGGAAGAAGGGTTTCCATCAAGACTGAAGATCTCCAATCAATTTCTCTTGAAGTTTTTGGGTTTTCTTATGTTTTGTAGTTTTCCTTATTTTAAGATGTTTTACTCTATTAGTATGAACTAAATCTCTTAAATACCTGAGGGGATGAAACCTAAGATGGATCTTATTACTATTTGATTTATAAGATAAATGCTTGTTCTTATTCTTAATTGTGAGTTCTTATTCTTGTTTTGATAATTTAGGTTATTAATTCAACTCGAATGTGCTTATTCAGAGGAGCAAAAGTCCCTGTTTAAGAGTAGATCAACACAATTAAGCGGAGTTGAATGCAATCCTAGATCATTAGAGTCAAATCTAATAAGGGAATCCATAGATCGAGTTAATGCGACAATAGGGGTTTTAATTAGAAAGAGATTTCAATTAATCAAACTAGAGTCAGTTGTTCTTAGTCTTGAAAGAGATATTAACACAAATCAGGGATTTCTACGGAATAAGTCAAATGAATAAATCGTATGAATCAGAAGTAATAAGTGAAGTCTGGGTGGATTCTTCCTTGGGTATCGCCTCTCTCATATAGTTGTCCAAAAGTATTTTCCTAATTCATCTTTGTCGTGTTTTTAATTAATTTTATCTTAAAAGAAATCACTCCAATTCTTAGGCTAGATAATAAGAAGATAGTAATTACTAGTACTCTTGGTCCTTGTCGATACGATATTTCCGGTCTTACCATAACTATACTATTAAACGATAGGTGGGCTTGCCTTTATTGTGATCATAGTTAGTTAGAGACACATCAGCGCATGGACTTCACTTTGGAGAAGTTGGCCAAATTGTATATTGGTGAGATAGTGAGGCTTCACAGGGTCCTGACTTCGATTATTTTAGATAGAGATCTGTGTTTCACTTTGAGATTTTGGAGAGCCCTTCATGAGGCGTTGGGTACTTGCCTGCACTTCAGTACAACTTTTCATCCGCAGACTTATGGTCAGTCAGAGCGAGTCATTCAAATTCTAGAGGATGTGCTTCGTTTTTGTATCATTGAGTTTTAGAGAGGTTGGAAGGAGCACCTTCCCTTGGTGGAGTTCGCATACAACAATAGTTATCAGTCTAACATTCAAATGGCTCCTTTTGAGGCATTATATGTACAGAACTCCTTTGTGTTGGACAGAACTTAATGAGAGGAAGATTGTTGGTCCAGAGTTGGTCAAGGAGGCTGAGGATAAGGTCCGGATGATCCAATACAATCTGAGAGAAACTTTCAATGTCAGAAGTCATATTCAAATTTGAAGCGTAAGGAGATAGAGTTTGTAGTGGGCAACAAGGTCTTCCTTAAGGTTTCACCTTGGAAGAAAGTTTTATGCTTCGGGCGCAAAGGGTAATTGAGTCTCAGACTTATTGGACTTTATGAAGTTCTAGAGAGAGTTGGACCAATGACATATCGGTTAGCCTTACAGCCAGAGTTGGAGCGTATTCACAATGTGTTCCACATGTACATGCTTAGGAGATATCGTTCTGATCCTTCCCGTATCTTACCACTTGAGCAGATTGAGGTAAGCCCAAACTTGTCATATGAAGAAGAGCCGATTCGGATTTTGGCTTGAGATATTAAAGAACTTAAGAATAAGAAGATCCCCTTAGTGAAGGTCCTGTGGAGGAATCACGGAGTAGAGGAGGTGACATGGGAGCCAAAAGAGTACATGAAATTATAGTATCCACACTTTTTTTATTCAGGTAAATTTCAAGGATAAAATTTCTTTTAAAGAGGGGAGAGTTTTAACGGCCCCAAATTCTCGAGTCAACGTTCAAGCGTTGACCTGGGTTGGCGATGGATAAATTTATTTTGGGATTGGATTTTGTTGGAATTAATTTGGGTGAATTGTGGACCTTTTTATAAGAAATTAAGGATGTTGGGAAGCTTGTGTGAAGTAAAGGAATATGGATGGCTAATATGATAATTTTACAATTTTTGAATAAAAGTCTTCTCCCAATTAATGGGAAAAGATGGTTTGGCAGATTGAGGTATGGGATAAAGTGGATTTGTCCCCATTTTTTCCTATACTATAATCACCCTATTTTTTTTCTTTTTACATTTCTTTATTTTTTTTCTTCTTTCCATCTATTTCCCTTAGCAAACTGTGTAGAGAGAGAGGGATTTGAGTGAGTTCTCACCATTTTTCATCCTCCAAATCTCAAAGAAGGTAAGGGTCTTGATCTAGTTTTTTTTTTAAAGTTCCATGGAAAAAAAATATTTATGTTCATCAAGGATGAATGTGGAGGTTTTTGGGTGTTTGGAAGGGTTTGAGTTTGAAGAAGTCTCTACCCATCTTCTCATATATTATTTATTTATTTATTTAATGTAACACCCCCTACCCATATCCGTCGCCGGAATAAGGTACGAGGCATTATCAGAGTTTACAGAACCTTTTTCCATTAAACCAAGTCATTTTACTATTCATATTTCGAACGTAATTATAATGTCCTTCTATTGGGCTCTCGAAGCCCAAAACATACATTAGAACCGATTCAAGAATAAATCGGGATCATGGGGAATTTTTCGCATAATCCCAATTTTTTCTTTATTATAGGGGTCACCCGCTCATGTGCTATAGGGACACGCCTGTATGGTTCAGGTTGTGTACCTTTCATGGCAAAGCACACGCCCGTGTGGGAGCTTGTGTGCTCGATCCTGGACATTCTGTTTTACAATTTTTGGGTACAGGGGACACACGGCCTTAACACACGCCCATGTACTAGACCGTGTGACACACACATCCTAGGCACACTCCCGTGTGTCTACCCGTGTGGACAAAAACAAGGCTATATCTAAGCCTCATTTCTCACCCAATTGGTCTTTTACTTACACCAACATTTAAATATGTTCAAGATTCAATTTATATGGTTAAATATCTAAATTTGTCAATCAACTATTCATATATATATAGAGACATATTCATAAATTTTTATAGCATTCTTAACCATCATCTTCATCCCTATACTTAAACCATCTCATCATTTGTTCATTTTAAACCCATATCAAACATGATAAAATCATAATTCTATGTAACTCAAAACTTACTAAATATAAGCCATACTAATGGCTAGTTACAGTTAGATCATTTATGAGCCAACATTAACTAATTAACCTATACATGCCATTATAACAATAATTCATTTACCATACATACCAAAATAGGCCGATGGATAGTGTGAGTGATCTTCGTTTAGCTTCCTAACCAACGAGCTTCTGAGAAGTCACTCGTTTAAATTTAATATAAACATACAAGGCATATTCAATCATCTTGATCACGAGCCCTAGCACATAACCTCATCACCCTTGTTAGTCGTACGCTTCATATAAATACCAAGAAACATGTATGGGCTCAATTCTCATTAAATTTCTCATATATATAGACAATTTCAAATTATGTAATCATATAAAATATAGCAACCATATCTCTGTATTTTAAATACATTTTCATAACAACTTGTTTTGATTTCATACTATTTTATATTTGAGCTTTACTCATCAAAGTATTTGAAATATCATCTTTATGCAAGTGGTACACATGAGGTACGTAATTCTATAATTATGAATGAACATGTTTATCAAACATATTCCATGTTCATAAATCATAGTCTCATGTCTCCATATATCAATAACCATCATTTTTTTGTATTTCAGATAAATACTTGTAACCATACATAAGTATGCAATTTGCTAATTCTTCCTGTCAACCACAATTTCAAATGACAAATTCTTGCGAATACGCTCACCAATTTCATAATTCCATGTATTTACAGTTTTCCATATTTATCCCGTTGAATTCCTCAAAATTTCGATGGATTTCCTGTAGTACACTTGTAATATCCTAGATTATAGCTTATGCAATAATACTAAAATTTATATGAAGTAGCATGCCTTTGTATGTTGTGAATGTGTATTATGAATTTTGTGAACCTTAGTGTGTAGTCAAATGCCTTAGAAATTATTTGATTTTTAGTTTAGAAGAGGAAGCTAAGTTTGATAAGGCCTTAAAAGAATTAGTAGGGGAATTTGGACATGGAATTGGGCTTGTTAAAGTGGCTACAAGGCGCCACTTAAGGCCTAGTAAGTGACGCCATAAGCTATAAGGAGGGGGGCTAGGTTCGAGCTGCAAGGGAAGCAAATAAAAGAGTTTTATTTTTTTGCTGCAGGAGTGAGCAGTGGACGGCATTAAGGCACTAAGGGATGAGTTTAATCCTTTTAAAATTTTGGCTAAATAGTAGATAAATGATGATTTATTTTAGATTATTTTTTAAGGGATAAAAGAGAGGAAAAATAGGAGATTAGCAAGGGAATTGATAGTAAGAGGAGGAGATGGCCGAATAAGGGGCTCTAGGCATAGTAATTTCGGCAAAAGGGGAGAAGTAAGGCCATTCTTCATTCTTTTTCTTTTCTCTTTTTCCTCTGCCGAATTCTCTAGTGAAGCTTCTCCTCTCTTTTATTTTGTCAAAGCCGAATATTCCTTTCTCAAAATCCACCATTGCCGATTCCTCCTAGGTCCCATACTCTTCCATTGAAGCCGAATCATCATCATCAATCTTCCACTTCTTCTTTTCATAATCTTCCAAAAGCCGAAAACAAGTTCTTTCTAGCCATAGCCGAATTTCTCTGTGGATTCAAGCTAGGGAGTAGTCGACTACATCTTTAAGGGTAAGATCAATTGTTATTCGATCTTCAATCTTTTTCTTTTAGCTGAAAGTTAAGGACTAATCCCATTAATATTCTTGTTGCCGAAATTTGGAAGGATCTTTCGGGATTGCTAGCATAGCCGACTTCTAAGAGAGGCCTTCGGGATTTTAAAGATTCAAGGTAAGCTTTGGATGATATTCGGCCATAGGCCATTTTATTGTGTTTAAGTGATTAGAACCGAATCTAACCCATATCTATAGGGATCTCAACATCTTCATAGCCAAGAGACCACTTTCGGGATTTAAATCGCAAGGTAAGTGCACACACACATTCGGCCAAGGTCATATCTAGTGATTTAGATCTATTTCGTATTTATTCAAAAGCCGAAACTAACCGGTTAGGTGGTTTAGTAGTTGGCCGATTGCAAGAAGAGTCATCACAAAGTTTCGGGATTTGTGTAGGAGCAAGTCGGCAGCAAGGTAAGAAGTTGGTTGCATTAATCCTTCGGGATTTGGCTATTTAGCCGAGTGGCTCTTTGCTAACATGTTTAGGGGTGACCTAATGTAGGGATTAAGGATCTAAAGCATTAGATCTAGTTTTCGGGATTTTAGTAAACTCGCTAAGTAAATCAGGTGTGTACCCCACACTCAGCCTTAATAGATTTATGGTTATGTCTTAATAAATGTGTGAATAAGAATTATGTAATATGTGGCTAAGGGTACCATGCAATGGTACAAAGTACTCAGGTACGCTTACCTACTCCTACTATGAGTATAATATGATCTGTTACGGCACATATGTGAAACTATAAGAATGTGAATATAGAATAAGGCATGTTATTGCATGATTGTATGACATGGGGCATATGGGTGATATGTTAAGGGGAAGTGATCTGGTGGTCTTTACCAAGATATCTGAATGTGGTGACTTATGTCACAAATATCTGAATGTGGTGACTTATGTCACGTATTATCATCTGGTGGCTCTGCCACAATATTTATAAGGGCGATGAGCACGTCGTCTGCAGCGACTGCCTTCGATGGTGTGTAGCGGATGGAAGGTTGACTTAGTAGTCCCCATGGTGTGATGGTTGGTATGGGTGATGTGTAGCGGATGGTATCTAGGTTTGGGTTTGGGAATGCATCATTATCTATATGTGCTATACGAATATGTATGATTTGATATGCCATAACTGTTGGGACTTAGTGCTGGTGGTTATACACTGAGTCTGTTTGACTCACCCCGTTGTGGGAATATTTTTTAGGTGACGCTCAGTGATGGACCGGGTCGGCAGGAACTTAGTGGTGGCCATGCTCAGCTCAGAAGTCATTTTGGACTATTTTATTCCTAAGTATTTTTGGATTCATTCGGGATTTTTTTTTGATGTAATAAGGCCAGTAGTATTGAACTATTTTATGCATGCATGTTATTTATTTCGGTATGATACAATTTTTTTTATCAATTCAAAGTTTAAGTAATGTTTTCAAAAATAAATAAATTCTAAATGTTTTGATAACTTATCACAAATTCGGCAATACTTCTAATTTATGATTTTCAAGTACGAAATTAAAGCTTTAATAAAACTTAGACTTTTCAATTTGAACCCAACACAAAACAAATTTTATTCAAAAACATCCAAGTTTTCCAAAGTAACAACCAAGTTTTGAACCACTTTACTCGAGGAACATACCAAATCTGGTCGAGGCTCATGGGCCGGGTTTGGGGTGTTTCAGTTTGGTATCAGAGCCCAGTTTTAAAACTCTCGGCCTTGGGTTTAAAGCCCACAATGTTTTTAAAATTGAGCCCAAATGAATTTTGTGAAAATTTTTGTGAAATAAGCAGGTTTTTCTGGCATGGCACCTAAGTCTCCAACCCGAAGTCCACCAGGTAAGTACCCCTATCTATTGTGTGACTTATAGTATGATTTGTAGAAGGGTATAAATGGAACGTAGATTAGTATGATAAGTACTTGAACCCTAGGATTAGTCTACTCCAACATAAGAATTTCATAAAACTTTAATGCCTAATTAAACAAACCTGTGACTAAGTCGCCGAGTTACGGTGTGGCAACCATTGTGCGCATGTGTAGGATTGGTTTCGCTGGGAGCCTGGTATTTAAGCAGTCCTAGTGACTCACCTCCTCTCCACTCGAATCCTACCTGGTGCGTAGTGATGGTTCACCCTAACCAAGAGGATTTATTCACGGGCTAAACCCAATAACTAAAACCCGAAAGGGACTAGCCATTTTTTTTTATAAAAACCCTAGTTTTAAAATCCTCAAATTACCCTTTTGGATTTGTAAAAACTATTCTATAAAATTTTTCTGAAATATTCCCGATTTACAAAATTACCTAAATACCCTTAGTGGTAAAATTACTAAAATGCCCTAAGTTTCTAAAAAATTACCATAATTTTAATAAAATTTTCTTACTTTGCAAAAGTATCCAAAAACCCTATTTTGCGGAAATTCAAAATACCCTGATTGGGAAAATTACTAAATTACCCCTGGTTTACCAAAATTACCAAAATGACCCCGATTTCCAAAATTTCTGCCATACCATTGATTTGAGAAAATTTTTAAAAATACCCATGAGTTTTTTTAAAATTTTGAAGTGCCTTTTTAAATTTTTGGAAATTACCCCGATTTATTACTAAAATACCCCTGTAAGACAAATGACGAAAATACCCCTCGGATAGGAACAGACGAAAAAAAAATGTGTTCGAAGAATGAATGTGTATGGTAGATACTACGGAATGGATGTGTTTTCTTTGAATTAGGATAGAAGACTTGAAACTCTGAATGATCAAAAGAACTACTACTAAACTTCTTTTCATAAAACTTCTTTGCGGATAATCAGTGGAATAAAGGCTAATACATAAAACTTTCTTAAATCAGATTAAAGCGCGATCGTAGAAATGAGCTCTAGGGGACGCGGTCGTAACGTGCGAGGACGTGGTAGAGGCAGAATGACCGTGTCGGAACCCGTTAGATCGGGTCAAGGGTCTGAGAATGAGGTACCACCACCACCCCCACCACCAGCTGTTGGTGTTGAGCAGCAAGATCAGACGGGGGATGATGCCGTATCGCAGGCGGTGCTGGGAGTTCTGGAGATGGTGGCTAGAGCAGGTGGAAATATGGGAGCTCGGAAATCTGTACCCGAGCGACTCCGAGCCAATGGAGCTGAGGTGTTCCGTGGCGTATCTGGTGTGGCATCCAGTACTGCTGAGTATTGGTTGGAGGCGACCGAGCGAATTATGGATGAGTTGGATCTGACGGCTGCAGAGAAAGTGAAAGGAATGGTGTCGCTTCTCCGCGATGAGTCATATCAATGGTGGCTCACAATTCGGGATGGTGCTACGACTGAGGAACTCACTTGGGAGTATGTTAAGACGGCATACCAGAAGAAGTATGTTGGTACTCATTATATAGATGCGCAGAGGAAGGCATTTCTGGGGCTGGTTCAAGGGAACAAGTCCATGGCGGAATACGAGGCTGAATTCCTAAGATTGAGCTGGTATGCTCGAGAAATAGTGGCTATGGAGCATGAACGATGTGTCCGATTTGAGGACGGACTGAGAGATGACCTGAGGTTATTAATAGCTCCACAGCAGGAGCGGGAATTTTCCGTGTTAGTGGAAAAGGCTAAGGTAACCGAAGGAATTAAGGACTCTGTGAGGCAGAACACAGACCGGAATAAGTAGAAAAGAGGATTTAGACCGTCAGGGTCATCTGGGAATGTTCAAAAGAGCCCTAAAGTTGATGGGCCGCGAGGTCAGCAAGCTGTTACAGGAGGGCAGTATCGTACTTGTGATCAGTGTGGGAAGAAGCACTTGGGAGAGTGTTGGAAGAAGAAGGGAGGATGCTTTAAGTGTGGGTCCAAGGACCACATGATCAAGGACTGTCCTATTAAGATAGACGGAGGTCGACCAGCGGGTCAGGGTTATAATCAGGCTGGTAGAGGTGGACAGCAGCCTCAGCGAGGTTGTGGACAGAATGGCAGAGGTAATGGTGCTGGAAGAGGACGTGAGACACCTGGCAGAGGTGCTGGTAATACAGAGGCAAGACAGCTGGGCTTGGTATATGCAGTTCGCCGGAGAGAGGATGGAGACGCGCCGGACGTCATAACCGGTACATTCCTTATATTTGGCAAGCCTTACTTTGCTTTGGTTGATGTGGGCTCGACTCATTCTTATGTTGCATGTAGAGTAGTTGAAACTCTAGGCATAGCCTCTGAACTGTCTGATAGGGAGATGACTGTAGTAAGCCCACTAGGTCAAACTGTAGTGGTGAATAAGATGTTTTGGAAAATACCTTTAGAGATTCAAGGAGCAGTATTCCCTGCCGATTTAATGGAACTACCTTTCAGAGAATTCGATCTCATACTTGGCATGGACTGGCTAGTGGAGCATCGAGCTATATTGGATTGTGCAGCTAAGCGAATGGAGTTAAGGACTCCAGAGGATGAGGAAGTAGTTATGATAGGAGAAAGAAGAAACTACTTGTCTAACGTAGTTTCAGCACTAAAGGTTGTTAAGATGGTTCGGAAAGGATGTAGGGCATTCTTGGCTTTCGTTAGTGCGTTGGATGCGAAGGAAGAAGGTGTGAGTGGAGTTCGAACTGTAAGGGACTTTGTGGATGTCTTTCCAGAGGAATTACCTGGAATACCCCCGGAGAGGAAGGTGGAGTTTGGAATTGACTTGCTACCTGGTACAGCTCCTGTGTCAATTGCTCCGTATAGAATGGCGCCAAAGGAGTTGGTTGAGCTCAAGGCTCAGATCCAATAGTTGCTTGATCGTGGGTTTATTCGACCCAGTGTGTCTTCATGGGGAGCACCGGTTTTGTTTGTAAAGAAGAAGGACGGAACTATGCGTATGTGCATAGATTATCGTCAATTGAATAAGTTGACTATCAAGAACAAGTACCCTTTGCCGAGGATTGACAACTTGTTTGATCAGCTTAAGGGGGCAGTGGTTTTCTCGAAGATAGATCTACGGTCTGGGTATCATCAGCTCAAAGTGAAGGAAGTGGATATCCATAAGACAGCTTTCCGGACAAGATATGGGCATTTCAAGTTTGTGGTAATGCCGTTTGGATTGACGAACCCCCCAGCCGCGTTCATGGATATGATGAACCGAGTTTTCCAACCTTACTTGGATCGATTCGTCGTTGTGTTCATCGACGACATCTTAGTGTATTCCAAGTCTGAGGAGGAACATGATGAGCATCTCCGGATAGTGTTGCAAGTGTTAAGAGAGAAGAAGCTCTATGCCAAATTCAGCAAGTGTGAATTTTGGCTTAAGGAAGTTGCGTTCTTAGGACATGTAGTGTCTGCAGAAGGAATAAGGGTGGATCCTAGGAAGATTGAGGCGGTGTTAGATTGGAAACCACCTAAGTCTGTGGCTGAGGTTCGTAGTTTCTTGGGATTGGCAGGCTACTACAGAAGGTTTGTGGAAGGGTTCTCATCTATAGCCGCACCTTTGACAAAGTTATTGAGGAAGGAAGTATCTTTCGTGTGGACGGATAAGCAATAGGAGAGTTTTGAGAAGCTTAAGAGGGTCTTGACTGAAGCTCCAGTTTTGATTCAGCCTGAGACAGGAAAGGATTTCGTGGTGTATTGTGACACTTCTGATACAGGATTGGGATACGTATTGATGCAAGATGGGAAGGTAGTTGCTTATGCTTCTCGGCAATTAAGGCCACACGAGGTTAACTACCCGACTCATGATTTGGAATTGGCGGCAGTGGTCTTTGCTCTTAAGGTGTGGAGGCACTATCTCTATGGAGAAAAGTCAGTGATCTTCACAGACCACAAGAGTCTTAAGTATCTGTTGACTCAGAAGGAGTTGAACCTAAGACAGCGAAGGTGGGTTGAATTACTGAATGATTATGACTGTTCGATAGAGTATCATCTGGGCAAGGCAAATGTAGTGGCGGATGCCCTAAGTCGGAAGGTAGTGTCGGATCTGAGGGTGATGTTTGCACATCTGAGCTTGTATGATGATGGAAGTCTGCTGGCAGAGCTGTAGGTTAAGCCGACGTGGTTGAATGAAGTGAAAGAAGGACAGTTGGTTGATGATGATCTAAGTGCTAAGCTACGGCAAGTGCAGAATGAGGAGTTGGAAGATTATGGTATTAATGACGAGGGAGTATTTTGCTTCAAGGGTAAGGTCTGTATGCCGAAGAACGAAGAACTTAGACGGAGGATTCTTCAGGAATCGCATAGTAGTCCTTATGCTATGCATCCTGGAGGTAGTAAGTTATACCGAGATCTAAGGGAACAGTTTTGGTGGCCTGGTCTTAAGAAGGAAGTTACCGAATTCGTAAGGAAGTGCTTAACGTGTCAGCAAGTTAAGGCTGAACACCAAGTTCCATCAGGATTGCTTCAACCAATCAAGATTCCGCAGTGGAAGTGGGAGAGAATCACCATGGACTTCGTTAGTGGGTTTCCCCTTACGCCTACTAAGAAGGACTCGGTATGGGTGATAGTGGATCGGTTGACAAAGTCCGCGCATTTCATTCCAGTGCGGGTTGATTATTCTTTGCAGAAGTTGGCAAGGTTATATGTGGCAGAAATTGTGAGATTGCATAGAGTGCCGGTATCGATTATTTCAGATAGGGACCCAAGGTTTACTTCTCGATTCTGGAAAGCACTACATCAAGCTTTAGGCACCAGATTGGATTTCAGTACGGCTTTCCATCCACAGTCGGACGGTCAGTTTGAACGAGTAATCCAAGTGTTAGAGGATATGCTGAGAGGCTGTGTAATAGACTTCAGAGGAAGCTGGGAGGAATATTTGCCGTTAGCGGAATTTACATACAACAATAGCTATCAAGCCAGTATTCGGATGGCACCGTATGAAGCGTTGTATGGACGCAGGTGTCGCACTCCTCCATGTTGGACAGTGTAATATCCCAGGTTAGGGGCTGTTTTGTTGTTGCATGTTATTGCATGTGTTTAGTGTGCTGTGTTGTTGTTTGTGTAGTATCGGGGCTTAATTGTAGCCTAGGTGTATGCCTGAGTGAATGGGAAAATTTTGGTTTTTGGGTGTTAAGTCAGGAGAGCTGTTGGAGCTAGGGTATAAGGGCTTTCTTTGGTGTTTTATTGCACAAGTGAAGAGCTGGCAGAGTGGCAAGGGAGGAGCTTGGTGTGGCGTCATCTACAGGTGAGGGAGGTCCAGAGTTCAAGTCGTAGAGCTCCCATTTTGGTTCTCATTTTGGACGGCATGGAGGAAGAGGTAGAAGGCAAGTGGAATTCTACCATGGACTTGGTCAAGTGGTGACTTGGGTGGTGGAGAGCAATTAGTGGAAGATGACTTGTTCAAACTTATTTGAAATTGTGGTTAGGAGTGAATAGGGGGATGTGGCCGAATTTGTGGGGGTTGGAGTGGAAGTGTGGACGGCTTGGTGTTGGGGGAAAGATGTGCCGAAATTCATTGTGAATTTTGGGGTTGTACATTCGGTCTTGGGGTGCCATAGCTAAGGTGTCCATTTTGGTTTTTGTTAGCCGAAATTTTTCCAAGTAAGTTTCTCAATCTTTTCTTTTTTTTTTTCAAAACCGAAAGCCTTAAGCAATTCACCCTTTCCGAATTTGCTGTTTTCCCTTTACTTCCATTTGATAGCCGAATGAAATTTTGAACCCTCAAGCTTATCATTCCTTTTTGTTTTATGTTGGCCGAACCCTCCCATTGATTTTTTCTTCTTGTTTCATTTGTGCTACACCGAAATTTGAAGTCTCCCCTCTCATATTTTCTTTTCTTTCTTGATCATTGGTAGCCGAAACCTATCCTCCAAAACTCTTTTCATTTCTTCTTTTGACAAACCGAAACTTCACCTTCTTATACATTCTCATTCCTTCATCTTTTCTTTCCATTCTTGTTGTTGGCCGTATAACAACCCCATTCTTTTGCACTCCATCTCTTTCTTCAGCTTTGACCGAAAATTGTGATTGATATAAATCACCTTGGCCGAATTCTTTGTTCTTCTCTTGGTGCAAGTCTTAGCCAAATCTCCCTTTTCTCCTAGGGGTTCGTGTGGCCGAATTTTTGGTGGCTGGTGTTGGGGGTAAGTGTTGGCCGAATGGCCATGTCCATCTTCTCTAGTTCTTTATTGAATTTGGTTGGATTAAAAGCTTATGATTGGTTGTGGTGGGAAGGATATTAACCTGTTGTTAATCATCTTGTGTTAGGGTCTTTGGATATTGAAAAGTAGCCAAGAAGAGTCTTCAACCCTTTGAACCGATTGGTAGGCAGTGGTTGTGGTAAGTGATGGGTATTATCAATGATCGTTCAATCGTTTGATCTCGTTTTAGTCAAGACTATTAAGGTTTAATTGTTTTCTTTTAGGGGTTGGTCAATTGTTGGAAGGAGGATCATTGCTTGATTCGGATTTGGTTGGAAACCAAACCATTCACAAGAGGAAGGTAAGGGTTCGATATTAACCCCTTTGGCTAATTGATGTTGGCCGAATGGTTTATGTGTACTAACCCCTATGTGTTGGCCGATTGTAGGAGCTAGTAATCGAGGGACTTAGCATTCGTTTTCGTTGGGATTTTTAGACTCGTGTATACCAGGTGTGTAACTAACACACCCATACTTAGTGATATTATTATTAAACCTGTTTGCCTATTAAAATCATGGCAGTTTGATGGATTGATATGATACCCTTTTGGGTATGATCTTAGACTCGGGTAAGTCAGTATTGTTACAAGTTTACTGATGATCTATATGGTATCATGACTATGTATGTATGTGATATGGGGTATGAGTCAAACATATTAGCATGATAGGTATAACTTGTATGATATGCATGATCACATGAGTATGGTATGTTGATGGGTGATATGAGTGGAGGGAGCAGTGATATTTTGTGCTGACGAGCACCAGTGTTTTGGTAACACAACTATGTGACTTTGGGTCACCAGAGGTTTCGCACCTCCAGAGGTTTGGCACCTCATTGTGACTTGTCCCTGTGGTTTGACACCACCGTGGGTTGGCCCCACTTGAGATATGGGATCGTCTGCTAGTGATTGGGTATCACACGATGGGTTGGCCCCATCACTCGATTATTGTGACTACGGTCACCAGTGCTTTGGTAGCACATCTGTGTCTTTGGGACACCCGAGGTTGGGCACCTCATTGCGACTCGTCCCTGTGGTTTGACACCACCGTGGGTTGGCCCCACTTGAGATATGGGATCGTCTGCTAGTGATTGGGTATCACACGATGGGTTAGCCCCATCATTGGATTTGTGACTTCGGTCACCAGTGCTTTGGTAGCACAAACGTGTCTTTGGGACACCAGTGGTTTGGCACCACATTGACGGATATTGTGTCTTTGGGACACCAGTGTTTTGGTAACACATTGTGACTATATGTCACCAGTGGTTTGGCACCACCAGTGGTTTGGTACCACACGGGGTAGAAAAGGAGATACGGATGGTTAGGATCGGGTTGCATTAATTATGTTGCTATGTATGATGTGTGTTAGCATGTTGTTTTATTGGGAGCGGGATTTATACACTGAGTCATTCGACTCACCCTCTCCTTTGACATTTCAGGTGACTCGTAGACGCGGACATGGAGCCGGGATGGACTCGGGGTGCTCATGCCATGCTAAATAAAAGTTTTGCTCAGACTATTCAATTTGGGTACCTTAGCTTAATTATTTTTATTTGGGTTTTAATTTGGATTTGTAAAAGGCCTTTAATTTATGTTTTATGATGGTTATGTTTTAACTAGATTCTTAACATGCTTAACAAAATAACTTGGTATGAAACCTTACTAAAAATTTGGAAAGACAATGATTTCAAAACTATAACGCAACATGTTTTAAATTATACCATCGGGTATCACACTATGTTTTTATACTAAGCAAATTCAAATGATTTCCAAATCAAACTCAATTTTCTACTCAGTCAAAAAAAAATGTTTTAAGTAACACTAAGAAACTATTGGAATTACTAACTGAAATCAACTCGTTTAAACTATATACTCCGGGTAAGTTTTCAAAAATCTAGTCAACCAAGTCTACTCTAATTTTCTTCAAGTTCACTATGTTTTCACCCCGCTTATAAATGAAAAATCTAAACCTCTCAAGTACGTTTTTCCCCGTAACATACCAGATTCGGACGTGGTGTCTTGTCCGGGTTTGGGGTGTTACAATTGTGGTATCAGAGCCAAGTTCAAAGGCTCGGCTGTGGGCCTGAGGCCCAAAATGGTTTCAAAAGTTTGTTTTGGGTTTGAAAGTATGGTTTGAAAGGCATGGCACCGAGTCTCCGGCACCAGTTCGCCCAGGTAAGTACCCTTACTATTCTTTGTGATTTGATTGGAGGTGATATGACCTGATAAATAGCAATAGTATACTACTCTAGAAATTGAAACTGATAGGATTCTGTGAACTCGCGAGAACAAATCCTCTTTAATATTCATAAGACTTGCTTTAAAACAGTGAAAAAAATACTGATGCATAAAATTCTTAATCAGATACGTAGAAAGATTAGTCATGAGCACTCAAGGCGGACGTGGTCGTAATACTCATGGTAGAGGTAGGGGTAGGATGACAGCCTCTGAGCCCGTAGGATCTGGTCAGGGGTCAGAAAATGAGATACCGGTTCCGCCACCAGCTGGAGGTGGTGAGTTCCAAGATCAGACTGGGGACGATGCAGTGTCACAGGCGATGCTGCGAGTGTTAGAAAGAGTAGCTGGTGTAGGTGGTGGTGCAGAAGTTAGGAAATCTGTTCCTGAGCGACTCCGGACAAACGGGGCCGAATTCTTTCGAGGTGTATCTGGTGTTGCTCCCAGCACTGCTGAATACTGGCTGGAGGCAACTGAGCGGATTATGGATGATCTGGACTTGACAGCTGAAGAGAAGCTGAAGGGCATCGTATCGCTTCTCCGAGATGAGTCATATCAGTGGTGGCTCACGGTTCGGGACAGTGTGGCAGCAGAGGATTTGACATGGGATTATTTCAGGGCTGCATATCAAAAGAAGTACATCGGAGCTAGTTATATTGACTCTCAGCGAAAGGCATTTCTGAGGCTTGTTCAGGGGAGTAAATCTGTTGCTGAGTATGAGGCCGAGTTCCTGAAGCTGAGTAGGTATGCCAGGGGCATTGTGGCCACTGAGCATGAGAGGTGTGTTCGTTTCGAGGATGGTCTGCGAGACGAGTTGAGACTGCTGATTGCTCCGCAGCAGGAGCGCGAGTTTGCTGTCTTAGTTGAGAAGGCTAAGGTAGCCGAGGGTTTTAAAGAGTCAGTGAGGCAGGGTATGGACAGAAATAGGCATAAGAGGAGCTTTGGGTCTTCTGGATCGTCGGGTAATCCGCAGAAGAGGGCTAGACCGAGTGGGCCAAATCAGTCTGCTAGGTTTGTTGCTGCTAGGCAGGGACCGCCGCAGTGTAATCAGTGTGGGAAATCTCATTGGGGTGGCTGCTGGACTGGAGGAAAAGGTTGCTTCGAGTGTGGTTCTCTGGAGCACCGTGTGAGGGATTGTCCGCGTAGGTTGGCCAGGATTCAGTCTGAAAGTCAGGGCCGTAATCAGTTCAGGAGTAATGGACCGCCACCGCAGAGGGGCCGTGGTAATGGCAGAGGTGGTAATGGTTCTGGTCGGGGCCGTGGAGCACCGGGCAGTGGTGCGGGTAGTTCTGATGCCAGACAGCCTGGGTTAGTGTATGCTGCGAGGCGCCGAGAGGAGGGCGACGCGCCGGACGTCATAACCGGTACGTTTTTGATCTTTGGTTCTCCTTATACTGCTTTGATTGATGTGGGTTCGACGCACTCTTATGTTGCCAGTAGTATAGTAGAGACCATGGATCTAGACTCTGAGATATCTTCTGGGCAGATGACTGTGATTAGCCCTCTAGGTCATTCTGTAGTAGTAGATAAACTGTTTAGAGAGGTACCCCTAGAACTCCAAGGGGTAATGTTTGCTGCTGATCTGATGGAACTGCCGTTTGGGGAGTTCGATCTGATTCTTGGGTTGGATTGGTTGGTCAAGTACCAGGCGAGGTTGGATTGCGCGGCCAAGCGCATGGTTCTTAAGACGGTTGATGGTGATGAAGTGGCTATGATAGGTAATAGGAGAGATTACTTATCAAATGTGGTATCTGCTTTGAAAGCAGAAAAGATGGTCAGGAAGGGCTGTGAAGCGTATGTAGTTCATGTGTATGCCTTGGAGGCTAAAGAGTCTGCTGTTGAGAAGGTTCGTACTGTTAGGGAATTTGCTGATGTGTTTCCTGAGGAGCTTCCGGGTTTGCCGCCAGATCGGGAGGTGGAGTTCGGGATTGATCTGTTACCCGGGACTGCGCCAGTGTCTATTGCTCCGTATAGGATGGCACCAAAGGAGTTGGTGGAGCTTAAGGCTCAGATCCAGGAGTTATTGGATCGAGGTTTTATCAGGCCAAGTGTTTCGCCGTGGGGTGCGCCGGTACTATTCGTTAAGAAGAAAGATGGCACAATGCGGATGTGTATAGACTACCGCCAGTTGAACAAGCTGACGATTAAAAACAAGTATCCGTTGCCACGGATAGACGACTTGTTTGATCAGCTGAAGGGTGCTGCGGTATTCTCGAAGATCGACTTGAGGTCTGGGTATCATCAGTTGAAGGTTAAGGAGGCTGATATCCATAAAACAGCGTTTCGGACTCGGTATGGGCACTACAAATTTCTGGTAATACCGTTCGGGTTGACTAACGCACCGGCAGCGTTTATGGATATGATGAATAGGGTGTTTCAGCAGTATCTGGATCAGTTCGTGGTGGTTTTCATAGACGACATCTTAGTGTACTCAAGGACAGAGGAAGAGCATGATAAGCATTTGAGAGTGGTGCTGCAGATTTTGAGGGAGAAGCAACTCTATGCTAAGTTCAGTAAGTGCGAGTTCTGGCTTAGAGAAGTGACTTTCTTGGGTCATGTAGTGTCGGCTGAGGGGATTCGAGTAGATCCTCGTAAGATTGAGGCAGTTTTGGATTGGAAGCCACCTAGGTCAGTGGCTGAGATTCGGAGTTTTCTGGGTTTGGCCGGATACTACCGAAGGTTTGTTGAGGGTTTTTCGTTGATAGCAGCGCCGATGACCAAGTTGCTGAGGAAAGAAGTTCCGTTTGTATGGACTGAGAAGCAGCAGGAAAGCTTCGACAAGTTAAAGAAGATTTTGACTGAGGCTCCGGTTTTAATTCAACCTGAGGCTGGTAAGGAATACACAGTCTATTGCGACGCATCACATACGGGCTTGGGTTGTGTGCTAATGCAGGAAGGTAAGGTTGTGGCTTACGCTTCTCGACAGCTGAGGCCACATGAGGTCAATTATCCGACGCATGATTTGGAGCTAGCGGCTGTGGTCTTCGCCTTAAAGATTTGGAGGCACTACTTGTACGGGGAGAGATCGATAGTCTACACAGATCATAAGAGTCTGAAGTATCTTCTGACTCAGAAGGATTTGAATTTGAGACAGCGCAGATGGGTTGAGCTGCTAAAAGATTATGACTGTTCGATCGAGTATCATCCGGGCAAGGCTAACGTGGTGGCAGACGCGTTGAGCCGTAAGGTTGTTTCGGACTTAAGAGCTTTGTTTGCCCATTTGAGTTTGTATGACGACGGGAGTATTCTAGCAGAACTGCAGGTTAAGCCTACTTGGGTTGAGCAGATCAGAGAGAAACAGCTAGAGGATGAGGTTCTGAGTGCGCGAAGGTTACAAGTGCAGAATGGTGGTTTGGAGGGTTACAGCTTGTCTGGTGATAAGGTTCTGTGTTTCCAAGGTAAGGCTTGCATGCCTAAAGATGTTGAGCTAAGGCAGAAGATTCTTCAGGACGCACATAGCAGTCCTTATGCTATGCATCCTGGAGGTAGCAAGATGTATAGGGATCTTAGAGAGCAGTTTTGGTGGCCTGGTTTGAAGAAAGAGGTGACAGAGTTTGTTGGGAAGTGTCTAACATGTCAGCAGGTCAAGGCTGAACATCAGTTGCCGTCGGGTTTGCTTCAGCCTGTGAAGATTCCTCAGTGGAAGTGGGAAAGGATAACCATGGATTTCGTCAGTGGGTTACCGCTTACGCCAAGCAAGAAGGATTCAGTTTGGGTAGTGGTGGATCGTCTGACTAAATCAGCTCACTTTATTCCGGTGAGGGTTGACTATTCACTTCAGAAGCTAGCGAAGCTGTATGTGTCAGAGATAGTGAGGTTGCACGGTGTGCCAGTTTCGATAATTTCGGACAGGGATCCTAGATTTACGTCAAGGTTCTGGAAAGCATTGCATCAGGCTCTGGGTACTCGTTTGGATTTCAGCACGGCTTTTCACCCGCAGTCTGACGGTCAATCAGAAAGGGTTATTCAGATCTTGGAAGATATGCTGAGAGGTTGTGTCCTAGATTTCAGAGGTAGTTGGGAGGAGTTTCTACCATTAGCTGAGTTTGCCTACAACAACAGTTATCAAGCGAGCATCAAGATGGCACCGTATGAGGCGTTGTATGGTAGGAAGTGTCGCTCACCTACGTGTTGGACGGAGTTGGGTGAACGCCAGCTGTTAGGACCCGAGTTGGTAGCTGAGACTGAGGACAAGGTTAAAGTGATTCAGGCTCGATTAAAGGAAGCTTCAGACCGGCAGAAGTCTTATGCCGATCTTAAGCGAAGAGACATAGAGTTTGCTGTGGGGGATCGAGTTTTCCTGAAGGTCTCACCTTGGAAAAAGGTGTTGAGATTCGGAAAGAAAGGCAAGCTAAGTCCGAGGTTCATTGGGCCGTATAAGGTACTGAGACGAGTGGGACCAGTAGCGTATCAGCTTGAGTTGCCGGCAGAGCTTAGTCAGATTCACGATGTTTTTCACGTTTCGATGCTTCGGAGGTATCGTTCAGATCCGTCACATGTGGTAGCGGTGGAAGAGATCGAGGTGAATCCAGACTTGACTATGGAAGAAGAACCTGTGCAGATTCTTGATTGGGATGTGAAGGTTCTGCGTAAGAAGTCCGTACCTTTGGTTAAGGTACTTTGGCAGAATCATGGCATGGAGGAAGCTACGTGGGAACCCGAGGATATGATGAGACAGCAATACCCGCAACTCTTTTGACCAGGTAATTTCGGGGTCGAAATTATTTTTAAGGGGGTAGAACTGTAATATCCCGGGTTAGGGGCTGTTTTGTTGTTGCATGTTATTGCATGTGTTTAGTGTGCTGTGATGTTGTTTGTGTAGTATCGGGGCTTAATTGTAGCCTAGGTGTATGCCTGAGTGAATGGGAAAATTTTGGTTTTTGGGTGTTAAGTCAGGGGAGCTGTTGGAGCTAGGGTATAAGGGCTTTCTTTGGTGTTTTATTGCACAAGTGAAGAGCTGGCAGAGTGGCAAGGGAGGAGCTTGGTGTGGCGTCATCTACAGGTGAGGGAGGTCCAGAGTTCAAGTCGTAGAGCTCCCATTTTGGTTCTCATTTTGGACGGCATGGAGGAAGAGGTAGAAGGCAAGTGGAATTCTACCATGGACTTGGTCAAGTGGTGACTTGGATGGTGGAGAGCAATTAGTGGAAGATGACTTGTTCAAACTTATTTGAAATTGTGGTTGGGAGTGAATAGGGGGATGTGGCCGAATTTGTGGGGGTTAGAGTGGAAGTGTGGACGGCTTGGTGTTGGGGGAAAGATGTGCCGAAATTCATTGTGAATTTTGGGGTTGTACATTCGGTCTTGGGGTGCCATAGCTAAGGTGTCCATTTTGGTTTTTGTTAACCGAAATTTTTCCAAGTAAGTTTCTCAATCTTTTCTTTTTTTTTCAAAACCGAAAGCCTTAAGCAATTCACCCTTTCCGAATTTGCTGTTTTCCCTTGACTTCCATTTGATAGCCGAATGAAATTTTGAACCCTCAAGCTTATCATTCCTTTTTGTTTTATGTTGGCCGAACCCTCCCATTGATTTTTTCTTCTTGTTTCATTTGTGCTACACCGAAATTTGAAGTCTCCCCTCTCATATTTTCTTTTCTTTCTTGATCATTGGTAGCCGAAACCTATCCTCCAAAACTCTCTTCATTTCTTCTTTTGACAAACCGAAACTTCACCTTCTTATACATTCTCATTCCTTCATCTTTTCTTTCCATTCTTGTTGTTGGCCGTATAACAACCCCATTCTTTTGCACTCCATCTCTTTCTTCAGCTCTGACCGAAAATTGTGATTGATATAAATCACCTTGGCCGAATTCTTTGTTCTTCTCTTGGTGCAAGTCTTAGCCGAATCTCCCTTTTCTCCTAGGGGTTCGTGTGGCCGAATTTTTGGTGGTTGGTGTTGGGGGTAAGTGTTGGCCGAATGGCCATGTCCATCTTCTCTAGTTCTTTATTGAATTTGGTTGGATTAAAAGCTTATGATTGGTTGTGGTGGGAAGGATATTAACCTGTTGTTAATCATCTTGTGTTAGGGTCTTTGGATATTGAAAAGTAGCCAAGAAGAGTCTTCAACCCTTTGAACCGATTGGTAGGCAGTGGTTGTGGTAAGTGATGGGTATTATCAATGATCGTTCAATCGTTTGATCTCGCTTTAGTCAAGACTATTAAGGTTTAATTGTTTTCTTTTAGGGGTTGGTCAATTGTTGGAAGGAGGATCATTGCTTGATTCGAATTTGGTTGGAAACCAAACCATTCACAAGAAGAAGGTAAGGGTTCGATATTAACCCCTTTGGCTAATTGATGTTGGCCGAATGGTTTATGTGTACTAACCCCTATGTGTTGGCCGATTGTAGGAGCTAGTAATCGAGGGACTTAGCATTCGTTTTCGTTGGGATTTTTAGACTCGTGTATACCAGGTGTGTAACTAACACACCCATACTTAGTGATATTATTATTAAACCTGTTTGCCTATTAAAATCATGGCAGTTTGATGGATTGATATGATACCCTTTTGGGTATGATCTTAGACTCGGGTAAGTCAGTATTGTTACAAGTTTACTGATGATCTATATGGTATCATGACTATGTATGTATGTGATATGGGGTATGAGTCAAACATATTAGCATGATAGGTATGACTTGTATGATATGCATGATCACATGAGTATGGTATGTTGATGGGTGATATGAGTGGAGGGAGTAGTGATATTTTGTGCTGACGAGCACCAGTGTTTTGGTAACACAACTATGTGACTTTGGGTCACCAGAGGTTTGGCACCTCCAGAGGTTTGGCACCTCATTGCGACTTGTCCCTGTGGTTTGACACCACCGTGGGTTGGCCCCACTTGAGATATGGGATCGTCTGCTAGTGATTGGGTATCACACGATGGGTTGGCCCCATCACTCGATTATTGTGACTACGGTCACCAGTGCTTTGGTAGCACATCTGTGTCTTTGGGACACCAGAGGTTGGGCACCTCATTGCGACTCGTCCCTGTGGTTTGACACCACCGTGGGTTGGCCCCACTTGAGATATGGGATCGTCTACTAGTGATTGGGTATCACACGATGGGTTAGCCCCATCATTGGATTTGTGACTTTGGTCACCAGTGCTTTGGTAGCACAAACGTGTCTTTGGGACACCAGTGGTTTGGCACCACATTGACGGATATTGTGTCTTTGGGACACCAGTGTTTTGGTAACACATTGTGACTATATGTCACCAGTGGTTTGGCACCACCAGTGGTTTGGTACCACACGGGGTAGAAAAGGAGATACGGATGGTTAGGATCGGGTTGCATTAATCATGTTGCTATGTATGATGTGTGTTAGCATGTTGTTTTATTGGGAGCGGGATTTATACACTGAGTCATTCGACTCACCCTCTCCTTTGACATTTCAGGTGACTCGTAGACGCGGACATGGAGCCGGGATGGACTCGGGGTGCTCATGCCATGCTAAATAAAAGTTTTGCTCAGACTATTCAATTTGGGTACCTTAGCTTAATTATTTTTATTTGGGTTTTAATTTGGATTTGTAAAAGGCCTTTAATTTATGTTTTATGATGGTTATGTTTTAACTAGATTCTTAACATGCTTAACAAAATAACTTGGTATGAAACCTTACTAAAAATTTGGAAAGACAATGATTTCAAAACTATAACGCAACATGTTTTAAATTATACCATCGGGTATCACACTATGTTTTTATACTAAGCAAATTCAAATGATTTCCAAATCAAACTCAATTTTCTACTCAGTCAAAAAAAAAATGTTTTAAGTAACACTAAGAAACTATTGGAATTACTAACTGAAATCAACTCGTTTAAACTATATACTCCGGGTAAGTTTTCAAAAATCTAGTCAACCAAGTCTACTCTAATTTTCTTCAAGTTCACTATGTTTTCACCCCGCTTTTAAATGAAAAATCTAAACCTCTCAAGTACGTTTTTCCCCGTAACATACCAGATTCGGACGTGGTGTCTTGTCCGGGTTTGGGGTGTTACAGACAGAGTTAGGGGAACGTCGGGTTTTGGGTCCAGAGTTAGTGGCAGGATCTGAAGAGAAGGTTAGTATGATTCGAGCACGGTTGAAGGAGGCATCTGACAGGCAAAAGTCGTACGCGGATTTTAAGCGGAAGGAAATAGAATTTGATGTGGGAGATCAAGTGTTTCTTAAAGTGTCGCCTTGGAAGAAGGTAATGAGATTTGGTCGCAAAGGGAAGTTAAGTCCAAGGTTTATAGGACCTTATCGGGTATTGAAGCGAGTTGGACTAGTGGCCTACCAGTTAGAGTTGCCTTCAGAATTGAAACAGATGCACGACGTATTCCATGTTTCCATGCTACGTTGTTATCGATTGGATCCATCTCATGTAGTGCCGGTTGAAGAGGTGGAGCTAAGGCCAGATTTGTCCTACGAGGAGGAGCCTATTCAGATTTTGGAGCGAGATGTGAAAGTGTTACGGAGGAAGTCAGTTCCTCTGGTCAAAGTGTTATGGAGAAATCATGGATCGGAGGAAGCTTCGTGGGAGCCAGAAGAAACAATGCGACAGCAATACCCTCACTTATTTTAGTCAGGTAATTTCGAGGACGAAATTATTTTAAGGGGGTAGAACTGTAATGTCCTGGATTATAGCTTATGCATTAATACTAAAATTTATATGAAGTAGCATGCCTTTGTATGTTTTGAATGTGTATTATGAATTTTTTGAACCTTAGTGTGTAGTCAAATGCCTTAGAAATTATTTGATTTTTAGTTTAGAAGAGGAAGCTAAGTTTGATAAGGCCTTAAAAGAATTAGTAGGGGAATTTGGACATGGAATTGGGCTTGTTAAAGTGGCTACAAGGCGCCACTTTAGGCCTAGTAAGTGACGCCATAAGCTATAAGGAGGGGGGCTAGGTTCGAGCTGCAAGGGAAGCAAATAAAAGAGTTTTATTTTTTTGCTGCAGGAGTGAGCAGTAGTGGACGGCATTAAGGCACTAAGGGATGAGTTTAATCCTTTTAAAATTTCGGCTAAATAGTAGATAAATGATGATTTATTTTAGATTATTTTTTTAAGGGATAAAAGAGAGGAAAAATAGGAGATTAGCAAGGGAATTGATAGTAAGACGAGGACATGGCCGAATAGGGGGCTCTAGGCATAGTAATTTCGGCAAAAGGGGAGAAGTAAGGCCATTCTTCATTCTTTTTCTTTTCTCTTTTTCCTCTGCCAAATTCTCTAGTGAAGCTTCTCCTCTCTTTTATTTTGTCAAAGCCGAATATTCCTTTCTCAAAATCCACCATTGTCGATTCCTCCTAGGTCCCATACTCTTCCATTGAAGCCGAATCATCATCATCAATCTTCCACTTCTTCTTTTCATAATCTTCCAAAAGCCAAAAACAGGTTCTTTCTAGCCATAGCCGAATCTCTCTGTGGATTCAAGCTAGGGATTAGTCGACTACAGCTTTAAGGGTAAGATCAATTGTTATTCGATCTTTAATCTTTTTCTTTTAGCCGAAAGTTAAGGACTAATCCCATTAATATTCTTGTTGCCGAAATTTGGAAGGATATTTCGGGATTGCTAGCATAGCCGACTTCTAGGAGAGGTCTTCGGGATTTTAAAGATTCAAGGTAAGCTTTGGATGATATTCGGCCATAGGCCATTTTATTGTGTGTAAGTGATTAGAACCGAATCTAACCCATATCTATAGGGATCTCGACATCTTCATAGCCAAGAGACCACTTTCGGGATTTAAATCGCAAGGTAAGTGCACACACACATTCGACCAAGGTCATATCTAGTGATTTAGATCTATTTCGTATTTATTCAAAAGCCGAAACTAACCGGTTAGGTGGTTTAGTAGTTGGCCGATTGCAAGAAGAGTCATCACGAAGTTTCGGGATTTGTGTAGGAGCAAGTCGGCAGCAAGGTAAGAAGTTGGTTGCATTAATCCTTCGGGATTTGGCTATTTAGCCGAGTGGCTCTTTTCTAACATGTTTAGGGGTGACCGAATGTAGGGATTAAGGATCTAAAGCATTAGATCGGGTTTTCGGGATTTTAGTAAACTCGCTAAGTAAATCAGGTGTGTACCCCACACTCAGCCTTAATAGATTTATGGTTATGTCTTAATAAATGTGTGAATAAGAATTATGTAATATGTGGCTAAGGGTACCATGCAATGGTACAAAGTACTCAGGTACGTTTACCTACTCCTACTATGAGTATAATATGATCTGTTACGGCACATATGTGAAACTATAAGAATGTGAATATAGAATAAGGCATGTTATTGCATGATTGTATGACATGGGGCATATGGGTGATATGTTAAGGGGAAGTGATCTGGTGGTCTTTACCAAGATATCTGAATGTGGTGACTTATGTCACAAATATCTGAATGTGGTGACTTATGTCACGTATTATCATCTGGTGGATCTGCCACAATATTTATAAGGGCGATGAGCACGTCGTCTGCAGCGACTGCCTTCGATGGTGTGTAGCGGATGGAGGGTTGACTTAGTAGTCCCCACGGTGTGATGGTTGGTATGGGTGATGTGTAGCGGATGGTATCTAGGTTTGGGTTCAGGAATGCATCATTATCTATATGTGCTATACGAATATGTATAATTTGATATGCCATAACTGTTGGGACTTAGTGTTGGTGGTTATACACTGAGTCTGTTTGACTCACCCCGTTGTGGGAATATTTTTCAGGTGACGCTTAGTGATGGACCGGGTCGGCAGGAACTTAGTGGTGGCCATGCTCAGCTCAGAAGTCATTTTGGACTATTTTATTCCTAAGTATTTTTGGATTCATTCAGGATTTGTTTTTGATGTAATAAGGCCAGTAGTATTGAACTATTTTATGCATGCATGTTATTTATTTCGATATGATACAATTTTTTTTTATCAATTCAAAGTTTAAGTAATGTTTTCAAAAATAAATAAATTCTAAATGTTTTGATAACTTATCACAAATTCGGCAATACTTCTAATTTATTATTTTCAAGTATGAAATTAAAGCTTTAATAAAACTTAGACTTTTCAATTCGAACCCAACACAAAACAAATTTTATTCAAAAACATCCAAGTTTTCCAAAGTAACAACCAAGTTTTGAACCGCTTTACTCGAGGAACATACCAGATCTGGTCGAGGCTCATGGGCCGGGTTTGGGGTGTTTCAACACTCATGGTGTACAATCTCATTAACTATCAATTTGTACACATATATACATAAGTCCTTGATAAATCATAAAGGTAACACATTTCAATCCCATGCTTAGCATGTTTTTGGATGTTTTATTATATAATTTTGTGAATATGATGCTCCTAAACCTTTAATTTCATGTTTCTATACTCAGGTGAGCATAGGGGAGCAAGAAGGAGTGAAAAATGAGCCAAAATCGAGACTTAAAGAGCTGATTTTAGTATCACACATGGGATGACCACACGCCTTTGTGCCATCCCGTGGCAATATTGAACCATATCAGCATCGCACACGGGCTGGGTACCTTAACACGAGCCTCTCACACTCCTGTGGGAGACACACTGGCTAGCCACAAGCCCGTGTTCTAGCCCGTGTTGACATCTAACCATATCAGTACTGCACACGGCTTGGGCATTCTTACACGGGCTGATCACAAGCTCGTGTCCCTATCGCACCCTGTTTCGTTTTCACACGGAAAAAGACAATTTTTAGGTATTTTGAGCATTCCAAAGTCTATAAAAACACACTAGAAGAAGACCTGGGGAGACACGTAGAGTAGAACAAAGAAATTACTCGAAGGAAGCCGTCGGAATCGTCTCAAAAGTAGATTCACTTCAAGATTGAGGATCTCCATCAAATCTCCTTAGAAGTTTTTGGGTTCTTTATGTCATGTAGTTTTCTTTATTTTGAGATGTTTTCCTCTTACAATATGAACTAAACTCCCTAAATACCTAGAGAGGATGAAACCTATGATGAATCTTATTATTTAATTATCTAAATTACATGATAAATACTTATTCTTGTTCGTAATTATGTGTTCTTAACCCTTGCTTTAATATTTTCAGGATATTAATCCAAGTTTGATGTGCTTAATCAGTGGAGCAAAAGTCCCTGCTTAAGAGTAGATGTAGCATAGTTAAGCGAGGTTGATTGCAATCCTAGAAATAAGATGACATAAATCCGTCGTATTAGAGTCAAATCTAATAAGGGAATCCATAGATCAAGTTAATGCAACGATAGGGGTTTTAATTAGAAAGAGATCTCAATTAATCAACCTAGAGTCAGTTGTTCTTAGTCTCGAAAGAGATATTAACATAATTTAGGGATTTCTACTAATTGAGGCAAGTGAATAAATTGTGTAATTCAGAACCGTAATAATAATTGAAAGCTAGGTGGATTTCTCCTTGGGTCTTGTCTCTCTCATTTATTTTCTTCAAATATTTTCCCAATTTTATCTCTGCCGCTGATCGTCGAAATTAGAGCTTTAAAATTTATAATGAGAATGATCGAACTTGGAAACTAACTCTGACAACGATTTTAAGGTAAGCGCACCTATCGAACAGTAGTATAGTTTACGCAAGACCGGAATATCGAATCCCAAAGGAACCAAAAGTACTAATACTAACTCTCTTTTTATTATCTAGCCTAGAATAAGTGAAGCTGTTTATCTAATCTAAAATTATCTAATTACTAAGCTAAAGACGCAAAGTCAAAAAGAGTGAATTGGGGAAATACTGTTGGAAAAACTCAGTTGATTAAGATGATACCCTTAGGAAGAATCCACCTAGACTTCACTTATTATCTAACACTGAACCAGACGATGCATTCACTTGACTTGATCCGTAAGATTCCCTAAGTTATATTAAACCCTCTCTCGAAGCGAATAACGTCTAACCCTAGGTTGATTAATTGAAATCTCTTTCTAATTAAAACCCCTAGAATCGCATTAACTCGATCTATGGACTCCAATATTAGGTTTCACCCTAATCCGGCAAAATCTCGTCACCCTATCTCTAGGCATGCGATCAACTCCGCTTAATTATGCTAGATCTACTCTTAAGCAGGGACTTTTGCTCCACCACTTAAGCACATCATACTTGAATCAATATCCCGGAAATATCAACACAAGAATTAAGAACACATAATTAAGAACAAGTTAAATATTTATCATATAGTTTAGAAAAAAATAACAACATCCGTATTAGGTTTCATCTCCTTCAGGTATCTGAAGGGTTTAGTTCATAATAATAAAAGAAAACATTTCAGAAGAAAAGATAAAACAAAACATAAGAAATCCCTAAAACTCCCTGAAGAAATTGAAGGAGAGATCCGCTGTCTTGAGTAGAATTCCGGCTTCTTGAGATGGATCAACTGGCTATCCTCGAGTGATCCTCCACAAATCTAACCTTTCTGGCTCGGCTCCTTGGCCTAACTAATCGCCCCCTTTCAGGTAACACTTAGGGGGTTTATATAGGCTCTCGAAATATGTTTCTTCACCCCTAAGTATCCAAATCCGAATGAAATTGCTCTTTCCTGCGACAGGGACACGGCCATGGCACACCCGTGTGGATCGTGGCTAGGCCGTGCTCGGACTTCTTTAATGAGGCATGATCATGTGAATCGGGAGATGGCCGTGTTCTAGTAGGACGGGAGGCACGGCCGTGTGGATTTCGTGATATGGCCCATTTACTCTGTTTTGGGCCCGTTTTTCATTCTTTTCATCCTCGGGTGCTTTCTTAGGTATAAAACATGAAAACAAAAGGTTAAGAGCACCTTTTTACATAAATCGAGGCTTAATTCATCCAAAAGCATACTAAATATGGGCTTAAAATATGTTACTTTTACGGTTTGTCAAATACCCCCACACTTAAGCTTTTGCTTGTCCTCAAGCAAAATTCTCAACTTACAATTCAAATGAACTTTCCGTAATTCATAATTCCTACCGACAATGTCTCATCATAATTCATAGATAATTTATACATGGATAATTTAACTCTAAGAGTCCTAAAGATTCAAACAATCAAAGTCATACATTTGTAGCACAAAAACGTAGGTGTCTCCCCTTATCTAAATAATTACCTTTAGTTCAAAACCGACAAGGACTGACATCCTCACAAAAGATTCACTCAAATCACTCGAAGTGTTTAAGGTTCAAAATTTGGCACTCAAAAGTCGAACCTGAAAAGTGAATCCCATAGGCTTGCCTGAAAATCAAATCTCCACCATTGTAAAATGAGATGATAAACAGATCAAAAGGTCTTTTAACAGGGTTGTAATGGGGCTTGGGTTAAAGGTGTGGATAAAGGCTGAATTAGACGGTTAGAATCGAGATTGACCTGACAATTTACCTAACTAGAAAAATGAACTCATCCTAAATAATTACATCAATTGTAAACTAATAATACTACTATTGATAATACTCTAATACGAGCCTCTTATTCAATAATTGGAATTTAATGCATAAGCTCACCTAATCACAAAGCTAATAATGAATATACTTCATTTTTTTTAAGAACAAGTCAAATAATAGGAAAGAACTTTTACAACTGAAATATAGAACATAGTTAGGTAACTGCTCAAAACCAAATCTCGACAAAAAGGGTAGTTAAGAAGAATGGTGATAACAAATACAAAGGGTTTTGGGTTAATATTGGTAAGTGAGTCAATAAAAAGGGTTGTTAGGATCAACGGGGTTCACTAGGGGTTAATTGTGAAGGTAGGCTTTTTATGGATTAAGTGGGTTAAATCCTAGGCGCCTTAATCATCTCTGTATATCAAATCAAAGGTGTGGTCTCGATATGTATGAACGAGGCAAGTTCTAGAATAACAATTCAAAGTTGACACACTCATAATCAAAAAGTGAGCACGAAAAAAAATATATGCTCTATAAGGCTCAAAAATCTCACAAAAATTATGGGTATTTTTGACATCAACCTTGTAAATTTCAAACTTCAAGATAATATTCAAATTCAGCTCAACAACCTAGCAAAAATTTAATTCTGAAAAATAGACTTATCATGCTTGATTCTCTAGTATCTTAAAATTTCAATAATCAATGCACAATTGACTATGACTTACTCAAAAACATGTCAATAAAAATCATAAATCATCAGAAATTTCATCCTAATTTGTAACACCCCAAACCCGGCCCATGCGTTTCGACCGGATCTAGCATGTTATCAACACATAACATTATATCGGATTTTGAAAACACAAGTTAAATTAATTAAATTTGAATAAAGGAAAGACTTTTTGAAAATAAACCTCTTTGTATTTTTATTATTAAGTATAAATAAACCTTATCATAAAATTCATAAGTTGCTTAACATTGAAAACGATTTAGTTGAGTGAAAACTAGGGCCTTATTACATATATATATTCTCGAAATATCAATGAAATAAATTAAACTTAAAGAAATCTCAAAAGAAAATAAATTGTAGAAAAAAAAGAACTTGATGGCCCCTCGAGTCCGTCTCGGCTCCCATGTCCACGATCTACTGTTCCTCTGGAAGAGTAGAGAAAAGGAAAGCGTGAGTCACAAAGACTCAGTGTATAAATCTCAAAACACACATCGACCTGAGCCCACAAACACATTATGGGCCCTGGCCCATACAGAAAGGCATCAATCATAATCACATAATAATAATAAAGAATGAATAACCCAACCCATCCTAGGTTTCCATCCTCTACACACCATCCCGTACCAACCATCACACCGTGGGGATTTCTACAATCAACCCTCCATCCGCTACACACCAAAACGACAGCCGTACTGCCTATTCCTATTAAGTAGGAATCATTAAACATGGCATAGCCACCGATCACAATGTGACCTAGCATTTATATTTGTGGGTTTTCTACCACCGATCACTGCGTGACCTATCATGCACTTCCCCTTCATCATATCAATATCCCATCCCATGCATACACACATAAAGGAAACATCATGCAGTCATATATATATATATTCTTCAATACACATAGGGAGTTTTATGTTTACGTACCTGGCATCCTTGCCTAACCTATTTTAGGGTTCCATTCGACTGTCTATACAGCCTTATTCCGGCTTTTAGCCCATAACATACATAAATAGATATACATACAGGTTTATTAGTAGTGTGATAGAGATCTACACACCTGATTACCGATAAAACGAGGCTTTCTATATCGACGCTATCCTTAGTCGACACAACTGCTATCTGCCTAAGGTGTTGTTCAGAAGCCGATCCACAACCAATTGGCCAATCTCGAACAGCAGATACTGCTCGTTTCTTAAACTTAGGGATTCTTTCTTTTGCTTGATCCATGTTTAATTCCATCACATCCTTTTCAGAGCTACTATAACAATGTTTAATCGTTAATCCTCCTTTTAGAGTTAAGATCATATATATATTGAACGAATCTAATAAAAATCTAGGGATAATCTTCTTACCTTAAAATCTCGAAATTGGAGACTTATGATTTTCGGCTTTTAGATCTAGTCGACTAAGCCTCCTTCAAATCCCGAATTGCTGCCCATCATAAAACCATTAACTATTAGCTTTCGGCTTTTGCCTTTCTAAAATTGATTATGAGAACTAATCAAAATTCGACTCTTACCTTAGCTTAGGAGATTCGGCTAGCACTAGGGAGAGGATTCGGCAATGCCGATGGAAGATTTAAATGCCGGAAGTGTAGAACAATTTCTCAAATAGGATGAATAAAAGAAAAAGCGATGGATGCTTCGGCTTTTTAGAGAAATCGGCACAAGGGAAAAGAAAGTGGGGAAGATTTTCGGCTTTTAAAGAAATTAGAGAAAGAAATTTGGAGAAAAGAAGCTAGGGAATTTCGGCACAAAAGGGAGAGGATTTAATGTCAGAAACAAGGAGCTAGCCCCCTCTATTTATAGGAAATTCGGCAATCCTTTGCCATGTAGTAGCTGGTTTCTTTACTCCTCTCAGTGATGGATTCTTGGCCATCACTCTCTTTGTAGATAAATTCCTAACTTTCCTCCTTTATCTTAATCTACTAGCTCATCTAAAAGAGACTTAATTATCTCTAACTCCTCCTTCCTTTATCAGCATAGTATCCACATATTTTAATCATTAAAATCCCTAAATCTTAGCCTTTATCTGCTTATTATCACATAAAATAAATTCCCAAATAATAGTCTTTATCTGCTTATTATCCACATATTTTAAACATTAAAATCCCTAAATCTTAGCCTTTATCTGTTTATTATCCACATAAAATAAATTCCTAAATAATAGCCTTTATCTGCTTATTATCCACATATTTTAAACATTAAAATCCCTAAATCTTAGCCTTTATCTGCTTATTATCCACATAAATTAAATTCCTAAATAATAGCCTTTATCTGCTTATTATCCACATAAAATAAATTCCTAAATAATAGCCTTTATCTGCTTATTATCCACATATTTTAAACATTAAAATCCCTAAATTTTAACCTTGTTGCCATCCACTCCACCTAATCCTAATGCCCAAAATTTAGCTAACTTAAATTAAAAGAATTGGGCTCCATGAAACTTAAATTTGGGCCCCTTACTCCTTGTGTGTGGCGTCACCCCTTGCTCCATTTTAAGTGCCGAAAATTGGCCTAAAAAAAACATGGGCTCCTTACGACCCAAAACTTGTTCCTTTTTAATTATTAATGATGCCATCTTAAAATAATTTAATCTGGGCCTTTGCCTAATTCTAAGCCTAAATTTAGACCCCTTTTACTTAAATTAACATTTTAAACATATCCTCACACTAAACGCGTAGACCCATTAATTCAGGATGTTACATAATTAGTAATATGAGGAAATTATTTAAAAACAAGACTAAATTCAGGGATTTGAGAATAATGCAGAAAGTTAGACACTTTTACCCCCCACACTTAAGATGTACATTGCCCTCAATGTACAAAGATAGATAATATCAGTTATTAGATAATCAAAAGAGAGGGGAAAAAGTGACACTCCCTGAATTATGGATGGATTCCTTGGAGGATGTGTAGAATACGTTGGAGGTGTCATCTTTTGTTGTGGTGGTTACTAACAAGCTCTGCGCTAGATGAAGAAATTGGGGAGCTTGTGAAGAATTAGCCAGGGATTATTAAGACACATTTAAAATAAACTAAATATATAACTAAAGACAAGAAAACTAAAGAGAAGGGAAATGGAAAATAAAATAGAGTTAAAAGAAAAGGTGGATGGATCGAGGAGTCCTTATTGTTGGATGGTTCGCGAGGTGGGTGTGACATCTAAGGCTGCGGAGGTGCTGGCGGTGGCGCAAGTGGAGTGGTTATGGTCATGGTCGTGGTGATTCCTTAGTAGCCTTTTGAACCTGACACTAAGAAACTAAAATATATCAAACTAAATTAAGCATAAGATTGTCAAAGGGAAGGAAATTGAAGCAAAAGAGAAATGAAAAATAGAATCTAAATGGTCTCAAAGACCCTTGGCTTGTTGTTTGGATGAAGCGGCCGGCATGAACTTATGTATAGGGATCTCACTTAAGGAGACTACGCTTGCCTTCTTCTGCTTCTTCATCATGGATATGTGTAGCTCAAGAGTTTGGAGACTTTGTTATGGAGAGGGGAGAAAAAGGAAGAAAAGAAGATGGGTGTGGAAAGAATGGGAGGGGGTGGTTTAAATAGATTTTTGGAGTCTGATGTTCCCCTACGCCCGTGGATCGTGGACGTGTCGCTTCATACGGTCGCCTCGCACGGCCATGTTGTGAAGCGTGTTGTTCCTCCACGCCTGGTTTTCAGATCGCCAGGCCAGTTTTTGAGAAGTCAGTGTCGACCACAGCCGCGTCGCACGGTCGTGGGATTTTGTCGGTGTCCGTGTTGGAGTGGTTGGGTCCATGAACTTCAAAAATTAGTTGAGTCTGATTCGTACTGCCTCTGCCATGTTAGTACAAAGATTTTTGAGGTACACACGGCCACGGCCACGACCGTGTGCAAGGCCGTGTGGCCTAGAAATCTGCACCCTTGGTTAGTTTAAAGTTAGGTGATAAAAATAAAGAATAAAATATATAAAATAAAAAAATGAAAAATATAGAAGTTAATGAGGTTAGTACTCGGGTTGCCTCCCGAGAAGCGCTCGTTTATAGTCTTAAGCTAGACTCTCCTCTCATTTGTGTGTTCATGGTGGTTTAAAAGTTTGAATATCTTCCATCATGTTATTAGTGCTATTCTTACTATAAAGTTTAAGTCGAGAAGCATTTACCTTAAAAATGCCGAAGATAGGATTGCTTACTTCGACTGTTTCGTTTGGGAAAATATGACGTACCTCAAGAGGAATTTCTTCCTTCGTGTTCAGGCCTGATGTGATGACGTGAGGATCTGCCTTATCTATTAGTACCTGGTCTCCTATTTTGAGGTGATTTGATGTTTCTATGAGCTCTTCTAGAGGCTCTTTCGGTTTTTCTTTGTGCGATTCTGGTTCCTCTTTAAAGTGTGTCGTCCACTTTTCTAATTTGTCGATCTTAAGGCTTCATTCTTTGTGTGATATTTCTGTGTTGACATGGGGGCCATGCTTCGGCTCAGGTTTGTAACCCTGTGGTGTTTCCTGTGGTGAAAGTTGAACAACCTGGTTATCAACTATTTTTACTTTCTCACATTCATCAATTGTTGTCCTGGCCGAGTCGAGAGCTTGTAAACTGATCGATTCGTCACCTACCTGAAGTATGAGTTCTCCTGTGCTAACATCAATTTTAGTCCTAGCAATTGCTAAAAAGGGTCTTCCTAAAATTAAGGGAATCGAATTATCCTCATCCATGTCTAAGACAACAAAATCTACCGGGAATACGAATTTTTCAATCTTCACAAGTACATATTCAATTATTCCCCTAGGAACTCTAATATTTTTATCAACTAGTTGAATGCTCATCCTAGTTTGTTTGGGTTTCCCTAGACCTAGTTGTTTAAACAATTTATAAGGCATTACATTTATCCTTGCCTGTAACAGTCCGAATTTGACCCTGATCGGAACGGTGGTTTCGGGACCACGAATCCGAGTCCAAAAAATTTTAAATATTATATTCGGTGCTAATTATATGTGATTTATAATGTGTGAAAGTTTCGTATGAAAATTTCATTGTTTGTGTGCTTAATTAGACAAAAGGACTTAATCGCGTAAATTGTAAAAGTTACAAACTATAGTGAAAGGTGCTAATGTGATAGTGGCTTGTTAATATGGGGTATTAAAAGGGCAAATAACCCATTATTAAGGTGAGTGGACGGCATATGTCTAAAATAACCTTATATATTATAATTTTATTATAATGAAAGGTTATTTTTGTACTTTGGTAATTAAGTTAATTATAATAAAAACAAAGCTTAAAATAAGCCATGTTCATCATCTTTCTATCACCGAAAATAAGAAAGAAAGAAAAGGGTGTGAGCTTGTTACATTCGGCCATATTTCAAGCTTAAATTGGGCATGTGTTTTTAGTCAGTTTTCGATAATTTTTACGTTTTTGTGATTGTTGTTTCGAATACTATCCGACCCATGCTAGAATTTTTGAGATTAGTGTATATGTGATGTTTGGCCATGATAGAAGCTTATGCTTTGTGATGTTTGATGAATATATGTTAAAGTTATGTTATACATTAACAAGTTTTGAATTGGAAATTTTGGTGAAATTGAGTATTAAGGGCTAAATTGTAAAAATAAATTTTTGGAGGGGTTCAATTACAAAATAAATGAAATGTATGCATTTGTATGGATGTATGGAAGATTCGGCCCTTAGATTGTGTAATGAAATTGTGTATTTTGTGTTTTGTGCAAATAGGATTAAATTGTAAAAATGTGAAACATTAGGGGTAAAATGGTAATTTGCCCATTTATGTGTTTTGAGACTAAATTGAGATGAAATGTGCTTGAATGAGGTTAATTTTAATGTGCGTAGATCAAGAACAAAGAAAAATGGACTTGGATCGGGGGAAAGCAAAAATTATCGAATAGCCGGTCTTTGTTGTTCGTCGATAATCGAGGTAAGTTTTTAAGCAAATATATGTCGAAATTTATTTAAGTAATCTAATAAATGCTGAAATTGGAAAATTATGGATAATATATATGAAATTGTCGAATGTTGGTTAAGTATAAAATGTGAATTGATTTTTATTAATGTAATGTCGTTAAGTTTATTTGAATGTGATATGTGATAGTAATACGAAACATATGTGATATATGTGATCTAGGTATTATGAAATATGTATGAAATGGTTTAATTATATTGATACTCAGCTTTGAGCCTAGCAGGCCTTGTACCGGTGATCTATATCAGGCTTAATGCCTAGCAGGCCTTGTGCCGGTGAATTGTATCGGGCTTATTGCCTAGTAGGCTAAATGTCAATGTTTAAATCTCGGACCTTGAGTCTAGCAGGCCTAGCGCCGGTGTGTGTGTTTTGGGCTAATGCCTAGCAGGTTCTATATCGGTGAGCTGCAATTCCGAGCTTAGATTATGAAATAATTAAAGTCATGAAACAAATCGAGTAAACCTAAGCTTTTGAAAATGAATTTGTTAATTGGGCTACAAGGTATGTGTTTCTCATACTCATATGTATATATATATATATATATATATATATATATATATATATATATGCGATGCTAATGAGCAAATAAAATGATGAAAGAAATGTATTATGCATTTGGTTGTTGGAATTTGGTTATAAACTATACCATGTGAAGATTGGTTATTTGAAAGCATGGGAGTAGTTAAAGGTGTTCATGTAGGTATATTTATATACATAAATATGTGTTTATATATTCGGTAAATGATGTATTTTAGTAAGGAAATGAAAGTTGTTAGGTTAAGTGAGGTAATGGTATTCGGCTATGGTTAATTTATAAGTTAAGTCATGTATATTCAATGTCATGAATCGATTGTTTAAAATGTTTGGATGATTGAATGTTATAATATAATTGCTTAAGACTTACTGAGCTAGTAAGCTTACTTTGTGTGTGTTCATTGTTTCGTTTTATAGATTTCGATCAAGTTACGAGCTCAGGGGATCGTCACTGAAGTCATTCACACTATCAGCTTACATTGGTACCCATAATGTTTAGACTTTTGATCTTAAGGCATGTATAGGCTAGCTAAATATTCAAATGATATAGTTAATGTATAAAAGCCATGCGAAATTGGCTTGTTTTTAAATGTTAATGTTCGATTGTATAAATCTATCCTTGATGTAATATGCATGTATGTTTTACTTGGAAGACGAATAAGGATGTGATATATATATGTTTCATGCTGAATAGGTATGTTTGTGTTTGAATGGTTGCCGTGAGGTCATTTGGTATAAATTCTGTTAACTGTTAGAAGGTGGACATAGGTAGTGATTTATCAAGAATGGGATGAGTCTTGGTATGTATGACTTTTGAATGTATATTATAAAATGTCATTAGGTTTAGGCTGAGAAGTTAATAATAGATAATTATGTAAGACATGACAAGTAATATGTGAATTAAACATCACTTAGAGTTTATGTGTTTGTTTTATCAATTCGGCTATGGTTTAATTATAGGTAATATATGGTTGCTATGCCTCTTAAATAAGGTGGTGAACGAGTTGATTCATGTATATGATAGGTGTGGTGTATATGTAAGTGGAAACTCATTGAAGTGATTATATACTTGGGTGTTTAATGAAATATTGTCTGTGTTTTAATGTTTAAAATATGGCTTTTGAATTTATGGGAAATGTGCGCACCATACATATATGATTGTATAAGCTACAATAGTATGTTCGAACATGTATATGTTATTATAATTACATATGTGATTAAATAATTATTATAAAGAGGAAATTTTGTGTAGTTGGCTTTGTTATATGCGAATATAGATTGAATCATTGATATGTGAATATTCAGCAATAGAAATAGTATGTCTTGTCTATGCAATGTATTTATATATTTGTTATATGTTATGGAGTGTTATAAGATTGTAACAAATATAATTATTGACATGTGGTTAATTTGAACCTAGGAATATTAAGGTTCGAAATGGTTGATAAGATAAGTGTATTAATGTATTTCATTTGAAGCATGGAAGTTTGAATGTCTGTTTTTGAGTGAATATTATTTGGTAATACCTCATAACCCAAATCTGGCGACGGATACGGGTGAGAGGTGTTGCATTTGATTGGTATCAGAGCTTACGGTTTAGTCGATTCTAGGACTACCGTAGCACGTGTGAGTCTAGCTATACATGCCTTAAATTTTATAATACGATAGTGTGGTGACTTCTGATATTTAAATTGTGTTTTATATAGTAAATGGATCCTGACAGAGCCGTAGCTGATGATGTAGAGAGCGTAGCGCCTGATCTTGCACATGGGTCAGCGCCGGTAGACTCTCGGCCTATCTCGGGTAGCCATGAGGGGGAGGCTAAGCAAGCCTTCTACCAGATGATGAATGAATGGTTTACCCAATTTATCCGGACTAATCCGGCTGTGCAACAACCCCCACCCCTGAATAATCCAACTCTGATACCTTCAGTACCTCCGATGGTAGATCCGATGAGATCTAGTACGCCTCCCATTGATAAAATCAGGAAATATGGGGCCGAGGAATTTAAAGCTAATGATGACGATGACACGGAACGAGCTAAGTTGTGGCTTGATAATACTATCCGTGTGCTTGATGAGCTGTCATGTACTCCAGACGAATGCTTGAAGTGTGCTATATCCTTACTACGGGACACTGCATATCACTGGTGGAATACACTAGTATCGGTGGTTCCGAAAGAAAAAGTGACTCGGGATTTTTTTCAGACTGAGTTCCGTAAGAAATATATTAGTTAGAGATTCGTTGATCAGAAACGAAAAGAATTTCTAAAATTAAAACAAGGTCGAAAGACCGTGACTGAGTATGAGCGGAAGTTTGTCAAATTGAGTCGATATGCCCGAGAGTGTGTGTCAACTGAAGCCATTATGTGTAAAAGTTTCAAAGACGGTCTGAACAAAGATATTAAGTTGCTTGTCGGCATACATGAGATTAAAGAGTTTGCAGTACTTGTCGAGCGAGCTTGCAAAGCCGAAGAGCTTGGAAAAGAGAAAAGAAAAGCTGAGTTTGAAGCTAGAGACATTCGGAAAAGATCATCAAGTAAGACCTTTCATTCTACACCAAAGAAATTTAAAGATGAATCCAGTCGACATAAGGCTACTTCAGACTTCTTTAGACGAGATCGACCTCCTACGGGTTCTCGAGCTACTTCGATGGCCAGTGTTGGTAATGTTTAGCAGAATCGGGTTGAATGCAAGCATTGTGGTAAATGGCATTCAGGGAGTTGTAGATTTCGTGATCGGTCCTGCTTTAAATGTGGATCGTCGGATCATTTTATTCGAGAGTGCCCGATGCTAGCCGAGCAAAATACGACCCAGAATACAAGACTGAGCAACGCGTCAGCACGAGGCAAACCATCTAGACATTCGGGGAATGTAGGTGGCAGTCAGAGAGGAACAAAAGACACTGCAGTTCGATCAAAGGCTCGTGCATCTGCTAGAGCATATGCTATACGTGCCAGAGAGGATGCTTCTTCCCCAAATGTTATCATCGGTACTTTCACTCTTTATGATACTACTGTGATTGCATTGATTGATCCGGGTTCGACTCATTCATATGTGTGTGAAACTTTAGTATCCAGTAAGACTCTGCCTGTTGATTCTACTGAGTTTGTGATTCGTGTGTCCAACCCCTTGGGTCGATGTGTACTTGTTGATAAAATGTGTAAAGGTTGTCCGTTGATGATTCAGGATTCATGCTTTCCAGCTGATTTAATGTTGTTGCCTTTCGATGAGTTCGATATAATTTTGGGAATGGACTGGTTAACCTTGCACGAAAGTGTGGTTAATTGCAAAAGAAAGACTATTGATTTGAGATGTAAGAACAGTGAGATCATCCGGATTGAATCTAATGATCTGAATGGATTACCGGCAGTAATATCTTCGATGTTAGCCCGTAAGTATGTGAGAAAAGGATGTGAAGCTTACTTGGCCTATGTGTTGGATAATAAAGTGTCTGAAAAGCAGATTGAATCCGTACCAGTTGTGTGTGAATACTCAGATGTGTTTCCTGAAGAATTACCGGGATTACCACCAGTTCGGGAGATAGAGTTTGGCATTGAATTAGTATCGGGGACGACTCCGATTTCAATAGTTCCGTATCGAATGGCACTTACTGAATTGAAATAGTTGAAAGCACAGTTACAAGAGTTGACAGATAGGGGCTTTGCACGACCGAGTTTCTCTCCTTGGGGTGCACTAGTTCTATTTGTGAAAAAGAAGGATGGGACTATGCGAATGTGTATTGATTATTGGCAGCTGAATAAGGTAACTATAAAGAATAAATGCCCGTTGCCATGGATTGATGACTTGTTCGATCAGTTGAAAGGGGCTTTAGTGTTTTCAAAGATAGATTTGAGATCGGGCTATTATCAGTTACGAGTCAGAGATTCCGATGTGTCAAAGACTGCTTTTCAAATGAGGTACGGACATTATGAGTTTCTAGTTATACCTTTTGGGCTTACTAATGGACCTGCTGTTTTTATGGATCTGATGAATTGAATTTACAGACAGTATTTGGATCGATTTATGGTAGTGTTTATAGATGATATTCTAATCTACTCCAGAGATGAAACTGAGCATGCTGAGCATCTAAGATCGGTGCTACAAACTTTGCGAGATAAGCAATTGTATGCGAAGTTTAGCAAATGTGAGTTTTGGTTAAGTGAAGTCATCTTCCTAGGCCACGTTATTTCAGCATCAGGTATTCGGGTTGATCCGAATAAAATATCGGCTATACTCGATTGGAAACCACCAAGAAATGTTTCTAAAATTCGAAGTTTTCTGGGAATTGCTGGTTACTACAGACGATTTGTGAAGGGTTTTTCTATAATAGCTACCCCATTGACAAAGCTATTATAGAAAGACACTAAATTTGAATGGTTGGAAAAGTGTCAGAAAAGTTTCGATCAGTTGAAAGCCCTTTTGACCGAAGCTCCAGTGTTAGTTTAGCCTGAATCGGGTACAGAATTTGTTGTTTATAGTGATGCTTCTTTGATTGGTTTGGGTTGCGTGTTAATGCAGGAAGGCAAAATCGTAGCCTACGCTACGAGGCAGTTGAAGCCACATGAAAGAAATTACCTGACACATGATTTGGAGTTAGCAGCCATTGTATTCGCATTAAAGATCTAGCGTCATTATCTGTTCGATGAGAAATGTCATGTTTATTCGGATCACAAGAGTTTAAAGTACTTGATGACTCAGAAAGATTTGAACTTGAGACAACGCAGATGGTTGGAGCTGTTGAAAGATTATGAACTAGTGATTGACTACCATCCGGGAAAAGCCAATGTTGTTGCGGACGCTTTAAGTCGGAAGTCATTATTTGCTCTTCATGCGTTGAACGCAGATATGGCTATGTTTGGTGATGGTTCGATAGTAGCCGAGTTAAAAGTAAGACCGTTGTTTATGCAACAAATTTGTGATGCTCAGAGAGTTGACAAAGATACGATGGCAAGACAAATTCAATGTAGAAGTAATGCAGAAGATGAAAATGACTGTTTGAACTTCAAAGGCCGAATATGTGTTCCGAGGAACATGAATTTGATTCAGATGTTGTTGAATGAGGCTCATAATAGTCGATTGTCGGTACATCCGGGTAGCACAAAAATGTATAATGATTTGAAACAGTTCTATTGGTGGCCTGGTATGAAACGGGACATATCTGAATTTGTCTCGAAGTGCTTAATTTGTCAGCATGTAAAAGCCGAACATCAGGTGCCTTCTGGGTTACTTCAGCCGATCATGATACCTGAATGGAAATGGGACAGAATTGCTATGGATTTTGTATCCGGCTTGCCTACGACTCCGAGTAAGAAAGATGCAATTTGGGTTATAGTTGATAGACTAACCAAATTAGCTCACTTCATCCCCGTTCGTACGGACTATTTGCTCGATAAGCTTGCTGAGTTATATGTATCTCAAGTTGTGAAATTGCATGGTGTGCCGATTTCTATTGTTTCGGACAGAGACCCGAGATTCACGTCGCGGTTTTGGAAGAAATTGCAAGATGCTTTAGGTACCAAACTACACTTTAGCACAGCTTTTCATCCGCAGATAGACGGTCAGTCTGAACGAACCATTCAGATACTTGAGGATATGTTGAGATGTTGCGTCCTCGAGTTTGAAGGTATGTGGGAACGATACTTACCTTTGATTGAATTTGCTTATAATAACAGTTTACAATCTAGTATCATAATGGCACCTTACGAAGCTCTTTATGGCCGTAAATGTCGTACACCTTTGTATTGGACTGAGCTCGGTGAAACTAAGATACACGGGGTTGATATGATTCAAGAGACTGAACAGAAAATGGCTGTAATCAGAGATTGTTTGAAAGTTGCATCGGATCGCCAAAAGTCCTACGCGGATTTGAAACATAAAGACATTGAGTTTCAAGTCAGAGATCGAGTATTTTTGAAAGTTTCACCATGGAAGAAAGTACTCCGATTTGGTCGAAAAGGCAAACTAAGTCTGAGATTCATCGGACCGTATGAGATCATCGAACGTATCGGGCCTGTTGCTTATAGATTGAAGTTGCCTTCTGAATTAGAAAAGATCCACAACGTATTTCATGTTTCGATGCTCCGTAGATATAGATTAGATCCGTCACATGTGATTTCTTCGTCTGAAATTGAAATCCAATCCAATATGATGTACGAGGAGGAACTGATCCGTATTTTAGCCCGTGAAATGAAAGAGTTGAAAAACAAGAAAATTCCGTTAGTAAAAGTACTATAGAATTGACACGGAGTAGAAGAGGCTACGTGGGAGCCTGAGGATTCAATGAGGCAACAATATCTAACTTTGTTTAACGGTAAGATTTTTGGGGACGAAAATCCCTAAGGGGGGAGAGTTGTAACAGTCCGAATTTGACCCTAATCAGAACGGTGGTTTCGGGACCACGAATCCAAGTCTAAAAATTTTTTAAATATTATATTTTGTGCTAATTATATGTGATTTATAATGTGTGAAAGTTTCGTATGAAAATTTAATTGTTTGTGTCCTTAATTAGACAAAAGGACTTAATCGCGTAAGTTGTAAAAGTTACAAACTATAGTGAAAGGTGCTAATGTGATAGTGGCTTGTTAATATGGGGTATTAAAAGGGAAAATAGCCCATTATTAAGGTGAGTGGACGGCATATGTCTAAAATAACCTTATATATATATGATAATTTTATTATAATGAAAGGTTATTTTTGTACTTTGGTAATTAAGTTAATTATAATAAAACAAAGCTTAAAATAAGCCATGTTCATCATCTTCCTATCACCAAAAATAAGAAAGAAACAAAAGGGTGTGAGCTTGTTACATTCGGCCATATTTCAAGCTTAAATCGGGTATGTGTTTTTAGTCTGTTTTCGATAATTTTTACGTTTTTGTGATCGTTGCTTTGAATACTATCCAACCCATGCTAGAATTTTTGAGATTAGTGTATATGTGATGTTCGACCATGATAGAAGCTTATGCTTTGTGATGTTTGATGAATATATGTTAAAGTTATGTTATACATTAACAAGTTTTGAATTGGAAATTTTGGTGAAATTGAGTATTAAGGGCTAAATTGTAAAAATAAATTTTTGGAGGGGTTCAATTGCAAAATAAATGAAATGTTGTATGGATGTGTGGAAGATTTAGCCCTTAGGTTGTGTAATGAAATTGTGTGTATTTTGTGTTTTGTGCAAATAGGATTAAATTGTAAAAATGTGAAACATTAGAGGTAAAATGGTAATTTTTTCATTTATGTGTTTTGAGACTAAATTGAGATGAAATGTGCTTGAATGAGCTTAACTTTAATGTGTCTAGATCAAGAACAAAGAAAAACAGATTTGGATCGGGGGAAAGCAAAAATTATCGAATAGCCGGTCTTTGTTGTTCGTCGATAGTCGAGGTAAGTTTTTAAGCAAATATATGTCAAAATTTATTTAAGTAATCTAATAAATGCTGAAATTGAAAAATTATGGAGAATGTATATGAAATTGCCGAATGCTGGTTAAGTATAAAATGTGAATTGATTTTTATCATGTAATGTGGTTAAGTTTATTTGAATGTGATATGTGATAGTAATACGAAACATATGTGATATATGTGATCTAGGTATTATGAAATATGTATGAAATGGTTTAATTATATTGATACTCGGGCTTTGAGCCTAGCAGGCCTTGTGTCGGTGATCTATATCAGGCTTAATGCCTAGCAGGCCTTGTGCCGGTGAATTTATCGGGCTTATTGCCTAGCAGGCTAAATGCCGGTGTTTAAATCTCAGACCTTGAGTCTAGCAGGCCTAGTGCCGGTGTGTGTGTTTCTGGCTAATGCCTAGCACGTTCTATACCAGTGAGCTGCAATTCTGAGCATAGATTATGAAATAATTAAAGTCATGAAACAAATCGAGTAAACCTAAGCTTTTGAAAAGGAATTTGTTAATTCGGCTACAAGGTATGTGTTTCTCATACTCATATGTATATATATATATATATATATATATATATATATATATGCGATGCTAATGAGAAAATAAAATGATGAAAGAAATGTATTATGCATTTGGTTGTTGGAATTTGGTTATAAACTATGCCATGTGAAGATTGGTTATTTGAAAGCATGGGAGTAGTTAAAGGTGTTCATGTAGGTATATTTATATACATAAATATGTGTTTATATATTAGGTAAATGATGTACTTTAGTAAGGAAATGAAAGTTGTTAGGTTAAGTGAGGTAATGGTATTCGGCTATGGTTAATTTATAAGTTAAGTCATGTATATTCAATGTCATGAATTGATTGTTTAAAATGTTTGGATGATTGAATGTTATAATATAATTGCTTAAGACTTATTGAGCTAGTAAGCTTACTTTGTGTGTGTTCATTGTTTCGTTTTATAGATTTCGACCAAGCTACGAGCTCAGGGGATCGTCACTAAAGTCATTCACACTATCGACTCACGTTGGTACCTATAATGTTTAGACTTTTGAACTTAAGGCATGTATAGGCTAGCTAAATATTCGAATGATATAGTTAATGCATAAAAGCCATGCGAAATTGGCTTGTTTTTAAATGTTAATGTTCGATAGTATAAATCTATCCTTGATGTAATATGCGTGTATGTTTTGCTTGGAAGACGAATGAGGATGTGATATATATATGTTTCATGTTGAATAGGTATGTTTGTGTTTGAATGATTGCCGTGAGGACATTTGGTATAAATTTTGTTAACTGTTAGAAGGTGGACACAGGTAGTGATTTATCAAGAATGGGATGAGTCTTGGTATGTATGACTTTTGAATGTATATTATAAAATGTCATTAGGTTTAGGTAGAGAAGTTAATAATAGATAATTGTTTAAGACATGACAAGTAATATGTGAATTAAACATCACTTAGAGTCTATGTGTTTGTTTTATCAATTCGGCTATGGTTTAATTATAGGTAATATATGGTTGCTATGTCTCTTAAATAAGGTGGTGAACGAGTTGATTCATGTATATGATAGGTGTGGTGTATATGTAGGTGGAAACTCATTGAAGTGATTATGTACTTGGGTGTTTAATGAAATATTGTCTGTGTTTTAATGTTTAAAATATGGCTTTTGAATTTATGGGAAATGTGCGCACCATACATATATGATTGTATAAGCTACAATAGTATGTTCGAACATGTATATGTTATTATAATTACATATGTGATTAAATAATTATTATAAAGAGGAAATTTTGTGTAGTTGGCTTTGTTATATGCGAATATAGATTGAATCATTGATATGTGAATATTCAGCAATAGAAATAGTATGTCTTGTCTATGCAATGTATTTATATATTTGTTATATGTTATGGAGTGTTATAAGATTGTAACAAATATAATTATTGACATGTGATTGTAACAAATATAATTATTGACATGTGATTAATTTGAACCTAGGAATATTAAGGTTCGAAATGGTTGATAAGATAAGTGTAATAATGTATTTCATTTGAAGCATGGAAGTCTGAATGTCTGTTTTTGAGTTAATATTATTTGGTAATACCTCATAACCCAAATCTGGCGACGGATACGGGTGAGAGGTGTTACATTGCCCCTAAATCAGCTAACGCATTATCAATAGTTAAACTACCAATTAAGCATGGAATTGTAAAACTCCCCGGATCTGTCACTTTCTATGGTAGTTTATTTTGCAACATTGTTGAGCACACTGCGCTCAGTTCCATTCGTGATTCCTCGTCTATCTTTCGCTTATTTGTCAAAAGCTTCTTTAAAATTTTCCTGGAATCTGGTATCTGCGAAAGAGCTTCAAGAAAGGGTAAGTTAATATGTAATTTCTTTAAAAGTTTAAGAAACTTACCGAACTGTTCCTCTGTGTCGTCCTTCGTTATTGCTTGGGGATATGGTATGCGAGGTTTGTACTCTTTGATTACCGATTTCGGCTTATTATTGACCACAACCATATCTTCTTCTACCACCTTCTTCTGTTTTGAATTAGGTGCGTTTAACCCTTCACTATCTTGAGCTGTTATGGCTTGAACTTGCTCCCTTGGGTTAGTCTCGATGTTGCTTGGTAGTCTTCCCTGTGGTCTCTCAGAAATCTGCTTAGCAAGTTTCCCGAATTGATCCTTGAATTCCTGTGACAATGCCTCAAGTTTTGTTTCTATCCTCTGGAAACGTGTTTCTGAGGCTGTTATGAAGTTTGTTAGTGCCTCTTCAAGGTTCGACTTCTTTTCTTGTGGGTAGGGCTGTTGTTGGAAGTTTTGGGATGGTTGTTGCCTTTGATTTCTTTGACCGCCCCATGAGAAATTGGGGTGGTTCTTCCAACCTGGATTATAAGTATTACTATAAGGGTTATTGTTAGATCGGAAATTATTACCCATATAGTTCATCTGTTCGATCTCCATGCCCTTTCCGTAGGGCGGGTACTCAGGATTCACCACTCCTTCACTTGCGTCGCACTGCATAACTGGATGTGCCTGCGAAGAACCATAGAAACTATCAAATTTTTTATGTAGCAATTCTACCTGATTTGATAGCGCGGTCACTGTGTCAATGTTGAAAACTCCGGCTGCTTTAGCTGGCCTTGTCCTTGTAACTTGCCACTGATAGTTATTCAATGACATCTCCTCTATAAACTCGTAGGCTACTTCAGGAGTTTTGTTGTTCAGGGTTCCACCGGCGGCTGAATCGATTAGTTGCCTTGTTGAAGGGTTCACACCATTATAAAAAGTTTGGACTGTAGCCACAAAGGTAATCCGTGGTGTGGGCTCCTTCTCAAAAAATCTTTGTATCTCTCCCATGCATCATAAAGTATCTCTAAATCCATCTGCACAACAGAAGAGATACCATTCCTTAACTTGGTCGTTTTGGCCGGTGGAAAATATTTTAATAAAAATTTTTCGTTCATTTGATCCCATGTAGTGATTGAGCCTCGTGGAAGAGAATGCCACCACTGTTTGGCTTTATTTCTCAGGGAAAAGGGAAATAACCGAAGACGGATGGCATCATCAGAAATGCCATTTATCTTGAAAGTATCACAAAATTCTAGAAAATTCGCTAAGTGTGTGTTAGGATCCTCATCCTGCAAACCATCAAACTAAACAAACTGTTGTATCATATGTATATTGTTAGGTTTCAGTTCAAAACTATTTGCAGTAATAGTAGGCCTAACAATACTAGACTCAGTTCCTGTTAAACTAGGTTTAGCATAATCATACATAGTACGTGGAGCATGATGTTCGACCATCTCTGGAAGTGGCGGATTATTTTCAGCCATCTCTTCTGTGGTATTTATTTCGGCTTCTTGCTCTTCGTCTATGTAGTTTAGACTTCACCTTATCTCTCTATGATTTCTACGAACGGTACCTTTAATATCACTATCGTAAAGTAGAGGTCCTGTCGGGTTCCTTCTAGTCATAAACTAGAGGTACCTGAAAGGAAAAAAAAAGAAAGAAGAAAGAAAATTTAGAAAAACAAAAAAATAAAATTTAATAAAAAAATAAATATGGCTAAAGTAATAAAAATTAAGCTTTCTTAATATTTCAGTTCCCCAGCAATGGCGCCAAAAACTTGATCATCGAAATCAGAGCTTTAAAATTTATAATGAGAATGATCGAACTTGGAAACTAATTCTGACAACGATTTTAAGGCAAGCGCACCTATCTAACAGTAGTATAGTTTAGGCAAGACCGGAATATCGAATCCCAAAGGAACCAAAAGTACTAATACTAACTCTCTTTATTATCTAGCCTAGAATAAGTGAAGCTGTTTATCTAATCTAAAATTATCTAATTACTAAGTTAAAGATGCAAAGACAAAAAGAGTGAATTGGGGAAATACTGTTGGAAAAACTCAGTTGATTAAGACGATACCCTTAGGAAGAATCCACCTAGACTTCACTTATTATCTAACCCTGAACTAGACGATGCATTCACTTGACTTGATCCATAAGATTCCCTAAGTTATATTAAACCCTCTCTCGAAGCGAATAACGTCTAACCCTAGGTTGATTAATTGAAATCTCTTTCTAATTAAAACCCCTAGAATCGCATTAACTCAATCTATGGACTCCCATATTAGGTTTCACCCTAATCCGGCAAAATCTCGTCACCCTATCTCTAGGCGTGCGATCAACTCCGCTTAATTATGTTAGATCTACTCTTAAGCCGGGACTTTTGCTCCACCACTTAAGCACATCATACTTGAATCAATATCCTGGAAATATCAACACAAGAATTAAGAACACATAATTAAGAACAAGTCAAATATTTATCATATAGTTCAGAAAAAAATAACAAGATCCGTCTTAGGTTTCATCTCTTTCAGGTATCTGAAGGGTTTAGTTCATAATAATAAAAGAAAACATCTTAGAAGAAAAGATAAAACAAAACATAAGAAATCCCTAAAACTCCCTGAAGGAATTGAAGGAGAGATTCGCCGTCTTGAGTAGAATTCCGGCTTCTTGAGATGGATCAAATGGCTATCCTCAAGTGATTCTCCACAAATCTGACCTTTCTGACTCAACTCCTTGGCCTAGCTAACTGCCCCCTTTCAGGTAACACTTAGGGGGTTTATATAGGCTCTTGAAATATGTTTCTTCACCCCTAAGTATCCAAATCCGAATGAAATTTCTCTTTCCTACGACAGAGACACGGCCATGGCACACGCTCGTATAGATCATGGCCAGGCCATGCTCGGACTTCTTTAATGAGGCACGGCCGTGTGAATCGGGAGATGGCCGTGTTCTAGTAGGACGGGAGGCACGACCATGTGGTCTTGGGCCCAGGCCGTGTGGATTTCGTGATATGGCCCATTTACTCCGTTTTGGGCCCGTTTTTCGTTCTTTTCATCCTCGGGTGCTTTCCTGGGTATAAAACATGAAAACAAAGGGTTAAGAGCACCTTTTTACATAAATCGAGGCTTAATTCATCCAAAAGCATACTAAATGTGGGCTTAAAATATGTTACTTTTACAGTTTATCAGCCACGCTCATAGTTAATTAGTTAGTTAAATTTTAGATTAAAAACACCCCTTTAATTATTAGGCTAAATAATAAAAAGATAGTAATTACTAGTACTTTTAGTCCTCGTGGATACAATCTTCTAGACTCACCATAGCTATATACTGTTCAGTAGGTGCACTTGCTTTTATCGTATTTTAGTTTGTTTGTGAACCATCAAGCTTTTGGCGCCGTTACCAAGGACTAAGATATTAGGAACGTGATAAACCATAATATATACATATTTTAATCCCACATTTAGCATATTATTTGGATGATTTATTCCCTGAATTGTGCAATTTGGTGCTCCTAATCCTTTAATTTCATGTTTTATACTTAGGAGAGCACCGGAGGATGAAAAGAACGAGAAACGGGCCAAAAATAGAGAAAATGGTCCAAAGTACAAAATCAACATGACCTGGGCCCAAGCCACACGACCGTGCCTCCTTAGCAGACCCGAACACGGCCTGGCCTCGATTTACACGGGCGTGTCCTTACCGTGACCTGTTTTAATTTCTCTCAAATTAGGATACTTAGGGACGAAGAAAGACATTTCGAAAGCCTATATAAACACCCTAAGTGTGACCTAAAAAGGGACGGTTCAAGTAGGCCAATGAGCCAAGCCAGAGAGGCCAGAATTGTAGGATTTACTCGAAGAAAGCCAGTTGATTCATCTCAAGAAGCCAGATTCATACTCAAGACGGAAGATCTTCCCTTTAATTTCCTTCAGGGGGTTTTAGGGTTTTTCTTATGTTTTGTTTTATATTTTCTTCTGAGCTATATTCTTTTATGGTTATGAACTAAACCCCTCAAATACCTGAGAGGGATGAAACCTAAGACGGATCTTGTTATTGTTTTCTGAACTATATGATAAATACTTGATTTGTCTTAATTATGTGTTCTTAATTCTTGCTTTGATATTTAAGGATATTGATTCAAGTATTGATGTGCTTAGGCAGTAGAGTAAAAGTCCCTGTTTAAGAGTAGATCTAGCATAGTTAAGTGGAGTTGATCGCAACCCTAGAAATAGGATCACGAAAATCTTCCGGATTAGGGTTAAACCTAATATGGGAGTCCATAGATCGAGTTAATGCAATTCTAGGGGTTTTAATTAGAAAGATATTTCAATTAATCAACCTAGGGTTAGAATTAGTAGCCTCGAAAGAGGTATTAATATAAATTAGGGAATCCTACGGAACAAGTCAAGTGAATAAATCGTCTGGTTCAAAGTTAAATAATAAGTGAAGTCTAGGTAGATTCTTCCTCGGGTATTGTCTTAATCAATTGGTTTTTCCCACAAGTATTTTCCCCAATTCATTCTCTTTGTCATAGCATCCTTATCTTAGTAGTTAGTTAATTTTAGAATAAATAACAATTCTCTTAACTCTTAGGCTAAATAATAAAAACAAGGTTAGTATTAGTAATTTTGGTTCCTTTGGGTTCGACAATCCGGTCTTGCCTCTAAACTATACTACTGTTCTATAGATGCACTTGCCTCAAGTCGTTGTCACAGTTAGTTTCTAGGCTCGATCATTCATTTTATAAATTTTTAAGACTTTGACACACAATCAAGTTTTTGGCGTCGTTGCCGGGGAACTGAAATATTAAGAACGCTCAATTTTTATTACTTTAGCCATATTTTATTTATTTTATTCTTGCAATTAAATTTTATTTTCATTTTTCTAAATTTTCTTCTTTTCTTCTGGCAGGTATTCTAGTTTATGACTAGAAGAAACCCGTCAGGACCTCTACTCTACGATAGTGAAATTGAAAGCACAGTTCACAGAAATCGAAGAGAAATAAGGAGAAGCCTACAGTACATACAAGAAGAGCAAGAAAACGAAATTAATACTACCGAAAAGATGGTTGAGAATAATCAGCTACCTCCAGAGGTGGCCGAAAATCATGCTCCTCGAACTATGTATGATTATGCTAAACCTAAATTAACAGGAACTGAGTCAAGTATTGTTAGACCTGCTATTACTGCAAATAATTTTGAACTGAAACCTGACACAATTCAGATGATACAGCAATTTGTTCAGTTTGATGGTTTGCAGGATGAAGATCCAAACAACCACTTGGCGAATTTCCTAGAATTTTGCGATACTTTCAAAATAAATGGTATTTCTGATAATGCCATCCGTATTCAATTATTTCCCTTTTCTTTGAGGAATAAAGCTAAACAGTGGTTGAATTCTCTTCCACGAGGATCAATCACTACATGGGAACAAATGATTGAAAAAATTTTATTAAAATATTTTCTGCCGACTAAAACGGCCAAGTTAAGGAATGATATCTCTTCTTTTGTGCAGATGGATTTAGAAACACTTTACGATGCATGGGAGAGATACAAAGATCTATTGAGAAGGTGCCCACACCATGGTTTACCCTTGTGGCTACAGGTTCAAACTTTTTATAACAGTGTAAACCCTTCAACCAGGCAGTTGATTGATTCAGCCACCGGCAGAACCCTGAATAACAAAACACCTGAGGCTGCCTACGAATTCATTGAGATGTTACTGAATAACTATCAGTGGCAAGTCACGGAGAGAAGCCTAACAAAAGCCACCAGTGTTTTCAACCTCGACGCAGTAACCATGCTATCAAATCAGGTAGAGATGTTAAATAAAAAGATTGATGGTTTAAGTGGTTCTTCGCAGGTACACACAGTTATGTAGTGTGATATGAAGGAGGAGGGATGAGCAATAGAGAATATCCACCTTACAACCCGAGCGCTGAAAACGAGCAAGTTCATTATATGGGTAACAATTTTAAATCTAAAAATAACCCTTATAGTAATACTTATAATCCAAGTTGGAGGAACCACCCCAATTTCTCATGAGGTGGTCAAGGAAATTAGACAACAACCCCTCCAAATTTCCAACAACAACCCTATCCTCAAGAAAAGAAGTCGAACCTTAAGGAGATGCTGACAAAATTCATAGCGGTGTCAGAAACACGTTGCCAAAACTCTAAAACAACATTTAAAAATCAACAAGCATCAATTCAAGGGATCGAGAACCAATTAGGGCAACTTTCTAAACTGATCTCTGAATGACCACAAGGTAGCTTGCCAAGTAACACTGAAACTAAACCAAAGGAGCAACTTCAAGCCATAACAGCTCATGACAGTAAAAGGTTAGTTGAGCCCAAATTAAGGCAAGAAAATGTGGTAAAGGAAGGTAAAGTTGAGGTAAGCCATGGCAAGCCAAAACCGGTAATTAAAGAGTACCAACCTCGTATACCATATCCCGATGAGATGAAGAAAGAAAACACAGACAAACAATTCGATAAATTCTTTAAAATCCTAAAGAAATTACATATTAACTTACCGTTTCTTAAAGCTCTTTCGTAGATGCCAGATTCAAGGAAATTTTTAAAAGAGCTTTTGACAAACAAGCGGAAGTTAGACGAGGAATCGCATGTGGAACTAAACACAGTGTGCACAGCAATGTTGCAAAATAAACTACCACAAAAATTAAAAGATCCAGGGAGTTTTACAATTCCATGCTTAATTGGTATTTTATCTGTTGATAATGCTTTAGCTGATTTAGGGGCAAGCATCAATGTTATGCCTTATAAGATGTTTAAACAACTAGGTCTAGGGAAACCCAAACAAACTAGGATGAGCATTCAATTATCTGATAAAACTATTAGAATTCCTAGGGGTATAATCGAAGATGTTCTCGTGAAAATTGATAAATTTGTATTCCCAGTAGACTTTGTCATTTTAGACATGGATGAGGACAATACTATTCCTTTAATTTTAGGAAAACCCTTTTTAGCAACTGCTAGAACTAAAATTGATGTCTGCGCAGGAGAACTCATACTTTGTGTAGGTGACGAAACAATCACTCTTCAGGCTCTTGACTTGGCCAGGACATTGAGTAATCAAGGTGAGAACATAAATTCTATTAATGACCATTCGGTTAAACCTTCTTTTTAGGAAGCACCACGGAACTACACAACTGAGCTAGATCCTAGACCTCATGCTAACAAGGAAATAACTCATGAGGAACGAAGGCTTCAGATCGATGAACTAGACGAGTGGAAGACACATTTCAAGGAGAAACTAGGAATACACGAAGTAGAACCAACGCTATTCCATGGGATAAACGAATTTAAGATCAGAGATCAGGTATTGTTAGATAAGGCGGACCCTCAAATATCTCATCCTGACCCTAATACAAATGAAGAAATCCCTTTTAGGGTACTCAAGGTTTTCCCATACGGAATAATCGAGGTAAGTAATCCTACATTTGGCACTTTTAAAGTAAATGCTACTCGACTCGAATTATATCCTGATAATAGAACTGATAGCATGAAAAAGGATTTTCAACTCCCCAAACCACCATGACTATGCGAATGAGAGGTAAGTCTAGCTTAAGACTATAAACGAGCGCTTCTCGAGAGGCAACCCGAGCACTACTCCCATTAATTTTACATTTTTATTTTTACTTTTATTCTTCCTTTTTAGCATTTAACTATAAACTAACCAAAGTGCAGATTTCCATACCACACGGCCTTGCACACGACCGTGGCCGTGGCAGTGTGAACGCCACAGATTTCCGTACTGGCATGGCAGAGATAGTACGAAACAGGACGAAAAATATCTTCAAGCCACGGGCTCCGACTAAACACCATGGCCGTGAGACGCAGTCGTGGTCGACACTGTTTTATCAACACGAGCGTGGCGACCTGCACACAAGCGTGGGAAAAACGAACGAAGCACAACATAGCCGTGCGATATGGACGTGTGACTCGACACGCCCACGGTACACGGGCGTGGGGATGTACCAGATTTGGGATTTCTATTTAAACCATCCCTTTCTCCTTCTCACCTACTCCCCATTCCCCTCTCTTCCATACCCTTTACACCCCCTCCCTTTTCATTTTCATTTTTTCTTCATTCTCCTAACTCTTGATCTAACCATATCTATGTCGAAGAAACGGAAGGATCCTAGCACAGCCTCCCTCTACGAGATCGATCTACATAAGTTCATGCCGGCCGCTTCATTAACTCGACAGGACAATGACTTTTGAGTCCATTTTAGTTTTCTTTTTCTTTTCCCTTCTCCTTTATTTTCCTTTTCTTTAATTTTCTTTTACTTAGTTTAATCTATTTTATTTCGTTTTCTTTGATTTAGGTTCTAAAGGCTGCTTGGGAATCACCGCGCACGGCCTTAGAAATCACACCCACCTCGCTAACCATCTAACGGTAAGGACTTTTCAGTCCATTAATCTTTTCTTTTAATTTTATTTTACTTTCTATTTTCTTTCTTTTTATCTTTCTTTTCTTTAAAAATATAATTAGTATATTTTGAATTATTCTTATTATTTCCTGGCTAAGTCTTCACGAGCTTCCCAATTTCTTCATCTAGCGCAGAGATTGTCAGCGGCCACCACACCACGACCATTCCCAACTCAAGGAAGCCATCCAAAATTCAGGAAGTTTCACCTCTCCCTATATTTTATAATATCATATATATCTTTTTACATTGAGGACAATGTACATCTTAAGTGTGGGGGGTGAATTTTATTTCAAAATGTTCCTAACTTTCTGCATTATTCTCAAATACCTGAATGATATCTTGTCTTTAAGTAATTTTCTCATATTACTAATTAAAATGAAATTTCCTGTGATCCATGATTTTCTTTGATATGTTTTGGATTAAGTCATTGATAATTGTGCAGTGATGATTTAAACTTTAGGATACTAGAGAATCAAGCATGATGAGTCTATTTTAAAAAATTAAAATTTTGTTAGGTTGTCTACCTGAATCTAATTATTACCTTGAAGTTTGAAATTTACAAGGTTGCTATCAAAAACCCATAATTTTTGTGAGATTTTGAGCCTTTCAGAGCATACATTCTTTTCTTGCTCATTTTTTGATTATGAGTGTGTCAACATTGATTTGTTATTCTAGAACTTGCTTCGATTATACATGTCAAGACCACATCATTAATTTGATACACAAAGATGATAAAGGCACTTAGTGTAACATCCTAAATTTATGGGCTTATGCATTTAGTGTGGAGATATGTTTAACATGTTAATTTAAGTGATAGGGGTCCAAATTGGGCTCAGAATTAGGCAAAGACCCAGATTAAATTATTTTAAGGTGGCATCATTAACAATTAAAAAGGAACAAGTTTTGGGTCGCAAGGAGCCCATATTTTTGGGTCATTTTCGGCAATCAAATGTGAGCAAGGGTGACGCCACAACAAGGGACGGTGAAGGGACTATGGGTCGAGGGAATGCTCAGCCTGGCAGAGGAGGTCAGCAGCCACAAAGAGGTCGTGGTCAAGTCAATGGTGGCAATGGCATAGGACATGGATGTGGAGGTGCAGGTTATGCTGAAGCGAGGCAGCCAGCTTTGGTCTATGCAGCGCATCGCCAAGGGGACGAGGACGCTCTAGATGCAAATACCGGTGCGTACGCTACCATAGTATACTAAGTGTTTATTTTGGCTTTAGAATTAGAGTGCGCAGCGAAAGCATAGTAGTGAGACTTAGGTAGTATGATTACTAGTTAGTTGGAAATTTCGAGGACGAAATTTCTTTAAGGGGGGTAGAACTGTAACATCCTAAATTTATGGGCCTATGCATTTAGTGTGGGGATATGTTTAACATGTTAATTTAAGTGATAGGGGTCCAAATTGGGCTCAGAATTAGGCAAAGGCCCAGATTAAATTATTTTAAGGTGGCATCATTAACAACTAAAAAGGAACAAGTTTTGGGTCACAAGGAGCCCATATTTTTGGGTCATTTTCGGCAATTAAATGTGAGCAAGGGTGACGCCACAACAAGGGATTTAAGGGCCCAAAATTAAAGTTTAATGAGGCCCAGATCTTTTAATTTAAGTGAGTTAAATTTGGCATTAGGGTTAGTAAGAGGTGGACGGCTACAAGGCTATAAAATAGGAAAAATTATGTGGATTTTTAAGTGATAATATCATAGATAAAAAGGAGAAAAGTTAGGAGCTTATCTTCAAAGGAAGTGTTGGCCGAAAATCCACCACCTAGAGGAGTGTAAAATTCGGCTACTGCATGACATAGAGGGTGCTGAAATTCTCCTCTCTTCTAGCTTAAATTTTAAGGGCGTTTTCGGTATTTAGCAGTAGGTGTCAAAAATCTATAAATAAGGGGGGCTAGCTCCTTGTTTCTGACATTGAAAAACCCTAAAATCCTCTCCCTTGGTGCGGAAACTCTCTAGCCTCTCCCTCTCCAAATTTATTTCTTCAATTTCTTCAAAAGCCGAAACTTTTCCCCACTTTCTTTTCCCTTGTGCCGATTTCTCTAAAAAGCCGAAGCATCCATCGCTTTTTTTTTTATTCATCCTATTTGAGAAATTATTCTATACTTCCGGCTTTTAAATCTTCCATTGGCATTGCCGAATCCTCTCTCTAGTGCTAGCTGAATCTCCTAAGCTAAGGTAAGAGTTGATTTTTGTTTAGTTCTCATAATCTATTCCCGGTTTTTGAAAAGAAAAAGCCGAAAGCTAATAGTTTAATGGTTTTCGGGATTTGAAGGAAGCTTGGTCGACTAGATCTAAAAGTCGAAAATCATTAGTCTTCAATTTCGGGATTTTAAGGTAAGAAGAGTTGTTTATTCAAATACATAAAATTGGGTAGGACACTAACCATGGCCGAATATAGGAAAGGCCCTAGTTTCACATCCTTCCGGCTTTTTGAGCAAAGTTGTAGATCGGTTTTGCAAGGGTATCACCATTAATCAGGTGTGTAGACCTCTAACACACTACTAATAAACCTGTATGTATATCTATTCATGTATGTTATGGGCTAAAAAGCTGAAATAAGGCTGTATAGACAGTCGAATGGAACCCTAAAAGGGTTAAGCAAGGATGCCAGGTACATAAACATAGAGCTCCCTATGTGTATCGAAAAATATATATGACTGCATGATGTTTCCTTTATGTGTGTATGCATGGGATGGGATATTGATATGATGAAGGGGAAGTGCATGATAGGTCACGCAGTGATCGGTGGTAGAAAACCCACAAATATAAATGCTAGGTCACATTGTGATCGGTGGCTATGCCACGTTTAATGATTCCTACTTAATAGGAATAGGCAGTACGGCTGTCGTTTTGGTGTGTAGCGAATAGAGGGTTGATTGTAGAAATCCCCCAAGGTGTGATGGTTGGTACGGGTTGGTGTGTAGAGGATGGAAACCTAGGATGGGTTGGGTTATTCATTCTTTATTATTTATTATGTGATTATGATTGATGCCTTCCTGTATGGGCCAGGGCCCATAATGTGTTTGTGGGCTCAGGTCGATGTGTGTTTTGAGATTTATACACTGAGTCTTTGTGACTCACGCTTTCCTTTTCTCTACTCTTCCAGATGAACAGTAGATCGTGGACATGGGAGCCGAGACGGACTCGAGGGGCCATCAAGTTCTATTTCTACAAGTTATTTTCTTTTGAGATTTCTTTAGGTTTAATTTATTTCAATGTTATTTCGAGAATATTTATGTAATAAGGCCCCCAGTTTTCAAGCAACTAAGTTGTTTTCAATGTTAAGCACTTTATGAATTTTATGATAAGGTTTATTTATACTTAATAATACTTAATACAAGGTTTCATTTTTAAAATGCCGCTTATTTACTTAAATATTGTCTAATTAACTCACATATTTCAAAAACCATCAAAGCAAAGGTTTTCAAAGTATAGCCGTGACATGCCAGATTCGGTCGAAACGCATGGGCCAGGTTTGGGGTGTTACATTTTTGGTATCAGAGCCCAGTTCAAAACTTGGGCTGTGAAATGGGTCTAGAAATGTTTTAGAAAAAAAATTTTGAATTTAATATTTTGGTTTGAAGACATGGCCTTCGAGTCTACCGGCACCCAATCCACCCAAGTAAGTATTCTGAACTCCTGATTGTGATATAAATGTGGGCTTAATGGGCTTTATGGGACGTAGACTATCTAGATTAGAACTTGATGGACTCTAGGCTTAGACAAACAACTCTTCAATTCCATAAGACTTAATTCCACTAAACAAAACCTGTAAATGAGTCGCAAGACTAAAGTGTGGCAACAGGCATATGCATGTCTAGGAGTAGATCCAGAAGAGCTTGGTATTTAAGCAGTCCAGGTGACTCACCTCCTCTTCGCTGGAATCTTACCTGGTGCATAGTGACTGTTCACTTTAGCCATGACAGGGTGTGGCAATAGGCATACGCATGACTAGGAGTGGATTCAGGGAGAGCTTGGTATTTAAGCAGTCCTAGTGACTCACCTCCTCTTCGCTAGAATCCTACCTGGTGCGTAGTAACTGTTCACTCTGGCTATAAAGGACTTGTTCATTGGCTGAACCCATAATTAAAACCCGAAAGGGACCAACCACCCTATTTTGCAAACAAAAACCCCTAAGTTTTGTACACTTCAAAAAAAAAAAGAAACTTGATTTGAAAATGTTCACAGCCATGAGGGAAATTACCAAATTACCCTTGTTTTCCAAATTGACCAAAATAACCCTGGTTTGTAAAATTACCAAATTACCCTTGTTTGGTAAAATTACCGAAATGCCCCCGAATTTCAAAATTACCGAAATACCCCTGAATTTCAAAATTACCAAAATACCCCCAGATTTCAAAATTTCTGAAATACCCCCGGATTTCCAAATTACCGAAATGCCCCCGAATTTTAAAATTATTGAAATACCCCCGAATTTCAAAATTACTGAAATACCCCCAGATTTCAAAAATTACCGAAATGCCCCCAGATTTCAAAATTTTTGAAATACCCCCGAATTCCAAAATTACCAAAATACCCCCAGTTTTCAAAATTACCAAAATACCCTTATTTGACAAAATCACCAAGGAACCTTATTTTGAAAAATTACAAAATACCCCTATAGGATAAAATTATGAAAATACCCCTGGGTAGTAAAAACAACAACAACAACAACACTTTTCTGTAATGAACGTGAGTTCATGATTGAATGTATGTGTTTCCTAGAGGATATGAACTTGAGACTGTATGGTGAATGCAAATTCGAAAGAATCACTCTTAAAGCTATTATTCATAAGACTGTTCGTGGTTAAAAAAGTGGAAGAAAACTAATAGTTCATAAAATTTTTAATCAGATAGACGCGAATCGATAGAATGAGTACAAGGGGTCGAGGACGTCCGCCACGTGGTCGTGGTAGGGGTAGGATGACGGTGTCGGAACCAGTAGGATCTGGTCATGGTTCTGGACATGAGATGTCAGCCGCGGAGGAGGAATTTCAGGATCAGACTGCCGGAGATGGCGCGGTATCTCAGGCAATGATAAGGGTTTTAGAAAGGGTTGCTGGGGCTGGTATGGGCACAGGAGCCCGGAAATCTGTGCCAGAACGGCTTAGAGCCAATGGGGCAGAAGTGTTTAGGGGAATTTCTAATGTAGCCCCAAGTTCAGCTGAGTACTAGCTGGAGACGGTGGAACGCATAATGGATGATTTGGATTTCACGGAGGAAGAAAAGTTGAAGGGAGTTGTATCCCTCTTGAGGGATGAAGCCTATCAATGGTGGCTTACGGTAAAGGATGGTGCTGTGGCTGACCGTATCACCTGGGATTTCTTTAAAACTGCGTTCCAAAATAAGTACATTGGATCAAGTTATGTGGATGCGCAGCGCAGAGCATTTTTGAATCTGGTGCAAGGAAGTAGGTCAGTGGCTGCGTATGAAGCTGAGTTCTTACGTCTTAGCCGATATGCTCGTGGGATGGTAGCCACGGAGCATGAGCGTTGTGTTAGGTTTGAAGATGGCCTGAGGGATGACTTGCGTGTTTTGATAGCCCCGCAGCGGGAGAGGGAATTTGCTGTCCTAGTGGAAAAGGCTAAGATAACCGAGGAGGTAAAGCGGACTGAGAAATTAAATCGAGATAGAGATAGGGGAGGAAATAAGAGGAATTTTGGATCGTCTGAGGCAGCTGAGCAAACTCAGAAAAGACCTAGGTCAGACGGGCCGAGACGGGATGAGAGACCTGCTGCTGCTAACCAGACACCAAAGTGTGCTCGATGTGGCAAATTTCATGCCGGTGAGTGTTGGGCAGGCAGTGGGAAATGTTTTAGGTGTGGATTTATGGACCATCAAGTTAAAAATTGTCCACAGCAACGGGACGGTGAAGGGACTATGGGTCGAGGGAATGCTCAGCCTGGCAGAGGAGGTCAGCAGCCACAAAGAGGTCGTGGTCAAGTCAATGGTGGCAATGGCATAGGACATGGACGTGGAGGTGCAGGTTATGCTGAAGCGAGGCAGCCAGCTTTGATCTATACAGCGCATCGCCAAGGGGACGAGGACGCTCTAGATGCAAATACTGGTGCGTACGCTACCATAGTATACTAAGTGTTTATTTTGGCTTTAGAATTAGAGTGCGCAGCGAAAGCATAGTAGTGAGACTTAGGTAGTATGATTACTAGTTAGTTGGAAATTTCGAGGACGAAATTTCTTTAAGGGGGGTAGAACTGTAACATCCTAAATTTATGGGCCTATGAATTTAGTGTGGGGATATGTTTAACATGTTAATTTAAGTGATAGGGGTCCAAATTGGGCTCAGAATTAGGCAAAGGCCCAGATTAAATTATTTTAAGGTGGCATCATTAACAACTAAAAAGGAACAAGTTTTGGGTCGCAAGGAGTCCATATTTTTGGGTCATTTTAGGCAATTAAATGTGAGCAAGGCTGACGCCACAACAAGGGATTTAAGGGCCCAAAATTAAAGTTTAATGAGGCCCAGATCTTTTAATTTAAGTGAGTTAAATTTGGCATTAGGGTTAGTAAGAGGTGGACGGCTACAAGGCTATAAAATAGGAAAAATTATGTGATCATAGATAAAAAGGAGAAAAGTTAGGAGCTTATCTTCAAAGGAAGTGTTGGTCGAAAATCCACCACCTAGAGGAGTGTAAAATTCAGCTACTGCATGGCATAGAGGGTGCCAAAATTCTCCTCTCTTCTAGCTTAAATTTTAAGGGCGTTTTCAGTATTTAGCAGTAGGTGTCAAAAATCTATAAATAGGGGGGCTAGCTCCTTGTTTCTGACATTGAAAAACCTTAAAATCCTCTCCCTTGGTGCGGAAACTGCCTAGCCTCTCCCTCTCCAAATTTATTTCTTCAATTTCTTCAAAAACCGAAACTTTTCCCCACTTTCTTTTCCCTTGTGCCGATTTCTCTTAAAAGCCGAAGCATCCATCGCTTTTTCTTTTATTCATCCTATTTGAGAAATTATTCTATACTTCCAGCATTTAAATCTTCCATTGGCATTGCCAAATCCTCTCTCTAGTGCTAGCCGAATCTCCTAAGCTAAGGTAAGAGTCGATTTTTGTTTAGTTCTCATAATCTATTCCTGGTTTTTGAAAAGAAAAAGCCGAAAGCTAATAGTTTAATGGTTTTCAGGATTTGAAGGAAGCTTGGTCGACTAGATCTAAAAGCCGAAATCATTAGTCTTCAATTTCAGGATTTTAAGGTAAGAAAAGTTGTTTATTCAAATACATAAAATTGGGTAGAACACTAACCATGGCCGAATATAGGAGAGGCCCTAGTTTCACATCCTTCCGGCTTTTTGAGCAAAGTTGTAGATCATTTTAGCAAGGGTATCAACTTTAATCAGGTGTGTAGACCTCTAACACTGTAACATCCTGAAAAGGGCCTATGCATTTTCGGTTTAATTGTATGAAATGACATGTCTTATGTGCTATGAATGTGTTTTGAATATTTTTTTGGAAACCTGGAAATGTATGGAAATGTTAAGATTAAAAGAGGAAAGTGAACATTTTTGGAAACTAAGAAAGGTAAGGAAATGATTTGGAAATGATTCAAAAGAGGAAAGTGAACATTTCTGGAAACTTGGAAATGTAAGGAAATGTTAAGTTTAAAGGAGGCAAACGAAAATTTTTGGAAACTTGGAAATGTAAAGAAATGTCAGGTTTTAAGGTTTAAAAAAAGGAAATTAAGGCAAGGTGGCCTTAAGAAAATTAGTAGGAGGAATTTGACCCACAATCAGGCTTGGAAAAGTGGCCTGAAGATATCACTTAAGGCCTAGGTAGGTGACGCCACAAGCCATGCAAGTGGGCCTAAGTTCGAGTCACATGGGAAGCAAATAAAGAAGTTTTATTTTTGCTTCTAGAAGCAGAGAGGTGGACGGGACAAGGCTTCTAAAAGAGGAGTTTTATTCTCTTTAAATTTCGTCTAAATAGGAGATAAATAATGGATTTATTTATCATTATTTTCAAGAGATAATTGTTGGATTAATTCTTTTATTTTGTGATAATTAAAAGGATAAAGCTATCAAATAGAAGAGTGGTGGCCAAGTAAGGGATTCTGAGTAGTAATTTCGGTTATAAAAGGAAAGAAATAGGGCTACTCATCAATTTTTCTTCCTCCTCTTCTCTCTGCCGAATTTCTTAGTCCTCTCCTCTCTTTTCTTCTCTTTTATTTTGTCAAATTGAATATACCAATAATCTCTAGTGAAATCGACTTCTTTTAAGCCTCAAAAGCCGAATCTTTGTGATTCCAAGCAAGGGTGCAGTCGACTGTGGTATTAAGGTAAGAACAATGGATTTTGTTGTTCAATTTCTTTTTATCGAGATCTAGGAACTGATCCTCTTGTTGTCTCTTGGCCGAATATTAAAGGAGGAACTCCGAGATTTTTTTTGATAGTTGTCGACTTCAAGAGAAGGGATCAATTTCGGGATTTAAGATTTGGAAGGTAAGCACATAGGTATATTCGGCCAAGGCCTATTTTGGATATCTAGATCTATTTCTTACTTTGTTTAAAAGCTGAAACTAACCTACGATGTGATTTAATGTTTGGCCGAATACAAGAAGGAGTACAACAAGGTTTTCGAGATTTGAATAATAGGGAAAACGGCAGCAAGGTAGGTTTTAAGTATACAAATCCTACTAGGATTGGGTTTTATAGCCGAATAGGCTTTATGCTAACATATTAAGGTTACCAAATGTAGGAATTGAGATCTAAAGCAATAGATTGTTTTTTTCGGGATTTCAAGGAATTGTTAAGCAAATCAGGTGTGTACCCCACACTATCTTTAATACGTTTTATGGCAATATTTAAATATAAGTATGTATAAGAATGTGAATATGGCTAAGGTACCCTAATGTGGTACAAAGTACTCAGGTACGTTTCCTACTCCTACTAGGATTACGAAATATGAATATGAATTTAAGTATGATATGCATGATATGAATAAAATGGGGCATTCGGGTTATATGAGAAAGGGGAAGTGAATGTGGTGACTTCGGTCACATTATCTGAATGTGGTAACTTCGGTTACATTATTCGAATATGGTGTCTCATGACACAATTATTTAATCTGGTGGCTATGCCACGAATTATATATGGGCGATGAGCACGTCGACTGCAGTGACTACCTTCGATGGAGTGTAGCGGAAGGAAGGTTGACTTAGTAGTCCCCACGGTGTGCAGGTTGGTACGGGGATGTGTAGCGGATGGCATCTAGGTATGGGTTCGGGTTTGCATCATTATCTTGAATTATTATGTGAACATGATATGTATGGTATGCCTAAATCTATTAAATTTTAGTGTTGGTTACACATTGAGTCTGTTTGACTCACCCCGTTGGGGAATATTTTTCAGGTGATGAGCAGTAATGGACCGGGTCGGCAGGAGCTCAAAGGTGGCCATGCACAACAAGCAAATTATTTAATCTGGACATTTTATTTTATTTAAGTACTCTACAATTTTATTTTGGGTTTTGTTTTATGTAATAAGGCCTTAGTGAACTATTTTTATTTCTGTCTTATTGTTTAGTTATGTTTACAAATTTTTATTAAGTTAAAGATTAAGTAATTTAATTTTTGAATATACTCTATATGTTTTATCACTTAAAATTAAAAAGGGTTTTCAATATAAAATCGAATTCGTTTTCAACTCAATCCCAACCCAAAACAATATTTTTTTTAAAATCGCACAAGTTTTTCCTAAGAAGCGAAAGAATTTGAACCGATTTTCTTGAGGAACATACCAGATCCGGACCAGGCTCGTGGGCCGGGTTTGGAGTGTTTCAATTTGATATCAGAGCCCAGTTTCAAACCCTCAGCCTGGGGTTTAAGGCCCAAAACGTTTTTGAATCGAGCCCAAATGAGTTTTTAAAGATAAGCAGGGTTTTTCTGGCATGACACCTAAGTCTCCGACCCGCAGTCCACCAGGTAAGTACCTCTAACCATTTGTGTGATTATGTGATTATACTATGAAGGGTAGAAATAGGAATGGAACGTAGAGTAGTATGATAAGTATGTGAACCCTAAGACTAGTATACCCCAACAAATACATAAGATTTAATACTTACTTAAACCAACCTATGGCTAAGTCACCGAGTTAGGGTGTGGCAACCCCTGTGCGCATGTCTAGGATTGGATCCGGAAGAGCCTGGTATTTAAGCAGTCCTAGTGACTCACCTCCTCTTCGCAGGAATCCTACCTGGTGCGTAGCTTCGGTTCACCCTAACCAAAAGGACTCAGAGAGTGTGGTAACCTCTGTGCGCATGTCTAGGAATGGTTTCAGTGGGAGCTTGGTACTTAAGTAGTCCGCGTGACTCACCTCCTCTCCATCTGAATCCTACCTGGTGCGTAGCTTTGGTTCACCCTGACCAAGAGGACTCGGTCATAGGCTAAACATAGTAACTAAAACCCGAAAGGGAACTAGCCGTGTTTTTGTGGAAACCCTAGTCCTAAAACTCTCTTAATTTGTGAAAACTATCTCTATAAAAAAAAAATTCTGGAAAAAAAAAAATTTCTGATTTATGAAATTACAAAAATGCCCCTAGTGGTAAAATTACAAAAATGCCCTTGGTTTATGAAATGTCCAACTACCCAATAGTCTTACCAAAACTTTCATTACTTTATAAATGTTCAAAAACCCTAATTTGCAAAATATCAAAATACCTTGATTTTGGAAAATTACAAAATTGCCCCTAACTTACAAAATTACCAAAATGACCCTGATTTCCAAAATTTGTGCAACATTATCGTTTTGGAAAGTACAATTCTCAAAAAGAACTCTCAAAGTTTTGCAAAATTTGGAAATACCCCAGAAATATTAAACTTTACAAATTTACTCTGGTTTATTACCGAAATACCCCCAGGTCCAAAATTACCGAAATACCCCCGGATTTTAAAATTTTCCAAAAAAATACCCCGGGAATTTTAAAATTCCAAAATACTTTTTGACAAAATCACCAAGGAACTTTTTCTTTTGAAAAATGATGAAAATACCCCTGTAGGACAAATTACGAAAATACCCCTGGGTAGTGGAAAAACAACAACAATGAAAATTACAACGTTTTAATCATAATTATTTGATGGATGAATGAATGAATGAAGAGACTGTGTGCATGTATGAATACGAAAGAACCACTCCTAAAATTCTTTTCATAAAACTTCTTCGCGGGTAATCAAGTGAAACAAGGACTAATTCATAAAACTTTTTAATCAGATCACGACGTTAGAAATGAGCTCTAGAGGACGTGGCCGTCGTGGACGCGATAGAGGAAGAATGACTGTGTCGGAACCCGTTAGATCGGGTCAAGGGTCTGACAATGAGATACCACCGCCACCACCACCCCCAATTGTTAATGTTGAGCAGCAAGCTCAGACGGGGGAAGATACTGTGTCGCAGGCTGTGCTGCGAGTTCTTGAGTTGGTGGCTGGTGCAGGAGGAAATTTGGGAACTCGGAAATCTGTGCCTGAACGACTCCGAGCTAATGGAGCTGAAATGTTTAGAGGAGTATCTGGTGTGGCACCCAGTACAGCTGAGTACTGGTTGGAGGCAACTGAGCGAATTATGGATGAGCTCGATCTGACCCCTGAGGAGAAGTTGAAAGGAATGGTGGCACTGCTACGCGATGAAGCGTATCAATGGTGGTTAACTGTTCGGGATGGTGCCACAGCTGAGGATCTGACCTGGGATTATGTTAAGGAAGCATATCAGAAGAAATACGTTGGAACAAGGTATACTGATGAGCAAAGGAAGGCTTTTCTGGGTTGGTTCAGGGGAACAAGTCCGTTGCAGAATATGAAGCTGAATTCCTGAGGTTGAGCCGATATGCTCGAGGAGTAGTGGCAACTGAGCATGAACGCTGTGTCTGTTTTGAGGACGGACTAAGGGATGATTTGAGATTGTTGATAGCATCGCATCAGGAGCGGGAGTTTTCTGCTTTAGTAGAAAAAGCCAAGGCAGCCGAGGGAATTAAGGATGCTACAAAGCAGACTATGGATCGGAATAGACCAAAAAGAGGTTTTGGATCGTCTGGGAAAGTTCAAAAGAGGCCTAGAGTTGATGGGCCGCGAAATCAGCAAGCTGGTACAGGATGGCAGTATCGTCCTTGTGATCATTGTGGAAAGAAGTACTTAGAGGAGTGTTGGAAAAAGACGGGAGGATGTTTTAGGTGTGGGTCCAAGGACCATATGCTCAAGGATTGTCCTAAGAAACCAGATGAAAGTCGACCAGCAGCTCAGAATGTTAGTCAGACTGGTAGAGGTGGACAGTAGCCTCAACGAAGTCGTGGTTCGAATAACAGAGGTAATGGTGCTGGCAGAGGACGTGGAACACAAGGCAGAGGTGCTGCTAATGCTGAGAGAAGGCAACCGGGTTTGGTTTATGCGGTTCACCGGAGGGAGGATGGAGACGCACCGGATGTTATAACCGGTACGTTCTTTATTTACGGCAAGCCTTATTTTGCTCTGATTGATGTGGGCTCGACCCATTCTTATGTTGCATATAGTGTAGTGGAAACACTAGGCCTAGACTCTGAACTTTCTGATAGGCAGATGACTGTAGTAAGCCCATTAGGCCAAACTGTAGTGGTGGATAAGATCTTTCGGAATGTACCCCTAGAGATTCAGGGAGTGAACTTTTGGGCTGACTTAATGGAACTACCCTTTGGGGAGTTTGAACTCATACTTGGAATGGACTGGCTAGTAGAGCACCGAGCCGTGTTAGATTGTGCGGCTAAGCGAATGGAACTAAGGACCCCGGAGGATGAAGTAGTAGTAATGAACGGAGAAAGAAGAAACTACCTGTCTAACGTAGTTTCGGCGTTGAAGGCTGAGAAAATGGTTAGGAAAGGGTGCAAGGCGTTCTTAGCCTTCGTAAGTGCGTTGGGTGGAAAGGAAGAAGGTGTCAGTGGGGTTAGAACGGTAAGGGACTTTGAAGATGTGTTTCCGGAGGAATTACCAAGAATACCCCCAGATAGGGAGGTGGAGTTTGGAATAGACTTGTTGCCGGGAACAGCTCCTGTGTCAATTGCCCCGTATCGAATGGCACCAAAGGAGTTAGTTGAGCTCAAGGCTCAAATCCAAGAATTGTTGGATCGTGGGTTCATTTGACCCAGTGTGTCTCCATGGGGAGCACCGGTCCTGTTTGTAAAGAAGAAGGACGGAACTATGCGGATGTGCATAGATTACCGTCAGTTGAATAAGCTGACCATTAAGAACAAGTATCCTTTGCCAAGGATCGATGACTTGTTCGATCAGCTGAAAGGGGCCGCAGTATTCTCGAAGATAGATTTAAGGTCAGGATATCATCAGTTGAAGGTGAAGGAGGCAGATATCTATAAGACTGCTTTTAAGACAAGATACGGCCATTTTGAATTTTTAGTAATGCCGTTTGGGTTGACGAACGCTCCAGCCGCGTTCATGGATATGATGAACCGAGTTTTCCAACCCTACTTGGATAGGTTCGTCGTTGTGTTCATCGACGATATTTTGGTGTACTCCAAGTCTGAAGAGGAGCATGATGAGCACCTACGGGTTGTGTTGGAGGTATTAAGGGACAAGAAGCTCTATGCCAAATTCAGCAAGTGTGAATTCTGGCTTAAAGAGGTGGCATTTTTAAGACATGTGGTATCCGTAGAGGGAATAAGAGTGGATCCTAGGAAGATCGAAGCAGTGTTGGATTGGAAACCACCTAGGTCCGTGGCTGAGATCCGAAGTTTCTTAGGTTTGGCAAGATATTACAGAAGGTTCGTGGAAGGGTTCTCGTCAATAGCCGCACCTTTGACAAAGTTGCTAAGAAAGGAAGTACCCTTTGAATGGACTGATAAGCAACAGAAGAGCTTTGAAAAGCTTAAGAAAGTGTTGACGGAAGCTCCAATGTTAATTCAGCTGGAGGCAGGGAAGGATTTTGTGGTATACTGCGACGCTTCTCACACGGGATTAGGCTGTGTGCTAATGCAAGAAGGAAAAGTAGTCACTTATGCGTCTCGACAGTTAAGGCCGCATGAGGTTAACTACCCCACTCATGACTTGGAATTGGCAGCAGTGGTTTTCGCTCTTAAGGTTTGGAGGCACTACCTTTATGGAGAAAAGTCGATAATCTACACAGACCACAAGAGCCTTAAGTATCTGTTGACTCAGAAGGAATTGAACTTGAGGCAGCGAAGGTGGGTGGAGTTATTGAAGGATTATGATTGCTCGATAGAGTACCACCCGGGCAAGGCGAATGTGGTAGCTGATGCCCTAAGTCAGGAGGTTGTGTCGAATCTAAGGGCTATGTTCACTCACTTAAGTTTGTATGATGATGGAAGCCTGTTGGCAGAGTTGCAAGTCAAACCCACATGGCTGAATGAGGTGAAAAGGGGACAGTTGGTTGATAAGGACCTAAGTGCTAAGTTACAGCAAGTACAGAACGGAAAGTTAGAGGGTTATGGCGTTATTGACGAAAGAGTATTGTGCTACAAAGGAAAGGTCTGTATGCCGAAGGACGAGGAGTTAAGACAGAGGATTCTTCGGGAGGCGCATAGTAGCCCTTATGTTATGCATCCCGGAGGCATTAAGTTGTACAGAGATCTAAGAGAACAATTTTGGTGGCCTGATCTTAAACGGGAAGTTACTGAATTTGTGGGAAAATGTCTGACGTGTCAGCAAGTTAAGGCTGAACACCAAGTCCCATCGGGATTGCTTCAGCCAATCGAGATTCCGCAGTGGAAGTGGGAAAGAATTACCATGGACTTTGTTACTGGGCTTCCCCTTACGCCTATTAAGAAGGACTCGGTATGGGTAATAGTGGACCGTTTGACCAAGTCCGCACACTTCATCCCGGTAAGGGTTGATTATTCTCTTCAGAAGTTGGCCAAATTATATGTAGCGGAAATTGTGAGGTTACATGGAGTACACGTATCGATCATCTCCGATAGAGACCCAAGGTTTACGTCTCGGTTTTGGAGGGCACTTCATCAAGCTTTAGGCACTAAGTTGGACTTCACTATGGCTTTTCATCCACAATCAGACGGGCAGTCTGAACGAGTTATACAAGTGTTGGAGGATATGTTGAGAGGCTGTGTGATGGATTTCCGAGGAAGTTGGGAAGACTATTTGCCTTTAGCAGAGTTCGCCTACAACAACAGCTATCAAGCTAGCATTCGGATGGCACCATATGAAGCGTTGTATGGTCGGAAGTGTCGAACTCCTACTTGTTGGACTGAGTTAGGAGAACGTCGGGTTTTGGGTCCAGAGTTAGTGGCAGAAACTGAAGAAAAGGTTGAGATAATCAGGGCACGGTTAAAGGAAGCCTCTGATAGGCAGAAGACGTATGCAGATCTCAAACGAAAAGAGATAGAGTTTGAAGTAGGAGACCAAGTGTTTCTGAAAGTTTCGCCTTGGAAGAAGGTGATGAGGTTTGGTCGCAAAGGGAAGTTAAGCCCAAGGTTTATAGGGCCCTATTGGGTACTGAAGCGAGTTGGACCAGTGGCATACCAGTTAGAGTTGCCACTAGAGTTGCAGCAGATGCACGACGTATTCCATGTATCCATGCTACATCGTTACCGATCGGATCCATCTCATGTGGTACCAGTTGAAGAGGTGGAGTTAAGACCAGATTTATCCTACGAGGAAGAGCCGATTCAGATATTGGAACGTGATGTGAAGGTGTTACGGAGGAAGTCAGTTCCTCTAGTCAAAGTGTTATGGCGCAATCATGGATCAAAGGAAGCTTCGTGGGAACCAGAAGAGACAATGCGACAGCAATACCCTCAATTATTTTAGTTAGGAAATTTCGAGGACAAAATTATTTTAAGGGGGTAGAACTGTAACATCCTGAAAAGGGCCTATGCATTTTCGGTTTAATTGTACGAAATGAAATGTCTTATGTGCTATGAATGTGTTTTGAATATTTTTTTGGAAACCTGGAAATGTATGGAAATGTTAAGATTAAAAGAGGAAAGTGAACATTTTTGGAAACTAAGAAAGGTAAAGAAATGATTTGGAAATGATTCAAAAGAGGAAAGTGAACATTTCTGGAAACTTGGAAATGTAAGGAAATGTTAAGTTTAAAGGAGGCAAACGAAAATTTTTGGAAACTTGGAAATGTAAAGAAATGTCAAGTTTTAAGGTTTAAAAAGAGGAAACTAAGGCAAGGTGGCCTTAAGAAAATTAGTAGGAGGAATTTGACCCACAATCAGGCTTGGAAAAGTGGCCTGAAGATATCACTTAAGGCCTAGGTAGGTGACGCCACAAGCCATGCAAGTGGGCCTAAGTACGAGTCACATGGGAAGCAAATAAAGAAGTTTTATTTTTGCTTCCAGAAGCAGAGAGGTGGACGGCACAAGGCTTCTAAAAGAGGAGTTTTATTCTCTTTAAATTTCGTCTAAATAGGAGATAAATAATGGATTTATTTATCATTATTTTCAAGAGATAATTTTTGGATTAATTCTTTTATTTTGTGATAATTAAAAGGATAAAGCTATCAAATAGAAGAGTAGTGGCCAAGTAAGGGATTCTGAGTAGTAATTTCGGCTATAAAAGGAAAGAAATAGGGCTACTCATCAATTTTTCTTCCTTCTCTTCTCTCTGTCGAATTTCTTAGTCCTCTCCTCTCTTTTCTTCTCTTTTATTTTGTCAAACCGAATATACCAATAATCTCTAGTGAAATCGATTTCTTTTAAGCCTCAAAAGCCGAATCTTTGTGACTCCAAGCAAGGGTGCAGTCGACTGTGGTATTAAGGTAAGAACAATGGATTTTGTTGTTCAATTTCTTTTTATCGAGATCTAGGAACTGATCCTCTTGTTGTCTCTTGGCCGAATATTAAAGGAGGAACTCCGGGATTTTTTTTGATAGTTGTCGACTTCAAGAGAAGGGATCAATTTCGGGATTTAAGATTTGGAAGGTAAGCACATAGGTATATTTGGCCAAGGCCTATTTTGGATATCTAGATCTATTTCTTACTTTGTTTAAAAGCCGAAACTAAACTACGATGTGATTTAATGTTTGGCCGAATGCAAGAAGGAGTACAACAAGGTTTTCGGGATTTGAATAATAGGGAAAACGGCAGCAAGGTAGGTTTTAAGTATACAAATCCTACTAGGATTGGGTTTTATAGCCGAATAGGCTTTATGCTAACATATTAAGGTTACCAAATGTAGGAATTGGGATCTAAAGCAATAGATCGTTTTTTTCGGGATTTCAAGGAATTGTTAAGCAAATCAGGTGTGTACCCCACACTATCTTTAATACGTTTTATGGCAATATTTAAATATAAGTATGTATAAGAATGTGAATATGGCTAAGGTACCCTAATGTGGTACAAAGTACTCAGGTACGTTTCCTACTCCTACTAGGATTACGAAATATGTTATATTTTAACATGTGAAAAGTGACATGAATGTGAATTTAAGTATGATATGCATGATATGAATAAAATGGGGCATTCGGGTTATATGAGAAAGGGGAAGTGAATGTGGTGATTTCGGTCTCACAATCTGAATGTGGTGGCTTCGGTCACATTATCTGAATGTGGTAACTTCGGTTACATTATCTGAATGTGGTGTCTCATGACACAATTATTTAATCTGGTGGCTATGCCACGAATTATATATGGGCGATGAGCACGTCGACTGCAGCGACTGCCTTCGATGGAGTGTAGCGGAAGGAGGGTTGACTTAGTAGTCCCCACGGTGTACAGGTTGGTACGGGGATGTGTAGCGGATGGCATCTAGGTATGGGTTCGGGTTTGCATCATTATCTTGAATTATTATGTGAACATGATATGTATGGTATGCCTAAATCTATTAAATTTTAGTGTTGGTTACACATTGAGTCTGTTTAACTCACCCCGTTGGGGAATATTTTTCAGCAAATTATTTAATCTGGACATTTTATTTTATTTAAGTACTCTACAATTTTATTTTGGGTTTTGTTTTATGTAATAAGGCCTTAGTGAACTATTTTATTTCTGTCTTATTGTTTAGTTATGTTTACAAATTTTTATTAAGTTAAAGATTAAGTAATTTAATTTTTGAATATACTCTATATGTTTTATCACTTCAAATTAAAAAGGGTTTTTAATATAAAATCGAATTCGTTTTCAACTCAAGCCCAACCCAAAACAATATTTTTTTAAAAATCGCACAAGTTTTTCCTAAGAAGCGAAAGAATTTGAACCAGTTTTCTTGAGGAACATACCAGATCCGGACCAGGCTCGTGGGCCGGGTTTGGGGTGTTTCAAACACACTACTAATAAACCTGTATGTATATCTATTCATGTATGTTATGGGCTAAAAAGCCGAAATAAGGCTGTATAGACAGTCAAATGGAACCCTAAAACGGTTAAGCAAGGATGCCAGGTACGTAAACATAGAGCTCCCTATGTGTATCAAAAAATATATATGACTGCATGATGTTTCCTTTATGTGTGTATGCATGGGATGGGATATTTATATGATGAAGGGGAAATGCATGATAGGTCACGCAGTGATCGGTGGTAGAAAACCCACAAATATAAATGCTAGGTCACATTGTGATCGGTGGCTATGCCACGTTTAATGATTCCTACTTAATAGGAATAGGCAGTACGGCTGTCGTTTTGGTGTGTAGCGGATGGAGGGTTGATTGTAGAAATCCCCCAAGGTGTGATGGTTGGTACGGGTTGGTGTGTGGATGATGGAAACCTAGGATGGGTTGGGTTATTCATTCTTTATTATTTATTATGTGATTATGATTGATGCCTTCCTGTATGGGCCAGGGCCCATAATGTGTTTGTGGGCTCAGGTTGATGTGTGTTTTGAGATTTATACACTAAGTCTTTGTGACTCACGCTTTCTTTTTCTCTAGTCTTCCAGATGAACAGTAGATCGTGGACATGGGAGCCGAGACGGACTCGAGGGGCCATCAAGTTCTATTTCTACAAGTTATTTTCTTTTGAGATTTCTTTAGGTTTAATTTATTTCAATGTTATTTCGAGAATATTTATGTAATAAGGCCCCCAGTTTTCATGCAACTAAGTTGTTTTCAATGTTAAGCACTTTATGAATTTTATGATAAGGTTTATTTATACTTAATAATACTTAATACAAGGTTTCATTTTTAAAATGTCGCTTATTTACTTAAATATTGTCTAATTAACTCACATATTTCAAAAACCATCAAAGCAAAGGTTTTCAAAGTACAGCCGTGACATGCCAGATTCGGTCGAAATGCATGGGCCGAGTTTGGGGTGTTACACTTAGGACTTAACCCACTCACTCCACTAAAAAGCCTACCCTAACAATTAACCCCTAGTGAACCCCTTTGATCCTAACAACCCTTTTATTGACTTACCCACTAATATTAACCCAAAGCCCATCTTGTATTTGTTATCACCATTTCTCTTGACTACCCTTTTTGTCGAGATTTGATTTTGAGTAATTGCCTAACTATGTTCTATATTTCAGTTGTTAAAGTTCTTTCCTATTATTGTAGATTGTTCTTAAAAATAATAATAATAATAATAATAAAATCGAAGTATATTCATTATTAGCTCTATAATTAGGTGAGCTTATACATTTAAATTCCACATATTGATGAAGAAGCTCATATTTTTTAGTTTAAAGTATTCAATTGATATTCAATTTTCTAGTTAGGTAAATTGTCAATTCAATCTCGATTCTAACTCTCTAATTAAGCCTTTATCCAGACCTTTAACCCAAGCCCCATTACAACCCTTTTTAAAGACCTTTTGATTTGTGTATCATCTCATTTTATAGTAGTGGAGATTTGATTTTCATGCAAGCCTATGGGATTGGCTTTTCATGTTCGACTTTTGAGTGCTTAATTTTGAACCTTAAACACTTTGAGTGATTTGAGTGAATCTTTAGTGAGGATGTCAACTCTTGTCGATTTTGAATTAAAGGTGATTATTTAGGTAAAGGGAAACACCTATATTTTCGTGTTACAAAAACTATGACTTTAATTGTTTGAATCTTTAGGACCCTTTTATTTAAATTATCAATGTATGAATTACCATTGAATTATGATAAAACACTATTGATGCATATTATGAATTGAGGAAGTTCATTTTTAATTGTGAGTTAAGAATTTTCCTTGAGGACAAGCAAACGCTTAAGTGTGGGGGTATTTAATAAACCATAATATATACATATTTTAATCCCACATTTAGCATATTTATTGGATGATTTATTCCCTGAATTGTGGAATTTGGTACTCCTAATCCTTTAATTTCATGTTTTATACTTAAGAGAGCACCGAAGGATGAAAAGAACGATAAACGGGCCAAAAACAGATAAAATAGGCCAAAGTACGAAATCGACACGGCCTGGGCCCAAGCCACACAGCCGTGCCTCCTTAGCAGACCCAAACACGGCCTGGCCTAGACTTACACGGGCGTGTGCCATGGGCGTGTCCCTATCGCGACCTGTTTTAATTTCACTCGGATTAGGATACTTAGGGGCGAAGAAAGACATTCCGAAAGCCTATATAAACACCCTAAGTGTGACCTAAAAAGGGGCGGTTCAGGTAGGCCAAGTAGCCAAGCCAGAGAGGCCAGAATTGTGGGATTTACTCGAAGAAAGCCAGTTGATTCATCTCAAGAAGCCAGATTCATACTCAAGACGGAAGATCTTCCCTTCAATTTCCTTCAGGGGGTTTTAGGGTTTTTCTTATGTTTTGTTTTATACTTTCTTCTGAGATGTATTCTTTTATAATTATGAACTAAACCCCTTAAATACCTGAAGGGGATGAAGCCTAAGACGGATCTTGTTATTGTTTTCTGAACTATATGATAAATACTTGATTTGTTCTTAATTATGTGTTCTTAATTCTTGCTTCGATATTTCAGGATATTGATTCAAGTATTGATGTGCTTAGGCAGTAGAGCAAAAGTCCCTGTTTAAGAGTAGATCTAGCATAGTTAAGCGGAGTTGATCGCAATCCTAGAAATAGGATGACGAAAATCTGCCAGATTAGGGTCAAACTTATTATGGGAGCCCATAGATCGAGTTAATGCAATTCTAGGGGTTTTAATTAGAAAGAGATTTCAATTAATCAACCTAGGGTTAGACGTTAGTAGCCTCGAAAGAGGTATTAATATAAATTAGGAAATCCTACGGATCAAGTCAAGTGAATAAATCGTCTGGTTCAGAGTTAAATAACAAGTAAAGTCTAGGTGGATTCTTCCTCGGGTATTGTCTTAATCAATTGGTTTTTCCCACAAGTATTTTCCCCAATTCATTCTCTTTGTCTTAGCATCCTTAGCTTAGTAGTTAGTTAATTTTAGAATAAATAACAATTCTCTTAATTCTTAGACTAAATAATAAAAAGAAGGTTAGTATTTGTAATTTTGGTTCTTTTAGGTTCGACAATCCGGTCTTGCCACTAAACTATACTACTGTTCGATAGGTGCACTTGCCTCAAGTCATTGTCACAGTTAGTTTCTAAGCTCGATCATTCATTTTATAAATTTTTAAGACTTTGACACACGATCAGAACGCTTAATTTTTATTACTTTATCCATTTTTATTTTTATTTACTAACTTATCTTTTATTTGCTTCTAGCAAGTATTTTTAGTTTATGACTAGAAGGAACCCGTCAGGACCATTGCTTTTTGACAGTGAGATTGAAAATACCGCTCACAGAAACTGTAGAGAAGTAAGGCAAGTTCAACAACATATAGAGGAAGAGTAAGAGGACAATATCAATACTACCGAGGAGATGGTTGAAAATCAGAATAATCCGCTACCTCTTGTGGTTGCTGTGAATCCTGTGAATCAGAATCCTGCTCCTCGTACTATGTACGATTATGCCAAGCCCAATCTGGTTGGGGCTGAATCGTGTATTGTGAGGCCTACTATTGCTGCTAATAACTTCGAACTGAAGCCAAACACTATTTAGATGATCCAAAAATTTGTTCAATTTGATGGTTTACATGATGAGGACCCAAATACTCATTTGGCTAACTTTCTAGAATTCTGCGACACTTTCAAGATTAATGGCGATTCTGATGATGCCATTCGCCTTCGGTTATTCCCTTTTTTCATTGAGGAATAAAGCTAAACAGTGGTTGAACTCGTTACCACGAGGTTCCATCACTACTTGGGAACAGACGACCGAGAAATTTCTATTAAAATATTTTTTGTTGCTAAAACGGCAAAGTTGAGGAATGATATCTCTTCTTTTGTGCATATGGATTTAGAAACTCTTTACGATGCATGGGAGAGGTAGAAGGACTTATAGAGAAGGTGCCCTCATCATGGGTTACCTTTATGGCTACAGGTTCAAACTTTTTACAACGGTTTGAATCCCTCAACTAGGCAACTAATTGATGCAGTCGCAAGTGGGACTCTGAATAACAAAACACCTGAAGCAGCTTATGAGTTTATAGAAGAGATGTCACTGAATAATTATCAGTGGCAAGTGATGAGAATAAAGCCGAAAAAAGCAGCTAGTGTTGTAACACCCCTAATCCGTAACCGTTGCCGGACTAGGGTTAAGAGGCATTACCAATCATTTCAGAACATTTAATATCATTTCACATCTAAACATAGTAATTCTCATTCATATAGTCCCTTAGATAGGTCTACGAGACCTTAAACACATGTTAGAATAGGGTCGGGACTAAACCAAACACATACGAAATTTTTAGAATTTTAAAGATTTTTCAAAGCTATAGAGGTCACACGCCCGTGTGGGCAGGCCGTGTGCCTCACACGGCCTTAGACACACCCATGTGTCTAAGCCGTGGCAAAATAGGGCATACATACTAACTTGTACACACAGCTTGAGACACGTCCGTGTGCCTCACCCATGGTTGACACTGACTTGCACCACACAGCCAGTCACACACCCGTGTGTCCAGCCCGTGGTCAAGTCTGACTTACTTCAATTTACAAACTTGAAAGATACGGTCGAGCCACACGCCCGTGTGCTTAACAGTGTAGGCAATTATAGGCCATTTTCAAGGCCAATTTGCCACCAGCACTTAAGGTCACACCTACGAGCACAAACCAATACAATTCCATACACCAAATGGCATTCAAACATACCAAAACCTACTCAATTTTAATCTCTTAACATCATCATTCATCTTCCTATACAAATCCATCTTAATAAGTCAATCCAAATTATCAACTACACATTCAAAACCATGTAAACCAAACATCATTTAATCCATACCAAAAGTACACATTTAAACTACCATTCTTATCAACCAACTTAAGAATGAAGCATGCCATTTTTATTTTCACTACTTCATTCCATAATCATCATTCTCATAGCTCACATATTATAACCAAAATCATTCATCTTCCAAGCCATATCACATGACAAGGTCCAAACAACTCAAAATATACTAAAATCACTAGCCTATACATGCCATATTCAAAAATATATATTGATCGTTATGTCAGAGACTTAAAGAATTATAAAAAGAATGATCGAGCCTAGAAACTAACTAAGACAACGATTGAGGCAAGTGCACCTATCGAATAGTAGTATAGTTTAGTGGCAAGACCGGATTGTCGAACCCAAAGGAACCAAAAGTACTAATACTAACTTTCTTTTTATTATCTAGCCTAAGAATAAAGGAAATTATTAATTAATCTAAAATTAGCTAACTACTAAGCTAAAGATGCTAAGACAAAGAGAATGAATTTGGGAAAATACTTGTGTGAAAAACCAATTGATTAAGACAATACCCGAGAAAGAATCCACCTAGACTTCACTTGTTATTTAACTCTGAACCAGGTGATTTATTCACTTGACTTGATCCGTAGGATTCCCTAATTTATATTAATACCTCTCTCGAGGCTACTAAAGTCTAGCCCTAAGTTGATTAATTGAAATCTCTTTCTAATTAAAACCCCTAGGATTGCATTAACTCGATCTATGGACTCCCATATTAGGTCTGACCCTAATCCGGCAGATTTTTGTCGTCCTATCTCTAGGGTTGCGATCAACTCCGCTTAATTATGCTAGATCTACTGTTAGGCAGGGTCTATTCCTCCTCTGCCTAAGCACATCAATACTTGAATCAATATCCTGAAATATCAAAGCAAGAATTAAGAACACATAATTAAGAACAAATCAAGTATTTATCACATAGTTCAGAAAACAATAACAAGATCCATCTTAGGTTTCATCCCTCTCAAGTATTTGAGGGTTTAGTTCATAATTATAAAAGAATACATCTCAGAAAAAAATATAAAACAAGACATAAGAAAAACCCTAAAACCCCCTGAAGGAAATTGAAGGAAAGATCCTCCGTCTTGAGTATGATTCCGGCTTCTTGAGATGAATAACTGGCTTTCTTCGAGTAAATTCCACAATTCTGGCCTCTCGGGCTTGGCTCTTCGGCCTAATTGGATGCCCCCTTAAAGGTTGGCCTCTAGGGTGTTTATATAGGCTTTTGGAATGTCTTTCTTTGCCTCTAAGTACCTTATTTTGAATAGAATTCAAATAGGTCACGTCAGGGACACGCCCATGGCACACGCCCATCTGAATCGTATACAGGCCGTGGTCGGGTCTGTTAAGGAGGCACTACCAATTAAACATGGAATTGTAAAACTCCCTGGATCTTTTAATTTTTATGGTAGTTTGTTTTGCAACACTGCTGAACATACTTCATTTAGCTCCACATGCGATTCCTCGTTTAACTTCCGTTTGTTTGTCAAAAGCTCTTTTAAAAATTTCCTTGAATCTGGCATCTGCGAAAGAGCTTTAAGAAACGGCAAGTTAATATGTAATTTTTTTAAGAGTTTAAGAAATTTACCGAATTGTTCGTCTGTGTTGTCTTTCTTCATCGCATCGGATATGGTATACGAGGCTAGTACTCTTTAACTACCGGTATTCTAGTTTTCTTCTGGCAGGTATTCTAGTTTATGACTAGAAGAAACCCGTCAGGACCTCTACTCTATGATAGTGAAATTGAAAGCACAGTTTGCAGAAACTGAAGAGAAATAAGGAGAAGCGTATAGTACATACAATAAGAGCAAGAAAATGAAATTAATACTACCGAAGAGATGGCTGAGAATAATCCGCTACCTCTAGAGGTGGCCAAAAATCATGCTTCTCGAACTATTTATGATTATGCTAAACCTAATTTAACAGGAACTGAGTCAAGTATTGTTAGACCTGTTATTGCTGCAAATAATTTTGAACTGAAAACTAACACAATTCAGATGATACAGTAGTTTGTTCAGTTTGATGGTTTGTAGGATGAAGATCCAAACAACCACTTGGCGAATTTCTTAGAATTTTGTGACACTTTCAAAATAAATGGCCTTTCTAATGATGCCATCCATCTTCAGTTATTTCCATTTTCTTTGAGAAATAAAGCTAAACAGTGGTTGCATTCCCTTCCACGAGGATCAATCACTACATGGGAACAAATGACTGAAAAATTTTTATTAGAATATTTTCCGCCGGCTAAAACGGCCAAGTTAAGGAATGATATCTCTTCTTTTGTGCAGATGGATTTAGAAACACTTTACGATGCATGGGAGAGATACAAAAATCTATTGAGAAGGTGTCCACACCATGGATTACCCTTGTGGCTACATGTCCAATCTTTTTACAACGGTGTGAACCCTTCAACTAGGCAATTAATTGATTCAGCCGCCGGCGGAACCTTGAATAATAAAACACCTAAGGCTGCTTACGAATTCATTGAAGAGATGTCACTGAATAACTATTAGTGGCAAGTCACAAGGACAAAGCCAACAAAAGCAGCCAGTGTTTTCAACCTCGACGCAGTAACCATGCTATCAAATCAGGTCGAACTGATAAATAAAAAGATTGATGGTTTATATGGTTCTTCGCAGGTACATCCAGTTATGCAGTGCGATACGAATGGAGGAGGGATGAACAACACAGACTATCCACATTACAACCTGAACATTGAGAATGAGCAAGTTCACTATATGGGTAACAATTTTAAATCTCAAAATAACCCTTATAGTAATAATTATAATCTAGGTTGGAGGAACCACCCCAATTTTTCATGAGGTGGTCAAGGAAATCAGAGACAACCACCCCCTCTAAACTTTCAACAACAGCCCTACCCACAGGAGAAGAAGCCGAACCTTGAGGAGATGCTGAGAAAATTCATAGCGGTGTCAGAAACACGTTTGCAAAACACCAAAACAACACTTAAAAATCAACAAGCATCGATTCAAGGGATCAAGAACCAATTAGGGCAACTCGCTAAGCTGATCTCAGAACAACCACAAGGCAACTTGCCAAGCAATACTAAAGCTAACCCAAAGGAGCAACTTCAAGGCATAACAGTTTAGGATAGTGTAGGGTTAGATGAGCCCAAGGTAAGCCAAGAGGATTTGGTAGAAAAAGGTAAGGTCGAGATAAGTCACGAGAAGCCAAAACTGATAATTAAACAGTACCAGCCTCATATACCATATCCCAATGTGATGAAGAAGGACAACACAGATGAACAATTCGGTAAATTCCTTAAACTCCTAAAGAAATTACATATTAACTTACCGTTTCTTGAAGCTCTTTCGCAGATGCCAGATTCAAGGAAATTTTTAAAAGAGCTTTTGACAAACAAGCGGAAGTTAGACGAGGAGTCGCATGTGGAACTAAACGCAATGTGCTCAGCAATGTTGCAAAATAAACTACCACAAAAATTAAAAGATCCAGGGAATTTTACAATTCCATGCTTAATTGGTAGTTTATCTGTTGATAATGCTTTAGCTGATTTAGGGGCAAGCATCAATGTTATGCCTTATAAATTGTTTAAACAACTAGGTCTAGGGAAACCCAAACAAACTAGGATGAGCATTCAATTAGCTGATAAAACTATTAGAATTCCTAGGGGTATAATTGAAGATGTTCTTGTGAAAATTGATAAATTCGTATTCCCAGTAGACTTTGTCGTTTTAGACATGGATGAGGACAATAGTATCCCCTTAATTTTAGGAAGGCCCTTTTTAGCAACTGCAAGGACTAAAATTGATGTCAGTGCAGGAGAACTCATGCCTTGTGTAAGTGACGAATCAATCAGTCTCCAAGCTCTTGACTCAGCTAGGACATCGAGTAATCAAGGTGAAACCATAAATTCTATTAATAACCATTCGATTAAACATTCTTTTCAGGAAGCACCACGGAACAACACAACTGAGCCAAATCCTATACCTCATGCCAACAAGGAAATGACTCATGAGGAACGACGGCTTCAGATCAATGAACTAGATGAGTGGAAGACACGCTTCAGGGAGAAATTAGGAATACACAAAGCAGAACCAATGCCATTCCATGGGATAGACAAATTTAAGATCAAAGATCAGGTATTGTTAGATAAGACAGACCCTCAAATATCTCCTCTTGACCCTAATACAAATGAAGAAATCTCTAGTAGGGTACTCAAGGTTTTCTCATACGGAACAGTCGAGGTAAGTAATCCTATATTCGACACTTTTAAAGCAAATGCTTCTCGACTTGAACTATATACTGATAATAGGACTGATAGCATGAGAAAGGACTTTCAACTCCTCAAACCACCATGATTATGTGAATGAGAGGTAAGTCTAGCTTAAGACTATAAACGAGCGCTTCTCGAGAGGTAACCCGAGCACTAATTTCACGTTTTTATTTTTTCTTTTACTTTTCCTTTTTAGCACCTAACTATAAACTAACCAAGTGCAGATTTCCATACCATACGACCTTGCACACGGCTGTAGCTGTGGCCGTGTGGATACTACAAATGTACGTACTGACGTGGCAGAGATAGTACGAAATAGGACGAAAAATATCTTCAAGCCACGGGCTCCAACCAAACACCACGGTCGTGCGATGCGGCTGTGGCCGACTTTTATCAACACAAGAGTGACAACCTACACATGGGCGTGGGAGAAACGAACAACTACAACACGGCTATGCAATATGGTCGTGTGACTCAACACGCCCACGGTACATGGGCGTGGGGATGCACCAGACCTGAATTTCTATTTAAAACCACCCCTCTTCCATTCTCACCTACTCCCCATTCTTCTTCTTCCACACTTCTTACATTCCCCTTTTTTTTCATTCTCATTTTTTTCATTCCCCCTAACTTTAGATCTAACCATATCCATGTCGAAGAAGTGGAAGGATCCTAGCACAGTCTCCCTCTACGAGACTGATATACATAAGTTCATGTCGGCCGCTTCATTAACTCGACGGGAAAATGACCTTTGAGTCCATTTAACTTTTCTTTTTATTTTCCCTTCTCTTTTATTTTGCTTTTCTTTAGTTTTCTTTTACTTAGTTTAATCAATTTTCTTTTGTTTTCTTTGATTTAGGTTCTAAAGGCTGCTTGGGAATCACACACCACGGCCTTAGAAATCACACCTACCTCGCTAACCATCTAACAATAAAGACTCTTCAGTCCATTAATCCCTTCTTTTAATTTTATTTTAATTTCTATTTTCTTTCTCTTTATCTTTCTTGTCTTTAAATATATATTTAGTATATTTTGAATTATTATTAGTATTTCCTGGCTAATTCTTCACGAGCTTCCCAGTTTCTTCATCTACCGTAGAGATTGTTGGCGGGCACCACACCACGACACTCCCAACTCAAGGAAGCCATCCAAATTCAGGAAGTTTCACCTCTCCCTATCTCTTAAATTTCATATATATCTTTTTACATTGAGGGCAATGTACATTTTAAGTGTGGGGGGTGAATATTTATTTCGAGAAAGTGCTTAACTTTCTGTATTATTCTCAAATCCCTGAATTATACCCTGAATTATGCCTTGTTCTTAAGTAATTTTCTCATATTATGATTAGAATGAATTTCTTTTGATCCATGATTTTCTTTGATATGTTTCGGATTAAGTCATTGATAATTGTGCAGTGATGATTTAAACTTTAGGAGACTAGAGAATCAAGCATGATGAGTCTATTTTCAAAAATTAAAATTTTGTTAGGTTGTCTTCCTGAATCTAATTATTACCTTGAAGTTTGAAATTTACAAGGTTGATATCAAAAACCCATAATTTTTGTGAGATTTTGAGCCTTTTAGAGCATAAATCCATTCGTGCTCACTTTTTTATTATAAGTGTGTCAATATTGATTTGTTATTCTAGAACTTGCTTCGATTATACATGTCAAGACCACATTATTGATTTGATATACAGAGATGATAAAGGCATTTAGGATTTAACCCACTTACTCCACTAAAAGCTTACTCTCTGATCATCGAGATCAGAGCTTTAAAATTTATAATGAGAATGATCGAACCTGGAAACAAACTTTGATAATGATTTTAAGGCAAGCGCACCTATCGAACAGTAGTGTAGTTTAGGCATGACCAAAATATCGAATCCCAAAGGAACCAAAAGTACTAATACTAACTCTCTTTCTATTATTTAGCCTAAGAATTAAGTGAATGTTTATCTAATCTAAATTTAACTATCAACTAAACTAAAGACGCAAAGACAAAAAGAATGAATTTGGGAAAAATAACTTGGAAGAAAAACCAATTGATTAAGACGACACCCAAGGAAGAATCCACCTAGACTTCACTTATTATCTAACTCTGAACTAGACGATTTATTAATTTGACTTGATTCGTAAGATTCCCTAATGTATATTAAACCTTCTCTCGAAGCGAATAACGTCTAACCCTAGGTTGATTAATTGAAATCTCTTTCTAATTAAAACCCCTAGAATCGCATTAACTCGATCTATGGACTCCCATATTAGGTTTCACCCTAATCCGGCAAAATCTCGTCACCCTATCTCTAGGCGTGCGATCAACTCTGCTTAATTATGCTAGATATACTCTTAAGCAGGGACTTTTGCTCCACCACCGAAGCACATCATACTTGAATCAATATCTCGGAAATATTAACACAAGAATTAAGCACACATAATTAAGAACAAATCAAGTATTTATCATATAGTTCAGAAAACAATAACAAGATTCGTCTTAGGTTTCATCCCCTTCAGGTATCTGAAGGGTTTAGTTCATAATAATAAAAGAATACATCTCAAAAGAAAAGATAAAACAAAACATAAGAAATCCTTAAAACCCCCTGAAGGAATTGAAGGAGAGATCCTCCGTCTTAAGTATAATTCTAGCTTCTTGAGATGGATCAACTGGCTATCTTCGAGTGATCTCCACAAATCTGACCGTTTTGGCTCGGCTCCTTGGCCTAGCTAACCGCCTCCTTTCAGGTTATACTTAGGGGGTTTATATAGGCTTTCGAAATATGTTTCTTCGCCCCTAAGTATCCAAATCCGAATGAAATTGCTCTTTCCTGCGACAAGGACACAGCCATGGCACACTCCCGTGTAAGTCGTGGCCAGGCCGTGTTCAATCCTTTTGAATAAGGCAGGGTCATGTAAATAGGGAGACGGTCGTGTTCTAGTAGGACGGGAGGCACGGCCGTGTGGTCTTAGACCCAGACTGTGTGGATTTCTTGATATGGCCCATTTACTCTATTTTGGGCTCATTTTCCGTTCTTTTCATCCTCGAGTGCTTTCTTGGGTATAAAACATGAAAACAAAGGATTAAGAGCACCTTTTTACATAAATCGAGGCTTAATTCATCCAAAAGCATACTAAATGTGGACTTAAAATATGTTACTTTTACGATTTATCACCCTCAAAGTGAACCCCTTTGATCCTAACAACCCTTTTTATTGACTCACCCACTAATATCACCCCAAAACCCATCTTGTATTTGTTACCACCATTCCTCGACTCCCTTTTTGTCGAGATTTGATTTTGAGCAGTTGCCTAACTATGTTCTATTTTTCAGTTGTTAAAGCTCTTTCTTATTATTATACTTGATTTGTTCTTTAAAAAAAATCAAAGTATACTCATTATTAGTTATATGATTATTGAGCTTATACGTTTAAATTCCACATCTTGAAGAAAAAACTCGTATTGTTAATATTACAAGTTTTTTATTGATGTAATTATTTAGGATTAGTTCATTTTTCTAGTTAGATAAATTGTCAATTCAATCTCGATTCTAACCTTCTAATTCAGCCTTTATCCACATCGTTAACCCAAGCCCCATTACAACCCTTTTTAAAGACCTTTTGATTTGTGTATCATCTCATTTTACAGTGGTGGAGATCTGATTTTCAGGCAAGCCTATGGGATTAACTTTTCATGTTCGACTTTTGAGTGCTTAATTTTGAACCTTAAACACTTTGAGTGATTTGAATGAATCTTTAGTGAGGATGTCAACTCTTGTCGATTTTGAGTTAAAGGTGATTATTTAGGTAAGGGGAATGTAACACCCCCAAACCCGGCCCATGCGTTTCGACCAGATCTGGTATGCTACGAGTTGTACATTAAAAACTTTCGCCTTGTTGGTTTTGGAAGTCGTAAGTTAATTAGACATTATTTGAATAAATAAATGAAATTTTAAAAATAAAATCCTTTGTATTATTATTATTAAGTACAAATAAGCCTTGTCATAAATTCATAAGTTGCTGAACATTGAAAACTACTTAGTTGAATAAAAACTAGGGGGCCTTATTACATAAATATTCTCAAAATAAAATGAAATAGAACTTAAAGAAAACCGAAATAATTTGTAGACATAAAAACTTGATGGCCCCTCGAGTCCGTCTCGGCTCCCATGTCCACGATCTACTGTTCATCTGGAAGAGTAAAGAAAAAGGAAAGCGTGAGTGACCAAGACTCAGTGTATAAATCTCAAAACACACAACGACCTGAGCCCACAAACACATTATGGGCCCTGGCCCATACATAAAGGCAACAATCATGATTATATATCAAATAATAAATGATTACTACCCAACCCATCCTAGGTTTCCATCCTCTACACACCAACCCGTACCAACCATCACACCTTGGGGATTTCTACAATCAACCCTCTATCCGCTACACACCATAACGATAGCCGTACTGCCTATTCCTGTTATTCGGGAGTCATTAAACGTGGCATAGCCACCGATCACTATGTGACCTAACATTTACATTTGTGGGATTTCTACCACCGATCACCAAGTGACCTATGCACTTCCCCTTCAATATCATAATCCCACCCCATGCATACACACATAAAGAAAACATCATGCAGGCTTACATATATTTCGATACACATAGGGAGTTCTATGTTTACGTACCTGTCATCCTTGCCTAACCCTTTTGGGGTTCCATTCGACTGTCTATACAGCCTCTTTCCGGCTTTTTAGCCCATAACAAATATATAGACATACATACAGGATTAATAGTGTGTTAGAGATCTACACACCTGATTACCGATAAAACGATGCTTTCTATGTCGACGCTATCCGTAGTCGACACAACTACTATCTGCCTGAGGTGTTGTTTAGAAGCTGGTCCACAACCTAGTGGCCAATCTCGAACGGCAGATACCGCTCGTTTCTTAAACTTAGGGATTCTCTCCTTTGCCTGATCCACATTTAATTCCATCATAAGTCCTTGTTAGAACTACAACATCTAATCGTTAATCCTCATCATAAAGTTAAGATCTTGTGTACTATGAACGAATCTAGTAAAAATCTAGGGAAAATCTCCTTACCTTAAAATCCCGAAATTGGAGACTAGCGATTTTCGGCTTTTAGATCTAGACGACCAAGTTTCCTTCAAATCCCGGAATGCCGCCCAACATATAACCATTAAACTATTAGCGTTTCGTCTTTTGCCTTTCAAAAACTGAAATAGAACATAAGAAATTAACAGAAGTCGACACTTACCTTAACACAGGGAATTCGACTAGCATTGGAGAGGTGATTCGATAAGGCCAAAGAAGAAGATTTAAATGCCGGAAGAATAGAACTAACTCACAAATGGGATAAATAGAGAAAAACTATGGAGATTTCAGCTTTTTAGAGAAATCGGCACAAGAGGAAAAGAATGGAAAAGAGAGTGAAATGAGAGGTTTCGGCTTTTGAAGAAATTAAAGAAAGAAATTGTAGAGGAAGAGGCTAAGAATTTCGGCACAAAGAGTGAAGAGAAAATTAGGGTTTAAATGCCAGAATCAAGGAGCTATCCTCCCTATTTATAGAAATTTCGGCAGCTACTGCTTAAAACCGAAAACGCCCTTCTTGATAATTAAACTTTAAGCTAATAAAAAGGGAAAATTCGGCACCCCTTTTCCATGAAGTAGCCGAATTCTTCACTCCTCTAGGTGATGGAATTTTGGCCATCACCTAGCCTTGCAGATAGCTCCTATCTTTTCTCCTTTTTATCTTCTATATTATTAATTATAAAATCCATATAAATCCTCCTATTTTTGAGCCTTGTTGCCATCCACTTCACCTAACCCTAATGCTGAATTTAGCTAACTTAAATTAAAAGATTTGGGCTCCATGAAACTTAAATTTTGGGCCCCTTACACCCTTGTTGTGGCGTCACCCCTTGCTCCCTTTTAAGTGCCGAAAATGGCCCAAAAACATGGGCTCCTTGCGGCCAAAACTTGGGCCCCTTTAACTGTTAGTGACGCCACCTTCTAACTCCCTTGCAGCGCCACCTATTGTTGGGCCACAAGCCCACGTTGGTATTTTAAACACAATTACCACCTTTTAAACTCTATAATGCCCAATCAGATAATTTAACCAAGGCCTTTGCCTAGTCTTGAGCCCAATTTGGACCCCTATCACTTAAATTAGCATATTAAACATATCCTTACACTAAACGCATAGACCCATTAATTCAGGGTGTTACAGGGAAACACCTATGTTTTTATGATACAAAAACTATGACTTTGATTATTTGAATCTTTAAGACCCTTTACTTAAATTATCAATGTATGAATTATCTTTGAATTATGATGGAACACTATGGATGAATATTATGAATCAAGGAAGTTCATTTTTAATTGTGAGTTGAGAATTTTGCTTGAGGACAAGCAAATGCTTAAGTGTAGGGTATTTGATAAACCGTAATATATTCATATTTTAATCCCACATTTAGCATACTTTTGGATGATTTATTTCCTGAATTGTGGAATTTGGTGCTCTTAGTCCTTTAATTTCATGTTTTATACTTAGGAGAGCACCGGAGGATGAAAAGAACGAGAAACGGGCTAAATGGGCCAAATTACAAAATCGACACGGCCTAGGCCCAAGACCACACGACTGTGCCTCCTTAACAGACACGACCACGACCTAGATGCGATTCACACGAGCGTGTGCCATGGGCATGTCCCTGCCGTGACAAAGAGGAATTTCATTCGGATTAGGGTACTTAGAACCAAAGAAAGCCATTCCAAAAGCCTTTATAAACACCCTAGAGGCCAACCTTCTGGCGGCGTCCAGTTAGGCCGAAGAGCCAAGCTAGAGAGGCTAGAATTGTGTGATTTACTCAAAGAAAACCAGTTGATTCATCTCAAGAAGCCAGAATCATACTCAAGACGGAGGATCTTCCCTTCAAATTCCTTCAGGGGTTTTAGGGTTTTTCTTATGTTTTGTTTCATATTTTCTTCTGAGATGTATTCTTTTATAATTATGAACTAAACCCCTCAAATAACTGAGGGGGATGAAACCTAAGACGGATCTTGTTATTGTTTTCTGAACTATATGATAAATACTTGATTTGTTCTTAATTATGTGTTCTTAATTCTTGCATTGATATTTCAAGATATTGATTCAAGTATTGATTTGCTTAGGCAGAGGAGGAATAAACCCTATCTAAGAGTAGATCTAGCATAATTAAGCGGAGTTGATCGCAACCCTAGAGATAGGATAACGAAAATCTGCCGGATTAAGGTCAAACCTAATATGGGAGTCCATGATCGAGTTAATACAATTCTAGGGGTTTTAATTAGAAAGAGATTTCAATTAATCAACCTAGGGTTAGATGTTAGTAGCCTCGAAAGAGGTATTAATATAAATTAGGGAATCCTACGGATCACGTCAAGTGAATAAATCGTCTGGTTCAGAGTTAAATAACAAGTGAAGTCTAGGTGGATTCTTCCTCGGGTATTGTCTTAATCATTTGGTTTTTCCCACAAGTATTTCCCTAATTCATTCTCTTTGTCTTAGCATCTTTAGCTTAATAGTTAGTTAATTTTAGATTAAATAAACAATTCACTTTTATTTTAGGCTAAATAATAAAAATAAAGTTAATATTAGTGCTTTTGGTTCCTTTGGGTTCGACAATCTGGTCTTGCCACTAAACTATACTACTGTTCGATAGGTGCACTTGCCTCAATCGTTGTCACAATTAGTTTCTGGGCTCGATCATTCTTTATATAAATTTTAAGACTCTGACACACAATCAACCCACAAAATTTTAATGAAAGATGAATATAAGCCGTGTGTGCAAGCTCAAACACGACTAAATCCCAACATGAAAGAAGTTGTTAAAGTTGAGGTAATTAAACTTCTAGATGCCAGAGTTATTTATCCTATTTCTCACAGTACTTGGGTGTGTCCTGTGCAGGTTGTTCCAAAGAAGGGAGGCATGACTGTTGTAGCCAACGAGAAGAATGAATTGATTCCAACAAGAACAGTCACAAGTTGGAGAGTTTGCATTGACTATAGGAAGCTGAACGATACCACGAGAAAAGATCACTTTCCCTTACCATTCATTGATCAAATGTTAGAAAGATTATCTGGGCATATGTATTATTGCTTCCTAGATGGACTCTCTGGCTACTTCCAAATCTCGATAGCTCCTAAGGATAAAGAAAAGACGACATTTACATGTCCATATGGTACGTTTGCTTATCATAGAATGCCTTTTGGATTATGTAATGCTCTTGCTACTTTTCAGCGCTGCATGCTAGCCATCTTTGATGAACTTGTGGAAGATATTATGGAGGTATTTATGGACGACTTCTCGGCATTCGATAATTCTTTCCACCTTTGCCTTAAAAATTTAAAACAAGTTCTAATGAGATGTGAGGAGAAGAACCTTGTGCTTAATTGGGAAAAGTGTCACTTCATGGTTCGAGAAGGGATTGTGTTAGGTCATAAAATTTATGGTAAAGGGATTAAGATTGATAAAGCAAAAATTGAGACCATAGAAAAATTACCTCCCCCTAGTTCAATTAAGGCTATTAGAAGTTTTTTAGGACATGCTGGATTTTACAGAAGATTTATTAAAGACTTTTCTAAAATAGCTAAACCTTTAACAAAACTACTAGAAAAAGACGTACCTTTCAATTCTGATCAGGAATGTTTAGAAGCATTTAATACACTCAAAGATAAATTAATCAATGCTTCAATTATAATTGCACCTGATTGGAATTTGCCCTTTGAACTAATGTGTGATGCGAGTGATTTTGCAGTAGGTTCAGTTCTTGGACAGCAAAGAGACAAACATTTTCAACCGATTTATTATGCTAGCAAGACATTGACGACCGCACAAGAAAATTACATTACCACGAAAATAGAATTGCTAGCTGTGGTTTTTGTATTCGATAAATTTAGATAATATCTGATATTATCTAAAGTTGTCATTTACACTGACCATTCAACTCTTCGTTATCCCCTAACTAAATCTGATGCAAAACCTCGACTCATAAGATGGATTCTACTTTTGCAGGAATATGATTTGGAAATTCAGGACAAGAAAGGAGCTGAAAACCTTGCGGCAGACTCCCTTTCTAGGCTTGAGAATCCACATCTCAAAAAGCTCGATGAGAGTGAGATAAATGACTTGTTTCTTGAGGAGAAAATCTTGGCTATATCCGACTCCGAGGTACCTTGGTTTGCGGATATTATGAATTACTTAACTGCTAAAGTCCTACCAAAAGGGTTGACACATCATCAAAAGAAGCGATTCTTTGCTAATGTGAAAAATTATTTTTGGGAGGATCCTTTTCTTTTTCGTATATGTACAGATCAAGTAATTCGAAGATGTGTTACAAAGTCAGAGGCAAGCAAAATCCTAGAACATTGCCATTCAGGACCCACAAGAGGACATTACAGTGGGACTAGGATAGCACATAAAACACTCGAATCAGGTTTTTATTGGCCCACACTGTTCAAGGACGCTAATAGGTATGTTACTTCGTGTGGTAGATGCCAGAGAATAGGTAATATCTCTAAACATGATGAAATGCCTCAAACATATATGCTATCATGTGAAATATTTGATGTATGGTGCATTGATTTTATGGGTCCATTCCCTAGCTCATTTGGAAATAAATACATCTTAGTAGCTATTGATAATATGTCAAAATAGGTGGAAGCACAAGCTGTACCTACTAATGATGCTAGAGTGGTAGCAAGATTTCTTAAGAAGCTCTTCTCTCGATTCGGAACACCTAGAGCAATCATTAGTGATAGGAGTACTCATTTTTGTAATGCTCAATTTGATAAAGTCCTAAAGAAATATGGAGTGTACTACAGAACAGCTACCCCTTATCACCCTCAAACTAGTGGACAAGTTGAAGTAGCAAACCGAGAGCTTAAGCGTATCCTAGGAAAAATCGTAGAATCAAATAGGAAAGATTGGGCAATAAAAGTAGACGACGCTTTATGGGCCTATAGAACAACTTTTAAAACTCCAATAAGAACATCTCCGTACAGACTTGTTTATGGGAAAAGCTGTAATTGACCATTTGAATTAGAGCACAAAGCAGTTTGGGCTATAAAATTCCTAAACTATGATCTTAAACTTGCAGGTGAGAAAAGATTGATGTAGTTGAACAAGCTAGATGAGTGGCGAGCAAATGCTTATGAGAACTCTCGATTATACAAAGAAGCGACAAAGCGACGCCATGATGCTCGTTTGAAGCAACTTAAGAAATTTGCACTCAGAGTTCTTGTTTTGCTATACAATTCAAAGCTCAAATTGTTCCCTAGAAAGCTGAATCAAGATGGTCAGGTCCATTCGTAATCCAAACCGTCTTTCCTTACGACACAATAGAAGTAACTCACCTGACTTATGGCACATTCAAGGTAAACGGTCAACGACTTAAACTTTATAATGGTGAGGATTTTAGAGATAATAGAGAGGAGCTTCATCTCCGTGTACCTTCGTAAATGATGAACACAAGGTAAGTCTAGCTTAAGACTTTAAACAAGTGCTTCTCGGGAGGCAACCCAAGCACTAACACTACTAATTAGTTTATTTTTATCTATTATTCGTATTTAGAATGCAAGTTTTTTAACTCACACGGCCTAGACACACGAGCGTGTCTCTGGCCGTGTGGACCCCATGGCCCAAACATCCAGGTGTGTTTTCCACCGTGTAAACTCCCATGACTTAGTTTCAAAACTTTAAGAAAATTGACAGTGACCCACACGGCCTAGACACATGGGTGTGTTCTTGGCCGTGTGCAAACAGGACTTAAATTTTTTCTAAAAATGACAGAGGCACAGTCTATGATTAATACCCACGGCCAGGACACACGGGTGTGTCTAAGGCCGTGTGAACCCTAGAGCTAAACCTCCCTAGTTAAAAACAAGTCAGGAAGCAACACGGGAAAAACACACGGCCGTGTAAGCCCACGGGTATGGGAGATATCACATGGGCGTCGGAGAAGCGAATGTGATTACACATGGCCGTGAGGCACGGTTGTGTGAACAACACGGCCTAGACACACGGGCGTGTCCGAGGCCGTGTGAAAACTGGGTTTAAAGTTCTATCGCACAAGGGCTATAAGAAAGACCACACGGACGTGTGACACGACCGTGTGGCCCAACACGGGCTTCACACGACTGCGCACGACTGCACCCCTTTTTAACCCCCAAACCCTAATTTTTATCCCTATTTTTATCTTCTTCTTTAAGCTCTTACCCTAGCCACCGACTACCCAACACCCACCCCCATCACCGGCCACACCACCCCACCCATCTTCGTCGCCCCCACAACCTTCCCCTCCTTTTTCTTTTCCCTTTCTTCTTCCCTTGCGTGACCACCCACCCCTCACTTCTCCTTTCCTTCCATTTTTCCCTTTTCGCAGCTCCACAAACCCGCCACCACCGACCTCCTCGTGCTCAACGCCTGCACTAGAACCGCTGGCTACACCACCTCGCACCGCTTGCACCAGACAACCCATAAGCCAACCCAATCCCATCCCCCCTCACCACCGTTCTTCTCCTCCATCAACATTGTTGGTTAATTTTTTTATTTTTTTATTTAGTTATTTATTCTTATTATTATTTTCTTAAATTATTTATTTATTTTTAGTATCTTGCTATTTCTATATTGACTAGTTTTCCTATTATTTTTATTAGCTAGTTAATTTTTCTTTTCTAAATATATTTGTTATTTACTTTTACTCTTTAGCAACTCATTTACTTTTACTTATTGTTAATATTGCTATTTTAGTCATTTTTCTAACCATTATTCTGATGTATTCTTAGTTTATTATTTTGATTTCTTTGCTCACTAGTTCTTACTTTATTAGGTTGAATGATGTGTTCTTAGTTCTTAGCAATAGGATTATTTATTTATTTATTTCTGCTTTTTATTACTCTTACTTTTAGAATACCATGATTCTTTATTGTTTTAGCAGTAATTTGCTATTTCGGACTAATAGGATCTTACATCCTTGACTTTGGTGATGCCTACTTTATCTATTTATCAAATCCTTTACTTTTTTAGGTACACCATGACAAATACTCATAGTAAATACAAAGTCGCCATTCCCGCTTCAAAGAAGCGGAAGGGTCCTGGCGCGACCTCTTCGAGCACATCTTCCGAGGATCGCCATCCCTATTTACGATTCCCAGTGGGACACCATGAGGATCTATTTCAGCTACTTAGTGCACAACCACTCGGCGTAGGCTGATGCATAGATTGGGCTGGGCTGCTTTGGAGAAGGTCCACCTTGCTGACCCCGTTCAGACCCTTCTGACTACAGCTCCATGGGACCGTTTCTTTGATATCATCGAGCCCACATTCATGGTGCCCACTTTGGAAATTTGCCCGACATTCCAGCTACAGACAGTTATGTCGACGCATGATGAGCCAGGTACCGTTACATTCTGACTTGGCGGCTTAGTGCACCAATTGAATGTTCTAGAGTTCGGAGTTGCCTTGGGGCTTTATACGGAGGAGTTTATGGGTGCCGAAAACTTCCCTCACCTTCACCACCACATTCATTACCCACTGTCTTCCTGTTTGGCAGACCTTTTTACCATTACGAGCCACGATGATTCGAGTCGCTCGAAGGTGACGTCTCTCTCTTCGACTCTACGTTACCTTCATGCAATATTAGCTCACACCTTGACAGGTCAGTGAGAGAGCACCGGCATCGTCAATACTCATGACGCTTATTTCTTATGGATCATGGCACATAGGCATGTATTTGACTTGGCATACTTCATTGCCCTCGCTTTTCGCCATCATACCGAACGCCACAAGAATGGCCCTATCTGCTTAGGTCCTTATGTGACTCGTCTCGCTCAAAACTTCGGCCTTTTAGACACACTGGTGTAATCCTCGTCACTCACATTAGTCTGCCGGATGTCCTCGCAAGGCCTATCAACTATGATCCACATGAGGATGATAGAGCGTCGTCGTGGATTGGACCCTCCTCAGTACCAATTATCTCGTTCTGATGCTCAGGATGAACCTGAGGACATAACTGATGATGTTCCTCCTTCTTACGAGGACCAACCTCATCCTCCACCTCCGATTCACCGACCTCCTCCCTCTTCTGCTACCACTTTGATAGATATATCCAAGCTCCCCACTAGCTTCGAGTAGCAGTGCTTTCAGCGGTTCGACAGTCTTTAGGCTACATTGCAGCAGATATGCCACCATCTCCATATTTCATCATCGGTGCCGACAACTCATGGCGCGTCAGACGATGAGAACCTTTGAGTCCATTTATTTTATTTTATTTTTATTTTTATCTTTATCTTTATCTTTATCTTTATCTTTATTTTTATTTTTATTTTTAGTCTATTTACTTTTATGTTTCTTATCAAGACTCGTCTTTTATCTTTTGAACTTTATTTTAGTTTTTATGCTTGTTCCTAATCGAGTAATCCTTTAATCTTCTTCCACAATTGTGTTTATTTTCTTATCAGTTGCTCAGAATCATGCTTTACATTTAGCTTTGTCTACCATTCCATTGCTCACTATTCTGGGAATTTCATCCATTATTCAGGGCAGTTTCAGTTTTCTCCTTTTCTTATGATATTTTGTTTATACTGTGATTATATTTGTTTGTACATTAAGGACAATGTACATCTTAAATGTGGAGAGGTTATTTATATGATTATTTGAAAAATCCCTGAATTTTGTCTTGTGATCAAGTAATTTTCTCATACTACTATTAGAATGAATCTCTATTGATTTGTGATTATCATTGATGTGTTTTAGATTAAATTCATAGGAAATTGTGTATTGATTATTTAAACTTTAAGACATTAGAGAATCAAGCATGATAAGTCTATTTTCAGAATTAAAAATTTGTTAGGATGTTTCCCTACATTTAAATATTACCTTGAAATTTGAAATTTGCAAGATTGACATCAAAAACTGTAATCTTTGTGAGATTTTGAGCCTTTAGAGCATATATTTTTCTTGTTCACTTTATTATTGGTTATGAGTGTGTCAATATTGATTTGTTATTCTAGAACTTGCTTCGATTACGCATGTCGAGACCACACATTTGATTTGATATACTGAGATGATTAAGGCAATTAGGTTTTAACCCACTTATCCCATTAAAAGCCTACCTTCATTCATTAACCCTTAGTGAACCCCTTTGAGCCTAATAAACTGTTCTTGATTCACCCATTAATATTAACCCATAACTCATTTTTGATTCATTGTTCCCATTTTATTGACTACCTTTTTGTCGAGATTTGATTTGGTTAAGTTGCCTAACTATGTTCTTTTGTTTCAGTTGTCTAATTCTCTCTTATTATTCTTAAAAAAAAAAAAGTGGAAGTATATATGTTCATTTATGTTGATTATTACTAGTTCTTTAAGTTTGAGCTTAAGTAATTAATTTTATTTTCTGAGAAGAAGCTCGTGATTTTCTTTTATAATTTTGATTGACTTACTTTTTCAATATTAGTTTATTTTTTCTAGTGGATAATTTATCAATTCAATCTCGATTCTAACCTTCTTTTTCAGCCTTTATCCACACCTTTAACCTAAGCCCCATTACAACTCTTTAAAGACCTTTTGATTTGTGTATCATTTCATTTTATAGTTGGAGATTTGATTTTCATGCAAGCCTATGGTAATAACTTTTCATATTTGACTTTTGAGTGCTTAATTTTTGAACCTTAAACACTTTGAGTGCTTTGAGTGAATCTTTAGTGAGGATGTCAAATCTTGTCAATTTTAAACTAAAGGTAATTATTTAGATAAGGGGAAATATCTATGTTTTCATGCTTTAAAAAAGGTGTGACTAGGATTGTTTGAATCTTTAGTGCTCTTTTAGCTGAATTCTCAATGTGTGATTATTCGTGGATTATGATAAAACATTATAGATGAGAGTTATGAATTGAGAAAGTTTAATTTTAATTGTGAATTGAGGATTTTGCTTGAGGACAAGCAAACGCTTAAATGTGGGGATATTTGATAAATCATAAAAGTAACACATTTTAATCTCATGCTTAGCATGTTTTTGGATGCTTTATTATATAATTTTGTGAATATGATGCTCCTAAACCTTTAATTTCATGTTACTATAATCAGGTGAGCATAGGGGAGCGAAAAGAAGTGAAAAACTAGCCAAAATCGAGACTTAAAGAGCTGATTTCAATATCACACACGGGATGACCACACACCCGTGTGCCATCCCCTGGAAATCTTGAACCATATCAACATCGCACATGGACTGGGTACCTTAACAGGGGCCTCTCACACTACCATGGGAGACACACGAGCTAGCCACACACTCGTATTCTAGCCCGTGTCGACATCTAACCATATTAGTACTGCACACGGCTTGGGCATTCATACACGGGCTGATCACACGCCCGTGTCCCTATCGCACCCTGTTCCGTTTTCACGCGGAAAAAGACAAATTTTAGGTATTTTGAGCATTCCAAAGTCTATAAAAACACACTAGAAGAAGACCTAGGGAGAGACACACAGAGTAGAACAAAGAAATTACTTGAAGGAAGCCGTCAGAATCGTCTCAGAAGCAGATTCACTTCAAGATTGAGGATCTCCATCAAATCTCGTTAGAAGTTTTTGGGTTCTTTATATCTTGTGGTTTTCTTTATTTTGAGATGTTTTCCTCTTACATTATGAACTAAATTCCCTAAATACCTAGGGAGGATGAAACCTATGATGAATCTTATTATTGAATTATCTGAACTACATGATAAATACTTGTTCTTGTTCTTAATTATGTGTTCTTAACCCTTGCTTTAATATTTTCAGGATATTAATCCAAGTTTGATGTGCTTAATCAATGGAGCAAAAGTCCCTGCTTAAGAGTAGATCTAGCATAATTATGCGGGGTTGATTGCAATCCTAAAAATAGGATGACATAAATCTTCCGGATTAGATTCAAATCTAATAAGGGAATCCATAGATCGATTTAATACGATGATAGGGGTTTAAATTAGAAAGAGATCTCAATTAATCAACCTAAAGTCAGTTGTTCTTAGTCTCGAAAGAGATATTAACATAATTTAGGGATTTCTACGGATCGAGGCAAGTGAATAAATCGTGTAATTCAGAATCATAATAATAAGTGAAATCTAGGTGGATTTCTCCTTCGGTATTGTCTCGCTCATTTATTTTCTTCTAATATTTTCCCATTTTTATCTCTGTCGCTCTCATAGTTAATTAGTTAGTTAAATTTTAGATTAAAAACACCCCTTTAATTATTAGGCTAAATAATAAAAAGATAATAATTACTAGTACTTTTAGTCCTCGTGGATACGATATTCTAGACTCACCATAGCTATATTACTGTTCGATAGGCGCGCTTGCCTTTGTCATATTTTAATTAGTTTGTGAACCTTTAGTCCTTTTCAAAGAGCACACTCCTGCGAGCCTCATTTCTCACAGCAGGATTACCAGTCCAGGCTAAATCCCCTATAAGAGAGCACACTCCCGCGAACCTCATTTCTTACTGTAACATCCCGAATTTGGGCCTAGTAGGATTGAGCCCAATGGGCCTTGAGCGTAGTAGAGTTTAAAATTTTTGGAGAACAAGAGATCGGCTTTAGTACAAGTTGGACCTATTGGATAAGTGATTTTGGAATGTTAGAGGGCTTCTATGAAGTCCCGATATCAAACATTGGCTTTAGGGAAATTTTGGTTTTCTTTTTAAATGGACTTTATAATTTGGATATAGATTTAAAATTAGTTGTGCATGGTTTAAGATACAAATGGGCTTGTGGCCCAGTGGCAAAGTGGTGCCACTTAAAGAGCAGGGAAGTGGCGTCAACTGAGGAGGCCTAAATTCAAGTTGCATGAAGCCCAATTATTTTAATTAAAATTTTTGCATTAGGGTTTTATTCTCCCATTCTCTTCTTTATTTTCGGCATTTAGGGTTTTCATCTTCTCTCTTTTCCTCCTTTTCTGAATAAAAGCAAAATCCATAAGCCTATTCTCTCATCTTCACTTTTAAGCAAAAGCCGAAACTCTTGATTTTAATTCTCTTCTCCATTCTTTTTCTATAAGCCAAATATTCATTGTTCTTTGCTTTTTCTCTTTTTCCGATCTCTTCACTAAAAGCCGAATCTCCATAGATTTCTTTGAATCATCTTCTCTTTTTGATCTTCTCAAAAGCCGAAATCTACTAGGAGTTGTCGGATTCTATGTAAAGGTAGGTGCCAATTTCTTCTGATCTATTCTTTTCTCTTTCGTTTTTTAGAAGATAAAGCCGAAAGGCTAATGGATTGTTGGTTTTTTATGTTTACGTGTTGGGCGACATTCGGGAATTGAAGTAGATCGCTTAGATCTAAAAGCCGAAACCGCTAGTCTCTGAACCTTATATATCTCTTTTCGGGATTTCAAGGTAAGGGGTTCTCTTTAGATTCTCTTTAGATTCGCTATCGTAATTGTGATCTTAACCATATGTTATGATAAGGTCTTTTAATGGAATCAAATAATCAGGCGAAGGAGGGGATTGGATCTGTAAAACCAATCCCTAAGTTTAAGAAACGAGCGGTGTCAGAAGTACGGGATTGGCCACCGGGTTGTGGACTGGCTTCAGAACAAAATCTTAGGCAGTTAGCAGTCGTATCGGCTTCTGATAGTGTCGACATAGAAGGCCTTGTCTTGTCTGTAATCAGGTGTGTAGATCTCTAACACACTAATTAATCTGTACTGAATATATGTTATCAGCTAAAAGCCAGAAAAAAGCTGTATAGTAATCTGTACTAAATATATGTTATGGGCTAAAAGCCAGAAAAAGGCTATATAGACAGTCGGATTACCCAAAAAGGGTAGGCAAGGGATGCCAGGTACATAATCATAGAAACTTCTCTATGTGTATCGATGTATGTGATAGACTGCGAACTTTTAGGTAGTATATTGTTTTGATTCTGCATGTATGTACGCATGGGATGGGGTTAATATGATGAAGGGGAAGAGCATGTTAATAGGTCACTTGGTGATCAGTGGTTATACCACGAATTGTAAAATTAGGTCACAATAGTGATCGGTGGCTGAGCCACGTTATATTATGAGGTCACATAGTGATCGGTGGCTAAGCCACGTTAAATTTATTCCTGATTGATAGGAATAGGCAGCATGACTGTCGATATGGTGTGTAGCGGTTGGTGGGTTGATTGTAGAAATCCCCAAGGTGTGTTGGCTGGTACGGGCTGGTGTGTAGAGGATGGATTTTTAGGTTGGGTTGGGCCATGTTGCACGTAAATATGTTGTTGCCATTGTGTATGGGCTAAGGCCCATAATGTGTTTGTGGGCCCAAGCCTTTTATGTGTTTTCGAGATTTGCACACTGAGTCTTGGTGACTCACCTTTTATTTTCCTAACTTTTCAGATGAGCAATAGATCGTGGACATGGGAGCCGAGGCGGACTCGAGGGGCCATCAAGTTTTTATTTCCATAAATTATTTTTTTTCGATTTTTCTTTAAGTTTTAGTTTTGGGAATGTTTATGTAATAAGGCCCATAGCATAGGCTATCAATTTATATTTGTTAATGTCTTCATTCATTATAAACTTATGTTCTAAGGCTTATTTATAAGAAGAAATAAAAATGAAATTTTCAAACAAGTCGTTTTTAAAAAGAAAAACTTCAGAGGTTTTCTACAAATAACACTTATTTAACGAATACCTACTTAAACAAACCGAGATTTCAAATCCCTTCAATGAGAAGTTTTCAACTATTAATCCGTAGCATACCAGATCTAGTCGTGGCGTTTGGGCTGGGTTTGGGGTGTTACATTTTGATATCAGAGCCTAGGTTCAAAAACTCGACTGTGGGTATGAGGTCCAAAAATATTTTCAAAAGTTGGTTTGGAAAATGGTTTAGAAAAATATATATCTATTTTCTGGAAGTATGGCACCCGAGTCTCCGGCACCAATCCACACTGTAAGTTTCCTGATACTTTGCTTTGTTATATGCTGTATTTCTGGTATCTATTCTGTCTGTTTGGTTTGGATGTGATGTTCAGATATAGAGTTGGTTGCATCTGAAATATTTGTCTGCTTTAATGGCTAGGTGTTTTTGAGTATGTGTAGGAGTTCTAAATTCTAGTTAAAAGTATATAGTGTTATTAAGATCAGAGTGCGCAGCAAGAGCGTAGTGTGGTAGGTTTGGATGTGTGACTGTTAGTTAGTTGGAAATTTCGAGGACGAAATTTCTTTAAGGAGGGTAGATTTGTAACATCCTGAATTTGGGCCTAGTAGGATTGAGCCCAATGGGCCTTGAGCGTAGTAGCGTTTAAAATTTTTGGAGAACAAGAGATCGGCTTTAGTGCAAGTTGGACCTATTGGATAAGTGATTTTTGAATGTTAGAGGGCTTCTATGAAGTCCCGAGATCAAAATTTGGCTTTAAGGAAATTTTGGTTTTCTTTTTAAATGGACTTTAGAATTTGGATATAGATTTAAAATTAGTTGTGCATGGTTTAAGATACAAATGGGCTTGTGGCCCAATGGCAAAGTGGCGCCACTTAAAGAGCAGGGAAGTGGCGTCAACTGAGGAGGCCCAAATTCAAGTTGCATGAAGCCCGATTATTTTAATTAAAATTTTTGCATTAGGGTTTTATTCTCCCATTCTCTTCTTTATTTTCGGCATTTAGGGTTTCCATCTTCTCTCTTTTCCTCCTTTTCTGAATAAAAGCCGAAATCCCTAAGCATATTCTCTCATCTTCACTTTTATGCAAAAGCTGAAACTCTTGATTTTAATTCTCTTCTCCATTCTTTTTCTATAAGCCAAATATTCATTGTTCTTTGCTTTTTCTCTTTTGCCGATCTCTTCACTAAAAGCCGAATCTCCATAGATTTCTTTGAATCATCTTCTCTTTTTGATCTTCTCAAAAGTCGAAATCTTCTAGGAGTTGCCGGATTCTATGTAAAGGTAGGTGCCGATTTCTTCCGATCTATTCCTTTTCTCTTTCGGTTTTTAGAAGATAAAGCCGAAAGGCTAATGGATTGTTGGTTTTTTGTGTTTACGTGTTGGGCGACATTCGGGAATTGAAGTAGATCGCTTAGATCTAAAAGCCGAAACCGTTAGTCTCTGAACCTCATATCTCTCTTTTCGGGATTTCAAGGTAAGGGGTTCTCTTTAGATTCCCTTTAGATTAGCTATCATAATTGTGATCTTAACCATATGTTATGATAAGGTCTTTTAATGGAATCAGCAGTACGAGATTGGCTACTAGGTTGTGGACCGGCTTCAGAACAAAATCTTAGGCAGTTAGCAGTTATATCGGCTTCTGATAGTGTCGACATAGAAGGTTTCGTCTTGTCTGTAATCAGGTGTGTAGATCTCTAACACACTAATTAATCTGTACTAAATATATGTTATGGGCTAAAAGCCGGAAAAAGGCTGTATAGTAATCTGTGCTAAATATATGTTATGGGCTAAAAGCCGGAAAAAGGCTGTATAGACAGTCAGATTACCCAAAAAGGGTAGGCAAGGGATACCAGGTACGTAATCATAGAAACTTCTCTATTTGTATCGATGTATGTGATAGACTGTGAACTTTTAGGTAGTATATTGTTTTGATTCTGCATGTATGTATGCATGGGATGGGGTTAATATGATGAAGGGGAAGAGCATGTTAATAGGTCACTTGGTGATCGGTAGTTAAACCACGAATTATAAAATTAGGTCACAATAGTGATCGGTGGCTGAGCCACGTTATATTATGAGCTCACATAGTGATCGGTGGCTAAGCCACGTTAAATTTATTCCTGATTGATAGGAATAGGCAGCATGACTGTCGATATGGTGTGTAGCGGTTGGTGGGTTGATTGTAGAAATCTCTAAGGTGTGTTGGCTGGTACGGGCTGGTGTAGAGGATGGAGTTTTATGTTGGGTTGGGCCATGCTGCATGTAAATATGTTGTTACCATTGTGTATGGGCTAAGGCCCATAATATGTTTGTGGGCTCAAGCCTTTTATGTGTTTTAGGGATTTGCACACTGAGTCTTGGTGACTCACCCTTTATTTTCCTAACTTTTCAGATGAGCAGTAGATCGTGGACATGGGAGCCGAGACGGACTCGAGGGGCCATCAAGTTTTTATTTCCATAAATTATTTTTTCGGTTTTTCTTTAAGTTTTAATTTTGGGAATGTTTATGTAATAAGGCCCATAGCATGGTGTAACACCCCAAACCCGGCCCATGCGTTTTGATCGGATCTGGCATGTCACGGCTTGTACTTTGAAAACCTTTGCTTTGTTGGCTTTTGAAAACGTGAGTTAATTAGACAATATTTAAGTAAATAAGCGGCATTTTAAAAATAAATCTTGTATTAAGTATAAATAAACCTTATCAAAAAATTCATAAGTTGCTTAACATTGTAAACTCCTAAGTTGAATAAAAACTAGGGGCCTTATTACAAAAATATTCCCATAATGAAATAAAAATAAACTTAAAGAAACTCCAAATTAACTTGTCAAAAACTTGATGGCCCCTCGAGTCTGTCTCGGCTCCCATGTCCACGATCTACTGTTCATCTGGAAGAGTAGAGAAAAGGAAAGCGTGAGTCACAAAGACTCAGTGTATAAATCTCAAATCACATATCGACCTGAGCCCACAAACACATTATGGGCCCTGGCCCATACAGTAAGGCATCAATCATAATCACATAATAACAATAAAGAATGAATAACCCAACCCATCCTAGGTTTCCATCCTCTACACACCATCCCGTACCAACCATCACACCGTGGGGATTTCTACAATCAACCCGCCATCCGCTACGCACCAAAACGACAGCCGTACTGCCTATTCCTATTAAGTAGGAATCATTAAACGTGGCATAGCCATCGATCACTATGTGACCTTATATTTAAATAATGTGGGATTTCTACCACCGATCACCAAGTGACCTATCATGCACTTCCCCTTTAATATCATCATTCCCACCCCATGCATTCATACATAAAGAAAACATCATGCAGACTTATATATTTTTTGATACACATAGGGAGTTCTATGTTTACGTACCTGGCATCCTTGCCTAACCCTTTTAGGGTTCCATTCGACTGTCTATACAGCCTCATTCCGGCTCTTAGCCCATAACATACATAAATAGAAATACATACAGGTTTATTAGTAGTGTGTTAGAGATCTACACACCTGATTAATGTTGATACCCTTGCTAAACCGATCTACAACTTTGCTCAAAAAGCCGGAAGGATGTGAAACTAGGGCCTCTCCTATATTCGGCCATGGTTAGTGTTCTACCCAATTTTATGTATTTGAATAAACAACTCTTCTTACCTTAAAAAATCGGATATTGAAGACTAATGATTTTCGGCTTTTAGATCTAGTCGGCCAAGCTTCTTTCAAATCCCAAAAACCATTAAACTATTAGCTTTCGGCTTTTGCTTTTCAAAAACCAGGAATAGATTATGAGAACTAAACAAAAATCGACTCTTACCTTAGCTTAGGAGATTCGGCTAGCACTAAAGAGAGGATTCGGCAATGCCAATGGAAGATGTAAATGCCAGAAGTATAGAATAATTTCTCAAATAGGATGAATAAAAGAAAAAAGCGATGGATGCTTTGGCTTTTTAGAGAAATCGGCACAAGGGAAAAGAAAGTGGGGAAAAGTTTCGGCTTTTGAAGAAATTGAAGAAATAAATTTGGAGAGGGAGAGGCTAGGGAATTTCGGCACTAAGGGAGAGAATTTTAGGGTTTTCAATGTCAGAAACAAGGAGCTAGCCCCCCCTATTTATAGATTTTTCACACCTACTGCTAAATACCGAAAACGCCCTTAAAATTTAAGCTAGAAGAGAGGAGAATTTCGGCACCCTCTATACCATGCTGTAGCCAAATTTTACACTCCTCTAGGTGGTGGATTTTCAGCCAACACTTCCTTCGAAGATAAGCTCCTAACTTTTCTCTTTTTTATCTATGATATTAACATTTAAAAATCCACATAATTTTTCCTATTTTATAGCCTTGTAGCCGTCCACCTCTTACTAACCCTAATGCCAAATTTAACTCACTTAAATTAAAAGATTTGGGCCTTATTAAACTTTAATTTTGGGCCCTTAAATCCCTTGTTGTGGCGTCACCCTTGCTCACATTTAATTGCCGAAAATGGCTCAAAAATATGGGCTCCTTGCGACCCAAAACTTGTTCCTTTTTAATTGTAAATGATGCCACCTTAAAATAATTTAATCTGGGCCTTTGCCTAATTCTGAGCCCAATTTGGACCCCTATCACTTAAATTAACATGTTAAACATATCCCCACACTAAATGCATAGGCCCATAAATTTAGGATGTTACAGTTCTATCCCCTTAAAGAAATTTCGTCCTCGAAATTTCCAACTAGTAATCATACTACCTAAGTCTCACTACTATGCTTTCGCTGCGCACTCTAATTCTAAAGCCAAAATAAACACTTAGTATACTATGGTAGGGTACGCACCGGTATTCGCAACTAGAGCGTCCTCGTCCCCTTGGCGATGCGCTGCATAGACCAAGGCTGGCTGCCTCGCTTCAGCATAACCTGCACCTCCACATCCATGTCCTATGCCATTGCCACCATTGACTTGACCACGACCTCTTTGTGGCTGCTGACCTCCTCTGCCAGGGTGAGCATTCCCTCGACCCATAGTCCCTTCACCGTCCCATTGCTGTGGACAGTTTTTAACTTGGTGGTCCGTAGATCCACACCTAAAACATTTCCCACTGCCTTCCCAACACTCACCGGCATGAAATTTGCCACATCGAGCACACTTTGGTGTCTGATTAGCAGCAGCAGGTTTCTCATCCCGTCTCGGCCAGTCTGACCTAGGTCTTTTCTGAGTTTGCTCAGCTGCCTCGGACGATCCAAAATTCCCCTTATTTCCTCCCCTATCTCTATCTCGATTTAATTTTTCAGTCCGCTTTACCTCCTCGGCTATCTTAGCCTTTTCCACTAGGACAGCAAATTCCCTTTCCCGCTGTGGGGCTATCAAAACATGCAAATTATCCCTCAGACCATCTTCGAACCTAACACAACGTTCATGCTCTGTGGCTACCATCCCACGAGCATAACGGCTAAGGCGTAAGAACTCAGCTTCATACGCAGCCACTGATCTACTCTCTTGCACCAGATTCAAAAACGCTCTGCGCTGCGTATCCACATAACTCGATCCAATATACTTATTCTGAAACACCATTTTAAAGAAATCCTAGGTGATACGGTCAGCCACAGTACCATCATTAACCGTAAGCCACCATTGATATGCTTCATCCCGTAAGAGAGATTCAACCCCTTTCAACTTCTCCTCCTCCGTGAAATCCAAATCATCCATTATGCGTTCTACCGCCTCCAACCAATACTCAACTGAACTTGGGGCTACACCAGAAATTCCTCTAAACACTTCTGCCCCATTGGCCCTAAGCCGCTCCGACACAGATTTTTGGGCTCCTGTGCCCATACCAGCCCTAGCAACCCTCTCTAAGACCCTTAACATTGCCTGAGATACCGCATCATCTCCGGCAGTCTGATCCTGAAATTCCTCCTCCACAGTTGGCATCTCGTTTCCAGAACCATGACCAGATCCTACTGGTTCCGACACCGTCCTCCTACCCCTACCACGACCACGTGGCAGACGTCCTCGACCCCTTGTACTCATTCTACCACTTCGCTTTTATCTGATTAGAAATTTTATGAGTTATTAGTTTTCTTCCACTGATTAACCACGAAGAGTCTTATGAATAGTAGTTTTAGAATAGTTCCTTCGAATTCGCATTCACAATTCAGTCTCAAGTTCATATCCTCTAGGAAACACATACATTCAATCATGAACTCACGTTCATTACAGAAAAGTAGTGTTGTTGTTGTTTTTACTACCCAGGGGTATTTTTATAATTTTATCCTACAGGGGTATTTTTGTAATTTTCCAAAATAAGGTTCCTTGGTGATTTTGTCAAATAAGGGTATTTTGGTAATTTTGCATTCCCAGGGTATTTTGGTAATTTTGAAATTTGGGGGTATTTCAGTAATTTTGAAATCCAGGGGTATTTCGGTAATTTTAAAATTTAAGGGTATTTCGGTAATTTTGAAATTTGGGGGTATTTCGATAATTTTAAAATTTAGGGGTATTTCAAAAATTTTGAAATTCGGGGGTATTTTGGTAATTTTAAAATTCAAGGGTATTTTGGTAATTTTGAAATTTGGGGGTATTTCGGTAATTTTGAAATCCGGGGGTATTTTAGTAATTTTGCCAAACAAGGGTAATTTGGTAACTCTCAAACCAGGGTTATTTTGGTCATTTTACAAAACAAGGGTAATTTGGTAATTTTCTTCATAATTGTGAACATTTTCAAATCAAGTGTGTTTTTTTTTTGAAGTGTACAAAACTTAGGGGTTTTTGTTTGCAAAATGGGGGTGGTTGGTCCCTTTCAGGTTTTAATTATGGGTTCAGCCCATGAACAAGTCCTTTATAGCCAGAGTGAACAGTCACTACGCACCAGGTAGGATTCTAGCGAAGAGGTGAGTCACTAGGACTGCTTAAATACCAAGCTCTCCCTGAATCCACTCCTAGTCATGCGTATGCCTATTGCCACACCCTGTCATGGCTAAAGTGAACAGTCACTATGCACCAGGTAAGATTCCAGCGAAGAGGAGGTGAGTCACTTGGACTGCTTAACTACCAAGCTCTTCCGGATCTACTCCTAGACATGCATATGCCTGTTGCCACACTTTAGTCTTGCTACTCATTTACAGGTTTTGTTTAGTGGAATTAAGTCTTATGGAATTGAAGAGTTGTTTGTCTAAGCCTAGAGTCCATCAAGTTCTAATCTAGATAATTTACGTCCCATAAAGCCCATTAAGCCCACATTTATATCACAATCAGGAGTTCAGAATACTTACCTGGGTGGATTGGATGCCGGTAGACTCGAAGGCCATGTCATCAAACCAAATTTTTTTTTCTTAAATTCAATTTTTCTCTAAAACACTTCTAGACCCATTTCACAGCCTGAGTTTTGAACTGGGCTCTGATACCAAATTGTAACACCCCAAACCCAGCCCATGCGTTTCGACCGGATCTGGCATGTCACGGCTTGTACTTTGAAAACCTTTGCTTTGTTGGTTTTCGAAATCGTGAGTTAATTAGACAATATTGAAGTAAATAAGCGGCATTTTAAAAATAAAACCTTGTATTAAATATTATTAAGTACAAATAAACCTTATCAAAAAATTCATAAGTTGCTTAACATTGTAAACTCCTAAGTTGAATAAAAACTAGGGGCCTTATTACAAAAATATTCCCATAATGAAATAAAAATAAACTTAAAGAAACTCCAAATTAACTTGTCAAAAACTTGATGGCCCCTCGAGTCTGTCTCGGCTCCCATGTCCACGATCTACTGTTCATCTGGAAGAGTAGAGAAAAGGAAAGCGTGAGTCACAAAGACTCAGTGTATAAATCTCAAATCACACATCGACCTGAGCCCACAAACACATTATGGGCCCTGGCCTATACAGGAAGGCATCAATCATAATCACATAATAACAATAAAGAATGAATAACCCAACCCATCCTAGGTTTCCATCCTCTACACACCATCCCGTACCAACCATCACACCGTGGGGATTTTTACAATCAACCCTCCATCCGCTACACACCAAAACGACAGCCGTACTGCCTATTCCTATTAAGTAGGAATCATTAAACGTGGCATAGCCACCGATCACTATGTGACCTTATATTTAAATAATGTGGGATCTACCACCGATCACCAAGTGACCTATCATGCACTTCCCCTTTAATATCATCATTCCCACCCCATGCATTCATACATAAAGAAAACATCATGTAGACTTATATATTTTTCGATACACATAGGGAGTTCTATGTTTACGTACCTGGCATCCTTGCCTAACCCTTTTAGGGTTCCATTCGACTGTCTATACAGCCTCATTCCGGCTCTTAGCCCATAACATACATAAACAGAAATACATACAGGTTTATTAGTAGTGTGTTAGAGATCTACACACCTGATTAATTTGATACCCTTGCTAAACCGATCTACAACTTTGCTCAAAAAGTCGAAAGGATGTGAAACTAGGGCCTCTCCTATATTCGGCCATGGTTAGTGTTCTACCCAATTTTATGTATTTGAATAAACAACTCTTCTTGCCTTAAAATCTTGAAATTGAAGACTAATGATTTTCGGCTTTTAGATCTAGTCGGCCAAGCTTCCTTCAAATCCCGAAAACCATTAAACTATTAGCTTTCGGCTTTTGCTTTTCAAAAACCGGGAATAGATTATGAGAACTAAACAAAAATCGACTCTTACCTTAGCTTAGGAGATTCGGCTAGCACTAGAGAGAGGATTCGACAATGCCAATGGAAGATTTAAATGCCGGAAGTAAAGAATAATTTCTCAAATAGGATGAATAAAAGAAAAAAGCGATGGATGCTTCGGCTTTTTAGAGAAATCGGCACAAGGGAAAAGAAAGTGGGGAAAAGTTTCGGCTTTTGAAGAAATTGAAGAAATAAATTTGGAGAGGGAGAGGCTAGGGAATTTCGGCACTAAGGGAGAGAATTTTAGGGTTTTCAATGTCAGAAACAAGGAGCTAGCCCCCCTATTTATAGATTTTTGACACCTACTTCTAAATACCAAAAACGCCCTTAAAATTTAAGCTAGAAGAGAGGAGAATTTCGGCACCCTCTATGCCATGCAGTAGCCAAATTTTACACTCCTCTAGGTGGTGGATTTTCGGCCAACACTTCCTTTGAAGATAAGCTCCTAACTTTTCTCCTTTTTATCTATGATATTATCACTTAAAAATCCACATAATTTTTCCTATTTTATAGCCTTGTAGTCGTCCACCTCTTACTAACCCTAATGCCAAATTTAACTCACTTAAATTAAAAGATCTGGTCCTCATTAAACTTTAATTTTGGGCCCTTAAATCCCTTGTTGTGGAGTCACCCTTGCTCACATTTAATTGCCGAAAATGGCCCAAAAATATGGGCTCCTTGCGACCCAAAACCTGTTCCTTTTTAATTGTTAATGATGCCACCTTAAAATAATTTAATCTGGGCCTTTGCCTAATTCTGAGCCCAATTTGGACCCCTATCACTTAAATTAACATGTTAAACATATCCCCACACCAAATGCATAGGCCCATAAATTTAGGATGTTACAATAGGTTATCAATTTATATTTGTTAATGTCTTCATTCATTATAAACTTATGTTCTAAGGCTTATTTATAATAAGAAATAAAAATGAAATTTTCAAACAAGTCGTTTTTAAAAAGAAAAACTTCATAGGTTTTCTACAAATAACACTTATTTAACGAATACCTACTTAAACAAATCGAGATTTCAAATCCCTTCAATGAGAAGTTTTCAACTATTAATCCGTAGCATAGCAGATCTAGTCGTGACGTTTGGGCTGGGTTTGGGGTTTTACACTTATAGCAGGATTACTAGTCCAAGCTAAATTCCATGTAACATATGCTCAAAGAGTATTTTCGGGATTACCAGTCCAAGCTAAATCCCCTGCAATGACAAATACTCTATAGAGCTTTGTCTAGATTACCAGTCCAGGCTAAATCCAGACTCACATTCACTTTGGATTACACGTCCGGGCTAAATCCATTTCACACATATTCTTCTGGAGGGCTTATATCATTAGGATCACCCGTCCAGGCTAGATCCTTTGTACCGCCAATTCTCTTTTTAGTGATTCATCGAAGTCCATTTCATTCAACCGGGATTTATTTCCCCTTTTTATCGAGAATTATCAAATTTTTTCATCAAATATCATATAATGAACATCCAAACCATATTCACATCAATAAACATACATTCCAAGCATTTAAGAATATAATTCAAGTTACACAAGTTATAATTTGATTTTTATACCATAACGATAATCTTAATTTCATAATAAATATTTGAAATAAAACATTATATCATTTCTAATTCAATGTTTATCAATTATAATTGGGCATGTGATCAATTTATACACAAGTCATTCATATATTTTCCTGCTCCTCCTCTCCATTCCACATCCTTAATGTACATATCACGCTTATAAGTAACATTATCTATAATTTCACTATTTACTTATATGTATATTCAAAGCTGTCCATCCGTATCATACTCACTAAATTATTTTTAACTTGAGCTACAGAACTCCAAATTAAGATCCTCTTGATGTTTTTAAAACTAGATTCATATATCCTTCTACCATAAAAATTTCAAAATTTATAGTTTATCCAATTAGTACAGTAAAATCTTCAAATTTATCCCTATTCTATTGTTTGACAGTTTTGACCTTTGCTTACTAAAAATTAATTATCTTACTAAAGGTTTATGATTTTCCAAAGTCAAAATAGGGGAACCCAAAATCATTCTGACCTTGTCTCATAAAATTTATTATATCTCATGATTTACAATTCCATTGCTTACACCGTTTTTTCTATGAGAAACTAGACTCGATAAGATCTAATTTCATATTTTATTCATCCTATAATTTTATTCTCACAATTTTTAGTGATTTTTCAAACTTAGACTACTGCTGCTGTCCAAAACTGTTTTAAAGTAAAATGTTTATTACCATTTTTCCTCTAAACTTTTAATACATGAAAATTTTATCCCTTGGCTCGAAAAATAAAATTATTGCAATTTAATCCTTATTCCAAGCCTAATTATTCTCATACATACAAATCACAGCCCATGAATTCCATAAAATTTTAGAATTTTCCATAAATTCAACACTTCTCAATTTAACCCCTAAAACATGTTTTCATCGAAAATTCTTTAATAAAATACCTATAAACATCCATTAACATCTCAATTTCATCTTCAAATAACATAAATCATATGAACTTATCAATGGTAACTTCCAAAATTTTCAAAAAAACCAAAAACTAATAGAATACTAAGTTGGACCTAATTGTAAAAGTCCAAAAATATAAAAATTTCAAGGAAAAAGCAAGAACTGAACATACTTGAAGCTAAAATATGAAATACCAGCTCAAAAACCTCTTCCATGGCTATTTTTGACAGGAAGTTGAAGAAGAAATGGCCTAGAAATCATTAAAATCAACTTTGGCCATGTAACTTTTGTTAAAATTCCATTTTTGTCCTTTTCACATAAAAATCTTTGATTTTTTTCACGCTATGCAGCCTCAGCCATTTTAAAATGGTCCATTTTCCCTTTTTGGTCCTTCCTTATTTAATGGCTTTAGCAAGTTTTGCACCTTTTCAATTTAGTCCTTTTTATCTAATTGACTACCGAAACATTAAAATTTTCTAACAAAATTTTGATACTACCTTATTGACACTCCGTAAATATCCATAACAAAATTTATGGCTCGGTTTATAACACCGAGATCTCAATACCTCTTTTTCTCAATTTCCTAACCAAATAAATCTTTATAAAACACAGTTTACTATTTCAAAAATCTTTTAAAAACTCCATTTGGCTCATAAATATTAAATAATATAATTTACGTGCTCATTTGCCAGATTTGGTGGTCTCGAACCATTATTTCCTACATTTCGCTGAAATTTGGGCTACTACATTTAAAGCATGTATTTTTGCATCCTATCAACTCTCTTTTTTTTTTTTTTTTGTGGGAAATCTTATATGTTACATGTTTATTAGTTAAAGAGAGTGGTGAATCTTCTAAAGTTAAGGGTAAAGGCAAAGTGGTGGAGAGCTTGGCAAGAAACTTTGTTGGTGCACTTCCATCAAGGTGGCACCCTCTATCTCTCCTATGCTTCTTGATAAGTCATAAATATGATGGTTTTGTGATCATGCATGCATGTTATATGTCTTTGGGTGGAAATCATGTTTGGATGATTTAAAATGAAGCTAAAAACTTAGTTGTGAAATATGCCGGAAACAAATTATTACATGAACAGTAAGTTTAAAAATTCACCATAAATTCTGTAAAAATAATTAAGAAGTGATCTATACATCATTGTTACCGTGAGCCAGTCTAGTTTTGTTTAGAACAAACAGAGATCGATTTTGATTTGTATTTTAAAAGATATGCATTTTTTAGTGTTGAAAGGTCATAAAAATCTGGTAGCAGAATTTTTATAAAATAGATTTAGCAGTGACTTTGAAAAATCACCAAGCATTTCATAAGATAAAATACGAAGTGAGCCTTATATCTCTATAACCATACGTAAGTCTAGTTTCTTTTAAAACAAACGGTGCTCAATTTAGAATTATATACTAAGAGTTATTAATTTTTGAATGATAAAATGTCAGAATGTCAAGGTAGTAGACTATCACATCTCATTAGTTAATATTTTTGTTGGAATGATAAGCAAGTTGAAAAGAGTATGAGACTCAAATGTCATGGTTGTATTTTCTTTATTATATGTTTGATTCTTTGTTTGCGCTCAGCCTTCGAGCTCTAACCTAACTAACGGCCATGAGTGGCGCTCAAGATAACCCTACGGACACCCGGGATTATTTGACTAGCGGCCATGAGTTGTGCGGGACTATCTAGATACCCCGATTATTTGAGTAGTATGTGCAATCTAACAAGTTTGACAAGTTTGATATGCAAGTGATTTGGTTATTTAGATTTAATTACTCATGATTTAATTATTCGATACTCATGTCATGTTTCTATGTGTACATTTGATTTGCATGCTTATATTTATGAATTGCTTGAAGTATGGTAGTTGTGTACCACTGAGCCTCTAAAGCTCAGCCTTCAAATTTTCTTAATTTTCAGATTTGTAGACCTTTGTTCGTGTCCGAGGAACATCATCGACGAGAGACTCCTAACATCACGTATTTAGAGTACAATACATTATCTATTAGAGCGCATTGTATTCCTAAGGCCTTGCTTTCTTCTTCTTTTTTTTTGTAGGTTTGTAACTCATTTATCATTTTTGTTATTTTGACTATTTTGATATACGATGATATTGGAGCTCCACATATTTTGTATAACTACTTTTATTACTATTTTTAGTATAACTATGTATGGTATTTTCTCTTATATAAAATGTATTTCAATGTTTTAAATTATTTGAAAATTTTGCTAGGTTGCTCCGGTGACCTGATGTAGCGCCTTAGTATTCGAGTACTCCATATTCGGGATTAGGGTGTTACAGTGTTGAAGTGAAAAATTTGAGGCCAACTCCAATGATGTTGCAACACCGACCAATGGGTGTCAAGTCATTGAAACCCCACAAGCCCACAAGTTTTCCACTATTTTGGGTGTCATGACACTAAAGCCTAGGTGTCACGATACTGCTGCTTGACGGAGAGAAATTAGCAACAGGGGTAGTCTTTTGTCCAACACATTACCCAATCAAAATGAGTAGTTAGTTTGACTTCTTGGTTGTGTGCATGTTACTTAGGAATCACTTAGTCCTCAAACTCTCTTAGGTTTGATCCTTGGAATACTTGAGTGTTCCATTGTAACATTACAAATATTACAGCTCGACCTATCACTCTTGCAGTGCACCACTACATTATAACCGTTTTGGCGTTGATTCATAGCCCCGATGCATGCACGTCAGGATGCGATCACAAGACACTGTTGAAAATTTCAGTGCAAATGAGAAGGATTGCCTTAGATTCCATGATCTGTGTTCCTAAAGATGTCGAATTTAAAGAATTAATTCTACACAAAGCTCATGATAGTTCCTTTACTATGCATCTTAGTGGTGCGAAAATATACCGTGACCTATAAGAATTGTATTGGTGGCCTAGAAGGAAAAGGGAAATTGTTGAATATGTAGAAAAATGTTTGACCTATTAGCAGGTAAAGACTGAGCACAAATTTCTCACCAAGTTGCTACATCCTATCTCTATTACAAAATAGAAATGGAACGGACTGCAATTGATTTAGTAGTTGGTCTACTAAAATCACCGAGCAAAAGAAATGTCATTCGAGTGACGGTTGATCAATTGACAAAGTCTGCTCATTTTTTAGCAGTAATGACTGATTGGTCACTTCCAAAGCTGACTAAAGTATATATCTGTGAGATAGTTGGACTACATGCCATACCTGTATCTATTGTCTCCAACCAAGATCCTCATTTTACCTCGAGATTTTGGAAAAAATTACATGAAACCTTAGGAACGAGGTTGAATTTCAGCACAGCTTTCCATCCTTAGTCTAATGGCCAATCAGAGCAAGTTACTCAAGTGTTGGAAGATATACTGCGAGCTTGTGTTATTGACCTCGAATCTGCTAGGAATGTTATTTGTTGTTAGTTGAATTTGTGCATAATAATAGTTTCCAATCAAGTATCCAAATCACTCATTATGACGTATTATATGGTCGATGGTGTAGAACACCCTTATGCTTATTAGAATTGTGTGAAAATAAAGAAATCGGGTGAGAATTGATTCAGGAAGCAGAAGATGTAGTAAAGTTGATCCAAGGTAGATTGAATGTGGCTTCCGATAGGTGAAAGTCATACACATATCTGAAACGAAAAGATATCAAATATTCAATGGTTGATAAGGTGTTCCTGAAGGTTTCTCCATGGAAAAAGGTCTTGCACTTTGGCCACAAGGGAAAATTGAGTCCCAAGCATATTGGCCCTTATGAGATCATCGAGAGAGAGTTGGACCAGTTACATATCGTCTAGCTCTCCCATCAGAATTGCAAAAAATCTATGATGTACTCTATGAATCTATGCTCTAACGATATCGGTCTGATCCATGTCATGTTATACCGGTTAAGGCAATTGAAGTTCAATCTTATCTCTCGTATGAAGAAGAACCGGTAGAGATCTTAGGTTGAGAAGTGAAAGAGTTGATGAATAAATGCATGTCACTAATGAAAGTTCCATGGCGTAATCATAACATAGAATAAGTGACCTAGGAACTGGAAAAAATAATGAAAATCCAGTATCCCCACCTCTTTCCAGGTAAATTTTGGGTATGAAATTTCTTTAGAGGGATATTTGAATGACCTGGTTTCTAGTGGTATCAGGAATTACAGTTTTGGGACCTCATTTCCTTAAATTGAGTCCATAAATATTAAATAGGGATATTTAAGAATTTAAAATATAAATGAATTAAAATTTGAATATTCAATTTAACCAAAATTTTGGTTAATTAGGGCCTAGGGACTAAATTGTAAAAGTTCAATCGCTATAGATTTTTTAATTAGAAAATGATGGTCACAGAACTAACTAAAATTTTTACTAAGGCAAGTGCACCTATCAATTAATAGTATAGTTACGGTGAGCAAAGATATCGTTCCCATGATGACTACAAGTACTAGTAATTATCGTCTTTCTATTATTTAACCGAATAATTCAAATGATCGATTAAAACCTAAAATTAACTAATTTAATTAACTAACGAACGCGGAAAAGAAAAAACACGAAAATAAATAACAACCAAGAAACAAAACAATACACAAGTAAGAATTCACCTAGATTTCATTTGTCACTATTAATCTAAATTACACAATTTCTTTACTTAGCACCTTGATTCGTAAAAATCCCTAAATTATGCTATTATCTCTTTCGAGCACAAGAGAAACTGACTTTAGGTTGATTAATTGAAATTTCTTTCTAATTAAAACCTGTTTTATCGCATTAATTCGTGCTATGGATCCCCCTATTAGATTTGACTCTAATCTAGTATATTTATGTCATTGTATTCTAGGATTGCATGCAAATCCACTCGATAATTCATATGGGGTTGAATTCAAATAAGCGAAAGATACCCCTCATAAAATAGGAAAAGTGTTGTGATCTTGTGGAGTATGGGGGCTTAGGGCTAAATCAATTGGTACTTTAAAATGGATCTTTTTTGTTAAAGCTAGGAATGGGGCTTGTTACTCATCTGGAGGATCTTTGGGTCAAGGTACTTCGATAATATTGTTGACTTGTGTTCATCAAGCATAGTGAGAGAGAATTACTCATACGTGTGGCATGACCTGACATCACTTGTAGTAGTTATTTTAGGTCATTTTCGCACTTAACAAGTCTGTTTTCTAGCACTTTTATAATTAATTATCGCACTTTCAGTATTAGTAGGTTAGGATTAAAAATCTAATAAAAAGAAGTTTTTTTTACACATTTTCTACTATTTCAATGACTCGTAAGGTCGACTCAGGCCTCATGAATGACAAATGAGTTAATTAAGTGTGTAGGATGCCAATTGAGGTCCAAGAATACAAGGAATAATGATCGGGCCATAAGACAATGAGCCCGATAAGCCAAAAACCTGCCAAGGCCCAAGAAAGCACTCAACATCGTAACGAAGATCTTCCTGTCATCACGATGATGTGATGGAAATGGAAAGGATATTACGGTGTGGTCTTTGGGACAAGAAGTATTCCCACATCCCGAAGACGGGACGAGGGCAACCAAGATATTGATGAATCTTCTCACGGCACTTTTGGAGAATTTCTATAATTGGACCCTAGCTTTTAGCATTATATTTTATTCAGTGGTATCTAAATATATCTCGGGATTGAGTGGTCACCAAGTATGTAGTTGCCTATGTAAGCAGTTTTAAACCTAGATAGGTTTTCTATTCAGTTTATTTTTCTTTTCTTTTATTATTCGTGTAGTCAGAACTTTTCTATTTTGATGTGAAGACAATCGCGAGACAAGATTGCTCCAGATCCGCGCTTTAATAATATTCATGAGCATTCTCCTATATATTTCTTTATTATTTTATTTATGCTTCGTTAACTTGATCAATTAATTGTTGTATGAGTAATTGAATAATTTCTTTTTATTTTATATCTTGCAAGTTTCTATTACTAAGCTAAATTATTTATTAAGTAATTATTTATTCGAAATTGGTTGTTTATTCAAGGGTACTTAGTATATTATGGAGTGGCATCCTTAATAGAATATCGAGACAAGTGAGACTGGAAGAGTATTTGTATGCTTAGGAAGATACCAAAAGGGTGACTTTGGTGGTAATTTTTAGTGAATATGAATCGGAAGGGTAGTCATAGCTAAAGGTGATAAATGTAACACCCCTAACCCATATCCATTGCCGGAACAAGGTTACAGAGCATTATTGGAGTTTTGATCGCTAAAATCAGAGCTTTAAAAATTTATAAAGAATGTGATCGAACCTAGAAACTAACTCTGACAACGATTAAAGACAATTGTACCTATCGAACAGTAGTATAGCTTAGGCAAGACCGGATTGTCGAACCCAAAGGAACTAAAAGTACTAATACTAACTTTCTTTTTATTATTTAGCCTTAAAAATAAAGTGAAGTTACTTTAACTGAATTAACGACTACTAAGCTGAAAGACACAAAGACAAAAAGAACGAATTGGAAAATAACTTGAAGAAAAACTCAATTGATTACGACGATACCCTCAGGACACCTAGACTTCTCTTGTTATCTAACCCTAAACCATATGATTTCTTTACTTAGCTTGATCCGTGAGACTCCTTAACGTATAATAAACCCTCTCTCGAGGCGAATAACGTCTAACCCTAGGTTAATTAGTGGAACTCTCGTTCGCTTATAATAACCCCCTAGAATAGCAGTAAACCGATCAATGGACTCCCATATTAGGTTTCACCCTAATCCGGCAAAATCTCATAACCCTATCTCTAGGCATTCGATCAACTCCGCTTAATTATGTTAGATCTACTCTTAGGCAGGGTCTATTGCTCCTCCACCTAAGCACATCAGATTTGGATAAGCAACATAATTAAGAACAAACTAAGTAATTATCATATAATTCAGAAATCAAATAACAAAATTCATCTAGGTTTCATCCCTTCAGGTATCTGAAGGATTTAGTTCATGACAAATAAAGAAGACATCTCAAGAGAAAAGATAAAACAAAACATAAGAAATCCCTAAAACTCCCTGAAGGAATTGAAGGAGAAATCCACCGTCTTGAGTATAAATCCGGCTTCTTGGGATGGATCAACTGGCTATCTTCGAGTGATTCCCTTAACTCTGACCTTTCCGGCTTGGCTCTTTGGCCTAGCTTTGACGCCCCGGACAAAAGCCCTAGTAGAAGGCTTCTGCCGAACTCCCCCCTCAAGTTGCCCCCTTGGGTGTTTATATAGACTTTGAGATGCCTTACTTGGCCCCTAAATATCCTAATTTAAGTAGAATTCCTATTAGCGTGTTTGAATAGGCTTTGAAATGTGTTTCTTTGCCTCCAAGTATCCTTTCCAGAATGAAATTGCTCTTTCCAGCGACAGGGACACGGCCATGGCACACGCCCGTGTGGATCGTGGCCAGGCCGTGCTCAGACTTTTATTGAGGCACGGCTGTGTTAGCTTTGGGCCAGGCCGTGTCGATTTCTCTCTTGGCCCAATTTGGTCCATTTTAAGCCCGTTTCTCTTTCTTTTCATCCTTGGGTGCTTTCTTGAGTATAAAACATGAAAAGAAAGGATTAAGAGCATCTTTTTACATAAATTGGGGGATAAGTCATTCAAAAACAAGCTAAATGTGGGATTAAATATGTTATAATTACGGTTTATCAAATACCCCCACACTTAAGCTTTTGCTTGTCCTCAAGCAAAATTCTCAACTCATAATTAAAACAAACTTCCTCGATTCAAAATTTTCATCAATAATGTTTCATCATAATTCAGAAATAATTCATACATGGATAATTCAACTTAAAGAGTCCTAAAGATTCAAACAATCAAAGTCTTACATTTATAGCCCTGAAAACGTTAGGTGTTTCCTCTCACCTAAATAATTACCTCTAATTCGAAACCGACAAGAATTGACATCCTCACTAAAGATTCACTTAAATCACTCAAAGTGTTTAAGGTTCAAAATTTAGCACTCAAAAGTCGAACATGAAGAGTTAATCCCATAGGCTTGCCTGAAAACCAAATCTCCACCATTGTAAAATGAGATGATACACAAATCAAAAGGTCTTTAACAAGGTTGTAATGGGGCTTAGGTTAAGGTTGTGGATAAAGGCTAAATTAGAAGGTTAGAATCGAGATCGAATTTGACAATTTACCTAACTAGAAAAATGAACTAATCTTAAATAATTACATCAATTGAACTTACTAATACGAGCTTTTTCTTCAAGACTTGAAATTTACATGCATAAGCTCATCTATCATAGAACTAATAATGAATATATTTCATTTTTTTTAAGAACAAACTATTATAATAATAAGAAAGAGCTTTTACAACTGAAATATAGAACATAGTTAGGATACTGTTCAAAAACAAATGTCGACAAAAAGGGTAGTTAAAAAGGAATAGTGATAACAAATACAAAGGGTTTTGGGTTAATATTAGTGGGTGAGTCAAAAAAGGGTTGTTAGGATCAAAGGGGTTCACTAGGGGTCAATTATGAAGGTAGGCTTTTTAGTGGAGTGAGTGGGTTAGATCCTAAGTGCCTTTATCATCTCTGTATATCAAATCAAAGGTGTGGTCTTAACATGTATAATTGAGGCGAGTTCTAGAATAACAAATCAATGTTGACACACTCATAATAAAAAGTGAGCATGAAAGGATGTATGCTCTAAAAGGCTCAAAATCTCACAAAAATTACGGGTATTTTGATGTCAACCTCGTAAATTTCAAACTTCAAAGTAACATTCAGATTCAGGTACACAACCAAATTTTTTTTCTTGAAAAATAGACTTTATCATGCTTGATTCTCTAGTATCAATGACGTACTCCAAAACATATCAACAAAGATCATAAATCATAGGAAATTTCATTCTAATCATAATATGAGAGACTTTACTTTTGAAGAAGGCATAATTCAGGGATTTTCAAATAATACTATAGTTAACCCCCCCACATGTAAGATGTACATTGCCCTCAATGTACAAAGATAGATAATAGCAAAAAAATCATAAAAATCATAAGATGAAACTTCCTGAATTTTGGATGAAGTCAATGAAAAGAAATCGGATAGGATTGGAGGTGAACGTGGGGAAGCGTCTCGAACCATTTGAAATTGAATCCTCGAAGCAGTCGGTCTGATTTTATTATATCCTAAGCTAAATCTAAATATCATAAAGAATAAGAAGAAGAAAATAAAATAAAGTAAAGTAAAAAAAATAATGAAATGAAAATAAAATTAAAATTAAAATAAATAATGGAAAATGAAAGACAACTAGAAAAAGGGAGAATGAGGTTTAAATAGAGATGTAGCCCGTGTTTTGGGATTTTGAATTTTGGGCGCGTTCAGGGTGTTTGGGCACGCCCGTGGGTGTAGTGGCACGCCCGTGTCTTTCTTTACAAGGTCATTTAATACGGGCGTGCTCCTCCCGTGTTCGATAAGTCAAAATGTTGGCACGGTTGGAAGGCACGGCCGTGTTTAGCCTGTGCTTAACAAGTCAGTAACCTCACACGGGGCGTCGGCACGGGCGTGGACTATTATCGCCACCCGTGTTGGGAAAAGAGATTTTTCTATGTCGTGCACGGCTACTGGCACGCCCGTGGTTCATCCCCTGGCTTCCTCACGGCCACGAGCACGCCCGTGTGTAGGGCCTTGTGACCAAGAAATCTGCTCTTTTGTTAGTTTATGGTTAGGTGCTAAAAGGAAAAAGAAAAGAAAAAAATAGGGTTAGTGCTCGGGTTGCCTCCCGAGAAGCGCTCGTTTATAGTCTTAAGCTAGACTTTACCTCTCATTCGTATGGTCATGGTGGTTTGAGGAGGTGAAATTCCTTTCTCATGCGATCACTTCGATTATGGATATATAGTTTAAGTCAAGTAATGTTTACCTCAAAAGTGTCGAATTTAGGATTGCTTACCTCGATTGTGCCGTATAGGAAGACATTAAGTGCCTCAAAAGTGATTTCTTCGTTTGTCTTGAGGTCTAAATTGGTGATTCGAGGGTCTTCCTTATTCAACAATACCTGATCTCCTACTTTGAAGTGATTCGTTGTTCCTATCAGCTTGTCTGGGGGCTCCTTCGGTTTCACTTCGTGTGGTTCCGGTTCTTTTTTAAGTTGTGTTTTCCACTCTTCTAATTTGTCGACCCTAAGGCTTCGATCCTTATACAATTCTTCTTTGTCAGCACGGGGTCTAAGATCTAGCTTAGCTAGGTGATTTCGTGATGCTTCCTGTAAAGAAGGTTGAACCAAATAGTTATCAATAGAATTAACGTTCGTACCTTTATTACTCGATGTCCTAGCAGAGTCAAGAGCTTGAAGAGCGATTGTTTCGTCATCTACACGAAGTGTAAGTTCACTAAATTCTTCCTCTGTGTGATCTTTCTTTACTACATCGGGATGTGGCACACGAGCTTGGTACTCTATATTTACCGAGTTTGGTAAATCATGGCTTACCTCAACCTTACCTTCACTTACCACAGGTTCTTGCCTTGGGTCAGATTCCACTAACAATTCACTGTTATGAGCTTGTATGGCTTGGGGCCCATGATTCGGCTCAGATTTGTAGCCTTGTGGTGTTTCCTCTGGTGAAAGTTGAACAATTTGATTATCAACTGAATTTACTTTCTCACCTTCATCACTTGATGTCTTGGTCGAGTCAAAAGCTTGTAGACTGATTGATTCGTCACCTACACGAAGAATGAGTTCTCCTGTACCAACATCAATTTTAGTCCTGGCAGTTGCTAGAAAGGGTTTTCCCAAAATTAAAGGAATCGAATTGTCCTCATTCATGTCTAAGACAACAAAATCTACTGGGAATATGAATTTATCAATTTTGATTAGAACATTTTCTATTATACCCCTAGGAATTCTGATAGTGTTATCAATTAACTGAATGCTCATCCTAGTTTGTCTGGGTTTCCCTAGACCTAGTTGTTTAAAAATTTTATAAGGCATAACATTGATGCTTGCCCCTAAATCAGCTAAAGCATTATCAATAGATAAACTACCAATTAAACATGGAATTGTAAAACTCCCTGGATCTTTTAATTTCCGTGGTAGTTTATTTTGTAGAATTGCTGAGCATATTGTGTTTAGCTCCACATGCGATGCCTCGTCTAGTTTCTGTTTGTTTGTCAACAGCTCTTTTAAAAATTTTCTATAATCGGGTATCTGCGAAAGAGCTTCGAGAAACGGTAAGTTAATATGTAATTTCTTTAAAAGTTTAAGAAACTTACTGGACTGTTCCTCTGTATCGTCTCTCTTCATTGCTTCGGGATAAGGTATCCGGAGTTGGTACTCTTTGATTACTGGTTTTGGCTTTTCTTGTGTTACCTCAACTTTACCTTTGTCTACCTTGTTTTCTTGTATTGAATTGGGTTCATCTAACCCTATACTCTCCTCAGCTGTTATGGCTTGGATTTGCTCCTTTGGGTTAATCTCTGTGTTGCTTGGCAGACGCCTTTGCGGTCGTTCGGACATTAATTTTGCAAGTTCTGCCTTAATTACTTCCCCTGCTGACTTAGTAAGGTCCTCGACTCGGTTCTTGGTCTCTTCAACTGATGTTCGTTGGGTTGTTTCAGTGTCTTGGAGACGGTTTTCTATAGCTGCCATGAATTTTGTCAGCATCTCTTCAAGGTTCGACTCCTCTTCTTGTTGGTGAGGTGGTTGTTGGAAATCTAGAGGAAGTTACGGTCTTTGGCTATTTTGATCATCCCACGAGAAATTGGGATGGTACTTCCAACCTGCATTATAAGTGTCACTATAAAAATTATTTTGAGGTCTAGAATAGTTACCCATATAGTGGACTTGTTCGTTCTCCATGCCATATCCGTAGGGTGGGTACTCAGGATTCGCCACACCTCTTAGATTCGAGTCATATTGATTACTGGGTGTACCTGCGAGAGACTACACAAACCATCAATCTTTTTATTCATCATCTCTAGCTGGTTAGATAACCTGGTGACCACGTCGAGGTTCAAAACACTGGCTGCTTTAGTAGGAATTGTCCTCATGTCTTGCCGCTGATAGTTATTCAGTGCCATCTTCTCTTTAAAATTATCTGCCAAAACCAAAATAGAGGAAAAATTAGCGAAGTAGATAAGAAAAAAAATAATAAAAATAAAAATAAATTACAGAAAAAATGGCTAAAATAAAAAATAGAACTTTCTTAATATTTTAGTTCCCTGACAAGGGTTCCAAAAACTTGATCGCTGAAATCAGAGCTTTAAAAATTTATAATGAATGTGATCGAACCTGGAAACTAACTCTGACAACGATTAAAGGCAAGTGTACCTATCGAACAGTAGTATAGCTTAGGCAAGACCGGATTGTCGAACCCAAAGGAGCTAAAAGTACTAATACTAACTTTCTTTTTATTATTTAGCCTTAAAAATAAAGTGAAGTTACTTTAACTAAATTAACGACTACTAAGCTGAAAGACACAAAGACAAAAAGAACGAATTGGAAAATAACTTGAAGAAAAACTCAGTTGATTACGATGATACCCTCAGGAAGAATCCACCTAGACTTCTCTTATTATCTAACCCTAAACCATATGATTTCTTTACTTAGCTTGATCCGTGAGACTCCCTAACATATATTAAACCCTCTCTCGAGGCGAATAACATCTAACCCTAGGTTAATTAGTGGAACTCTCGTTCGCTTATAATAACCCCCTAGAATAGCAGTAAATTGATCAATGGACTCCCATATTAGGTTTCACCCTAATCCGGCAAAATCTCGTAACCCTATCTCTAGGCGTTCGATCAACTCCGCTTAATTATGTTAGATCTACTCTTAGGCAGGGTCTATTCCTCCTCCACCTAAGCACATCAAATTTGGATAAGCAACGTAATTAAGAACAAACTAAGTAATTATCATATAATTCAGAAATCAAATAACAAAATTCATCTAGGTTTCATCCCCTTCAGGTATCTGAGGGATTTAGTTCATGACAAATAAAGAAAACATCTCAAGAGAAAAAGATAAAACATAACATAAGAAATCCCTAAAACTCCCTGAAGGAATTGAAGGAGAAATCCGCCATCTTGAGTATAACTCCGGCTTCTTGGGATGGATCAACTGGCTATCTTCGAGTGATTCCCTTACCTCTGACCTTTCCAGCTTGGCTCTTTGGCCTAGCTTTGACGCCCCGGACAAAAGCCTTGGCAGAAGGCTTCTGCCGAACTCTCATGTTGCCCCCTTGGGTGTTTATATAGACTTTGAGATGCCTTACTTGGCCCCTAAATATCCTAATTTAAGTAGAATTCCTAATATGGTGTTTGAATAGGCTTTGGAATATGTTTCTTTGCCTCCAAGTATCGTTTCCTGAATGAAATTGCTCTTTCCAGCGACTGGGACACGACCATGACACATGCCCATGTGGATCGTGGCCAGGCCGTGCTCAGACTTTTAATGAGGCACAGCAGTGTTAGCTTTGGGCCAGGCCGTGTCGATTTCTCTCTTGGCCCAATTTGGTTCGTTTTAAGCCCGTTTCTCGCTCTTTCCATCCTTGGGTGCTTTCCTGAGTATAAAACATGAAAAGAAAGGATTAAGAGCACCTTTTTACATAAATTGGGGGATAAGTCATCCAAAAACAAGCTAAATGTGGGATTAAAATATGTTATAGTTACGGTTTATTACAGAACAAATACAGTTAATTCATGTTATTTACTATTCATACCCAAATTCTAATCTATTCAATCATAATGCCCCTTATATGGGCCCTCGAGACCCAATTTATGCATTAGAAACAAGTCGGGACTAGATCGAGAACTCAGAGAATTTTTTGCGAAATTTCAAAATTTTTCTTAGGTGCAGGGAACACACACCAGTGCGGCCAGGCCGCATGGCTCACATGGCCAAGTGACACGCACGTGTCCCTGGCCGTGTGGGCATTCGATGTGAGGCACACGGTAGTGTTCCAACCCGTGTCCATACCCGTGTAACTCTCTGACTTGGGTTACACGACCAGCCACATGCCCGTGTGCTAGGCCGTATGGACAATTTAATTTTCGAAAATTAGGTGCAGGGGACATACGGCCAAAACACACGCCCGTGCGTATGGTCGTGTGTCACATATGGCTGAGACACCCGTGTCTCTACCCGTGTGAACAAAAAATAGGCCAGTTTCAAGCTACTTTTCTCACCCAATTTTCTTTTCACCTACAACATCATCCAAACACATTCACAAGCCAATTCGTAACCCTCAAATCAATGCTAATGGTGGTAGGAAAGTCTTAAAATTTATATAATGAATGATCGAGCCTAGAAACTAACTATTATATAATGAATGATCGAGCCTGGAAACTAACTATCACCACGATTGAAGTAAGCGCACCTATCGAACAGTAGTATAGTTTAGTGGCAAGATCAGATTGTCGAACCCAAGGGAACCAAAAGTACTAATACTAGCTTTCTTTTTATTATCTAGCCTAAAATAAAAGTGATTAATATTTATTTAACTAATTACCAAGGAAAAGATGCTAAGACACAGAGAATGAATTGGGGAAATACTTGTGGGAAAAATCAATTGATTAAGACAATACTCGAGGAAGAATCCACCTAGACTTCACTTGTTATTTAACTCTAAACCAGACGATTTATTCACTTGACTTGATCTGTAGGTTTCCCTAATTTATATTAATACCTCTCTTGAGGCTACTAACGTCTAACCCTAGGTTGACTAATTGAAATCTCTTTCTAATTAAAACCCCTAGAATTGCATTAACTCAATCTATGGACTCCCATATTAGGTTTGACCCTAATCCGGTAGATTTTCGTCATCCTATCTCTAGCGCTACGATCAACTCCGCTTAATTATGCTAGATCTACTCTTAAACAGGGAATATTCCTCCACTGCCTAAGCACATCAATACTTGAATCAATATCCTGAAATATCAAGACAAGAATTAAGAACACATAATTAAGAACAAATCAAGTATTTATCATATAGTTCAGAAAATAATAACAAGATCCGTCTTAGGTTTCATCCCCCTCAGGTATTTGAGGGGTTTAGTTCATAATCATAAAAGAATACATCTCAGAAGAAAATATAAAACAACACATAAGAAAAACCCTAAAACCCCCTAAAGGAAATTGAAGGGAAGATCTTCCGTCTTGAGTATGATTCTGGCTTCTTGAGATGAATCAACTGGCTTTCTTCGAGTAAATCCCACAATTCTGGCCTCTCTGGCTTGGCTCCTCGGCCTACCTGAACCCCCTTGAAGGTTGGCCCCTAGGGTGTTTATATAGGCTTTTTTATCGTTGTTTTTTACGATGTCAATGTCTTAAATTTTATATAAAGAATGATCGAACCTGGAAACTAACTATGACAATGATGTGAGGCAAGCGGACCTATCGAACAATAGTATAGTTAAGGCAAGACCAGATTGTCGAACCCAAAGAAACCAAAACTACTAATACTAACTCTCTTTTTATTATTTAGCCTAAGAATTAAATGAATTTTTATCTAATCTAAAATTAACTAACAACTAAATTGAAGACTCTAAAGATGCAAAGACAAAGAGAATGAATTGGGGAAAATAATTTTAGGAAAAACCAATTGATTAAGACGACACCCAAGGAAGAATCCACCTAGACTTCACTTGTTACCTTACTCTGAACCAGACGATTTATTCATTTTACCTGATCCGTAGGATTCCCTAACGTATATTAATCCCTCTCTCAAGGCGACTAACGTCTAACCCTAGGTTGATTAATTGAAATCTCTTTCTAATTAAAACCCCTAGAATTGCATTAACTCGATCTATGGACTCCCATATTAGGTTTCACCCTAATCCGGCAAAATCTCGTTACCCTATCTCTAGGCGTGCGATCAACTCCGCTTAATTATGCTAGATCTACTCTTAGGCAGGGACTTTTGCTCCTCCACCTAAGCACATCATACTTGAATTAATATCCCGAAAATATCAACACAAGAATTAAGAACACATAATTAAGAACAAGTCAAATATTTATCATATAGCTCAGCAAACGATAACAAGATTCATCTTAGGTTTCATCCCCCTCAGGTATCTGAGGGTTTAGTTCATAATAATAAAAGAAAACATCTCAAAAGAAAAGATAAAACAAAACATAAGAAATCCCTAAAACCCCTTGAAGGAATTGAAGGAGAAATCCTTCGTCTTGAGTATGATTTCGGCTTCTTGAGATGAATCAACTGGCTATCTTCTAGTAAATCTCCACAAATCTGCCCTCTTTGGCCTAGCTAGACGCCCCCTGACTAAAGCCTTGGGTTCCCCAGACAAAAGCCCTGGCAAAAGGCTTCTGCCAAACCCCCCACTTAAGTTGCCCCCTAGGGTGTTTATATAAGCTTTGAGATGCCTTACTTGGCCCCTAAGTATCCTAATTCGAGTAGAATTCCTCTTAGGGTGTTTAAATAGGCTTTGGAATGTGTTTCTTTACCTCCAAATATCTTATTCTGAGTAAAACTTCTCTTTGTCACGGTAGGGACACGCCCATGGCACACGCCCGTGTGAATCGTGGCCAGGCCGTGTTCGAGACTGTTGAATGAGGCACGGCCTTGTGGTCTTGGGCCCAGGCCGCGTGAATTTCGTGATATGGCCCATTTACTCTGTTTTGGACCCGGTTCTCGTTCTTTTCATCCTTTGGTGCTCTCCTAGGTATAAAACATGAAAACAAAGGATTAAGAGCACCAAATTACATAATTCAAGGCTTAAATCATCCAAAAACATGCTAAATGTGGGCCTAAAATATGTTACTTTTACGATTTATCACTTTTGGAATGTCTTTCTTTGCCTCTAAGTACCTTATTCCAAATAGAATTAAAACATGTCACGTCAGGGACACGCCAGTGTGAATTGAATCCAGGCCATGGTCGGGTCTGTTAAAGAGGCACGGTCGTGTGGCATGGGCCCAGGCCGTGTGCATTTCGTATGTTGGCCCATTTTCTTCTTTTTTGGCCCGTTTCTCATTCTTTTCATCCTCTGGTGCTCTCCTAAGTATAAAACATGAAATTAAAGGATTAGGAGCACCAAATTCCATAATTCAAGGAATAAATCATCCAAAAGTATGCTAAATGTGGGACTAATATATATATATTACGGTTTATCAAATACCCCTACACTTAAGCATTTGCTTGTACTCAAGCAAAATTCTCAACTCACAATTAAAATGAACTTCCTCAATTCATAATATTCATCAATAGTGTTTCATCATAATTCATAGATAATTTATACATTGATAATTTAAGTAGAAGGGTCCTAAAGATTCAAACAATCAAAGTCATAGTTTTTGCAGCATGAAAATATAGGTGTTTCCCCTTACCTAAATAATCACATTTAATTCAAAATCGACAAGAGTTGACATCCTCACTAAAGATTCACTCAAATCACTCAAAGTGTTTAAGGTTCAAAATTAAGCTCTCAAAAGTCGAACATGAAAAGTTAATCCCGTAGGCTTGCATGAAAATCAAATCTCCACCACCATAAAATGAAATGATACACAGATCAAAAGGTCTTTAAAAGGGTTGTAACGAGGCTATGGTTAAAGGTGTGGATAAAGGCTAAATTAAAGGGTTAGAATCGAGATTGAATTGACAATTTACCTAACTAGAAAAATGAACTAATCGTGAATAATTACATCAATTGAAAACTTGTAATACTAATAATACGAGCTTCTTTTTCAAGATGTGGAATTTAAACAAATAAGCTCACTTAATTATAGAACTAATAATGAATATACTTCGATTTTTTTTAAGAATCTACAATAATAGGAAAGAACTTTAACAACTGAAATATAGAACATGTTTAGGCAACTGCTCAAAATCAAATCTCGACAAAAAAGGTAGTCAAGAGAAACGGTGATAACAAATACAAGATGGGTTTTGGGTTAATATTAGTAGGTGAGTCAATAAAAGGGTTGTTAGGATCAAAGGGGTTCACTAAGGGTTAATTGTGAGGGTAGGCTTTTTAGTGGAGTGAATGGGTTAAATCCTAAGTGCTTTTATCATTTCTATATATCAATTCAATGATGTGGTCTTGACATGTATAATCGAAGCAAGTTCTAGAATAACAAATCAATGTTGACACACTCATAATCAATAAAGTGAGCAAGAAAAGAATGTATGCTCTAAAAGGCTCAAAATCTCACAAAAATTATGGGTTTTTGATATCAACTTTTTAAATTTCAAACTTCAAGGTAATAATTAGATTCAGGTAGACAACATAACAAAATTTTAATTTTTTTGAAAATAGACTCATCATGCTTGATTCTCTAGTCTCCTAAAGTTTAAATCATCACTGCACAATTAACTATGACTTACTCCAGAACATATCAATGAAAATCATAAATCAATAGGAGTTTCATTCTAATTAGTAATATGAGAAAATTACTTAAGAACAAGACATAATTCAGGGATTTGAGAATAATGCAAAAAGTTAGGAACTTTTCGAAATAACATTCACCCCCCACAATTAAGACGTACATTGCCCTTAATGTACAAAGATATATAAGAAATCATAAGAGATGGGGAGAGGTGAAACTTCCTAAATTTTGGATGTTTCCTTGAGTTAGCAGTGGTCGTGGTGTGGTGGCCGCCAACAATCTCTGCGCTAGATGAAGAAATTGGGAAGCTCGTAAAGAATTAGCCAGGAAATAATAAGAATAATTCAAAATATACTAATTATATATTTAAAAAAAAAAGAAAGAATGTAAAAAGTAAAACAAAATTAAAAGAAAAGATTAATGGACTGAAAAGTCCTTATTGTTAGATGGTTTACAAAGTGGGTGTGATTTCTAAGGCCGTGGTGTGGTGATTCCCAAGCAGCCTTTAGAACCTAAACCAAAGAAAACAAAATAAAATACACTAAATTAAGTATAAGAGAAATAAAGAGAAGGAAAATAAAGGAGAAAAGAAAAGAAAAAGAAAGATGAAATGGACTCAAAGATCCTTGTCCTGTCGAGTTAATGAAGCGGCCGGCATAAACTTATGTAGATCGGTCTCGTAGAGGGAAACTGTGCTAGGATCCTTCCATTTCTTCGACATGGATAAGGTTTAGATCAAGAGCTTGGAGAATGGAAAAGGGTGAAAAATGAAAAGAGATGGGAATCTAAAGGGTATGGAAGAAGGGAAATGGGGAGTAGGTGAGAAGGGGAGTGGGATGTTTTAAATGGAAATCTCAGATCTGGTACATTTCGACGCCTGTGTATCATGGGCATGTTAAGTCACATGGCCGTATCTCACGACCGTGTTGTGGTTCGCTCATTTCTCCCACGCTTGTGTGAAGGTCGCCACGCCCGTGTTGTTCAGTGTCTGCCACGGCCACATCGCACGGCCGTGGTGTTTAGTCGAAGCCCATGGCTGGAAGAAGATATTTTTCATCCTGTTTCGTACTATCTCTGCCATGCCAGTATGGAAATCCGTGGCGTCCACACGACCACAGCCACGGCCGTGTGCAAGGCCGTGTGGTATGGAAATCTGCACTTTGGTTAGTTTATAGTTAGGTGCTAAAAAGGAAAAATAAAAGTAAAAATAAAAATGTAAAAATTAATGGGGTTAGTGCTCGGGTTGCCTCTCGAGAAGCGCTCGTTTAAAGTCTTAAGCTAGACTTACCCTGTTTTCATTTCTAAATGAAGGTTCACGGAGCCGAAGCTCCTCTCTCATATCCCTAAAATCTTCACCATTATAAATTTTCAGTCGCTGACCATTTACCTTGAATGTGCCACGAGTTGGATGAGTTATCTCTATTGTGCCGTAGGGAAAAATAGTTTTGATTACGAATGGACCTGACCATCTTGATTTCAGCTTTCCAGGAAACAATTTTAACCTTGAATTGTATAGTAGGACTAAATCTTCTACTTCGAATTGCTTCGGTTGTTTTAAATGAGCATCATGGCATCGCTTTGTTGCCTCCTTATATAGTCGTGAGTTCTCATAGGCATTAGCTCGCCATTCATCTAGCTCGTTCAACTGCATCATCCTCTTCCCACCTGCAGTTTTAAGATCGTAATTTAAGAATTTTATAGCCCAAAAAGCTTTGTGCTCTAACTCAAATGGTAGATGACAATTGTAACATCCCGAAATTGGGCCTAGTAGGATTGGGCCGTTTGGGCCTTGGGCTTAGGAGTGTTTAAAATCTTCAAGAATATAAGAATGGTGTTATTGCAAATTGGACTTATTAGTTAAATGGATTTGGAAGGTTACGAGGTTTCTATGAAGTCTCGGGTTTAATTGGGCTTTAGGAAAAATTTGGTATTTTAGCACTTTAAGGAGAGATGGTAAGTAGTTTCAAGACATATGGAAATTTATGAGTAAATAGCTTGCATAAAAGAGCAATTGGTAAAGAGGATATGATACCACATGATGGACTTGAAGGGAAGAGGTTCAAATCTCTTGGTGTGCAAATTTTGATTATTTTTGCATGCTTTCCTTAAGTGTCGGTCAAAGAGGTATTTATGGATAAGATGGACATTTTTTTTATGGCAAGAAGACTTAAGGTTATGGTAAGCATGAAATAAGGGATAAAATTGCTAGATTGTGGGGATAGAATTTCTTTAACTTTGGGAAAGTAGAGGATTACAAGGCATGTATCTAGGTGGATGTTTTGGAAACTATTTCATGGCCATTTTGACCATGAACATGGACAGCATTATGGACAAAAGGGGGGGAATCGAATTTTGGTGATTAGTTTTGGAAAAGTTAGTATCTTGAGAGTGAGTTTTCATTTTGGTCATTTTGCTCTTCCAAAAACATTTTCTTTTCTCTTATATTTTCCTCTTGGCCGAATGTGCATTGTGAGGTTTAGGCAATTCCTTGTGCGATTTCTTTCTTGATAGCTTTTGTGTTCTTTTTCTTTCGAGACCGTAAACCAAATAAGTGACCATTCGTGCATCTCTCTCTTTTGATCATCTCTCCCTTCTCTTTATTTTGTTTAGGCCGAACCTCTCATTCCTTTTATTTCACCTTGGCCGGAACTTCAAAAGACCATAAGGGTCATTCGTTTCTTTTCTTTTCTCTCTATTTTGCTTAGGCCGAATCTTTCTCTCCCAAAAGTTCACAATTGCTGCAACACCTTAAACCTCCCATCTCTCTCTTCTTCTTGTTAAAGCCGAATCTCCCTCTTGTCATCAAGCCAACTCGCATCACACTCCATCCCCTTCATTTCTTCTTTTCATATTTCATCAAAAGCCAATAACATTTAACCATTTTCGTTTTGGTCATTCTTTTTCGGTAAGGATCTCTTCTAGGCTAATCTCTTTTCCTTTATCTTTCTCTGATTGTCGAAAATCAAGACTCTAATCCTCTTAGTTTCTTTGGCCGAATCATGAAGGAAAGTTTCGGGGTTCTTCTGTAGCCGACGTTTAGGGGGAGATCATTCGGGATTTAAATATCCAAGGTAAGTGAAGTGTGATATTCGGCCAAAGGCCATATCTTTTTAGTGATAATCGGTTTCTCATATAGTGTTATGTAGTTGCTGTCGGTGTTGTAAACAAAAGCCGGAAATCTTGAGTATTCTGTCGTTCTTTGTGTTTACAAGGTGTGTAGCCCTACACTAAACTTCCAATAAATCGATAGTATTAATATTTGCATGTGTTATTAAGAAATATGTTTGATAATGATTGCGGGTACCATTCAGTGGTATATGACATTCAGGTACGTTAAACCCCTAATACTTCGTTAATAATGCTATAAGCATGGATATGAAATAAGTATGATTCTGTTATGACTTTGGGGTATATTGCATTATATCTGAATAATATGTATGTTGCATGGGCATATGGGTGATTTGATAAAGGGGAAGTGTTCCGGTGGTTTTTACCACATTATCCGGTGACTTCGGTCACATATGATGAATCCGGTGACTTCGGTCACATATTATGAATCCGGTGACTTCGGTCACATATTATGAATCTGGTGACTTCGGTCACATATTATGAATCCGGTGACTTCGGTCACATATTATGGATCTGGTGACTTTGTCACAATTATCTGGTGGCCATGCCACAATTTATAAGGGCGATGTGCAAGTTGACTGCAGCAACTGCCTTCGATGGTGTGTAGCGGATGGAGGGTCGATTTAGTAATCCCCACGGTGTGATTGGCAGGTACAGGTGGTGTGTAGCGGATGGATATCTAGGTTGGGCTTGGGATTGCATTTCATTTTATATGTACATGTGATTATCTGATTTGCTATATTATGGGCTTATGGCTAAATGTGATTTTAAATGGGCTTTATGGCTATGATCGATTGGGATTTTAGTGTATTATTACACATTGAGTCTGTTGACTCACCCCTCGTGGGATATCTTTTTCAGGTGATACTTAGCGTGTTGGACCGGGTCAGCGAGAACTACGTGGTGGCTATTGCTCATCTCAGTATATGGGTTTTCTTTTAATTAAATTTACTATGTTTTCTTTTATTATTTCGGGATTTATTTTGGGTTATGTTTTTATAATAAGGCCGCCATAAACTGTTTTATTTATACGTTTTAAATTTTTATTCTGCTACGCTCAACTTTAACTAAATAATTAAATATTTTCGATAACCGAATTAAACTGTTTTGACACCTAAATACCTATGGTTTTCAACTTAATAATAAGTTCAAAATTTGGTTCTTCTTTTGATATATAACTTTTCTAAAAACATAGAGTTAACGATTTTATAATATACAAATTTAAATCACAAAACGGTTTTCAACAAGATCGTACTTCAAATCTATTCTCTTACCTCAAAATCACATGTTTTCCAAAACGACAAAACGAGTTTTTCTCAAGAAGCATATCATATCCGGTCGGGGCTTCTGGGCCGGGTTTGGGGTGTTTCAACAACTTTTTCCGTAGACAAGTTTGTATGGGGATGTTTCGATGGGAGTTTTAAACGCTGTTCTATAGGCCCATAAAGCATCGTCTACTTTTAAAGCCCAATTTTTCCTGTTTGATTCAACTGTTTTCTCTAGATACGCTTAAGCTCTCGATTTGCTACTTCTACTTGTCCACTGGTTTGAGGGTGATAAGGGGTAGTTGTTCTGTGGTGTACTCCATATTTCTTTAATACCTTGTCAAATTGAGTATTACAAAAATGAGTACCCCTATCACTAATAATTGCTCTGGGTGTTCCAAATCGAGAGAAGAGTTTCTTAAGAAATCTCACTACCATTCTGGCATCATTAGTGGGTAAAGCTTGAGCTTCCACCCATTTCGACATATAGTCCACTGCTACTAAGATGTATTTATTCCCAAATGAGCTAGGGAATGGGCCCATAAAGACAATACCCCATACATCAAAAATTTCGCATGATAGCATGTATGTTTGAGGCATTTCATCGCGTTTAGAGATATTACCTGTTCTCTGACATCTATCGTATGAAGCAACATACCTGTTAGCGTCTTTGAACAAGGTAGGCCAATAAAAAACCTGATTCGAGCGTTTTGTGTGCTGTCCTGATCCCGCTGTAATGTCCTCCTGAAGGTCCTGAATGGCAATGTTCTAAGATGTTGCTTGCTTCTGCTTTTGTAACACATCTCCGAATTACTTGATCTGCACATATACGAAAAGGAAAAGGATGTTCCCAAAAATAATTTTTCGCATCAGCAAAGAATCGCTTCTTTTGATGATGTGTTAACCTTTTTGGTAGGATGTTAGCAGCTAAGTAATGTGCAATGTCTGCGAACCAGGGTACCTCAGAGTTAGATATAGTGAATAGTTGTTCTTCAGGAAACGAGTCATTTATCTCACTCTCATCTAGTTTTCAATATGTGGATTTTCAAGCCTAGAAAGATGATCTACTGCAAGATTTTCAGGTCCTTTCTTATCTTGAATTTCCAAATCAAATTCCTGTAAGAGTACAATCCATCTTATGAGTCGAGGTTTTGCATCGGATTTAGTTAAAAGATAACGAAGAGCTGACTGGTCAGTGTAAACGACAACTTTAGATAATATCAAATACTGTTTAAATTTGTCAAATGCAAAAACCACTACTAGCAATTCTTTCTCTGTGGTGGTGTAGTTTTCTTGTGCGGTTGTCAATGTTTTGCTAGCATAATAAATTGGCTGAAAATGCTTGTCTCTCCGCTGTCCTAAAACTGCACCTACTACAAAATCACTCGCATCACACATTAGTTCAAAGGCTAAGTTCCAATCAGGTGCAATTATAATTGGGGCATTTATTAATTTATTTTTAAGGGTGTTAAGTGAATCTAAACATTCCTGATCAAAATCGAAAGGCACATCCTTTTCTAGTAGTTTTGTTAAAGGCTTAGCTATTTTAGAAAAATCCTTAATAAATCTTCGATAAAATCCAACATGTCCTAAAAAGCTTCGAATAGCCTTAATTGAACTAGGAGGAGGTAATTTTTCTATGGTTTCAACCTTTTCTTTATCAACCTCAATCACTTTACTAGAAATTTTGTGTCCTAACACAATCCCCTCTCGAACCATAAAGTGACACTTTTCCCAATTTAGCACAAGGTTCGTTTCCTCACATCTTATTAGAACTCGTTTTAGATTTTTAAGGCAAAGATGGAAAGAATAACCAAATACCGAAAAGTCGTCCATAAATACCTCTATAATGTCTTCCACAAGTTCATCAAAAATGGCCAGCATGCAGCGCTGAAAAGTAGCAGGAGCATTACATAGTCCAAAAGGTATTCTACGATAAGCAAACGTACCGTATGGACATGTAAATGTTGTCTTTTCTTGATCCTCAGGAGCTATTGGGATTTGGAAGTAGCCGGAGAGTCCGTCCAGGAAGCAGTAGTACATATGCCCAAATAACCTTTCTAAGATTTGATCAATAAAGGGCAAAGGGAAGTGATCATTTTTGGTGGCGTCGTTCAACTTTCTATAGTCAATACAGACTCTCCAACCTGTGACTGTTCTTGTAGGAATCAATTCATTCTTTTCGTTAGCTACAACAGTCATGCCTCCTTTCTTTGGAACGACCTGCACAGGACTTACCCAAGTACTGTCAGAAATAGGATAAATTATTCCAGCATCTAGAAGTTTAATTACCTTAGCTTTAACAACTTCTTTCACATTGGGATTCAATCGCCTTTGAGGTTGCACACATGGTTTATACTTATCTTCCATTAAAATTTTGTGGGTGCAAAATGATGGGCTTATTCCTTTAATGTCAGAAATTTTCCAAGCTATGTCTCTTTTATGTTCCCTTAGTACCTATAGCAACTCGTCTTTCTCTTCGGGTTCCGGTTCTGAAGAGATGATTACTGGTAGCATAGAATTATCCCCGAGGAATGCATATTCTAAGTGATTTGGCAACTGTTTTAATTCCAATTTGGGTGGCTCATCAATAGAGGGTTTTTATTTTAGTTCGTCGTTGATTTCAATGCCCTCTTCTTTCTTTTGACTAGATAAAGGTGTATGAGAATTTAACTCATCGATATCATCATCTACCCCCTCACCTTGGGTAAGACACAGTTCCAACGTGTTGTCATGTATGATTTCCTGCAAAGAATCTTGAATAAAATGAGCAATAGCATCAATAAAATAACAGGAATCATCTTGTTCTCTAGAATATCGCATAGCATCGTAAATTTGAAAAATAATTTCCTCGTCGCCTACCCTTAGCGCAAGTTTACCATCACCTACATCAATAGCAGCCCTAGCAGTAGCTAAAAAGGGGCGCCTAAAATTAAAGGTAGCTCAACGTCCTCATGCATGTCAAGCACAACAAAATCAACAGGGAATATAAATTTATCAACTTTTACCAGAATATCCTCAATAACTCCCCTAGGGTATTTAATAAATCTGTCAGCTAACTGAATGCTTATCCTAGTGGGTTTTGGTTCCCCAAGACCAAGTTGCTTAAACATTTTATAAGGCATTAAATGAATACTAGCACCTAGATCAGCTAGTCTCAATGTTTAAACTACCAATTAAATAGGGAATAGTGAAACTTCTTGGATCTTTTAATTTGGTTGGTAGCTTATTTTGGAGGATGGCTGAACATTCTTCATTAAATTCTACTGTTGATATTGTCGTAACCATTTTTTTGACAAAACGGGAATCGACTAAAATAGGGAGTCGCCACCGATCTCTTATTAGGTGTGATCGGATCACCCTTGTTTTAATAAAATATTTTGCTTTACTAAAACAATGTTTTTTTGTCTTTGAAAATTTGAGAAAACAGGTTCGGGAGTCGGTTACGTGCGAGGAAGGATTAGCACCCTCGACACGCCCAAAATTGGTACCAAATTGATTAATTAATGTCCCAATATCGAAAGTTGAAAATTTTTGAAAAGAATTTAAAGATATTTTAGTTTCTCGGATTTAATATCAAGATTTTCTTGTTTCGAAGGAGTAAAACATCATATCCAGTACATAGGACACGATGATTTTAATCCTCGATTCCAAGATCATCTCTTAACCCTCGAGACTCACGCATAAAACTACTAAAAGGATATTCGATCTTTGGCGAAGCGAGAGAACCGAAACCCAACACATAGGGCACGATCTCTCGAAATACCAAAAATCGAATGTTGCCTTATTTAAAAACTTTCTCTTGGATGAAATTGATGAAAATTTAGGTCATATTTTAAAGAAACGTTATTTAAAACATGAATGAGATTATGTTCGGTGAATAATGGTAATGTAACGCGAGTTTAGCATAATATTTGTAACACGAATAATGATAATAAAGATGGTGGGACAATAATACGCACAATAATAACAAAAAGAATAATATCAAAGATGATAAATCAAAAATTAATTAATAAAATCAGTTCAAAGTGAAGCATATATAAAGAAAATAAAACAAATAACGTATGGAAACATTTGAAATGAATTCAAAGTTTAAAATCAACAGCATTTATAATGTTTTGTAAAAATAATATACATAAAACCTCAAAACAATGGTAATAATAATATTAATATTTTGGATAAAAACAAATAAATAAAATCCTTAAAACCGTTGAACTAAGTTAGAATAAAATGTGAGGGCCAAAATCGTAAATAGACCGAGTGGAAAAGGGGCAGGGATCGGATTAAAATGAAATAGAAATTATAGGGTCTGATTTTAAAAATAACAAAATGCTAAATCGGGCTGAAATCAGTGTGACGAAACAGGAGAGGGGGTTATTGCGTAAATATCCCACTGAAGGGATATGCGCAGTAATTCCTACAAGGAACGACGCCGTTTTGTTTTCTACTCAAGAAACCCTAAAATTCCTTTTGAAACATTTTAACCTTCATTCCCTTAACCTCAGCCGCTGCAGCCTCTCCTCCTCCTTCAAAAAAAAATTCTTTTCTTCTAGGTTTTTCTGAAACCAATTTGCGCCGTCGACGAACTCCTCCAATTTTGACACCGCACACGGCGGTCAGAGGGTCAAAAAAAGAGGTTGTTTTGATCCTTTAAAACACTCTAAACCCAAATCTGATCGAGACCTCTCGAAGAAACTCGCAAGAATCGAAACGCTTCAGATCCGGTCCCAAAATCGTTTCGGTTTTCAACTTTGATAGCCGCGAGAGGTAAAGACTTATAATGTTTAAACTATTTCCATGTATATGCGTTATATGCGAAGCCAGATCGGGCCAGAAACTGAAGAACACTCCCCGAAAATGGTAAGCAAAAAGCAAGAATAAGTAAACGAAAATAAAATGATAATAACGAAAAAAAAAAGCAACCTTCTTTATTCGTTTGCCTTCTGATTTCTGGTAATGTGATAGAGTACAAGAAATTTTTGATTCTTCCTTTTGATTCCCGATTCGCGTTCTTTTAATTTCTATTTGATAAAAGGGGTACAAGGGTGCTCTTTTCTTTTTGCTCCTTTTTTATGCGTAAAAGCCGACCCCCATTACATAATTTTTTTACGGCTTTATAGCCAAATACGAGATTCTTTTCTATTATTCAAGCTATTTCCCCCATTCTTCTCTCTTTGTTGTCTCCGTTCTTGTTTTTGATGTCGTTTGCAGGTGATGGGCGAGGCTGGTGGTGACCGAGGCATGATGGGCTGGTGGGGGAGTCAAGCCGAGGCGCATGGGAACAACGCGACGCGGGTTTCGTCCGTCAGGGGCGTGGGCACCAGAGCCGAGGCGCGTGGTGACCGAAACGAGGCAAGGCGTGCATGTGCGGGGAACTGGAGCGGCGCGCGTGGCGCGTGGGAAGCGGGAACGACATGGGAGCGCGCGTGTGGGACACGCGCGGCGGCGCTGGAAACAGGGTCCCTAGGGTTTCTGTTAATTCCAGTCTGTGCTGGGCCTTTTGGCTCTGGGCCATTGGGCCTCTGTAATTGGCTTAATTGGGCTCGTAGAAACTGTTTCTTCTTTGGATTTTATTCCATTTATGGGTTAGAGCTTGGATTGGCTTGGGTTTTTGTAATTTTGTAAATGGACTGTTTTGTTTCTGGACTATTGGTTTTGGCTTTTTGTTCTGTTTGCTTATTTTGGTTTATTGGGCTTTGAGCTCTCTTGTAAATGGGCATTCAAAACTGTTATTATTCTTGGGCTTATTATTTGCACTTGGGTTTGTATCAAACTGGTCTTGGGCCTATTTTAGTTGGGCTCCAGAAATGTAAATGGACATTTGGACTATATTTTTTTTTAATGGACTTTTATAGCATTTGGTTTTTTCTTCTTTTCAATCTGGTCTTGTTTTGGCTAATATGCCCGGGTTTGGGTTTGGTTAAAAGCCCGGGCAAAGTTTGGTTATTACGGCTGCCCCTCTTTGCTCATTGTCGTAAAACGAGAATAGAGCAAAGATAAAAGAAGAACCAATTTTGCCCGGTCTCGGCCGAGTATAGATTCTTCGGGTACCTTTCTCCCTCAAACATCTTCGAACTCCGTTGTTTTGACCCACTCCACTGCTGCTTTTACGAGACATGACCCATGGCTTCGATTCACTTTTGTTCGTTCTTTAACTTGCTTTGATGTGACTTTCGAACACGAAGAGATGTGTAGCCTCGGTCTCCTAGTTGCTCCATTGGAGCTTCGATGAAATTTGAATTTTTCGAATTGCTTCCTTGCTCCCGCGATATGAGTTAACCCCCTTTTTTTTTGAATAGAAATTGAAAAACAGGGTTTAAAAGACGGAAATCTAAATACCTTGGCATGTGACGAGGCTTAACTCACCTCTCACATGGTGACTTAATTTAACATAAATTTAAAGACAGAAATTAAATACCTCGGCGTGCCACGAGACTCAACTCACCTCTCGCATTATGAGTTAATTTTTGAACAGCAATTTAAAGACAGAAATTAAATACCTCGGCGTGCCCCGAGGCCCAACTCACCTCTCGCATTATGAGTTAATTTTTGAACAGCAATTTAAAGACAGAAATTAAATACCTCGGCGTGCCCCGAGGCCCAACTCACCTCTCACATTATGAGTTGATTTTTGAACCGAAATTTAAAGACAGAAATTGAATACCTCGGCGTGCCCCGAGGCCCAACTCACCTCTCGCATTATGAGTTGATTTTTTGAACAAGAATGTTAAGACAAAAATTTAAATACCTCGACGTGTCCCGAGGCCCAACTCACCTCTCGCATTATGAGTTGATTTTTGAACCGAAATTTAAAGACAGAAATTGAATACCTCGGCGTGCCCCGAGGCCCAACTCACCTCTCGCATTATGAGTTGATTTTTTTTGAACAAGAATGTTAAGACAAAAATTTAAATACCTCGACGTGTCCCGAGGCCCAACTCACCTCTCGCATTATGAGTTGATTTTTGAACCGAAATTTAAAGACAGAAATTGAATACCTCGGCGTGCCCCGAGGCCCAACTCACCTCTCGCATTATGAGTTGATTTTTTTGAACAAGAATGTTAAGACAAAAATTTAAATACCTCGACGTGTCCCGAGGCCCAACTCACCTCTCGCATTATGAGTTGATTTTCGAACAGAAGTTGAAAATGTGTCGTCTCGGATGTTTTCCTTTTCCATGGTTTGGTACAATTATCGTCATAGCTTCTTGCTTCACTGGTGTACCTGTATGCGTGATGTTGCCATGATATGCACGTGTTTGGTCTTAAATGCTCCTATGCCTATATGATTATGCCATGTGTTCTCGGTTTGTTTGTCGTGTATCTCTTGTTATGATGACTTGTACCCACTGCTTCGATTCTTGACTTTCTTTCAGTTTTTGTACTAGTGCTCCAGTTTTACTAGTAGTCTGTACCTCTCATATATCACCCATTTTGTCTCCTGGTTGAACTTTTGTCTTTGCTTTGAGGTTTCTTGTACTTACCAGGTTCTCGTCCAGGTAATGCTCAACGTTTCTTTTGTTCAAAGTATGTAATTTCACTGTTTACCATTTAAACGAACCAAACACGAAATGCATGATAATGGCCAGGTGGGTGTGGAAAAGATACCTTATGTTTGTATTTATTTCGAAGCAATAAGGAAAGAGAATTGACAAGGAATGATTCAATAAGGAAAACATAAAAAGAAAGTAGATTCAATTGTCACTAATGCTCTAGATATCTAACACATGAACTTCTCCGTGCTCCTTCACCCTGAACCCCCTTTGAGTGAAGCTCCTTGCGTAGAAGACCCTGAGCTTCTGAGTCCGCTTCAAATATTATAAACTCACCCCTTGACTCCCCGTTCAAATGTTCTTGCTCTTTATGTGTGAATCCCCTTCGTTAGGACGCCTTTTCAGGTTTTCGTCCCACTTTTGTTTATCAAGACGCCCTTTTCGGGTTCTCATCCTGATTTTTTTTTTTTAGGCGTAGTACTTCTTCACGGCATCCGAGTTTACTGGATTCGGTACCTCTTTCCCATCCATCTCAGTGAGAATCAAAGCTCCACCTGAGAAGGCCTTCTTTACGACATAGGGTCCTTCCCAATTCGGTGCCCATTTTCCTCGAGAATCCTTTTGTATTGGGAGAATCTTTGTCAACACGAGCTCTCCTTCGCGAAACTCTCTTGGTCGTACCTTCTTGTCGTGGGCCGTGATCATTCTCTTCTGGTACATTTGTCCGTGACAAATTGCCTTTAAGCGCTTCTCCTCAATCAGATTCAATTGGTCATATCGAGCTTGTACCCATTCTGATTCTTCGAGTTTTGACTCCATTAAGATTCGTAAAGAAGGGATTTCCACCTCGATGGGTAGTACAGCTTCCATTCCATATACTAGAGAAAAAGGAGTTGCCCCTGTGGAGGTCCGCACACATGCACGGTATGCATATAGAGCAAACGGGAGTTTCTCATGCCAGTCTTTGTATGTCTCAGTCATCTTTCCAATGATCTTCTTAATATTTTTATTGGCTGCTTCTACCGCTCCGTTCATCTTAGGGCGATAGGGTGAGGAATTGTGATGCTTTATTTGAAATTGTTCGCATACTTCCTTCATCATCTTATTGTTCAGATTCAAAGCGTTATCCGAGATGATTTTCTCAGGCAGCCCGTATCGACATATAATCTCCTTTTTCAAGAATTTGCAAACCGCGGTTTTTGTCACATTTGCAAACGAAGTGGCCTCAACCCATTTTGTGAAGTAATCTATGACCACAAAGATGAATCGATGGCCGTTAGAGGCCTTCGGGGAAATTGGACCTATAACATCCATGCCCCACATGGAAAAGGGCCACGGGGAGGTCATCACGTGGAGGGGCGAAGGTGCTGCATGAATTTTGTCGCCATAAATTTGACATTTGTGACACCTTCGTACATAGCTGATACAGTCACTTTCCATTGTCAACCAGTAATAGCCGAGTCTCATAATTTTCCTGGCCATGGTGAAACCGTTGGCATGTGTTCCACAAGTTCCTTCATGCACCTCTTCAAGTATTTTTCTGGCTTCGACATTATCCACGCATCTCAGAAGCACTTGATCTTTTCCTCTCTTGTATAGGATGTCCCCATCAAGAACAAATCCTGCTGCCATTTTTATGATTGTTCTTTTGTCGTTCTCGTTTGCTTGCTCTGGGTACCTTTGATGTTTGACATATCCTAAGATATCATGGAACCATGGTCGTCCATCCGCCTCTTTTCCAATGCTAAAATAATGCGCCGGGGCCTCATATATGCTCATCTGGAGAGGCATTATTTCCGCTTCTCGATTCGCTTTGAACATAGAAGCTAAGGTGGCCAAGGCATCGGCCAATTGGTTTTCCTCTCGTGGGAAGTAATTAAAGGTCACTTCTTCGAATTCTTTGACCAGATCCATAACAAGATCGTGATATTTGACCAGCTTTGAGTCTCTCACTTCCCAATCTCCACGGATTTGGTAAATTACCAATGCTGAATCCCCTGATACCTTTAGGATTTTGATGCCTCGCTCAATAGCTGCGCGGAGCCCCATGATGCAAGCCTCGTATTCCGCTATGTTATTGGTGCAGAAGAAGTTTAATCGGGCAGTGAATGGATAATGACTCCCTTCCGGTGACACCAAGACTGCTCCGATCCCATGCCCTAATGCATTTGATGCCCCGTCGAAACTCATTTTCCATGACTCTTCTTTTGACGATTCGCATTCTTTTTCTGTGATGCACATCAAATCTTCATCCGGGAAGTCAAATCTTAATGGCTCGTATTCTTCTGTGGTTCGGGCTGCTAGGAAGTCAGCTATTGCGCTCCCTTTTATCGACTTTTGGCTTACATAGATGATGTCGTATTCCGATAGCAGGATCTACCATCGCGCCATTCTTCCTGAGAGTGCAGGTGATTCCATCATGTACTTTATTGGGTCCAATTTAGAGATTAACCATGTCGTATGATACAACATATATTGTCTAAGCCTTCGAGTTGCCCAAACCAGAGCACAACAGAATTTTTCGATTAACGGGTATCTTGCCTCATACTCTGTGAACTTCTTACTGAGGTAATAGATCGCCCTTTCTCTTCTCCCCGCCTCGTCATGTTGCGCCAGTACATAACCCATTGAGTTTTCGAACACCGTCAGGTACAGTATTAACGGTCTCCCTGGAGTCGGTGGTACTAGCACAGGTGGGTTAGACAAATATCGTTTTATTTTGTCGAAGGCAGCTTGGCATTCCTTATTCCATTCCCCAGGGTTGTGTTTTCTCAATAGTCGGAAAATTGGGTCGCATTGGTTGGTAAGCTGAGCGATGAACCGAGCGATGTAATTTAATCTTCCTAAAAACCCTCTGACCTCCTTTTGTGTTTGCGGAGATGGTAAGTCTTGTATGGCCCTTATTTTGTCCGGATCAACCTCGATACCTCTCTTGCTAACGATGAAGCCCAGTAATTTTCCCGAGGTCGCTCCAAATGTGCACTTAGCTGGGTTAAGCTTCAGTTGAAACTTTCTCAGTCTTTCAAACAATTTCCTGAGATTTTCAACATGCTCTCTTTCTCCCCGAGATTTGGCAATCATATCGTCGACATAAACCTCTATCTCTTTGTGCATCATGTCATGAAACAACATCACCATTGCCCTTTGATATGTTGCCCCAGCGTTTTTCAAACCGAATGGCATCACCTTGTAGCAGAAAGTTCCCCACATTGTCACGAATGTAGTTTTTTCCATGTCCTCAGGGGCCATCTTTATTTGGTTATAGCCCGAAAACCCATCCATAAAAGAGAATAATGAATGTTTCGCTGTGTTATCCACCAATGTATCGATATGTGGCAAGGGAAAATTATCCTTGGGGCTTGCTCGATTCAGATCGCGATAGTCCACACACATTCGCACCTTGCCGTCTTTCTTTGGCACTGGGACTATATTAGCCACCCATTCCGGGTATTTGGAGACTTGTAAGAAACCAGCGTCGAACTGTTTTTTGACCTCTTCTTTTATCTTTAAGAGCATTTCGGGTCTCATCCGTCTTAGCTTCTGCTGGATTGGCTTGCATTCTGTTTCACTGGGAGCCTGTGGACCACTACATCCTCGCTTAATCCTGGCATATCCTGATATGACCATGCAAATACGTCTTTGTATTCATGAAGCAAGGTGACCAAGTCGTGTTTGGTGGGCTCTGAGATGGAAGCCCCAATTTTCACCTCTTGCCTCTTTTCTTCGTTTCCCAGGTTCACTGTCTCAACAGATTCTTGGTGGGGGAGTATTTGTCTATCTTCCTGTTCCATCATCCTTAACAAGTCAGGGGTTGAGACATAATCTTCAGCATTTTCGTCGGCTTCGGATTCCCCTAAACAAGCAGCTTGCTCAAAGTCGATTTTAGGATCAGTAGCAGGATTGTTCATGCTGTCGTTATCCAAGCACCTGACAAGTAAAAAGAAACTATAGAGAAATATCGAGGTATTGGAAAAATGTGCTTCTACGACATGAATGTATATATATATGAAGACAGGTCATGAGAAGAGGGAATAGACATGAGGCTAATGGGAATGAGAGACAGTGACAAAATGCATCTTCATTGATTGTTCATTTAAAAGTTAGACAGCTGATACAAACTTTTATAACAAATTCCCCTTCGACTTAGAGGAATAACAAAGGTTGTCATTGAGAATTACTTTGGAGGGATCCTAGAAACTACAAGAAGATCTTCAGCGGTCCAATTGTTCAACACATATCCAGGAGGGCCGAGGCGTATCTTTGAAAGGCCCTTCATCGCATCGTCCACTTTGTCGATGACGTTTATGTGGAAGTTCTGGAGATCCCTCTCAACTAATAGCAGCGTTTTTCGTGAACTACCTCCCTCTGGGTACATCATCCCTGCGGACGTAAAAGTTTTCGCTAAGGGTGCGTATGTCATGGGCTCCCATTCTACCTCTCGTCCTAAGGCTCTTGCAATCCTCTTTCCCTGATCTTTTTGCCGTTGTTTCCTCCTTTGTCGCTCATCAGGTTTGAACCCCAAGCCGTACGGAGCCTTGTGGTGTACAGGATTTAGCGCTCTAGCTATCCCTTGTTGGTATCTTCATAAACCCTTTCCTGCTCGGGCACCTTTTCCTACCGTCAGCTTGACCCCCATCTTGGTGTTTCTTGACAGCTTGGGTGTGGGAGTCCTATCTCCTTCAGCGACAAATGTAGCGTTGATGAATTCGAAGGAACGGAAGGAGCATTCTGGCACATCTTTGTTTGTCTCGATGTAGGGTGTGTCAGTAGATAGCGATGCGACGATGTCTTCTTCACCGGTGATCGTGATCAGGCGGTTATCCATAATAAACTTTATTTTCTGATGAAGAGATGAAGGGATAGCTCCTGTAGAGTGGATCCAGGGCCTTCCTAAGAGGCAATTATATGAAGGAGCAATGTCCATGACTTGGAATTCGACATTGTATGTGCACGGGCCCACCTCTAGAGGGATCTCGATTTTTCCCATAACTTCCCACCGTGTTCCATCAAATGCCCTTACCGCGGAATGGCAAGGCCTCAGATAAGACATGTCAACGGGCATCCTAGACAGTGTAGCTAGCGGCATGACATTGAGCGCGGACCCGTTGTCAATAAGCACATGCGGTATTATATATCCTTTGCACCCGGTCGTGATGTGCAATGCTTTAACAGAGCCCCTACCATTTGGTGGTATTTCATCATCGCTGAAGGAGATGAAATTATCTGCGTTTAAATTGTTCACCCACCTATCGAGTTTTTCAATGGGCACATTGCTTGGCACATACGCTTGGTTCAACACCTTCAGTAAAGCGTTTTGATGTGGCTCTGAGTTCAATAATAAGGATAATACTAAGATTTTTGCCGGTTGTTTATTCAGCTGCTCCACGACATTGTATTCGCTGTGCTTAATGAACTTTAAGAATTCCTGTGCCTCCTCCTCATTCACCGGCTCCTTAGTTCCTTGCTCAGCTTGTATTTCAACCTCACCCTCGGCCTCGTGTATTGGTGCCTTCCCTTTCTGACTCGTGCCAATGGCTTTCTTCTTCGTCTCAACCCTCTCAGGGAAATAGCACCTCCCACTGCGGGTAAAATGCCCCACCTCACTGACGTTTCCAGTTGTGGCCTCGGGTATGGCGACATTGACATCATACTTCCATGGCACCGCCTTGCTATCCTTGTAAGGAAAGGGGGAAGGTACTTGGATTATCATTTTTGGTTTCCTCTCTTCCTTCTTTGCCTCGTAGTAGATTACCAAAGGCCGATCGACACTGTAGGGAGGTCCTGATGATTGGCCCTCAGATGCACATATCTCCTTTCCACCAGTCTCTTCCATCTTATTGAAGATTTCCACCTTTTTATTGTCCATCATGCTTTGAAGCAACTCTTTGAACTCCTCGCAAGATTGGATATGGTGTCCTGATATGCCGTGGAAGACACAGAAACTTGGACTCTTCGCATTTTCCTCCTTGAAATTCCTATCGAGCATGCCCTTCTCAATCATTACTTCCCAGACCTTCTCCAAAGGTGTCCTTATCCTAGAGACACAGCTTCTGGCTCGCCACCCATCTTCCAATGTCACCATATTCACATTCCCTGTGGCATGGTTAGGGAGCGGGTTTCTTGTCATATTGTTGGTACCGTCAAACCGCAAGATCCCGGCGTCGATGAGGCCTTGCACTCTTCTCTTAAAGGCTAAACAGTTATCTGTAGAGTGTCCCTGATTCCCGGCGTGGTACATGCAATTAGCGTTGGGATCGTACCACCTTGGGAACGGGGGTTTTAATGGTGCCATGTAATGTGGTGAGATTAACTGTTTTTCCAATAGCTTCGGGCACAATTCTCCGTATGATACGGGAATGGGGGTGAATTGGGGTCTATCGGGGTTGGGTCTTACTGGTCTTTGTTCATTTTTTGGCTGATTTTGGGCAGACATGGTATTTGGTGGGATTATAGTGAATGGTCTTTGAGTGTCGGTGGCATAAACGGGATAGGGAGGAGGGGCTTGATAGTAAGGGCTTTGTGGAGGAAAGTATGAACTTGGTGGTGGGCGAAACTGAGGTCGTGGTCGAGTCGGATATTGATTAGGAGCATAGTGGCTCCCGGTCCCCACCATATGGGCTTCGGGGTCTTTCTTCTTTGCAGGTGTTGGTCTTTTAGAGCTCTCAGGGCCTTCCATTCTTCCACATTTAATGCCGTTTTCGATGAGTTCGCCAGATATTACGAGGTCGGCGAAGTCTTTCGTGGCACTTCCCACCAGTTTTTCGTAGAACGGCGCCCTCAAAGTATTGATGAAAAGGACCGTTACCTCACTTTTAGTTAAAGGTGGCTCGACCTGGACTGAGAGATCCCTCCATCTCTGAGCGTATTGTCTGAAGGTCTCCGTTGGCTTTTTTTCCAACATTTGCAGTGTCATCCGGTCGGGAGCCACATCAGTAACATGCTTATATTGTTCGCAGAATGCAGTTGCCAGGTCCTTCCATGACCGTATCTTCTCTGTGCTAAGCTGATCGTACCATCGGAGGGCTGTTCCGATCAAGCTATCCTGGAAACAGTGTATTAATAGCTTGTCCTCATTCAAGTGTCCGGCCATCTTTCGGCAAAACATGATAAGATGTGCCTTTGGACATCTCGTTCCCTCATACTTTTCAAAATCTGGTACCTTAAATTTTGGGGGTAGAACCAGATCAGGCACCAAACTAAGCTCTTTGGCACTTAGTGCAGAGAAGGTTCCGGTACCTTCCACGGCCTTGAGTCTTTCTTCTAGACTCTTATATTTTTCTTCGGCATCATGGCCATCCCTCTTTAACCTAGCTATTTCCATCGGATCATCCAAATCCGGAACCATCGGGTTAGCAGAATTATCCCTAGCGTTTGATACGTATATACCTTCCCCCAGATGGGTAGGTGGGACGGGTCGTTGCTCCAGGCCTACTGGGTTCCCTTGAGGATATCCCCTTTGCGTTACATGAGCGTGAGGTGGCGTGGATCCTGGGGGATAGAGCGGATCTTGATTATCCCTCGAATGGGGCTCCGTAATGTCAGGACTTTGCGCAAGTCCTTGTCCGTTGGACATGGCCGTCAACATCTTCAACATTCTATCCATTTGATCCTTATGTTCTCGCGATTCCTCGCGAGACCTCATCATCTGGTCCCTCGCTTCTTGCTGTGCCTTGGCTAACTGTTCTTGCAGCTCTTTCTGGGTTCTTTCCATCCTTTCAATCCTCTCATTGAGTTCGGCGTCCATAGCTCTAGTTCTTAAGCGTGTCCTATAGGGATGATGTGATTCCAGGTTCGTAATGTCGTAGCTGCGGATTATGTGATTTTAAGTTTAGTGAATGGTTAAGGCGATATGATGCTAATGCATGTAATGCGAATGCATGGTATGAATGCACAAAGGTGTTGACTTAATTCGATTTCATTAGATAAACTTTACTAGAAAACAAATTTCTATTCATAGAACGGATAATTACATATACGACTTGGCCTTAGTGCCTAAGTCCTTAACTTTCCTAAGAAGCCAAGCTAAACTCTGGCCTCGCTCTGACCCCGACTCGTACATCAGGCTTAACGCATCAGCCCGAGCTGCTAAGGCTTGTAAGTGGTCGGCCACCTCTCGGATTTGAACCACAGCCTCGCCCATTACATAGTCTCTGCTTCTGATCTGCTCTTGGGAATGGTGGAGCTGCTCCCTCCAATGTTCATTATTGGCTTTAAGGAGCTCCGCTCGGTTTTTGCTATTTTGCAGTGCGGTCTCGAGCTCCCCTATCTTCCCTCTCATCTCCTCGATTTTGTTCTGACTGGCTCTTAATTCGACTACTGAGTTACGACTACGGTGGAGGTGCAGTGACTTTTCTAATTCTGCTACTTGGGAGCGTGACCTCTCCTTTTCGCTTTGGCTTTCTGACAGGTTCTTTCTCAAAGCGTCCTCTCGTACCCGAGCCTCTTGAAATTTCCTCTTCCACTGATCAGTCTTGGATTTTTCTTCTTCAATTTCTTACTGCCATTGCTCCGATGTCTTACCTAGACCCGCGGTTCTGATAGACATGCGCAACTTCTTGTAGTCCACCTTTAAACTATCCAAATCTTCTTCGGCTTTGTTCTTCCCTTTTTTAAATTTTTCAGCCTCGAACTTATGGATGTCAACATCTAGTCCTAACTGCATCTTTTCTTCTTCTAGTTGCTCTATCCTTTTACCCAATTCCCGGCTCTTTCTCTCGAAATCTTGCTTGATAATTTCTAACTCAGTTGGGATTACTTGCAGCTGTTCCTCTATTGGTCGAGTATTTCCTTGGATTGGCCCTGGGATGTTATCATTGATTCTTTTGGCCCACCATTGATTGTACTCGAGGGTCACCGTGGGCCCCATGGCGAGTCTCTTCATTTTTCGAGTTTGGGTCCATGCATCTGATATTTCGCGAACTCTCTTCTTATAGTTGTCATCTTTGTACGAAAATTCACATTGGGCTAGTCCGTGTGTCGCGGGTATGAACTGCCTCGATTGATACTGCCTCATCACTAGTAGCGGGGCATACCCAACAGCTCCCCATATTCCGAGTAGAGGGACCCAGTCGAACCTTCCGCATCGATATAAGATCTCGTCGGTGATCATCCATGGAGCTTTCCATACTACATCTTTGCCTTGCAGGTTTTGGAGAATCGCCATCCACTTCTCTCCAGATAGGTCATCTCGTCTTGGCGTACTTGCTAATTCCTCTAGAGGAGAGTAGTTCTCAAAAAAGATCTTGCATGAGGTTTTCTCTCTCTTCCAAAAATGGCAATGAAACCAAGACAACAACAACTGCGCACAACCCACGAACCTCCCTTCGCCCGCTCTTCGGCAAGCGTTCAGTGATCTGAAGGTCTCAGCTAAAATCGCAGGGACAGGCGTAATTCCCTTGTCAAGTTTATCAAATAGGTCCGAAACCGCATCCTCTACATGCCCTAATGCCTTGGGGAAGATGACCAAACCATAGACGCTTAGAGCGAAGACGTCGATCCTCTTCTTCTTATCAGGATGCGCCAAAATTAAGTCCCTTAAGTGTTTCCAAGGGATGCACTTACAATCTCCCTTTTGCTTAATCCGGGTCGTGACCCATTGTTCGCTCATCCCCGTAATGTTCATTAGCCTCTTCGAGAATGCCGGCACATTTGCAAACCTTGAATACGCCTTATCAGTTTGAAATCTCGGGCACCGAAACAAAGCTGTATACTCCTCCACGGTAGGCACCAAGTTCACCTCTCCAAAAGTGAAACAACTGTAGGCGGGATTCCAAAACTGGGTAATAGCTCGGAGTAGGTACTCGTCTACCTTGATATCAAGCAGATAGGGCAGATCACCGTAGTTATAGTAGAGCAAATGTTTGTCCTCGTTTCCCCATGAGTTCCATATTTCCTTTAATTCTCGTAGATCATTTTGAGCCGCGCTGATACGGGTGAAATCCCATAACTCTGATTCATGCCCTACTGTCAGACTATCCCCCTTTTCTTGCTGTATTCTTTCAGACCACACCTGCACTGTCGCATTATCCTCCACTCTATTGAGAAATCCCTTTTCCATGTTAAGCTTTTCTATTTAGAAACTGAATGTGGATCAACACCTTTTTATGATGAAATACCATGCAATAAGAGCAAAACACGACAAGTTAGTATCAAGTACGAAAAGGAATATAAACAGAAAGTGATCAAACTCCTATTTAAGGTGGCGACTAAAGTTCACACGGTTCTACCTACAATGGGCTCCTAAGTCTTTCTATATGTGGTTTGGTTCTAAAGCGAGGGTACCTGAACCAGCAGATTCCTCGATCCTCACCCATTATAGGCTCATATAGACCGAGTTCAGTTCAGGGGAATACATTTCCCTATGGCTGCACGGAGATAAAGATCTCACGAAGACATAGGTACGGATGTATCCCGAAAGTGATCCACTATCTTGCACGGAGGTAAAAACCTCACGAAAGAGTAGCTTCTCACTTCCACTTAAGGGTGTGACCGCAGTCATGTAATGCAATGCCAAAATATTTCACAAAACTCGGCAGTATAACACAAACGAATGCATTAAAGAGAAACATGATTTTTCAAAACGTTTTTCCAACTTTTCAATCGAAGGGACAAAAATCACTCAATTTACGGCCTGACTCTCGTCGTCCCCAGTGGAGTCGCCAAGCTGTCGTAACCATTTTTTTGACAAAACAGGAATCGACTAAAATAGGGAGTCGCCACCGATCTCTTATTAGGTGTGATCGGATCACCCTTGTTTTAATAAAATATTTTGCTTTACTAAAACAATGTTTTTTTGTCTTTGAAAATTTGAGAAAACAGGTTCGGGAGTCGGTTACGTGCGAGGAAGGATTAGCACCCTCGACACGCCCAAAATTGGTACCAAATTGATTAATTAATGTCCCAATGTCGAAAGTTGAAAATTTTTGAAAAGAATTTAAAGATATTTTAGTTTCTCGGATTTAATATCAAGATTTTCTTGTTTCGAAGGAGTAAAACATCATATCCAGTACATAGGACACGATGATTTTAATCCTCGATTCCAAGATCATCTCTTAACCCTCGAGACTCACGCATAAAACTACTAAAAGGATATTCGATCTTTGGCGAAGCGAGAGAACCGAAACCCAACACATAGGGCACGATCTCTCGAAATACCAAAAATCGAATGTTGCCTTATTTAAAAAACTTTCTCTTGGATGAAATTGATGAAAATTTAGGTCATATTTTAAAGAAACTTTATTTAAAACATGAATGAGATTATGTTCGGTGAATAATGGTAATGTAACGCGAGTTTAGCATAATATTTGTAACACGAATAATGATAATAAAGATGGTGGGACAATAAAACGCACAATAATAACAAAAAGAATAATATCAAAGATAATAAATCAAAAATTAATTAATAAAATCAGTTCAAAGTGAAGCATATATAAAGAAAATAAAACAAATAACGTATGGAAACATTTGAAATGAATTCAAAGTTTAAAATCAACAGCATTTATAATGTTTTGTAAAAATAATATACATAAAACCTCAAAACAATGGTAATAATAATATTAATATTTTGGATAAAAACAAATAAATAAAATCCTTAAAACCGTTGAACTAAGTTAGAATAAAATGTGAGGGCCAAAATCGTAAATAGACCGAGTGGAAAAGGGGCAGGGATCGGATTAAAATGAAATAGAAATTATAGGGTCTGATTTTAAAAATAACAAAATGCTAAATCGGGCTGAAATTAGTGTGACGAAACAGGAGAGGGGGTTATTGCGTAAATATCCCACTGAAGGGATATGCGCAGTAATTCCTACAAGGAACGGCGCCGTTTTGTTTTCTACTCAAGAAACCCTAAAATTCCTTTTGAAACATTTTAACCTTCATTCCCTTAACCTCAGCCGCTGCAGCCTCTCCTCCTCCTTCAAAAAAAAATTCTTTTCTTCTAGGTTTTTCTGAAACCAATTTGCGCCGTCGACGAACTCCTCCAATTTTGACACCGCACACGGCGGTCAGAGGGTCAAAAAAAGAGGTTGTTTTGATCCTTTAAAACACTCTAAACCCAAATCTGATCGAGACCTCTCGAAGAAACTCGCAAGAATCGAAATGCTTCAGATCCGGTCCCAAAATCGTTTCGGTTTTCAACTTTGATAGCCGCGAGAGGTAAAGACTTATAATGTTTAAACTATTTCCATGTATATGCGTTATATGCGAAGCCAGATCGGGCCAGAAACTGAAGAACACTCCCCGAAAATGGTAAGCAAAAAGCAAGAATAAGTAAACGAAAATAAAATGATAATAACGAAAAAAAAGCAACCTTCTTTATTCGTTTGCCTTCTGATTTCTGGTAATGTGATAGAGTACAAGAAATTTTTGATTCTTCCTTTTGATTCCCGATTCGCGTTCTTTTAATTTCTATTTGATAAAAGGGGTACAAGGGTGCTCTTTTCTTTTTGCTCCTTTTTTATGCGTAAAAGCTGACCCCCATTACATAAATTTTTTACGGCTTTATAGCCAAATACGAGATTCTTTTCTATTATTCAAGCTATTTCCCCCATTCTTCTCTCTTTGTTGTCTCCGTTCTTGTTTTTGATGTCGTTTGCAGGTGATGGGCGAGGCTGGTGGTGACCGAGGCATGATGGACTGGTGGGGGAGTCAAGCCGAGGCGCATGGGAACAACGCGACGCGGGTTTCGTCCGTCAGGGGCGTGGGCACCAGAGCTGAGGCGCGTGGTGACCGAAACGAGGCAAGGCGTGCATGTGCGGGGAACTGGAGCGGCGCGCGTGGCGCGTGGGAAGTGGGAACGACATGGGAGCGCGCGTGTGGGACACGCGCGGCGGCGCTGGAAACAGGGTCCCTAGGGTTTCTGTTAATTCCAGTCTGTGCTGGGCCTTTTGGCTCTGGGCCATTGGGCTTCTGTAATTGGCTTAATTGGGCTCGTAGAAACTGTTTCTTCTTTGGATTTTATTCCATTTATGGGTTAGAGCTTGGATTGGCTTGGGTTTTTGTAATTTTGTAAATGGACTGTTTTGTTTCTGGACTATTGGTTTTGGCTTTTTGTTCTGTTTGCTTATTTTGGTTTATTGGGCTTTGAGCTCTCTTGTAAATGGGCATTCAAAACTGTTATTATTCTTGGGCTTATTATTTGCACTTGGGTTTGTATCAAACTGGTCTTGGGCCTATTTTAGTTGGGCTCCAGAAATGTAAATGGACATTTGGACTATATTTTTTTTTAATGGACTGTTATAGCATTTGGTTTTTTCTTCTTTTCAATCTGGTTTTGTTTTGGCTAATATGCCCGGGTTTGGGTTTGGTTAAAAGCCCGGGCAAAGTTTGGTTATTACAGATATATCTTCAAACTTCCTTTTATTTGTTAGAAGCTCTTTTAGGAATTTTGCGTATGTTGGCATCTGTGAAATAGCTTCAACAAAAGGTAGGTTAATATGTAATTGTTTAAAAAGTTCAAGAAATTTACCGTATTGTGCGTCTAAGTGATCTTTCTTCAACTTTCCCAGATATGGGATCGGTGGCTTAAATTCTTTACGTACCGGTGTTACATTCTCGATTTCCTTACTTTTTTCTTATTAGTTTCTTGCGGCATCTTCTTTTCTGCTTCAACCAATTCCTTCCCACTCCTTAATGTTACTGCCTTCACTTGCTCTTGTGGTTCAGGTTCGGTATTATTAGGTAAACGACCTGGTTACCTTTCAGAAACTAACTTGGTCAGTTGTCCTAGTTGATTTTTAAGCTCGTGAATTAATGTTTGTTGATTATTCAACATCATTTCGATATTCTGAAAATGAATTTCTGACACTGAAATGAATTTTTCTAGCATATCCTCAAGGTTCGCCTTTTTTTTTTTGTAGATAAGGTTGCTGTTGGAAGTTTGGAGGAGGTTGTTGTCTTTGATTTCCTTGACTACCCCATGAGAAATTGGGGTGGTTCCTCCAACCTGGATTATATGTATTACTATAAGGGTTATTTTGAGGTTTCAAATTGTTACCTATATAGTGAACTTGCTCGTTTTCAGTGCTCAGGTTGTAAGGTGGATATTTTGTATTGCTAATCCCTCCTCCATTCATATCGCACTGCATAACTGGATGTACCTGCGAAGAACCACATAAACCATCAATTTTCTTAGTTAAAATTTCTACCTGGTTTGATAGCATGGTTACTGCGTTGATAAACCGTAAAAGTAATATATTTTAATCCCACATTTAGTATGTTTTTGGACGATTTAAGCCTTGATTCATATAAAAAGGTGCTCTTAATCCTTTCTTTTCATGTTTTATACTCAGGAAAGCACCCAAGGATGAAAAGTTTTTGGTTAACTATAGTATTATTTGAAAATCCCTGAATTATGCCTTCTTTAAAAGTAAAGTTTCTTATACTATGATTAGAATGAAATTTCCCCGATTTATGATTTTTATTGATATGTTTTGGATTAAGTCATTGATATTTGTGCATTGATGATTAAATTTGAAGGATACTAGAGAATCAAGCATGATAAGTCTATTTTTCAGAAATTTAAAATTTTTAGGTTGTCTACCTGAATCTAAATGTTACCTTGAAGTTTGAAATTTACAAGGTTGACATCAAAAACCCATAATTTTTGTGAGATCTTGAGCCTTATAGAGCATACATTTTTTCTTGCTCACTTTATTGACTATGAGTGTGTCAACATTGATTTGTTATTCTAGAACTTGCATTGACTATACTTGTCGATACCACACCTATGATTTGATATACCGAGATGATAAAGGCACCTAGGTTTTAACCCACTTACTCCACTAAAAGCCTACCTTCATAATTAACCCCTAGTGAACCCCGTTGATCCTAACAGCCCTTTTTATTGACTAACTTATTAATAACCCAAAAACCCCTTTGTATTTGTTATTACCCTTTCTTTTGACTACCCTTTAATCAAGATATGATTTGATTAGTTACCGAATTATATTATGCTATGAGCTGAATTCATTCAGTATTATTTAGTTTGCTCTTAAAAAAAAGAAAGAAAGAAAGAAAAGCTCGTATTGATAGGATTATTATCAGTTGATGTAAATATTATTTCAGTATTCTTAAGTAGGTACTTGTCAATTCAATCTCGATTCTAACCTTCTAATTTCAGCCTTTATCCACACCTTAACCCTAGCCCCGTTACAACCCTAACAAAGACCTTTTGATATGTTTATGATACCATATTTTAGTGGTGGAGATTTGATTTTCATGCAAGCCTATGGGATTAACTTTTCATGTTCAACTTTTGAGAGCTTAATTTTGAACCTTAAACACTTCGAGTGATTTGAGCGAATCTTTAGTGAGGATGTCAATCCTTGTCGATCTTAAATTAAAGGTAATTATTTAGATAAGGGGAGACACCTACTTTTTTGTGCTACAAATGTATGACTTTGATTGTTTGAATCTTTAGGACTCTTTGAGTTGAGTTATCCATGTATGAATTATCTTTGAATTATGATGAAACATTATTGATGAATACTATGAATCGAGGAAGTCCGTTTAAATTATGAATTGAGAATTTTGCTTGAGGACAAGCAAAAGCTTAAGTGTGGGGGTATTTGATAAACCGTAAAAGTAACATATTTTAATCCCACATTTAGTATGCTTTTGGATGATTTAAGCCTTGATTCATATAAAAAGGTGCTCTTAATCCTTTCTTTTCATGTTTTATACTCAGGAAAGCACCCAAGGATGAAAAGAACGAGAAACGGGCCTAAAACAGACCAAATTGGGCCAAGAGAGAAATCGACACGGCCTGGCCCAAAGCTAACACGGCCGTGCCTCATTAAAAGTCCGAGCACAGCCTGGCCACATCCACACGGGCGTGTGCCATGGCCGTGTCCCTGTTGCTGGAAAGAGCAATTTCATTCGGGAAAGGATACTTGCAGGCAAAGAAATACATTCCAAAGCCTATGCAACACCCTATTAGGAATTCTACTTAAATTAGGATACTTAGGGGCCAAGTAAGGCATCACAAAGTCTATATAAACACCTTATGGGGCAACTTGAAAAGGGAGTTCGGCAGACGCCGAAGGCATCAAAGCTAGGCCAAGGAGCCAAGCCGAGAAGGTCAGAATTAGGAAATAACAAGAGGATGGCCAGTTGATCCATCCCAAGAAGCTGGAGTTATACTTAAGACAGAGGAATTCTCCTTCAATTCCTTCAGGGGGTTTTAGGAATTTCTTATGTTTTGTTTTATCTTTTCTCTTGCGATGTTTTCTTTATTCACTATGAACTAAACCCCTCAGATACCTAAAGGGGATGAAACCTAGACGAATCTTGTTATTTGATTTTTAAGTTATATGATGAATTACTTAGGTTGTTCTTAATTATGTTGCTTAATCCAAATCTAATGTGCTTAGGTGGAGGAGGAATAGACCCTACCTAATAGAAGATTTAACATAATTAAGCGGAGTTAATCGAGCGGCTAGAGATAGGGTTACGAGATTTTGTCGGATTAGGGTGAAACCTAATATGGGAGTCTATTGATTGATTTACTGCTATCCTAGGGGGTTATTATAAGCGAACGAGAGTTTCACTAATTAACCTAGGGTTAGACATTATTCGCCTCGAGAGAGGGTTTAATATAGGTTAGGGAGTCCTACGGATCAAGCTAAGTAAAGAGATCATATAATTAAGGGTTAGATAACAAGTGAAGTCTAGGTGGATTCTTTCTGAGGGTATCGCAGTGATCAATTGAGTTTTCTTCAAGTTATTTTCCAATTCATCTTGTTTGTCTTTGTATCCTTAGTTTAGTTCTTGTCGATTTAGTTTAGAACAATATTCACTTTAATTTTAAAGGCTAAATATTAAAAAGAAAGTTAGTATTAATACTTTAAGTTCCATTGGGTTCGATAATCTGGTCTTGCCCAAGCTATACTGCTGTTCGATAGGTACACTTGCCTTTAACCGTTGTTTGAGTTAGTCTCCAGGTTCGATCATTCTTTTATAAATTTTTAAAGCTCTGATTTCAGCGATCAAGTTTTTGGCGCTATTGCCGGGGAACTAAATTATTAAGAACGCTTAATTTTTATTTCTTTAGCCATTATTATTATTATTATTATTATTATTATTATTGAAATTTATTTTCATTTTTATTTTTTATTTTTCATTTTTCATTTTTTTGCTAATTTTTTTTTATTTTTTGCAGATAATTTTAGAGATGGCACTAAATAATTATCAGTGGCAATTCATAAGGACAGAGCCAACAAAAGCCGCCAATATCTACAACCTCGACCCAGTACATCCAGTTATGCAGTACGAACCAAGTGGAGCCGTGGCGAATCCTGAGTACCCACTCTACGGATATGGCATGGAGAACGAACAAGCCCACTATATGGGTAACTATCCTAGACTTCAAAATAAATTTTATGGTAACACTTATAATGCAGGTTAGAGGTACCATCCCAATTTCTCGTGGGATGATCAAAATAACCAAAAACTGGAACTTCCTCCAAACTTTCAACAACCACCTTACCAATAGGAAGAGGAGTCGCACCTTGAGAATATGTTGACAAAACTCGTGGCAGCCACAGAAAACCGCTTCCAAGAGTCTAAGAAAACACTCAAAAGCAACGAGAACCGAGTCGGGAAACTTACTAAGTCAGTCAAGAAAGTCACTAATGCAGTCGAACAACTCGCAAAGCTAATATCAGAACTACCCCAAGGAAGCTTGCCAAGTAATACTGAAACTAACCCGAGAGAGCAAAATCAAGCCATTTACGATAGTGAAGGGCTAGACAAACCAAACCCAATGGGAGAACCTGTGGTAAGTGAAGGTAAAGTTGAGGTGTAACATGATATACCAAAACCAGCAATTACAGAGTACCAACCTCGTGTGCCATATCCCGATGCAACAAAGAAAGACCACACAGAGGAAGAATTCGGTGAACTCACGCTTCGTGTAGACGACGAAACAATCACTCTTCAAGCTCTTGACTCAGCTAGGACATCGAGTAATAAAGGTACGAACATTAATTCTATTGATAATCATTTGGTTCAACCTTCTTTACAGGAAGCATCACGAAATCACATAGCTGAGCCAGATCTTAGACCTCGTGCCAACAAAGAAGAATTGTATGAGGAACGAAGCCTTAGGGTCGACAAATTAGAAGAGTTGAAAACAAAACTTAAAGAAGAACCGGAACCACACGAAGTGAAATCAAAGGAGCCTCCAGACGAGCTGATAGGAACAACAAATCACTTCAAAGTAGGAGATCAGGTATTATTGAATAAGGAAGACCCTCGAATCACCAATTCAGACCTCAAGACAAACGAAGAAATCACTTTTGAGGTACTTAATGTCTTTCTATACGGCACAATCGAGGTAAGCAATCCTAAATTCAACACTTTTGAAGTAAATATTACTCGACTTAAACTATATATCCATAACCGAAGTGATCGCATGAGAAAGGATTTTCACCTCCTCAAACCACCATGACCATACGAATGAGAGGTAAAGTCTAGCTTAAGACTACAAACGAGCGCTTCTCGGGAGGCAACCCGAGCACTAACCCCATTTTTACATTTTTTTATTTTTATATTTTTTTCTTTTCTTTTTCTTTTTAGCACCTAACCATAAACTAACAAAAGAGCAGATTTCTAGGCCACACGGCCCTACACACTGGCGTGCCCGTGGCCGTGTGGAAGCCAGGGGATGAACCATGGGCGTGCCAGTAGCCGTGCACGGCATAGAAAAATTTCTTTTCCCAACACGGGTGGCGTTAATAGTCCACGCCCATGCCGACGCCCGAGTGAGATTACTAACTTGTTAAACACGGGCTAAACACGATCGTGCCAACATTCTGACTTATCAAACACAGGAGGAGCACGCCTGTATTAAATGACCGTGTGAAGAAAGACACGGGCGTGCCACTACACCCGCGGCCGTGCCCAAACACCCTGATCGCGCCCAAAATTCAAAATCCCAAAACACGGGCTACATCTCTATTTAAACCTCATTCTCCCTTTTTCTAGTTGTCTTTCATTTTCCATTATTTATTTTTATTTTTATTTTTATTTTATTTTCATTTCATTATTTCTTTACTTTATTTTATTTTCTTCTTCTTATTCTTTATAATATTTAGATTTAGCTTAGGATACCATAAAATCAGACCGGCTACTTCGAGGATTCAATTTCAATCAGTTCGAGACGCTTCCCCATGTTCACCTCCAATCCTATCCGATTTCTTTTCATTGACTTCATCCAAAATTCAGGAAGTTTCACTTCTCTCCCCATCTTATGATTTTATGATTATTTGATATTATCTATATTTGTACATTGAGGGCAATGTACAACTTAAGTATGGGGGGTTAACTACAGTATTATTTGAAAATCCCTGAATTATGCCTTGTTTCAAAGTAAAGTTTCTCATACTATGATTCGAATGAAATTTCCTCGATTTATGATTTTTATTGATATGTTTTGGATTAAGTCATTGATAATTGTGCATTGATGATTAAATTTGAAGGATACAAGAGAATCAAGCATGATAAGTCTTTTTTCAGAAATTTAAAATTTTTAGGTTGTCTACCTGAATCTAAATGTTACCTTGAAGTTTGAAATTTACAAGGTTGACATAAAAAACCCATAATTTTTGTGAGATCTTGAGCCTTATAGAGCATACATTTTTTCTTGCTCACTTTATTGACTATGAGTGTGTCAACATTGATTTGTTATTCTAGAACTTGCATTGACTATACTTGTCGAGACCACACCTATGATTTGATATACCGAGATGATAAAGGCACCTAGGTTTTAACCCACTTACTCCACTAAAAGCCTACCTTCATGATTAACCCCTAGTGAACCCCGTTGATCCTAACAACCCTTTTTATTGACTCACTTATTAATAACCCAAAAACCCCTTTGTATTTGTTATCACCCTTTCTTTTGACTACCCTTTAATCGAGATATGATTTGATTAGTTACCGAATTATATTATGCTATGAGCTGAATTCATTCAGTATTATTTATTTTGTTCTTAAAACAAAAAGAAAAGAAAGAAAAAAAGAAAGAAAAGCTCGTATTGTTAGGATTATTATCAGTTGATGTAAATATTATTTCAGTATTCTAAAGTAGGTACTTTTCAATTCAATCTCAATTCTAACCTTCTAATTTCAGCCTTTATCCACACCTTAACCCTAGCCCCGTTACAACCCTAACAAAGACCTTTTGATATGTTTATCATATCATATTTTAGTGGTGGAGATTTGATTTTCATGGAAGCCTATGGGATTAACTTTTCATGTTCGACTTTGGAGAGCTTAATTTTGAACCTTAAACACCTCGAGTGATTTGAGCGAATCTTTAGTGAGGATGTCAATCCTTGTCGATCTTGAATTAAAGGTAATTATTTAGATAAGGGGAGACACCTACTTTTTTGTGCTACAAATATATGACTTTGATTGTTTGAATCTTTAGGACTCTTTGAGTTGAGTTATCCATGTATGAATTATCTTTGAATTACGATGAAACATTATTGATGAATACTATGAATCGAGGAAGTCCATTTTAATTATGATTTGAGAATTTTGCTTGAGGACAAGCAAAAGCTTAAGTGTGGGGGTATTTGATAAACTGTAAAAGTAACATATTTTAATCCCACATTTAGTATGCTTTTGGATGATTTAAGCCTTGATTCATATTAAAAGGTGCTCTTAATCCTTTCTTTTCATGTTTTATACTCAGGAAAGCACCCAAGGATGAAAAGAACGAGAAACGGGCTTAAAACAGACCAAATTGGGCCAAGAGAGAAATCGACACTGTCTGGCCCAAAGCTAACACGGCCGTGCCTCATTAAAAGTCCGAGCACGGCCGGGCCACGATCCACACGGGCGTGTGCCATGGCCTTGTCCCTGTCGCTGGAAAGAGCAATTTCATTCGGGAAAGGATACTTGAAGGCAAAGAAACATATTCCAAAGCCTATTCACACACCCTATTAGGAATTCTACTTAAATTAGGATACTTAGGGGCCAAGTAAGGCATCACAAAGTCTATAAACACCTTAGGGGGCAACTTGAAAGGGGAGTTCGGCAGAAGCCGAAGGCATCAAAGCTAGGCCAGCCGAGAAGGTCAAAATTAGGAAATAACACGAGGATAGCCAGTTGATCCATCCCAAGAAGCCGGAGTTATACTCAAGACGGCGGAATTCTCCTTCAATTCCTTCAGGTGGTTTTAGGAATTTCTTATGTTTTGTTTTATCTTTTCTCTTGCGATGTTTTCTTTATTCATTATAAACTAAACCCCTCAGATACCTGAAGGGAATGAAACCGAGACGAATCTTGTTATTTGATTTTTATGTTATATGATGAATTACTTAGGTTTTTCTTAATTATGTTGCTTAATCCAAATTTAATGTGCTTAGGTGGAGGAGGAATAGACCCTACCTAAGAGAAGGTCTAACATAATTAAGCGGAGTTGATCGAACGCCTAAAGATAGGGCTACAAGATTTTGCCAGATTAGGGTGAAACCTAATATGGGAGTCCATTGATCGATTTACTGCTATCCTTTGGGGTTATTATAAGCGAACGAGAGTTCCAGTAATTAACCTAGGGTTAGACATTATTCGCCTCGAGAGAGGGTTCAATATAGGTTAGGGAGTCTTACGGATCAAGCTAAGTAAAAAGATCATATAATTAAGGGTTAGATAACAAGTGAAGTCTAGGTGGATTCTTTCTGAGGGTATCGTCGTGATCAATTGAGTTTTCTTCAAGTTATTTTCCAATTCATCCTTTTTGTCTTTGTATCCTTAGTTTAGTTCTTGTCGATTTAGTTTAGAACAATCTTCACTTTAATTTTAAAGGCTAAATATTAAAAAGAAAGTTAGTATTAATACTTTTAGTTCCATTGGGTTCGATAATCCGGTCTTGCCTAAGCTATACTACTGTTAGATAGGTACACTTGCCTTTAATCGTTGTCAGAGTTAGTCTCCAGGTTCGATCATTCTTTTATAAATTTTTAAAGCTCTGATTTCAGCGATCAAGTTTTTGGCGCAGTTGCCGGGGAACTAAAATATTAAGAACGCTTAATTTTTATTTCTTTAGCCATTATTGTTATTATTATTATTATTATTGCAATTTATTTTCATTATTATTTTTTATTTTTCATTTTTTTGCTATTTGTTTTATTTTTTGGCTGATAATTTTAGAGATGGCACTAAATAATTATCAGTGGCAATTCATGAGGACAGAGCCAATAAAAGCAGCCGATATTTACAACCTCGACCCAGTACATCCAGTTATGCAGTACGACCCAAGTGGAGGCGTGGCAAATCCTGAGTACCCACCCTACGGATATGGCATGGAAAACGAACAAGTCCACTATATGGGTAACTATCCTAGACTTCAAAATAATTTTTATGGTAACACTTATAATGCAGGTTGGAGGTACCATCCCAATTTCTCGTAGGATGATCAAAATAACCAAAAACTAGAACTTCCTCCAAACTTTCAACAACCACCTTACCAACAGGAAGAGGAGTCGCACCTTGAGGAGATGTTGACAAAACTCGTGGCAGCCACAAAAAAACGCTTCCAAGAGTCTGAGAAAACACTCAAAAGCAACGAGAATCGAGTCGGGGAACTTACTAAGTCAGTCAAGGAAGTCACTAATGCAGACGAACAACTCGCAAAGCTAATATCAAAACTACCACAAGGTAGATTGCCAAGCAATACTGAAACTAACCCTAGAGAGCAAAATCAAGCCATTTACGATAGTGAAGGGCTAGGCGAACCAAACCCCAGAGGAGAACCTGTGGTAAGTGAAGGTAAAGTTGAGGTGTGCCATGATATACCAAAACCAGCAATACAGAGTACCAACCTCGTGTTATTCAAGGTTCCGCCGGTGGCTGAATCAATCAACTGCCTGGTTGAGGGGTTCACACCATTGTAAAAAGTTTGGACCTGTAGCCACAAGGGTAATCCATGGTGTGGGCACATTCCCAATAGATATTTGTATCTCTCCCATGCATCGTAAAGTGTTTCTAAATCCATCTGCACAAAAGAAGAGATATCATTCCTCAACTTAGCCGTTTTAGCCGGCAGAAAATATTTCAATAAAAAATTTCTGTCATTTGTTTCCATGTAGTGATTGATCCTCGTGGAAGAGAATTCAACCACTATTTAGCTTTATTCCTCAAAGAAAAGGGTAATAATCGAAGACGGATGGCATCATCAGAAACACCATTTATTTTGAAAGTATCGCAAAATTCTAGGAAATTCGCCAAGTGATTATTTGGATCTTCATCCTGCAAACCATCAAACTGAACAAATTGCTGTATCATCTGAATTGTGTTAGGTTTCAGTTCAAAATTATTTGCAGCAATAGCAGGTCTAACAATACTTGACTCAGTTCCTGTTAAATTAGGTTTAGCATAATCATACATAGTTCGAGGAGCATGATTTTCAGCCACCTCTGGAGGTAGTAGATTATTCTCAGCCATCTCTTCGGTAGTATTAATTTCGTTCTCTTACACTTCTTGTATGTATTGTAGGCTTCTCCTTATTTCTCTTCGGTTTCTACGAACTGTGCTTTCAATTTCACTATCGTAAAGTAGAGGTCCTGACGGTTTTCTTCTAGTCATAAACTAGAATACCTGCCATAAGCAAAGAAGAAAATCTAGAAAAGTAAAAATAAAATTTAATTGCAAAAATAAAATATGACTAAAGTAATAAAAATTGAGCGTTCTTAATATTTTAGTTCCCCGACAACGGCGCCAAAAACTTGATAGTTGTGGGAAAGTCTTAAAATTTATATAATGAATGATCGAGCCTAGAAACTAACTATCACCACAATTGAGGCAAGTGCACCTATCGAACAGTAGTATAGTTTAGTGGTAAGACCGGATTGTCGAACCCAAGGGAACCAAAAGTACTAATACTAGCTTTCTTTTTATTATCTAGCCTAAAATAAAAGTGATTAATATTTATTTAACTAATTACTAAGGAAAAGATGCTAAGACACAGAAAATGAATTGGGGAAATACTTGTGGGAAAAACTACTCGATTAAGACAATACCCGAGGAAGAATCCACCTAGACTTCACTTGTTATTTAACTCTGAACCAGACTAATTATTCACTTGACTTGATCGTAGGATTCCCTAATTTATATTAATACTTCTCTCGAGGCTACTAACGTCTAACCCTAGGTTGATTAATTGAAATCTCTTTCTAATTAAAACCCCTAGAATTGCATTAACTCGATCCATGGACTCCCATATCAGGTTTGACCCTAATCCGGCAGATTTTCGTCATCTTATCTCTAGGGTTGCGATCAACTCCGCTTAATTATGCTAGATCTACTCTTAAACAGGGAATATTCTTCCACTGTCTAAGCTCATCAATACTTGAATCAATATCCTAAAATATCAAGACAATAATTAAGAACACATAATTAAGAACAAATCAAGTATTATCATATAGTTCAGAAAATAATAACAAGATTCGTCTTAGGTTTCATCCCCCTCAGGTATTTGAGGGGTTTAGTTCATAATCATAAAAGAATACATCTCAGAAGAAAATATAAAACAAAACATAAGAAAAACCCTAAAACCCCTTGAAAGAAATTGAAGGGAAGATCTTCCGTCTTGAGTATGATTCCAGCTTCTTGAGATGAATCAACTGGCTTTCTTTAAGTAAATCGCACAATTCTGGCCTCTCTGGCTTGGCTCCTCGGCCTACCTGAACTCCCCTTGAAGGTTGGCCTCTAGGGTGTTTATATAGGCTTTTGGAATGTCTTTCTTTGCCTCTAAGTACCCTATTTCGAATAGAATTAAAACAGGTCACGTCAGGGACACGCCCATGTGGCACGACCGTGTGAATCGAATCCAGGCCGTGGTCGAGTCTGGGCCGTGTGCATTTTGTACTTTGGCCCATTTTCTTCTTTTTTGGCCCGTTTCTCGTTCTTTTCATCCTCTGGTGCTCTCCTAAGTATAAAACATGAAATTAAAGGATTAGGAGCACCAAATTCCATAATTCATGGAATAGATCATCCAAAAGTATGCTAAATGTGGGATTAAAATATGTATATATTATGGTTTATCAAATGCCAATACCAAGTTTTATGCATGACATATTATCTCATATGTGCAAGTGTTTAAACTTACCAAAAACACATTTATGCTTATAAGCATACTTTATCAATTATGCTAATTCAAAACCATTCATCAATAGATTTGTATACTTCCCATCATATCACCATTTTATCACACATCGAACTTAATAAGACCTTATATAATTACATCAAAATATGCCTTACACTAGCCATTCCAATGGCTAGTTACAACCAAAATATTTCATCATTATGCCTAACTTAGCTTATACATGCCATTATACCAAAAGTTAGCTTGCTTTATATACCAAGAAGTCCGAGGGATAGTGTGATGTGTCTCTGACCAAGTTCCTACCTTCATGAGCTTTCGAGTACTATAAAACAGAGGAAATAAAAATCGAATAAGCATTTAATGCTTAGTAACTTTGTATAATGGAATTTAACTTAGCATTCATATTCATTTAAAATAACATAGATAATACATCCAATTCAATGTAATCAATAACCTAAACACACAAACATCTTCATCAAACATGTTAGTTACATAATTCATATTAATACCAAGGAATATAGATGAGCTCATCAATGTCTTATTTCCACATACATATGTTTATCATTTCAAGTTTCCAAGGAACATGTACATATCATATTTATGCATAACAAGTATTCTCATAGTATTTTATCTTGAAATCATATTATCCCTTACCGGAACGTTACCCATTGAATCATTTAAAATATCGATGGATACATGAGCAATACATACAAAGTTTACATTACGGTAAATTCGTCAACTCATACTCAGGAGTGCTTATAAAAGCACATAAACAGGAAGATTATCCGGGCTCAAATAGGAAGCTCACAAGAGCCATATTCAGGAAGCTCAAGCGAGCCAATAACGGGTAGCTCTGAAGAGCCATTCATCGAGGAGCTCCTAATAGCCATATATCGGGAAGTTCAAGCGAGCCATATTAGGAAGCTCACAAAGAACCAATTAACTGGAAGCTCACGAACAGCCAATGATCAGGAAACTGATAAAAGTTAAGGTGTGTCCACAACACTTGTAGGATCGCAACCTATCGGGATGCTCCGAAGAGCTATAACGGGAAGCTCGCAAGAACCATATAACGGGAAGCTCACAAGAGCTAATAACGGGACACTCTTTCGAGCTATGGTGTGTCTGCAACATATGCAAGACCACAACCAATATGGGAGCCCTGTATCCAATCGATTTTCATGTATTCAAATGAGTTTTCATATTTATTAGGCATTATTGGATTTATAATTAATTTCATAACATATCAATTATACAACTCATATATACAACATTTCATTCAAGCATGTAAATTTACACAATTTAGTTACACGAACTTACTTTGACAATTATTCATAAACTAGAATCTACTAATCCAATACTTTTTGTTTTACTCGATCCAATTCCGTACTAGGTCTATCCGGATCTATACGAGTAAATTTAACTCAATTTAATGAAATTCATATTCAATTCAATCAAATTCACATTTTAGGAAAAAGTACCATTTTGCTCATATACTTTTAATTAATTCCAATTTCATCCCTGGGCTCGAAAAATGAAATTCATGCAATTTAATCCTTATTCCAAGCCTAGCCGAATTTTTCATATAACAATAACAATCCATGTATTTCACAAAAATAAGAAATTTTCCATGAATATTACATTTTTTTCAATTTAGCCCCAAAATCACAATTTCATGAAAATTTCCTTTACAACAGTTGTTTATCTATTAACAACCTTTCATTTTCTACCATAAATTTCAAAATTTCAGCATACTCATCCATGAAAAATTTTTAATACTTTGATAACTTTACAAATTGATCCCCGAAATAGATAGATTAGGTTATTACGATCTCGGAAATGTAAAAATTACAAAAACGGGACATGATTACTTACCCAATTAAGCTTTCTTGAAGTTCTCTCTCTTAGCTAGGGTTTCCATAGAAAATTTTGGGGAAGATGATGATATAAAATGATATTTTGTCTTTTAATTTAATTATCATCTTTTATTTTTCCACTTTCCAATTTAGTCCTTTTCTTTTCTTAAATTTCCATGGATGAATCATCATAAATATCTACTAACTTTTCTTAATGGTCTATTTTCCTTATAAGGACCTCAAAATTTGAATTCCATAGCTATTTAATCCCTCTAGCTACTAGAATTCAACTTTTGCATTTCATGCAATTTAGTCCTCACTAACAATAAAACATGAAATCGGTAAAATTTTCTTATCGAAATTTTCATACGTCTTTCATATCATAATGTAGACCATGCAATAATATTAAAATAAATTTTCTTTCTGACTTGGATTTGTGGTCCCGAAACCACTATTCCGATTTCACTGAAAACGAGCTGTTACAATAAATAACTCAATTTAGGATAATTAATTATCTAATTAGATAATTAGGTATTTAATTGATAATAGGCTAGATTCTCACATTATCGACACTAGGAATAGGAAATTCCATTAGATTAGTTTAGGTTAGTTAATTTAACTAGTTTAATTAATATTTTAATATGGATTAACACTACTAATTTGTGACTCGATTAGATTAATAATTATTTTCTGTAATTAATTTAATGACGATTTCTCCAATCTCCAATCCCTTGGGTACGATTCTCGAAATACTTATCAAAATTTCATTGTAACATATATTATATTACAATTTGACCCATACGCTTGTGGACACCGCCGAATTGATTTAATATATTTTTAATGTGATATTTTAACTATAAACGATAACACGTTTATAGGCAGTCATGACGCTCGTTGGCTAGAATTTGGGAAACATTACAAGCGAATATAAGGTGGAATGTTGGCAATGGAAAAAGATACTATTTTGGTTAGATGAATGGCTTAAGGATTTTGGCCATCCTAATGCTCATGGTCGATGATCACAAAAAGCTTTGGAAGATATTAAGCTTCATAAAATGGTGGATGCACGCAAGGAATGAGATTGGGGCCACTTAACTCATGTCCTTGACCCAATTGAGCTTGCCCGGTTGGAGAATATGTAGCCTCCAACTGTTGTTCAGAGGCCAGATTCTTGTTACTAGAAGAAAGGGTCGTCAGGTGTTTTTACTATCCTAGATGTGTATCTTAAATCAAGCTTTATTTGATAATATGTTTAAATATAAAAAATTAAAATGTTTTTGAATAAAGTTAAAGTTGAACAAAATTGGCAAAATGATATTTCAAATGAAGTCTAAGATAAAATTTTGAATCTTATACTTTGAACTCTTAAAAAAATTTCAAATTAACTTTTAAATCAGATTAAAACGATTTCAATCACGTTATAATTTTTGTAAATAAGTTAAACTATTTTTCAACATGTCAGAATAGCTTCAGGCCAAAAAGTATTAATACTTTTTGGTCAAGTATTGATAGTTTTCAAAATACCGATACCCCTTTTAAAAATGATACCAAATTAACATTTTGTTTTTCATCAATGCAGCTAAATATTGATACTTTTTCATAAGGTATCAATAAAAGACCACTGGTATCGATATGTTTAGTACCAATGATCACTGAATTTTGCATTAAATGCAAAAAAATATCGATACCTCATTTGCCAATATCAATACTTGTTGTTGTAGGTGAATTAAATAAATTGGTTCTTTCATCCCAATGGCTTTATTCATGTCTCCAGCAACCACAACGATTGGAAATTAATTAAGGGATATATAAACCAACCTCCAAAGGGTTTACAAAAACTGTAACAGCCCGATTTTGGGGCTAGTTGGAATAGTGGTTTCGAGACCGCTATTCCAAGGTTGAGGAAAATTATTTTGATATTTTCCTATGTGTTATGGAATTAATATGTGGCTATGTGAAAATTTTGGTGCTTTAATTTTAATGATTGCATGCTTAATTGTGAAAAAGGACTAAATCGCATAAAGTGTGAAAGTTCTATTTCTCAAGGTAGAGTTGTCAAATAGCCATATAATATTAAATTAGAGATCTTTAAAGTACAATTAGGCCAATTAGTATGTGTTGTTTGGCCATGTGCATAGGGGGGACAAGAGCATTTAATTTTTGGTCAAATTGGGTGAAATTATGTGAGAAAAGATTAATAAAATATAGTAAAAAGAAAAACTATCATCTTTTACTATTCACTCATCTCTTTCCACCGAAAATTGAAGAGAAAATAGAGCTTTTGGGGGTTCAAAATTTCAGCCAAGCTATCACCTTGCTAGTAAGTGATTTAGGTGGTTTTAATTGATGATTTTCGTATTTTTGGAGTCCCCAAAGCTTAAGCTAGCTAATACGGGAACCAATTTGCAAAATGGTTGAAAGTATAGGGACTTTCCATGAGAGTAGTTATGTTGTTAGCTGAGTTTTTATGGAAGAAAATGAATGTTAGGGAGATGAGAAACAACTTTTGTGAAAGGTGTTTGCATGAAAACACCTGAGTAGGACTTAAATGCAAAGATTGAGATTGTGTCATAAATGCATGAAATAGTGGGAATTGTGAGTAGTTGTAAGAGAAATAAATGTTCAGCTAGGCTTGCTTAATGAGAAATGTGTTGAAAAAGGATTTACGAGCCTAGGGGCAAAACTATAATTTTGCCATAGTATAAGGGCAAAATGGTCATTTTTGCCTAAGTGTAGATTTTGATGCATTATGATCATAGAATGATCTAAATGGATGAATTTTATTGTTATACATCAAGAAGAGCGCGGAATTAACCTTGACCAGGGAAAAGGCAAGGTTACTGATTAAACCGTTAATTGACGCCTTTTGCACCAAGTTTATGTGTAAACGATGCATTATATATATATACATTGTTGTTACTAATTAGTGCATGGCACAATTGAGAACATGTATGGTTAAAGTGGATAGAATGTGGTAGTTATTGAATAACTCTAGCATGAATGATGGAATGGACATGTAAGTGTGTTATATTAATACTTGACGGTGGGCTAAGTGTGATACCACCTTAATACTTAATTACGATGGGCTATGTGCGATACCATCGTTTATTTATCATTTGGTGGGCTATGTGCGATACCACCGTAACTAACCTCTTTGGTGGGCTATGTGCGATACCAGCCTAATAAAGAATGGTGGTGGGCTAAGTGCAGAACCACCAAGTAATTTGATTATGAGTAGTTCATTAAGAGATTGTGGTGTGTTGTATTATGTGACATTGTGGTGCTAAGTGCAAGGAGGCATGCTAATGAATGTATACATTAAGCTTGTGATATGGTTGGAATGTGGAAATGGAAGAAATGAGTAAGCATGATTATGAATGTGGATTGTTTCTTGTTTAGTATGTAATGATATATAATTGTTTAGCACATACTATAATGTTATATTGTTTACATGTAAACTTACTAAGCTTAAAGTTTACCCCCTTTCTTTTCCCTTGTTTTATAGAGTTTAAAAGCCGAACCGGGATACGTGGATAACCAGAAGATCGCCCTCACTATCATCTCACCTCGGTATATCTAGACTTAGTGATTTTGTGTATGGCATCTATAGGGGCTAGACTAGTTAGATTATTTTGTTATTTTGGCCAAAAGTGTGTTGGCCCCTTTTTAAGACAAACTATTTTGTATATTGCCATGGTTGATGGCTCACCTTGTCATTTATGAAAAGATACAGTCATTCATGGAAGTTTAGATTGTAAAATATGAGTTGTTTGATTATATGTTGAATGGATCCATGTTGTGTGAGCTAGAGGGGTGAAAGGAGCTTGGAAAATAGCCTTGTTCTTGTCCACACGGGTAGGCACACGGGCGTGTGTCTAGGTTGTGTGTGACACACGGTCAGTCCACGGGCATGTGACTTGGCCGTGTGTCCCCTGCATGTTGGTGTTGTAAGTCAGTGTCAACCACGGGCTAGCCACACGGGCGTGTGCCTAAGTCGTGTGACCCTAAGGTTGCTGACATCACAAACAGAATACCCAGGTTTTTACACACGGGGAGAGGACACGGGCATGTCTAGGCCATGTGGAGCACACGGGCTAAGCATACGGGTGTGTCTAGGCCGTGTGAAAACCCATGTAGGCTCGAAATGAAAATAAATCCCACACAGGGTAGGGACGCGGGCGTGTGTGACCACACGGCCTGCCCACACGGGCGTGTGACACTTGTTTAGGTGAAAAATTTTTAAGATCGCAAAAGTTTCCAGTTGGATTCCGGAACCCCTCGTATGTATGTTTAAGGCCTCATAGGTCCTTAATGAGGTGAGTTGTGATGATGAAAGAGAAATGTCAAGTTGGGACCGAAGGGTGCGATTAAGTAGAGTAAGTCCGGTAATGCCTCATGCCCGGTTCCGGCATAGAATACGGGTAAGGGGTGTTACAATAACTAGAGAGTTATCAAGCAAAAAGTTCAATAAAAAACAACCTTGTGCTTACAATTCTCCACAATTTTCTTTAAACACTTGTAAGTTTTCATTATTTTCATTTAGCTCAACTGCTCTTCCTTGTAATTGAGCTTAATTTGCAAACATTCTGATCTTGTAAGGGTTCTTTCTTTGTTTGCTCATTTGTATTTCTTTGAGAAGAGTTTGTGTCTTAAGGTTTGGGTAGAAACTTTAAGGTAGTTTTTAAGGTTAAACCTTGTCCTCAATAGTTATCAAATTAGTGAATTTGGGAAAATCCTTAGTAGTGGAAAGCTAAACTAGTGGATTAGGCAATTGGTGTTGAACCATTCTAAATTCTTAAGTCAAAATTTTCTATCCTTATTCTCTAGCTTTCGCAATTTTTGTTAAAAGCCAATTCACCACCCCTCTTAGCAATTTTGGTTTGATTATTTGAGCTAACAATTAGTATTAGAGCTAGTACCTTTTAAATGGTTTAACAACCAAAGAGGAGATCATTGAGGAAGCTCAACAATCTACAAATCAATTGACAAGAGATGACGTCTACATCCAGTTTAGTTTTTCTTGGAGAACCACAATCTATCTCTAAGCCTCCTTACTTCAACAATGTCAACTATTCATATTGGAATACAAGAATGATGTTATTCATACAAGCAAATGATCTTTTTGTATGAGACATTTTCATGGACGGTCAATCTATACCTCTCAAGCAATAAGTAAAGCTTCTTATTCCAAAGAGAAAGAAAATGGGGAATGAATAAGATAAAAGAAGCATTCAGTTGAATTCCAAGGCTGTGCACACCTTATTTTCTTCACTTGGCCCTGAAGAATATACTAGAGTTTCTTATTGTTCCAATGTTAAAGAGATATTGCATAAGCTCGAAGTCACACATGAAGGTACTAGTCAAGTCAAGAAGTCTAAGGTTAGTATTCTTACTCTAAATTATGAAACCTTTAAAATAAAGCCCGAGAAATATATCAATGTGATGTTTGATCAATTTACTATCATCATCAATGGATTGAAGTCTAATAGGAAGACATATCCAAATGAAGAGGTGGTAAGGAAAATTCTTTGAAGTTTGCCTAAATGATAAACCGTAATAGTAACATATTTTAGGCCCACATTTAGCATGCTTTTGGATGATTTAAGCCTTGAATTGTGTAATTTGGTGCTCTTAATCCTTTGTTTTCATGTTTTATACCCAGGAGAGCACCAAAGGATGAAAAGAACGAGAAACGGGCCCAAAACGAAGTAAATGGGCCATATCACGAAATCCACACGGCTTGGGCCCAAGACCACACGGCCGTGCCTCATTCAACAGTCTCGAACACGGCCTGGCCACGATTCACACAGGCGTGTGCCATGGGCGTGTCCCTGATAAACCATAAAAGTAACATATTTTAAGCCCACATTTAGCATGCTTTTGGGTGATTTAAGCCCTGAATTGTGTAATTTGGTGCTCTTAATCCTTTGTTTTCATGTTTTATACTCAAGAGAGCACCCAATGACGAAAAGAACGGAAAACGGGCCCAAAACGGAGTAAATGGGCCATACCATGAAATCTACACGGCCTGGGCCCAAGACCACACGGTCGTGCCTCATTCAACAAGGCTCGAACACGGCCTGGCCACGACTTACACAGGCGTGTGCCATGGGCGTGTCCCTGCCGTAGGAAAGAAGAGTTTCACTCGGATTTGGATACTTATGGGTAAAGAAACACATTCCGAAGCCTATATAAACACCCTAAGTATGACCAGAAAGGGGGGAACCCATGGCTTTAGTCAAGGGGCGTCCAGCTAGGCCAGAGAGGGTCGATTTGTGGAGATTTACTCGAAGATAGCCAGTTGATTCATCTCAAGAAGCCGAAATTATACTCAAGATGGAGGATCTCTCCTTCAATTCCTTCAGGGGGTTTTAGGGATTTCTTATGTTTTGTTTTATCTTTACTTTTGAGATGTTTTCTTTTATTGTTATGAACTAAACCCTCAGATACCTGAGGGGATGAAACCTAAGATGAATCTTATTATCGTTTGCTGAACTATATGATAAATATTTGACTTGTTCTTAATTATGTGTTCTTAATTCTTGTGTTGATATTTCCGGGATATTAATTCAAGTATGATGTGCTTAGGTGGAGGAGCAAAAGTCCCTGCCTAAGAGTACATCTAGCATAATTAAATGGAGTTAATCATGCGCCTAGAGATAGGGTGACGAGATTTTGCTGGATTAGGGTGAAACCTAATATGGGAGTCCATAGATCGAGTTAATGCAATTCTAAGGGTTTTAATTAGAAAGAGATTTCAATTAATCAACCTAGGGTTAGACGTTAGTCGCCTCGAGAGAAGGATTAATATAACTTAGGGAATCTTACGGATCAAGTCAAGTGAATAAATCGTCTGGTTCAGAGTTAGATAACAAGTGAAGTCTAGGTGGATTCTTCCTTGGGTGTCGTGTTAATCAATTGGTTTTTCCTCAAGTTATTTTCCCAAATTTTTTCTCTTTTTCTTTGCATCTTTAGTTTAGTAGTTAATTAATTTAGATTAGATAAACAATTCCTTTTATTCTTAGGCTAAATAATAAAAAGAGAGTTAGTATTAGTACTTTTGGTTCCTTTGGGATTCGACATTCCGGTCTTGCCTTAATTATACTACTGTTCGATAGGTGCGCTTGCCTCACTTCATTGTCATAGTTAGTTTCCAGGTTCGATCATTCTTTATATAAATTTTTAAGACTCTGACACGCGATCAAGTTTTTGGCGCCGTTGCCGGGGAACTAAAATATTAAGAAAGCTTAATTTTTATTACTTTAGCCTTTTTTTGCAATTTACTTTTATTTCTTAGTTTATTTTTTTTACTTTCTTAATTTTCTTTCGCTACTTTCAGGTACCTCTAGTTTATGACTAGAAGGAACCCGACAGGACCCCTACTTTACGACAGTGATATTGAAGGTACTGTTCGCAGAAATCGCAGAGAGATAAGGCGAAGCTTAAACTACATAGAAGAAGAGCAAGAAGGCGAAACTAATCCTACTGAAAGGATGGCTGAGAATAATCCACTACCTCCGGAGGCAGCAGAACATCATGCTCCACGAACTATGTATGATTATGCTAAACCTAGTTTAACAGGAACTGAGTCAAGTATTGTTAGGCCTACTATTGCTGCAAATAATTTTGAACTAAAACCTAACACTATACAGATGATACAACAGTTTGTTCAGTTTGATGGTTTGTAGGATGAGGATCCTAACACACACTTAGCGAATTTTCTAGAATTTTGTGATACCTTTAAGATAAACGGCGTTTCTGATGATGCCATCCGTCTTCGGTTATTTCCCTTTTCTCTGAGAAATAAAGCCAAACAGTGGTTACATTCCCTTCCACGAGGGTCAATCACTACATGGGATCAAATGACCGAGAAATTTTTATTAAAATATTTTCCACTGGCCAAAACGGCCAAATTGAGGAATGATATATCTTCTTTTGTACAGATAGATTTAGAGACACTTTATGATGCATGGTAGAGATACAAAGACTTGTTAAGGAGGTGCCCACACCACGGATTACCTTTGTGGCTACAGGTCCAAACTTTTTACAATGGTGTGAACCCTTCAACACAGCAACTAATCGATTCAGCTACCGGCGGAACCCTGAACAACAAAACTCCTGAAGCAGCCTACGAGTTTATAGAGGAGATGTCACTGAATAACTATCAGTGGCAAGTTACTAGGATAAGGCCAGCCAAAGTAGCCAGAGTTTTCAACATTGACAGTGACCGCGCTATCAACTCAGGTAGAATTGCTACATAAAAAATTTGATAGTTTCTATGGTTCTTCGCAGGCACATCCAGTAATGCAGTGCGAGACAAGTGAGGGTGTGGCGAATCCTGAGTACCCACCCTACGGACAGGGCATGGAGAACGAGCAAATGAACTATATGGGTAACAATTTCTGATCTAACAATAACCCTTATAGTAATACTTATAATCCAGGTTGGAAGAACCACCCCAATTTCTCATGGGGCAGTCAAAGAAATCAAAGGCAACAACCTTCCCAAAACTTCTAATAATAGCCCTACCTACAGGAAAAGAAGCTGAACCTTGAAGAGGTGCTAACAAACTTCATAGCAGCCTCAGAAACACGTTTCCAGAAGGTAGAAACAAAACTTGAGGCATTGTCACAGGAGTTCAAGGATCAATTCGGGCAACTTGCTAAGCAGATTTCTGAGAGACCACAGGGAAGACTACCGAGCAACACCGAGACTAACCCAAGGGAGCAAGTTCAAGCCATAATAGCTCAAGATAGTGAAGGGTTAGACGAGCCTAATTTGAAGCAAAAGAATGTGGTAGAAGAAGATATGGTTGAGGTCAATAAAAAGCCAAAACCAGTAATCAAAGAGTACAAACCTCACATACCATATCCCCAAGCAATAACGAAAGACGACACAGAGGAACAGTTCGGTAAGTTTCTTAAATTTTAAAAAAAAAATTGCATATTAACTTACCGTTTCTTGAAGCTCTTTCACAGATGCCAGATTCCAGGAAATTTTTAAAAAAGCTATTGACAAATAAGCGAAAGATAGACGAGGAGTCACATGTGGAACTGAACGCAGTGTGCTCAGCAATGTTGCAAAATAAACTACCACAGAAATTGAAAGATCCAGGGAGTTTTACAATTCCATGCTTAATTGGTAGTTTATCTATTGGTAATGCATTAGCTCATTTAAGGGTAGGCATAAATGTCATGCCTTATAAATTGTTTAAACAACTAGGTCTAGAGAAACCCAAACAAACTAGGATGAGCATTCAATTAGCTGATAAAACTGTTAGAATTCCTAGGGGTGTAATCGAAGATGTACTCGTGAAAATTGATAAATTAATATTCCCAGAAGACTTTGTCATTTTAGACATGGATAAGGACAACACGATCCCCCTAATTTTAGGAAGACCATTCTTAGCAACTGCCAGAACTAAAATTGATGTTGACGCAGGTGAACTCATACTCTGTGTAGGTGAGGAGATAGTCACTCTTCAAGCCCTCGATTCTGCTAGGACATCGAACAATCAAGGTGGGAAAGTAAATTCTATTGATGACCATTCGATTAACCTTTCTTTTCAGGAAACACCACAAAAGAACACAACTGAATCCGATCCTAGACCCCGTGCCAACAAGGAAATAACTCACGAGGAACAAGGGATTCAGATCGATGAACTAGAAAAGGAGAAGACGCATCTTAAATAAGAACTAGGGATACACGAAGTAGAACCAAGACCACTCTACGAGACACACAAGTTTAAAATTGGTGATCAGGTAATGCTAAATAAAGCAGACCCACGAATATCCCCTCTTGATCCAAACACAAGCAAAGAAATACCTTTCAAGGTAATCGATGTTTTTCCATACGAAATAATCGAGGTAACCCTATGTTCGACACTTTCAAAATAAACGCTACTCGTCTTACACTCTATCATGATAATGAAACTACCAGCACGAGGAAGGACTTTCAACTCCTCAAACCACCATGAATATACAAAGGAGAGGAGAGTCTAGCTTAAGACTATAAACGAGCGCTTCTCGGGAGGAAACTTGAGTACTAACCCCATTAACTTCTACATTTTTCATCTTATTTATATTATTTTATTCTCTCTTTTCAACACCTAACTTTAAACTAACCAAAAATACAAAATTTCAAGCCACATAGCCTTGCACACGACCGTGGTCGTGGCCGTGTGGATGCACTGAATCACCGTACTGACATGGCAGAGATGATACGAATTAAAGAGAATCAATTTTTAGAGTCACGGACTCAAACCACCACACCACGGGCACCGACAAAACCCCATGGTCGTGCGATGCGGCCGTGGTCAACACTGTTAGATCACACACGGGCGTGGCGACCTAAGCATGGGCGTGGGAGAAACGAACGAAGCCCACCACGGCCATGCGAATCGACACACCTAGGGTACACGGGCGTGGGGATGTACCAGATTTGGAATCCTATTTAAACCACCCACCCTCTCTTCCAACCTACTCCCCATCTCCCTTCCACCATATCATTTTCTTCTCCTTTTCAGACCTCTAACATCCCATATCATTCTCCTAATGGCTATGGTGAAGAAGCGGAAGGATTCATGCACAGTCTTCCTTAGGGAGACCAATCTACATAAGTTCATGCCGGCCGCTTCATCCACTCGACAAGCCAAGGGTCTTTGAGACCATTTAATTTTCCTTCTTCTTTACTCTTCTCCTTTATTTTTCTTCTCTTTGACTATCTTATGCTTAATTTAGTTTATTTTATTTTAGTTTCTTAGTGTCAGGTTCAAAAGGCTGCTAGAGAATCACACCGGAACCAAGACCACCACCTCAATACAAACCTTAGAGGTTCTAAAGGCTGCTTGGGAATCACGCCACTTCCGCCACTGCCAGCACCTCCGCAGCCTTGGAGGTCACACCCACCTCGCGAACCATCCAACAATAAGGATTATTTGGTCCATTAATCTTTAATTTTAATTTTATTTACACTACTATTTTCTTTCTTTTTATCTTTCTTGTCTTTAATTATATATTTAGTTTATGTTACATGTGTCTTAATAATTCCTGGCTAATTCTCTACGAGCTCCCCAATTTCTTCATCTAGCGCAGAGCTCGGTAGCAGCCACCACCCCTATCGACTTTCAACTTCGGGAAACCATCCAAATTCAGGAAGTCTCACCTCCCTCTCTCTCTTAAAATGCATATATATCTTTGTACATTGAGGGCAATGTAGAACTTAAGTGGGGGGTGAATAGTTATTTCAAGAAAGTGCCTAACTTTCTTCATTATTCTCAAATCCCTGAATGATATCTTGTCTTGAAATAAGTTTTTCATATTATGATTAGAATGAAATTTCCTTTGATTTATGATTTTTATTGATATGTTTTAGATTAAGTCATTGATAATTGTGCATTGATGATTAAATTTGAAGAATACTAGAGAATCAAGCATGATAAGTCTATTTTTCTAAATTTAAAAATTTTTAGGTTGTCCATCTGAATCTGAATATTACCTTGAAATTTGAAATTTACGAGGCTGACATCAAATACCCATAATTTCTGTGAGCTTTTGAGCCTTTTAGCGCATATATTCTTTTTTGTGCTCACTTTATTGATTAGGAGTGTGTCAACATTGATTTGTTATTCTAGAACTTGCATTGATGATACATGTCGAGACCACACCTTTAATTTGGTATACAGAGATGATACAGGTACCTAGGTTTTAACCCACTTACTCCACCAAAACAGCCTACCTTCACAATTAACCCCTAGTGAACCCCGTTTAATCCTAACAACCCTTTTTATTGACTTACCTACTAATAACCCAAAACCCTTTGTATTTGTTATCACCATCCTTTTTTTTACTACCCTTATGTCGAGATTTGATTTGATCAGTTGCCTAACTATTTTATCTATTTTGATTACATTTGATTTGTTTTTAAAAAAAACGAAGTATATTCATTATTAGTTCTATAATTAAGTGAGCTTACATGTTTAAATTTCAAATCTTGAAGAAAAAGCTCATTTCAATTGATGTAATTGTTTAGGAGTAGTCATATTTCTAGTTAGGTAATTTGTCAGGTCAGTCTCGATTCTAACCTTCTAATTCAGCCTATATCCATACCCTTAACCTAAGCCCCGTTACAACCCTGTTAAAGACCTTTTGATTTGTGTATCATCTCATATTATAGTGGTGGAGATTTGATTTCCATGCAAGCCTATGGGATTAACTCTTCATGTTTGACTTTTGAGTGCTTAATTCTGAACCTTAAACTCTTTGAGTGATTTGAGTGAATCTTTAGTGAGGATGTCAATTCTTGTCGATTTTGAATCAGAGGTAATTATTCAGAAAAGGGGAAACACCTATGTTTTCATACTATAAAAACTATGACTTTGATTGTTTGAATCTTTAGGACTCTTTGAGTTGAATTATCCATGTATAAATTACCTTTGAATTATGATGAAACACTATTGATGAATATTATGAATCAGGGAAGTTCGTTTTAATTGTGAGCTGAGAATTTTGCTTGAGGACAAGCAAAAGCTTAAGTGTGGGGGTATTTGATAAACCATAAAAGTAACATCTTTTAAGCCCACATTTAGCATGCTTTTGGATGATTTAAGCCCTGAATTGTGTAATTTGGTGCTCTTAATCCTTTGTTTTCATGTTTTATACTCAGGAGAGCACCCAATGACGAAAAGAACGGAAAACGGGCCCAAAACAGAGTAAATGGGCCATATCACAAAATCCACATGGCCTGGCCCAAGACCACACGGCCGTGCCTCATTCAACAGGCTCGAACACGGCCTGGCCACGACTTACACAGGTGTGTGCCATGGGCATGTCCCTGCCGTAGGAAAGAAGAGTTTCATTCGGATTTGGATACTTAGGGGTAAAGAAACACATTCTGAAGCCTATATAAACACCCTACGTATGACCAGAAAGGGGGGAACCCAGGGCTTTAGTCAGGAGGCATCCAGCTAGGCCAGATAGGGTCGATTTGTGGAGATTTACTCAATGATAGCCAGTTGATTCATCTCAAGAAGCCAGAATTATACTCAAGACGGAGGATCTCTCCTTCAATTCCTTCAAGGGGTTTTAGGGATTTCTTATGTTTTGTTTTATCTTTACTTTTGAGATGTTTTCTTTTATTGTTATGAACTAAACCCTCAGATACCTGAGGGAATGAAACCTAAGATGAATCTTATTATCGTTTGCTGAACTATATGATAAATGTTTGACTTGTTCTTAATTATGTGTTCTTAATTCTTGTGTTGATATTTTCGGGATATTAATTCAAGAATGATGTGCTTAGGTGGAGGAGCAAAAGTCCCTGCCTAATAGTAGATCTAGCATAATTAAGCGAAGTTGATCGCGTGCCTAGAGATAGGATGACGAGATTTTGCCAGATTAGGGTGAAACCTAATATGGGAGTCCATAGATCGAGTTAATGTAATTTTAGGGGTTTTAATTAGAGAGAGATTTCAACTAATCAACCTAGGGTTAGTCGTTAGTCGCCTCAAGAGAGGGATTAATGGGAATCTTACGGATCAAGTCAAGTGAATAAATCGTCTGGTTCAGAGTTAGATAACAAGTGAAGTCTAGGTGGATTCTTCCTTAGGTCTCGTCTTAATCAATTGGTTTTTCCTCAAGTTATTTTCCCAAATTCTTTCTCTTTGTCTTTGCATCTTTAGTTTAGTAGTTAATTAATTTAGATTAGATAAACAAATCCCTTTATTCTTAGGCTAAATAATAAAAAGAGAGTTAGTATTAGTACTTTTGGTTCTTTTGGGATTCGACATTTCAATCTTGCCTTAACTATACTAGTGTTCGATAGGTACGCTTGCCTCACATCGTTGTCATGTTGGTTTCCAGGTTCGATCATTCTTTATATAAATTTTAAGACTCTGAAACGCGATCAGTCCCTGCCGTGACAAAGAGAAGTTTTACTCGAAATAAGATACTTAGAGAAAAGAAACACATTCCAAAGCCTATTTAAACACCCTAGGACAAATTCTACTCGAATTAGTATACTTAGGGGCCAAGTAAGGCATCTCAAAGCTTATATAAACACTCTAGGGGGCAACTTAAAGGGGGAGTTCTATAACATCCTGAATTTTTGGGCCTATGCATTTAATGGGTGAACATGTGTAATGAGTTAATTTAAGTGTTAGGGGTCCAAATTGGGCTCAGGCTTAGGCAGAGGCCTTGGTTAAAATTATCTGTTTGGGCATTATAGGGTTTAAAAGGTAGTATCTGTGTTTAAAACATCAAAATGGGCTTGTGGCCCAGTGGTCAGTAGCGCCACTTAGGGAGCAAGGAGGCGACGCCACACAAGGGAATAAGGGGCCCAAATTTAAGTTTCATGGAGCCCAATTCTTTTAATTTAAGTTAGCTAATTTTCGGCATTTGGGTTAGGTGGAGTGGATGGCAACAAGGCTCAAAAATAGGAGGATTTATATGAGTAGGATAATGTAGATATTATAGTTGATAATATGGAAGATAAAAGGAGAAAAGATAAGAGCTATCTGCAAGGCTAGGTGTTGGCCGAAATTCCATCACCTAGAGGAGGGAAGAAATTGGTTTCTTTATTGCAAAGGGGTGCCGAATTTTCCCTTTTTATTTGCTTAATTTTTAGTTATCAGGAAGGGCACTTTCGAGTTTTCATATGTAAGTGCCGAAATTTCCATAAATAGGAGGGTTCTCTTCTTTATTTTTCGGCATTTAGGGTTTCCAACTTTTCTTTCTCTTCTCCTCTAAGTAGAAGCCGAAATTCCTAACCCTATTTCCTCATCTTCACTTTGATTCAAAAGCTGAAACTCCATTGTTCTTTTCTCTTCTTTCTTCTAAAAGCCGAAAACTCCATTATTCTTTTCTCTTCTTTCTTCTAAAAGCCGAAAACTCCATTGTTCTTTTCTCTTCTTTCTTCTAAAAGCCGAATCTCTATAAATTTCTTCGAATCATCTTCTCTTCCTGATTTTCGCAAAAAGCTGGAATCCTCTAGGAGTAGCCGAATCTTCTCTAGTAAGATCTCTTAGATCTAAAAACCGAAAACACTAGTTCCTGAATCTCATATCACTTTTTGGGATTTCAAGCCTCTGAACAACACATAGGGCAAATAGCATCTGTGTTGGCTACGGATAGCGTTGACTTAGAAAGTCTCGTTCTAACGGTAATTAGGTGTGTTGATCTCTAAACACACTAATAATTTGTATGTATATATATGTGATGGTTAAAAGCCGAAAAATAGGCTGTATGAACAGACGGGTTACCCAGAAAGGGTAGGCAAAGGATGCCAGGTATGTGCCATAGAAACTTCTCTATGAGTATCGATGTATGTGAATGACTGAAATCTCTTAGATAGTATATTGCTTAATTTTGCATGAATGTATGCACGGGATGGGTTTGATATGGAAAGGGGAAGAGCATGATTGGTCACATGGTGATCGGTGGTAGAAAACCCACGTAATGAAATGTTAGGTCACATGGTGATCGGTGGTAGAAAACCCACATAATGAAATGTTAGGTCACTTGGTGATCTGTGGTAGAAAACCCACGTAATGAAATGTTAGGTCACTTGGTGATCGGTGGTAGAAAACCACGTTAAAATTCCTGATTGATAAGGAGTAGGCAGTATGACTGTCGATATGGTGTGTAGCGGTTGGTGGGTTGATTGTAGAAATCCCCAAGGTGTGATGGTTAGTACGGGTTGGTGTTTAGAGGATGGAATTCTAGGATGGGTTGGGCTTTGCATCATTTATTATATGTCATGTGATTATGATTGTTGCCATTGTGTATGGGCCAGGGCTCATAATGTGTTTGTGGGCCCAAGCCTTTTATGTGTTTTCGGGATTTACACACTGAGTCTTGGTGACTCACCCTATTATTCTTCCCTAACTTTTTAGATGAGCAGTAGATCGTGGACATAGGAGCCGAGACGGACTCGAGGGGCCATCAAGTTTTTATTTCTATAGATTATTTTCTGTTTTCCCTTAAGTTTTGTTTTGGGAATATTTAGGTAATAAGGCCCCATAGCTTATATTCGCCTAAGTAGTTTTTTTAATATTTGCAACTTATGAATTTATGTCAGGGGTTTATTTATACCAAATAATAATAATACAAGGTTTCTTTTCAAATGTCACTTATTTATTCAAATATTGCCTAATAACTTATGATTTTCTAAAACCAACTTAGCAAAAGATTTTAACGTTCAACCCGTAGCATACCAGATCTGGTCGAAACGTATAGGCCGGGTTTGGGGTGTTACATTTTGGTATCAGAGCCCAGTTCAAAACTCGGGCTGTAAAATGGGCTAGTAGTGTTTTGTAAAGTGATGTGAATTTGAAAAAAAATGTCTTGGTTGAAGATATGGCCTTCGAGTCTATCGGCACCCGATCCACGCAGGTAAGTATTCCAACTCTTGATGTGATATACTTGTTGGGTTGATGGGCTTTATGGACGTAGACTAGTATGATAGTATTAATGGACCTTAGGCCTAGTTAAACAACTTGTAATATCCCGGGTTAGGGGGCTGTTTTGTTGTTGCATGTTATTGCATGTGTTTAGTGTGCTGTGTTGTTGTTTGTGTAGTATCGGGGCTTAATTGTAGCCTAGGTGTATGCCGGAGTGAATGGGAAAATTTTGGTTTTTGGGTGTTAAGTCAAGGGAGCTGTTGGAGCTAGGGTATAAGGGTTTTCTTTGGTGTTTTATTGCACAAGTGAAGAGCTGGCAGAGTGGCAAGGGAGGAGCTTGGTGTGGCGTCATCTTCAGGTGAGGGAGGTCCAGAGTTCAAGTCGTAGAGCTCCCATTTTGGTTTCCATTTTGGACGGCATGGAGGAAGAGGTAGAAGGCAAGTGGAATTCTACCTTGGACCAAGTCAAACCGTTCAAAAGAGTGGTGGAGAGCAATTGTAGGAGGGTGACTTGGTCATGCTTGTTTGAATGAATGGTTGGGAGTCTTTGGGGGGATATGGCCGAAATTGAGGGAGTGGGGAGTGGGGGAAGTGACGGCATGGTATGGGGAAGTGTTAGCCGAATGTCACTTAGGCTTTTGGTGCATATTCGGTCATTAGGAGACCAAACCAAACTCTTTCTTTTTTTGAAACACCAAAGCCGAAGTTCTAAAGAATTCTCTCATCTTTTTCTTCACTTCTTGAACCGAAATACTAAGTCCCTTTAGTTGCCAAAATTGTCTTGTTCACTTGGTTTGTGTGTAGCCGAATACACTCTTGCATCTATCCTTCTTTCTTCATTTGTGTAAGCTGAATCGGGTATCCTTTCTTCTCACACTTTCATCCATTTTCTCTTGTCATACTTGTGCCGAAATCATACTACTTCTAAACCAAGTTCTCTATTTTGATTTCTCCATTGCTAGTGAGCCGAAACCATACCATCTTCTTCCCTCAAACTCTCATTTGCTTTTCTCAATAATCCTAGCCGAATCTTTCATTTGTGCCTTACCATTTCATTAAGCCGTTTTCTTGCAAAACCGTAAGTATTTGTCCCCATCCATTTCATATTTTTATCTTCCATTTCAAAAGCTCTTGAGCCGAATGTCCCTTTTCTCCTAGGGGTTCTTGTGGCCGAATTCTTGGTGGTTGGTGTTGGGGTAAGTCCTTGGCCGTATGGTCATGTTTTCTTTCTCTAGTTTTATGATTGATTTCGGTTAGATTAAAGCTTATGATGGTTGTGGATTGAAGTGAGTTAATCGTTGTTAATCTCTTCATTATAGGACATCAAAGGTTGCAAAGCAAGCAAGAGGAGCCGTTTTTTTCTGTCAGTTGATTAGTAAGTGGAGGTTAAGTGATTGGTTGTTGTTAGTTCATTCTCTTAGTTCTTGGTTAGTCAAAGCTTCAAGAGATTAATGTTTCCTTCTTGATAGGTTGGCCGATTGTCTAAGGGAACCACTTTTTGGTTCGGGATTTGGTAGGAAACCAAATCAGGTGAAAGGTAAGGGCTTTCGACAAACCCTTTTTGTCTAAATGGTGTTGGCCGAATGCTATAAATGCCTAACCCCTATATTTGGCCGATTCTAGAAGCAAGTCAATCAAGGGACTTAGATCGATTCGTTGGGATTTTTAGACTCGTGTATACCAGGTGTGTAACTAACACACCCATACTTAGTGATATTATTATTAAACCTGTTTGCCTATTAAAATCATGGCAGTTTGATGGATTGATATGATACCCTTTTGGGTATGATCTTAGACTCGGGTAAGTCAGTATTGTTACACGTTTACTGATGATCTATATGGTATCATGACTATGTATGTATGTGATATGGGGTATGAGTCAAACATATTAGCATGATAGGTATGACTTGTATGATATGCATGATCACATGAGTATGGTATGTTGATGGGTGATATGAGTGGAGGGAGCAGTGATATTTTGTGCTGATGAGCACCAGTGTTTTGGTAACACAACTTTGTGACTTTGGGTCACCAGAGGTTTGGCACCTCCAGAGGTTTGGCACCTCATTGCGACTTGTCCCTGTGGTTTGATACCACCGTGGGTTGGCCCCACTTGAGATATGGGATCGTCTGCTAGTGATTGGGTATCACACGATGGGTTGGCCCCATCATTGGATTTGTGACTTCGGTCACCAGTGCTTTGGTAGCACAAACGTGTCTTTGGGACACCAGTGGTTTGGCACCACATTGACGGATATTGTGTCTTTGGGACACCAGTGTTTTGGTAACACATTGTGACTATATGTCACCAGTGGTTTGGCACCACCAGTGGTTTGGTACCACACGGGGTAGAAAAGGAGACACGGATGGTTAGGATCAGGTTGCATTAATTATGTTGCTATGTATGATGTGTGTTAGCATGTTGTTTTATTGGGAGCGGGATTTATACACTGAGTCATTCAACTCACCCTCTCCTTTAACATTTCAGGTGACTCGTAGACGCGGACATGGAGCCGGGATGGACTCGGGGTGCACATGCCATGCTTTAATAAAAGTTTTGCTCAGACTATTCAATTTGGGTACTTTAACTTATTTACTTTTAGTTGGGTTTTAGTTTGGATTTGTAAAAGGCCTTTGATTTATGTTTTATGATGGTCATGTTTTAATTAGATTCTTAACCTGCTTAACAAATAACTTGGTACGAAATTTTACTAAAAACTTGGAAATACAATGTTTTCAAAACTATATCGCAATGTGTTTTAAACTATACCATCGGGTATCTCACTATGTTTTGTTATAAAGTAAACTCAAATGATTTTCAAATCAAACTCGATTTTCTGCTAAGTCAAAAATGTTTTAAAATAGCACTTAGAAACTATTGAAGTTACTAAATGGAATCAACTCGTTTTTAACTATATACTTTGGATAAGTTTTCGAAATCTAATCAAACAAGCCTACTCCAATTTTCCCCAAATTCACTATGTTTTCACCCCGCTTTTAAACGAAAAACCTGATCACTCAAAAGCGTTTTTCCCCGTGACATACAGATTCGGACGTTTTGTTAGTCTTTATTCTTAAAGTATGGTTTGAAAGGCATGGCACCGAGTCTCCGGCACCAGTTCGCCAGGTAAGTACCCCGAACTATTGCTTGTGATTTGTTTGGGTATGACATGATCTGATGAATAGCAATAGTATGCTACTCTAGAGATTGAAACTGATAGGATTCTGTGAACTCGCGAGAACAAATCCTCTTTAATATTCATAAGACTTGCTTTTAAACAGTGGAATAAATACTGATGCATAAAATTCTTAATCAGATACGTAGAAAGATTAGTCATGAGCACTCGAGGCGGACGTGGTCGTAATACTCGTGGTAGAGGTAGGGGTAGGATGACAGTCTCTGAGCCCGTAGGATCTGGTCAGGGGTCAGAGAATGAGATACCGGTTCCGCCACCAGCTGGAGGTGGTAAGTTCCAAGATCAGACTGGGGACGATGCAGTGTCACAGGTGATGCTGCGAGTGTTGGAAAGGGTAGCTGGTGTAGGGGGAGGTGCAGGAGTTAGGAAATCTGTGCCTGAACGACTCCGGGCAAACGGGGCCGAGTTCTTTCGAGGTGTATCTGGTGTTGCTCCCAGCACTGCTGAATACTGGCTGGAGGCAACTGAGCGGATCATGAATGATCTGGATTTGACAGCTGAAGAAAAGCTGAAGGGCATCGTATCGCTTCTCCGAGATGATCATATCAGTGGTGGCTCACGGTTCGGGACAGTGTGGCAGCAGAGGATCTGACATGGGATTATTTCAGGGCTGCATATCAAAAGAAGTACATCGGAGCTAGTTATATTGACTCTCAGCGAAAGGCATTTCTGAGGCTTGTTCAGGGGATTAAATCTGTTGCTGAGTATGAGGCCGAGTTCCTGAAGCTGAGTAGGTATGCTAGGGGCATTGTGGCCACTGAGCATGAGAGGTGTGTTCGTTTCGAGGATGGTCTGCGAGACGAGTTGAGGCTGCTGATTGCTCCACAGCAGGAGCGCGAGTTTGCTGTCTTAGTTGAGAAGGCTAAGGTAGCCGAGGGTATTAAAGAGTCAGTGAGGCAGGGTATGGACAGAAATAGGCATAAGAGGAGCTTTGGGTCTTCTGGATCGTCGGGTAATCCGCAGAAGAGGGCTAGACCGAGTGGGCCGAATCAGTCTGTTAGGTTTGTTGCTGCTAGGCAGGGACCGCCGCAGTGTAATCAGTGTGGGAAATCTCATTGGGGTGGCTGCTGGACTGGAGGAAAAGGTTGCTTCGAGTGTGGTTCTCTGGAGCACCGTGTGAGGGACTGTCCGCGTAGGTTGGCCAGGATTCAGTCTGAAAGTCAGGGCCGTAATCAGTTCAGGAGTAGTGGACCGCCACCGCAGAGGGGCCGTGGTAATGGCAGAGGTGGTAATGGTTCTGGTCGGGGCCGTGGAGCACCGGGCAGAGGTGCGGGTAGTTCTGATGCCAGACAGCCTGGGTTAGTGTATGCTGCGAGGCGCCGAGAGGAGGGCGACGCACCGGATGTCATAACCGGTACGTTTTTGATCCTTGGTTCTCCTTATACTGCTTTGATTGATGTGGGTTCGACGCACTCTTATGTTGCCAATAGTATAGTAGAGACCATGGACTTAGACTCTGAGATATCTTCTAGGCAGATGACTGTGATTAGCCCTCTAGGTCACTCTGTAGTAGTAGATAAACTGTTTAGAGAGGTACCCCTAGAACTCCAAGGGGTAGTGTTTGCTGCTGATCTGATGGAACTGCCGTTTGGGGAGTTCGATCTGATTCTTGGGATGGATTGGTTGGTCAAGTACCAAGCGAGGTTGGATTGCGCGGCCAAGCGTATGGTTCTTAAGACGGTTGATGGTGATGAAGTGGCTATGATAGGTAATAGGAGAGATTACCTGTCTAATGTGGTATCTGCTCTGAAAGCGGAAAAGATGGTCAGGAAAGGCTGTGAAGCGTATGTGGTTCATGTGTATGCCTTGGAGGCTAGAGAGTCTGCTGTTGAGAAGGTTCGTACTGTTAAGGAATTTGCTGATGTGTTTCCTGAGGAGCTTCCGGGTCTGCCGCCAGATCGAGAGGTAGAGTTCGGGATTGATTTGTTACCCGGGACTGCGCCAGTTTCTATTGCTCCGTATAGAATGGCGCCAAAGGAGTTGGTGGAGCTTAAGGCTCAGATCCAGGAGTTATTGGATAGAGGTTTCATCAGGCCAAGTGTTTCGCCATGGGGCGCGCCGGTACTTTTTGTTAAGAAGAAAGATGGCACAATGTGGATGTGCATAGACTACCGTCAGTTGAACAAGCTGACGATTAAAAACAAGTATCCGTTGCCACGGATAGATGACTTGTTTGATCAGCTGAAGGGTGCTGCGGTATTCTCGAAGATCGACTTGAGGTCTGGGTATCACCAGTTGAAGGTTAAGGAGGCTGATATCCATAAAACAGCGTTTCGGACTCGGTATGGGCACTACGAATTTCTGGTAATGCCGTTCGGGTTGACTAACGCACCGGCAGCGTTTATGGATATGATGAATAGGGTGTTTCAGCAGTATCTGGATCAGTTCGTGGTGGTTTTCATAGACGACATCTTAGTGTATTCAAGAACAGAGGAAGAGCATGATAAGCATTTGAGAGTTGTGCTGCAGATTCTGAGGGAGAAGCAACTCTATGCTAAGTTCAGTAAGTGCGAGTTCTGGCTTAGAGAAGTGACTTTCTTGGGCCATGTAGTGTCGGCTGAGGGGATTCGAGTAGATCCTCGTAAGATTGAGGCAGTTTTGGATTGGAAGCCACCTAGGTCAGTGGCGGAGATTCGGAGTTTTCTGGGTTTGGCCGGATACTACCGAAGGTTTGTTGAGGGTTTTTCGTTGATAGCAGCGCCGATGACCAAGTTGCTGAGGAAAGAAGTTCCGTTTGTATGGACTGAGAAGCAACAGGAAAGCTTCGATAAGTTAAAGAAGATTTTGACTGAGGCTCCGGTTTTAATTCAACCTGAGGCTGGTAAGGAATACACAGTCTATTGCGACGCATCACATACGGGCTTGGGTTGTGTGCTAATGCAGGAAGGTAAGGTTGTGGCTTACGCTTCTCGACAGCTGAGGCCACATGAGGTCAACTATCCGACGCACGATTTGGAGCTAGCGGCTGTGGTCTTCGCCTTAAAGATTTGGAGGCACTACTTGTACGGAGAGAGATCGACAGTCTTCACAGATCATAAGAGTCTGAAGTATCTTCTGACTCAGAAGGATTTGAATTTGAGACAGCGCAGATGGGTTGAGTTGCTAAAAGATTATGACTGTTCGATCGAGTATCATCCGGGCAAGGCTAACGTGGTGGCAGACGCGTTGAGCCGTAAGGTTGTTTCGGACTTAAGAGCTTTTGTTTGCCCATTTGAGTTTGTATGACGACGGGAGTATTCTGGCAGAGCTGCAGGTTAAGCCTACTTGGGTTGAGCAGATCAGAGAGAAACAGTTATTGGATGAGGTTCTGAGTGCGCGAAGGTTGCAAGTGCAGGATGGTGGTTTGGAGGGTTACAGCTTGTCTGGTGATAAGGTTCTGTGTTTCCAAGGTAAGGTTTGCATGCCTAAAGATGTTGAGCTAAGGCAGAAGATTCTTCAGGACGCACATAGCAGTCCTTATGCTATGCATCCTGGAGGTAGCAAGATGTATAGGGATCTTAGAGAGCAGTTTTGGTGGCCTGGTTTGAAGAAAGAGGTGACAGAGTTTGTTGGGAAGTGTCTGACTTGTCAGCAGGTCAAGTCTGAACATCAGTTGCCGTCGGGTTTGCTTCAGCCTGTGAAGATTCCTCAGTGGAAGTGGGAAAGGATAACCATGGATTTCGTCAGTGGGTTACCGCTTACGCCAAGCAAGAAGGATTCAGTTTGGGTAGTGGTGGATCGTCTGACTAAATCAGCTCACTTTATTCCGGTGAGGGTTGACTATTCACTTCAGAAGCTAGCGAAGCTGTATGTGTCAGAGATAGTGAGGTTGCACGGTGTGCCAGTCTCGATAATTTCGGACAGGGATCCTAGATTTACGTCAAGGTTCTGGAAAGCATTGCATCAAGCTCTGGGTACTCGTTTGGATTTCAGCACGGCTTTTCACCCGCAGTCTGACGGTCAATCAGAAAGGGTCATTCAGATCTTGGAAGATATGCTGAGAGGTTGTGTCCTAGATTTCAGAGGTAGTTGGGAGGAGTTTCTACCATTAGCTGAGTTTGCCTACAACAACAGTTACCAAGCGAGCATCAAGATGGCACCGTATGAGGCGTTGTATGGTAGGAAGTGTCGCTCACCTACGTGTTGGACGGAGTTGGGTGAACGTCAGTTGTTGGGACCCGAGTTGGTTGCTGAGACAGAAGATAAGGTTAAGTTAATTCAGGCTCGATTAAAGGAAGCTTCGGACCGGCAGAAGTCTTATGCCGATCTTAAGCGAAGAGATATAGAGTTTGCTGTGGGGGATCGAGTGTTTCTGAAGGTCTCGCCTTGGAAGAAGGTGTTGAGGTTCGGGAAGAAGGGCAAGCTAAGTCCGAGGTTCATTGGGCCGTATAAGGTACTGAGACGAGTGGGACCAGTAGCGTATCAGCTTGAGTTGCCAGCAGAGCTTAGTCAGATTCATGACGTCTTTCACGTTTCGATGCTTCGGCGTTATCGTTCAGATCCGTCACATGTGGTAGCAGTGGAAGAGATCGAGGTGAATCCAGACTTGACTATGGAAGAAGAACCTGTGCAGATTCTAGATCGGGATGTGAAGGTTCTACGTAAGAAGTCCGTACCTTTGGTTAAGGTACTTTGGCGGAATCATGGCATGGAGGAAGCTACGTGGGAACCCGAGGATATGATGAGACAGCAATACCCGCAACTCTTTTGACCAGGTAATTTCGAGGTCGAAATTATTTTTAAGGGGGGTAGAACTGTAATATCCCGGGTTAGGGGGCTGTTTTGTTGTTGCATGTTATTGCATGTGTTTAGTGTGCTGTGTTGTTGTTTGTGTAGTATCGGGGCTTAATTGTAGCCTAGGTGTATGCCGGAGTGAATGGGAAAATTTTGGTTTTTGGGTGTTAAGTCAGGGGAGCTGTTGGAGCTAGGGTATAAGGGTTTTCTTTGGTGTTTTATTGCACAAGTGAAGAGCTGGCAGAGTGGCAAGGGAGGAGCTTGGTGTGGCGTCATCTTCAGGTGAGGGAGGTCCAGAGTTGAAGTCGTAGAGCTCCCATTTTGGTTCCCATTTTGGACGGCATGGAGGAAGAGGTAGAAGGCAAGTGGAATTCTACCTTGGACCAAGTCAAACCGTTCAAAAGAGTGGTGGAGAGCAATTGTAGGAGGGTGACTTGGTCATGCTTGTTTGAATGAATGGTTGGGAGTCTTTGGGGGGATATGGCCGAAATTGAGGGAGTGGGAAGTGGGGGAAGTGACGGCATGGTATGGGGAAGTGTTAGCCGAATGTCACTTAGGCTTTTGGTGCATATTCGGTCATTAGGAGACCAAACCAAACTCTTTCTTTTTTTGAAACACCAAAGCCGAAGTTCTAAAGAATTCTCTCATCTTTTTCTTCACTTCTTGAACCGAAATACTAAGTCCCTTCAGTTGCCAAAATTGTCTTGTTCACTTGGTTTGTGTGTAGCCGAATACACTCTTGCATCTATCCTTCTTTCTTCATTTGTGTAAGCTGAATCGGGTATCCTTTCTTCTCACACTTTCATCCATTTTCTCTTGTCATACTTGTGCCGAAATCATACTACTTCTAAACCAAGTTCTCTATTTTGATTTCTCCATTGCTAGTGAGCCGAAACCATACCATCTTCTTCCCTCAAACTCTCATTTGCTTTTCTCAATAATCCTAGCCGAATCTTTCATTTGTGCCTTACCATTTCATTAAGCCGTTTTCTTGCAAAACCGTAAGTATTTGTCCCCATCCATTTCATATTTTTATCTTCCATTTCAAAAGCTCTTGAGCCGAATGTCCCTTTTCTCCTAGGGGTTCTTGTGGTCGAATTCTTGGTGGTTGGTGTTGGGGTAAGTCCTTGGCCGTATGGTCATGTTTTCTTTCTCTAGTTTTATGATTGATTTCGGTTAGATTAAAGCTTATGATGGTTGTGGATTGAAGTGAGTTAATCGTTGTTAATCTCTTCATTATAGGACATCAAAGGTTGCAAAGCAAGCAAGAGGAGCCGTTTTTTTTCTGTCAGTTGATTAGTAAGTGGAGGTTAAGTGATTGGTTGTTGTTAGTTCATTCTCTTAGTTCTTGGTTAGTTAAAGCTTCAAGAGATTAATGTTTCCTTCTTGATAGGTTGGCCGATTGTCTAAGGGAACCACTTTTTGGTTCGGGATTTGGTAGGAAACCAAATCAGGTGAAAGGTAAGGGCTTTCGACAAACCCTTTTTGTCTAAATGGTGTTGGCCGAATGCTATAAATGCCTAACCCCTATATTTGGCCGATTCTAGAAGCAAGTCAATCAAGGGACTTAGATCGATTCGTTGGGATTTTTAGACTCGTGTATACCAGGTGTGTAACTAACACACCCATACTTAGTGATATTATTATTAAACCTGTTTGCCTATTAAAATCATGGCAGTTTGATGGATTGATATGATACCCTTTTGGGTATGATCTTAGACTCGGGTAAGTCAGTATTGTTACACGTTTACTGATGATCTATATGGTATCATGACTATGTATGTATGTGATATGGGGTATGAGTCAAACATATTAGCATGATAGGTATGACTTGTATGATATGCATGATCACATGAGTATGGTATGTTGATGGGTGATATGAGTGGAGGGAGCAGTGATATTTTGTGCTGACGAGCACCAGTGTTTTGGTAACACAACTTTGTGACTTTGGGTCACCAGAGGTTTGGCACCTCCAGAGGTTTGGCACCTCATTGCGACTTGTCCCTGTGGTTTGATACCACCGTGGGTTGGCCCCACTTGAGATATGGGATCGTCTGCTAGTGATTGGGTATCACACGATGGGTTGGCCCCATCATTGGATTTGTGACTTCGGTCACCAGTGCTTTGGTAGCACAAACGTGTCTTTGGGACACCAGTGGTTTGGCACCACATTGACGGATATTGTGTCTTTGGGACACCAGTGTTTTGGTAACACATTGTGACTATATGTCACCAGTGGTTTGGCACCACCTGTGGTTTGGTACCATACGGGGTAGAAAAGGAGACACGGATGGTTAGGATCGGGTTGCATTAATTATGTTGCTATGTATGATGTGTGTTAGCATGTTGTTTTATTGGGAGCGGGATTTATACACTGAGTCATTCGACTCACCCTCTCCTTTAACATTTCAGGTGACTCGTAGACGCGGACATGGAGCCGGGATGGACTCGGGGTGCACATGCCATGCTTTAATAAAAGTTTTGCTCAGACTATTCAATTTGGGTACTTTAACTTATTTACTTTTAGTTGGGTTTTAGTTTGGATTTGTAAAAGGCCTTTGATTTATGTTTTATGATGGTCATGTTTTAATTAGATTCTTAACCTGCTTAACAAATAACTTGGTACGAAATTTTACTAAAAACTTGGAAATACAATGTTTTCAAAACTATATCGCAATGTGTTTTAAACTATACCATCGGGTATCTCACTATGTTTTGTTATAAAGTAAACTCAAATGATTTTCAAATCAAACTCGATTTTCTGCTAAGTCAAAAATGTTTTAAAATAGCACTTAGAAACTATTGAAGTTACTAAATGGAATCAACTCGTTTTTAACTATATACTTTGGATAAGTTTTCGAAATCTAATCAAACAAGCCTACTCCAATTTTCCCCAAATTCACTATGTTTTCACCCCGCTTTTAAACGAAAAACCTGATCACTCAAAAGCGTTTTTCCCCGTGACATACAGATTCGGACGTGGTGTCTTGTCCGAGTTTGGGGTGTTACAATTGTGGTATCAGAGCCAAGTTCAAAGGCTCGGCTGTGGGCCTGAGGCCCAAAATGTTTTCCAAAGACTGTTTTGTTAGTCTTTATTCTTAAAGTATGGTTTGAAAGGCATGGCACCGAGTCTCCGGCACCAGTTCGCCAGGTAAGTACCCCGAACTATTGCTTGTGATTTGTTTGGGTATGACATGATCTGATGAATAGCAATAGTATGCTACTCTAGAGATTGAAACTGATAGGATTCTGTGAACTCGCGAGAACAAATCCTCTTTAATATTCATAAGACTTGCTTTTAAACAGTGGAATAAATACTGATGCATAAAATTCTTAATCAGATACGTAGAAAGATTAGTCATGAGCACTCGAGGCGGACGTGGTCGTAATACTCGTGGTAGAGGTAGGGGTAGGATGACAGTCTCTGAGCCCGTAGGATCTGGTCAGGGGTCAGAGAATGAGATACCGGTTCCGCCACCAGCTGGAGGTGGTGAGTTCCAAGATCAGACTGGGGACGATGCAGTGTCACAGGCGATGCTGCGAGTGTTGGAAAGGGTAGCTGGTGTAGGGGGAGGTGCATGAGTTAGGAAATCTGTGCCTGAACGACTCCGGGCAAACGGGGCCGAGTTCTTTCGAGGTGTATCTGGTGTTGCTCCCAGCACTGCTGAATACTGGCTGGAGGCAACTGAGCGGATCATGAATGATCTGGATTTGACAGCTGAAGAGAAGCTGAAGGGCATCGTATCGCTTCTCCGAGATGAGTCATATCAGTGGTGGCTCACGGTTCGGGACAGTGTGGCAGCAGAGGATCTGACATGGGATTATTTCAGGGCTGCATATCAAAAGAAGTACATCGGAGCTAGTTATATTGACTCTCAGCGAAAGGCATTTCTGAGGCTTGTTCAGGGGAGTAAATCTGTTGCTGAGTATGAGGCCGAGTTCCTGAAGCTGAGTAGGTATGCCAGGGGCATTGTGGCCACTGAGCATGAGAGGTGTGTTCGTTTCGAGGATGGTCTGCGAGACGAGTTGAGGCTGCTGATTGCTCCACAGCAGGAGCGCGAGTTTGCTGTCTTAGTTGAGAAGGCTAAGGTAGCCGAGGGTATTAAAGAGTCAGTGAGGCAGGGTATGGACAGAAATAGGCATAAGAGGAGCTTTGGGTCTTCTGGATCGTCGGGTAATCCGCAGAAGAGGGCTAGACCGAGTGGGCCGAATCAGTCTGTTAGGTTTGTTGCTGCTAGGCAGGGACCGCCGCAGTGTAATCAGTGTGGGAAATCTCATTGGGGTGGCTGCTGGACTGGAGGAAAAGGTTGCTTCGAGTGTGGTTCTCTGGAGCACCGTGTGAGGGACTGTCCGCGTAGGTTGGCCAGGATTCAGTCTGAAAGTCAGGGCCGTAATCAGTTCAGGAGTAGTGGACCGCCACCGCAGAGGGGCCGTGGTAATGGCAGAGGTGGTAATGGTTCTGGTCGGGGCCGTGGAGCACCGGGCAGAGGTGCGGGTAGTTCTGATGCCAGACAGCCTGGGTTAGTGTATGCTGCGAGGCGCCGAGAGGAGGGCGACGCACCGGATGTCATAACTGGTACGTTTTTGATCCTTGGTTCTCCTTATACTGCTTTGATTGATGTGGGTTCGACGCACTCTTATGTTGCCAATAGTATAGTAGAGACCATGGACTTAGACTCTGAGATATCTTCTAGGCAGATGACTGTGATTAGCCCTCTAGGTCACTCTGTAGTAGTAGATAAACTGTTTAGAGAGGTACCCCTAGAACTCCAAGGGGTAGTGTTTGCTGCTGATCTGATGGAACTGCCGTTTGGGGAGTTCGATCTGATTCTTGGGATGGATTGGTTGGTCAAGTACCAAGCGAGGTTGGATTGCGCGGCCAAGCGCATGGTTCTTAAGACGGTTGATGGTGATGAAGTGGCTATGATAGGTAATAGGAGAGATTACCTGTCTAATGTGGTATCTGCTCTGAAAGCGGAAAAGATGGTCAGGAAAGGCTGTGAAGCGTATGTGGTTCATGTGTATG